>BSBN01000744.1:0-1230000 GCA_027924645.1 Cunninghamia lanceolata | reverse complement strand
CATGTAGTTGAAGAGATGTATGAGTCATGGTTTCTAGTTGTTTTCCATTAAGGTTAACAATTTGGAGTTAGAGGAGAGTCAAGAGGTGTCCCTCAACAATCATCCTATCCTTAAGGAGTATGCAAATGTCTTTCCTAGTGAGATTATGGGAATTCCACCTAAGCGTGACATTGATTTCAAGATAGACCGTGTTCCTAGAGCAGAACCTATATCGAGAGCTCCATATGGGATGACCACTCAAGAGCTTAAGGAGCTTAAGTTGCAGTTAGAAGAGTTGTCAGGTAGAGGATTAGATGCTTTGTGCATCCTCTTGTTGAGTATGATTTCTTGGACGCATTTAGTAATTTTTGGTGCTTATGTAGAGACCTTATTGTATAGAAGAAAATGTTGAGGATAGCCTGATGTTGTTCCCTCCTTCCTTGTTTGGTGGCTAGTATCTAGTCACGCAGTGTTGTACAGTGCAATTTCAAAGATTGTATATTTTCTTTATAATTATTGATGATTTTGTATTAATTGAAAAGGCTGACACTTTCTTTATATTTGATTGTGATGGTTTAGCCACACCTTGTGATCTTCATTTGTGTGTAACCCTCATGGTTACATTTGATTTAGTGTTGAAATGCGCGCATTTCTTGTTTTATTGCTGAAATTGAATCTTTATTTGATATGTGTTTATGACTTTGGTGGCTAAACTAGTTTCTCCTTATTGTTTTTTATGTTGACCATGTGTCATATTGTGATTACTCACCAAGGAAGTATGAGGCAGACATGGTGAGTGTACATGAGGAAGCAGATGCAAGGAACCTTCAGGATGGGGGTATGTGAGGCTAGAACACACTACCCACTTGTATGTGAGGACTATCTCATGGAGGCTAACAACCTTATACAATAGGAGATAGGTCATTGTGGTCTTGTTTAGATGGTCTCACCATGTGCGTGTGGCCTAACACCATCAAGCCATTGAGTGTGAGATAAGGATTATGTGAGATAGATTTTGGCTCTTGGCTCATGGCTCTTGTGTCATGTATTAGTAGTTTGTTTACCAATGTCTAGATGGACCCTTGTGTAGCCTTGAAATGTGATTCTAAGTAATGTGAATTCATGTGCATATGAAGAATGTGTGTTAAATCATGAATATAGTACTTATAAAATGATAAATTTTGTTTCCATGCTTCTAATGGTGTAAAATCATTATATCAAGATTTTTCTATTAATAGATCATATGCATAGCCTGTGCTTCCATATTTGCATAGGGTTGTGGAAACTGTCCAAAGTCAATCGATTTCATTTCATCCATTTTGTGTGTGCCCTACAATCATTTCTTAAGACTTTTGCCAATCTATTCACATGCTTTGTCGAAGGTTTATTATCATGCATATTTTACATTCATTACTCTACATGAGAGGACTTCAATCTATATTGTACATGCCTTGTTTCTCTCCACTTTTTACTTGTATTAAAATCCAATCCATGGCTATGAAAAGCTATACCATTTCCTCAATGCATGTTATTAACAATCAGTTTACATTAAGTATGTAATCATGCTTACCTAATGCCTCCTTGTGTTTACTTTCCTTTATAACTACAATTATCTACTATCTTTCTAATTTTGAGTAGTAAGGTAATGTCATGTAGAGATTCCTTTTGTGAATGTTTCGTTATCCTTTTTAAATAAATCAATTTAGAATGTATCCAACAATTGTTTTTTTCCCTTGTTGTGCCTTCTCTTTGAGGAATACTGACAAATAGTTTGTGAGACTCGTTGGTGCTTTCTCACTTGTTTTTAGGCCGACCTAACCATTTGTTACTATCCCATGCAAAAAAAAAATGCCCTAGTAAATGTATTTCTTTGTGCATATTCCTGAGAAACTCATCATCATCTTGTATATCTACTAATTTTTGCTCTAATAGAGTAACTAGTCATTAACGTAAATTTAAGATCTTTTTTTTTAATAGAAGGAAGGATTCTTTGTCTTTTCTATAGATATGATAATACTACTGTTATTAATGCTATTGACTTATTTAATTTTGTTTGGGGTTAGAAAGTAAATAATTGTGTGGTGATCATATTTAGCAAATCAAATTTGAGAAAATAAACTAGTTTATTCTAATCAAGAAAGATTGAAGTTAGTATAGAATGTTTTAACTAATGACTTAAAGAGTGGTATGGTTGTTCGGGATGTTATTAATGTCTTTAGGAATTTAGTGTGTTAATTATAGATGTAAAAGATGGTTTGTGTTGATAAGACACTTGTAACCTAATAAATGATAAATAAGCTAAGTATTGTTTTCCAAATTAAGTGAAATTAACTTTAGAGGAACCATTGTAGTACAACATATGGTTGAAATGTGAAGATTTCAAGATGTCTTGGGTATATTCTATACTCATTTAGGACATTATAGTATAAATTATTCTTGTAATGTGCAAGATGTTATAGGAAACCTTTTAAGTTTTTTTTTTTTTTGAATTATTAATATAGGAATTGACTATTATAGAAATATGTTTACTTGATAATTGTTAATGAATTTGACTATTTAGATAATAGTTCTCTTAGATAATGTAATTTTGAAGTTGTCATCTCTTTAGTATTCTGCTATGTCGTTCATATTATTAATTTATTCTAGCTTATAGTCCAAATTACTTACCATGTTAATTATATAAGTTGGGGAAGGATTGTGTAATTTAAAATTACATTAGTTTATGTGAAAATAGAGAAATGGAGATTCCTTTACAAGAGTCAATTAAGAATGATAGTTTACTTTAAATAAATGGGGAACTGTCCCTATTAAATTAAAACTTGTTTGGAAAGATAGTTTGATAGTGGAAACTAGGTCTTGTTCTATGAAGAGTAAATGAGACTATTGCAATAGATATGATTTGGTAATGATGAATTAAATGTTTATGCTCTAATTGAAAGGAATGTCCTAATTATTGGTTTAAGTGTCTTGGTAATTGCTAAAAGTTTGGGTGTCATTTGTTTAAAGACTATGTAAGAGAGAGTTATATCCATATTTGTTTGCAGGCTTCCAAGAGTAAGCCTGGTTCTAGGGGGAGGATGTAGTGCCCCTCATTTTTGCTTTCTATCAAACTGATAGTTATCCTTCTAGGACTAGACATTTTGACATGTTGTTGGATGGTAGACTTATGGTTATAATGTTGGTTGATGTTACCTAGTTGATGATAGACCTACTTCTATGATGACATTTGATGATGCTTTTAATTACTGGTGCTTATGTTTATGTTTGACTAGTTATGGATATACTAGATGGTGTAGATTAATTTTATTCAGAGCTTTATGTGTTGTGATGCTATTATTGATGATTACTTGTATTGATCATTATGTAACTGATTGTGATGCATAATGTAGTTACTTGTTGATATGTTTCTATGAAAGGAATAGTGTTGCATTACTCATGCATGAGTACTCTGCTACACTGTGACTTCCTTTCACTATGTGTATGACTGCATGATTACATATATATACATGTCGATCGTGTTGTGTGTTGTAGGCTGCAGGTACCAGGAATCGACTCCACTTGAATTAATAGGTCTGAGCTGGAAATTGTTGATCCAGAGTTAACATAAGGTTCCTTAGTCAGCCATCATCCTCGAAGAGGATGAGTCTTCAATTTCGCATCCAATCATTGTCATCAGTTTGGGTAGGACTATCTATCTTTGTTCTTGTGTGGTCTTGTTTTCTAACTGTGCATAATGATTAGGTATTCTTAGTATTTAGATTATTTTATTTAGTTAAGAAAGGCATTTTTGATAAATAAATAAAAATGCCTAATGTGATTTGTAGTATATGGAAAATGTATTATAGGGTAAGTTAAAGGTATTTTTAAATGTAAATAAATTTGATAAATAATTAATTATAGATGATTATGAATGGTTATATAATAAATATATAATGAATACTAAAATAAATAAAATAAAATTATATTAAATGGTTGTAAATTACATTATGGTAGTAAAGTTATAAAATAAAATTACAAATTGTGGAAAAAAAATAATAAAAGGGGAAATTGGTTGTCATGCATGGGAGATGGGTATTTGTGTCATGCCTCCTAAAATGTAGAAGAAGGCTCTGGAAGGAATTGGAAGGATTAATTGGGGGGAATTGGAAAAATTTGGGGGAGTTTTTTTAGAGGAAGGCGGTAGCTGCAAGTGGGGATCTAGAGCAACATCAATCCATCAGGGTCCAGGTTCCATTAACATCTTCCATGATTATCATTGACTGGATGAAATTATCTTTAAACCTGTTAATTACATTTTCTTGTACCTTCTGATTGCATTCATCTAAAAGTTTCAGATCTGGCTTTATTCTTTCATATTGCATTTGCTTAAATGTTTCTAAGGCCTTTCTATAGATCCGTTTTGCACCTAGACTGCAATCATTGCATTCCATTTCTGATTTTTTGTTTAGCAGAGTGATTGCAACTGTAAAATATGATAAATTTCCTCTATCTTTCGTCCATCTCCATAACCGTTTTGAACCTCACCATACCTGCCCACTTCTGCATAGATGTTCGAGAGAAGAACAAAAATTGTGCAACAATTTTTAGGATCCAATCAAAAAGAAACTAGTATCGCTGATAATACTCCTAAGCCTATATTCATATGTGATCCACAGTCACCAAGAAAGCACATCGATGCATCAGCACAGATTGAATTGGTATCTTAATGACAAAATTTAGGGTGTCTTATGGATCACCAACAGGCTAGATGGTCAACCATGCACACATAACGATCTCTGTAGATGTAATGCAATAAGGGTTTACAAATATGATCGAAGGATATATAGCTCTCATCCACTAATCTCCTGCAAATCACTATTGCTTGAAAGTTTTGAAAGTTTTTTTAAAAAAACTGTTATGGGGATATACGACAATTGTTGCATTCCAAAACAACTGCGTGCCCTGAGCATGCTTTCATAATTGGCACACAAATTACCTGGGTAGTGGTATCATCCACTTCTAGCGATACCCCTTCCGTCATGCTATGATGGATGTTATTACCCAGTTCTAAATCTCCCATTTTGGTGCAAGAATGACGCTGGCAGCTGACAGATCTTACTCCTGCTAAACACAAATTGCTTGAAAGTTTTTAGATTCTTCTAATAAATCATTCATTTAACCAACCTACTGTTAAAGTTGTCAAAGTGCTTTTACCCGTAAAGAGTGCAGAATGGCTGTGTTGTATCCTGGTTGAATGCCTCTTCACTTTGGTCAAACTATTTTACTAAGAATCCACATTTGCAGCTTTATAACTGATGCATTCCCTTAAGGCAAAGGATTTCTGACAATAACTGTGATTAGATTATAGCATGCCATTGCAATTTTAGTTATCCATTAAGAAATGATGCAGACAACTCTCTCTATTTATTAGATTTGCAATTTTATTTTTAAGAGTTAAAATATTAGCATGAGAACATAATTCTCAAATAGGTTTTGCAGCAACTATGGAGTAGTTAGTAGAATCAGTTACAAAATAGGAAAGAGAAGCACATGCTTCAGATCCTAAAAGAGAGTCAATGATCCATAAGCAAGGAGCATTCCTCACACTGCCATTAGAACAATTTTAACAATTTTATTTGAGAACTTATCAAACTGCCTTCCTTATAATTTGCTTGTTTGATGGACAATGACATGTACAACTTAAAAAGATTGAATATATAATGGCGTGCAGGCTGGGTGGATGCTAGAAAAGGTGCGATCTGGTTCTTTTTACACCTTCCAATTGCATCTGCTTGATCGTTTCTAAATGTCTCTTGATACTATTCAATAAGATTCAATTAAATTTTTTTTAGAGCTCTATTTTGGTCTGTTCACCGAGTCCATCCATCTCCTGAAGAAAATCATTACCTAAGGGGAAAATAACATCATCTTAAAAGAAATAGAGGAAGTTGTTGACATCACTAAGACTAGTTGTGTTCAATGGAAATGCAATGAATTACAAACTCTAATAGAAGAATATTTTAGTAAGGGTCCAATTTAATTTCTTGTAATAAAAGGATCAAATGTGAATTAGTAGATAAGAAACTCAGGGACAATGTTAATGAAATTATTCTAGGCTTTTGGTGCTCTAGCTATCACATAAAATCTTATCATATTAGCCAAGATTGGGCCCTATCGACTTTAAGACAATCTAATTAGGGGGTATAAAGGGTTATGTATTCAAGGAAAAATTTGTCTAGAAAAATAGATCTTTGAAATGAATGTACACAAGTTAACTTTCTAGGAAATGCATCGTCTTTGGAACAGTATGTAAAACTTTTATTCATTGATTTATCATTGGAAAAACAGTCATCCTAAAAATTTGTATACCTTTTCCCTCATTCAATGATGGGGTGCGCCATATAATTTACCTTTAGATTTGTCTGCTTCTATCATGCACATAATCTCTTCTATCATTGACATATATAAGGTTTGAGAGGGTATACCAGTGGCACCATTGATTGAAACTTTTATTGTGCATTAAAATAATGTGAACTATTTCTCCTCCCATTGCCTTGTTCATTAAACCCAAAAGATTTGAGGGGATTTCCTATGAGATTCTAATGGTATCTATCAAAGGCTTTGGAGATTTCCACTTTAATTATCATCCGCAGTATTTTTATTATTGAAGTGATTGGCTTTACAAAGAGAAGAATATGCATAATGCAGTTGGTCAGTAGTTACCAAGAGTATTACAAACATGTGGGAACATGTCAAAACCATTGAATCAATCTAACTACAGGTCTGACTAAGTGCATGACCCTTGCGATTTAGCAGATTCTCCATATGTGCCCTAAACACTACTATAGGAAGTTATGGCATTTGATAGAAAATTTACGTAGTTATGTAAATCTGGGCTTAACAGTGTTATATCTGTATTTAGACATCTTAGATGTAAAATACAACTGAAATTTTAAAAAGACCGTATCATATGAAAGGAGAGATTGAGAACAAACTATCAAAATTTATATAGGATTATGATGATATGTATATTTGGTTTTTATATAATTTACTTATACCAAAGTAGGTCATAGTATTTTAAAGGCACTATTGAATAGATAACTGTCATAAAAAAAATTGCTTAACAGTCAAGGTTGACGGTCAAATCTAAGCCCTGATGTAAATAACAACATATTTACTTGTCTTTAGATGAAAAATATTTGCTATCCAATGATCCAATTTATTTATTATTATTACTATTATTATTATTATTTAAAAGTAATAGTTGTCAACCCCAAGCAGTATGGGAAAATTATGGGTGAAAGTTTAATAAAAAATTGCATAAACTATACGACAGATAGTCTTGCAAGTATCCTATTAATATCTTATAAATCAATATATATATAATTACATTATTGTATATTGATTAATATGATTAAATGGAAATTGACATGGTTATTAATTAATGTAGATGAATTTAATATTCATTTTTACTACAATTTCTTTGTAATGGTATTGTTAACTAGAAAATTGATTATGGGTTGGAAATTAGGTTTATAAACAATGTGTTTGAGATTTGACTTATAAGTTTTGTTCTTGGACAATTGGTTTTTGTAAGTTTAATTATAAAATGTAAATGAAATTTGTGTAAGTTGGATCATTGGTTGTAATAGGGTCATGTTGTCAAGTTTAGTTTTCCAGAGGCATAGGATGTTATGTCTTGATTTTATGTTCTATGTTGTAAATGTATCATGATGTGGAATTAAGTCCTGCAAGGTTGATATGGTTCATTGTTTGTATTGAACATGAATTAAAATATTGTGATGGATTTTGTGAATGGGGAGTCATCGGTAAATATAAAAGGATTATGTTATTTATGGATTGCTTCACATAGAATCTATGGGCAATGTTTTGTGAAAATTATCCTTTTGATTAAGTTGGTATGCAAGAAGGATAATGCCTTGCATGGCTCATGTATATTTGGTTGTTATGATGATAATTGTTATGCTTGATGGATAAGGTTTTTTAGATGCAGGTAGGGGAGTGTCTTTCAATGTAGGGCTGATGCCCAAAGTGGCTACAAGGGTAACCCATTGGAAGTTGGTAACTCAATGATAACCTAATTAATGAATTAGGGGGTTGGGTAGTTGTTCACATTAAACAAGATAATTGGATTCCTCACTCATGCCTGTAGTGCTAGTTCAGACTAAGGATGAGATGAGAAGGCCTGGTTGGAAAGATCAACTTCCTTGTCCTCATGAAAGGAATGTTGATTTTGCATGTGTCACCCTATGGGGTCGGTGTCTAGAGAGAGACTGTCAGGGTAACCATAGATGCGGGCCGGTACCTAGCAAGAGACTATCAAGGTAACCCATAGATGGGGGCTGACGTCTAGCTAGAGACTGTTAGGGTAACCCATGTCAGGACCATGTGATGACACTCTCCCTACTGCAGTATAGCATTCCCTAGTTGTGCTCTCCCCATTTGTTGTGTGGTAGCCTCTGGAAGTACTGTTGAGTTGTTTGTGATATTGACCTATGTTGTTAGAGTCATGTGTAGTCCTTATCCCTTATAGTCTACTGTCTACCTGACTGTTTATCAAGTAGTGGGACCCTATGTTATTTCCTAGCATGGGGGGTGGACCTTAGGGTTCCACATGGTCATGTGGATGTGCTTTATCTCCATTAGTTTTTCCCTTTTCATTGTTCCTATGTGAGGAGGATGTATCTTGTGTATCAGATATCAAATCTTGTACCAATTGGTGAATACAAATATTCATGCTCATGTACTAGCCTTGTGTATCAGTTAAGACATAATGTATGTATTCCAATTTAATCATGAAGGTGATAGTGTAACAATGTAATGATGTACTCTTGTGTAAGGAAAATTTAATATGTGCTTGTAGATCTATGATCCTGATGATTACTTATCTGATGTTAAGATATGGAAATGTATATGTTTATCCATTTACTACAATATATTTGGGATGAACTATTGATGTTAGTTAATACACAATGTATGTTAGATTTTGTTAATCGATTTGTCAATAATGCAACCATGGAATCTTAGAGGACATATTGTTAGCTTAATGATATGTGTAGATATGTTAAATGTTACTTTGTTATCTCTTTCATTTAAAAATAAAAGTGTCCTGTTTCTATGGCATAGTTGTGTTATTCTTTGGAGTTCCATGGTGGGGCATTACATTTGGAGTCCCAAAACTAGTGCATGTGCCTCTACCTCATTGCTTGTTCCATCCTTGGGTTTCTATAAGGTGGCAATAAGTAGGTTTCCATTTGAAATTCAAATGATGCCTCCTACTTTCAATTGACCAGGATTTCCTCTAGATGCTTCATTAAAGTTCAATTCAGTCTACCCCCTTGGGAAAGGCTACCATTTTATGTCTTTTCTTGGCTTGCTTTTGGAATTTACTCCCCCATCCCCATTAATAGGGTTCTATGTCTCAATTTTCAAAGACATTTATTTGTGCAATTAAACACATACAAGAATCATCTAAAAATTAAGTAACTACAAGGAGGAAATCATTTCAAGCACACTTGGATTTGGATCTTATAAAGAACCCATTACATCAAAATTTGTATATAGTCCATCTATATGAAAGTGTGTATGTTTTTCCATCTATATGAAAGTGTGTATGTTTTTCTCCAACATTTGCCCAAGGCCATAAAGCTAGTCCAACAATAGGGTTGACCTATAAAAATGTGACCCTAGTAATTTGACAACTTGAAAGGTTTTTTTAATATTGTCATATTTACACAAATAGTAGATAACACAACTTAGATCAAATCTATATATTAGTTTGGGGACAAATCCACATTTATTAGGATCAACCTTGAGCTATTTGGGATCAACCTATATGAAATTCTAAGTTCGTTGTTATTTTGAGATGGTGAGCATATTGAGGACATTATTTTCTAGACATTAGTGAATTAATTTTGTACATCTTCAACTTTCCTATTTTGTCATCAAATTAAGAGCTAAGTGCACCTAGATCTATTTATCTTTTATATTAAGAAATAGCATTTTACTTTATCATTTCCCAACTCTTTTTCTTTAACAATTAAATCTAAATTAATTTGTTCCTATATATTTATTTAATTAACCTAAATTTATGAAAAAAAATTCCCTTACAAATAGTTTTTTGCATTATATTTCCATTTTAAATATACTATAAACTAAAATATTTCTTAAATATATAATTTTCCTATGATCTTTTGAATTTATTTCATTTTTTAAGAAAGCATTTTTCCATATTTAAAATCAATCCTGATACATACATATGTACGTACATACATACATGCATACATACATACATACATACATATCACTTTAAGAAAAGTCATTCTAACTCTTCTTCTTCAATGGTGATGATGGAAGCCTTAAAAATCCATGATAGATTCAAATTTGATCCATGCTTCTAATGAATATAATATTGTAAAGTTAAAAGCAATTTATATTGGATTAACCTAGGTTATTTAAATAAATGGAAATAATAAAAACATAATTGGGTAAATTAGAAGAGTTGGGAATAATAAATTAAAAGTATTGTTTTTGAAAATTAAATGAAAATGAATTAGGGTAATTATCTCTTGGGAAAATTGTGATGAATAATAAGTAATGTAGGATAGAACTAGTTTGCTAATGCTACAAAAATTATGCTTTCAATGTGCTCCTCATCTAGGAATTGTAATAATGTCATAATTCTATACAGGTTAGGTTTGTGTTGTGTGTGATCAACTCCATGCTCTACAAATATGTTTTAATCTACAAAAATATTTTATAACCCACAAGACTAACTTTGATGTCTATGTACTTTTACAACCTAGTTCATCCAACTCTCTATTGTCCATCGGTACACAAGGATTGGTGGTATTAAAATTGTTGGAAACACGGTTGCCATTACACCAAAAGGTCGACCTGTTAATGCTTGATACAATTGCCAGAGTTAATGAATCCATGGGAGGTAGTTAAGCCATGTCACGAATCTCACGAGAGATGCTGGCTCATTGCCAACAATCTCCCCCAACGTCACTTGTAGGAGAGATTCGAACTCGAAACTTTTGGCTTTGATACCAATTGTTGGAAACATGATTGCCGTTGTACCAAAAGGTCAACCTGTGAATGCCTGATACAACCACCAGAGTTAATGAATCCACGGGAGGAAGTTAAGCCATGACATGAATCCCGTGAGAGATGTTGGCTCACTGCCAACAAAAATATACCTAAGGGAAGTTAGATTTTGAGGGTTAAGTTCTCCCTAGTCAACCGCCTTGAAATTTTAGCTTTACAATCTTAGGCAAGTATTGGCAAGCAACCAAAAAGAATGAAATGACTTAGATGTGAATTCAATGCAATTGCAAATTTTTAACTTGCAATTTTTTCAACAACACTTGTAAGAAATGGATTCATGCAAAAGTTGGAATACACATTATCTATTTCAACTTGCAATTTTTTCAACAACATTCTGTAACAAAATATTTGTTTTTCCAATTATACAAATCCTAAGATTTTAGACAAAGTAAAATATGAATCAAGGTCTAAAATTTCAAAGACATCTTACAAATTTATTACAAGTGTTAGTGACAATTTAATTTACAAATTGGATTTATATTCTCATTATTTATATTGTCTAAACATAAAATTAGATTTATGGTCCCACTATTTATAGTATGGAATGTAATAAATTTATAATGTAAACTATGACTAACACTTGCAATAAATAGGTGAATGTTTACATTGAAATAAATACTATATATTTCTTTCTAAAGTTTTTTAATCAACAACCTATTACACAATATTCATTTTTCCAATGCATGAATCCTAACATTTGAGATAGAGAATACAAATCAACTAAGAATGTCTAAAATTTGAAAGACATCTTAGATATTTGTTACAAGTGTTAGGGATAGTTCAATTTGCAAATTAATTGGTGTATTGGATTTTTGAATGATTTACAAATGAGTTGTTTATAATAGGAAATGTAATTAATTTGTAATTTAAAATATCACTAACACTTGTAAGAAATGGGTGAATGTGCAAGTTGAAATACACATTATGGATTTCAACCTACAATTTTCTGCAATAACATTCTATTACATAATATTTATTTTTCCAATGTACAAATCCCAACATTTGAGACAAAGAAAAATACAAATTAACTAAGAAGGTATACAATTTGAAAGATATCTTAAAAAATTATCACAAGTGTTAGTAACAGTTTAATTTGCTAATTGGATTTATATTCCCATTGTTGTATTGTTTAAATTGTTTCTAGATTAAACTATGTTGTATTTTTCTATATTGACATTTTGGATCATACTATATGATCCATCATCAGAATGAGTAGAAAATTCAGAAGAAAATAGTTGAAAAATTACAGGACAATGTGGTATAAATAGTGAAGGCAAGAGAATAATAAAGAAAAAGAGCATGTCGAGAAAAAAACTGACAAAAATATAAACCAAATGTAATAAAACAAACAAAGAAATAAAAAATGCAAGAGATAGTTTATACAATAATATAAGAAATAATAAACTAAAAATGGGAATAAAACAATAAAGAAAAATACAATTATATATAATAAGTAAAAATTATTATATATAATTATACAAAGAAAAGTGTAAAAAAATAATAAACAATAAAATAGAAAGATACAAAGCAAAAAATGGTTATAAAGTTATATATATTATTATATAATAACATTATATAAAAATATATGTAATATTAGATATAATATCTTATATATTTGTATACTATACATTATAAAAATTAAAATATTATTTTATATTATTTAATATATAATAAACTTATTTTTTATATAATATTATATATAAAAAATTTAATATGAAATGTCAATATAAAAAAATACAACATAGTTTAATCCAAAAACAATTTATGTTTCCATTGTTTATAGTAGTGAATGCAATTAATTTGTAATTTGAATTGTCACTAACACTTGTAAGAAATGGGTGCACTTTCTATTTCAAATTCACTTTGTGTATTTCAACTTGTAATTTTCTTTATCAACATTTAATTAAATAATATTTGGTTTTCCCTTGTACCAATCTTAACATTTAAGACAAAAAAAATAAATCAATTAAGAAGATCCAATATTTGAAAGATGCATTAGAAATTTATTTTGAAATTGCAATAAAATTTTAATCCTTCTTTCATTAAAGGACAAACGATGAAAACTGGGAAGATATTAAGTCAAAATAATGCAACCAAATAAAATAAACATAACCATTTAATATTATATTTCAGATTATTAAATAATATTATGTTTGGGACCATCCATAGGTAACCCATAATCACTTAATATTATATTTATTACATGTGTTAAGTCTAAAAAGGAAGGCACTGATTGTTGTCATGATATTTACATAGTCCATGATTGAGTTTTTGAGCTTCTGGAATTACTGTGTGATTGCTTTTTTTGTGTCAACGTTTCGGATCATACTCCATGATCCATCATCAGGACAAAAGATGAGAGAAATAGAGATACAATTGCAGAGAAGATTGTATAAAAGGAGAGAGGGTTGGGGGCACGTATGTCAAGATAAAGTAGCAATTGGTTAGCTTAAATAAAATATATAAATTAAACAAGCATAAAGAGTAATTAGATGAACAATGCAATTGAAAGAAAAAAGTATAATTCCCAAGGAAGAGAAAATTAAGAATTGGTGACTGCACAAAGAAGGGACAAAATATAATTAATAAAATGAAGTATAAATAACTATGTAAAATTAGAAAGACATTAAAAACCAACAGAAAATTAAGAAGAGGATGAAAGCAAAACTAAGGGATAAAAAGAGAAGAAAAGAAAAAGATGAAAAAATAGTTACCTTAATGATGAAAAATAATTAAACCAAGATGATATTATTTTAAGAAAAAAGACCTAGTAAGAATGACATAAAAGATAAACGAAAATTTTAAAAGATGTATAGAAAGAAAGACACACCAGGAATAAAAATGTATAAAATTACAATAAAAGAGAATTGAGAACCAAAGTTGAAAGCAAGAAAGAAAGAACTAAAAACTAAAGAAAAAGAAAAGAGCACAAGTAAGGTGAGCCACTAGAGTAATAACAAAAATACATAAAGAAAACTAAAGAAGTAACGATCTAAAATTTGACGTATAAAAGAAACACGTTATAGAATATTACCAAAGTATGAAAACAAGGGGTGGATAAAAAAGAAGACGTAAGATATAGAGGAAGAAGATAGAGACAAGGAGAAAATAATTTGTACTATATTATATCCTCCTTGTCTTTAAATAGTTAAAATAGTACAAATTATGTTCTCCTTGTCTCTATCTTCTTCCTCTATATCTTACATCTTCTTTTTTATCTACCCCTTGTTTTCATACTTTGGTAATATTCTATAACGTATTTCTTTTATACGTCAAATTTTACATCGGTATTTTCTTTAGTTTTCTTTATGTATTTTTGTTATTACTCTAGTGGCTCACCTTACTTGTGCTCTTTTCTTTTTCTTTAGTTTTTAGTTCTTTCTTACTTGCTTTCAACTTTGGTTCTCAATTCTCTTTTATTGTAATTTTATACATTTTTATTCTTGGTGTGTCTTTCTTTCTATACATCTTTTAAAATTTTTGTTTCTCTTTTATGTTATTCTTACTAGGTCTTTTTTCTTAAAATAATATCATCTTGGTTTAATTATTTTTCATCATTAAGGTAACTATTTTTTCATCTTTTTCTTTTCTTCTCTTTTTATCCCTTAGTTTTGCTTTCATCCTCTTCTTTATTTTCTGTTGGTTTTTAATGTCTTTCTAATTTTACATAGTTATTTATACTTCCTTTTATTAATTATATTTTGTCCCTTCTTTGTGCAGTCACCAATTCTTAGTTTTCTCTTCCTTTGGAATTATACTTTTTTCTTTCAATTGCATTGTTCATCTGATTACTCTATATGCTTGTTTAATTTATATATTTTATTTAAGCTAACCAATTGCTACTTTTCCTTGACATACGTGCCCCCAACCCTCTCTCCTTTTATACAACCTTCTCTACAATTGTATCTCTATTTCATTCTCATCTTTTGTCCTGATGACGGATCATGGAGTATGATCCGAAATGTTGACACAAAAAAAGCAATCACACAGTAATTCCAGAAGCTCAAAAATTCAAAGGAAGGCACTGTTATGTGGGCATCTTTCCACAACTGAAGGAGATGCATAATTTTATGGCTAGACCTAACGTTAGGCATGCAATCAAGTATGTTTAACAATGTAGATTCATTTTTATCATCTAATACAAGTGTCTTCGCTTCTGTTAGCTCTTTCAAAATAGTATCCACTATGGGTCTATTTATTTATTGTTAGGATTAAGGTGCCATCAACCTTGTAAATCTTATGTAATTAATTAATCCTAATATTGTTTGTAAATCACCCATAAGGGATGAAAGGTTTCACCTGTTAGGGTTTACGTAGATCGAAGCAATAAACACTAGTAATTATGTGCATATTAAATAACCCAAATATAACAATGAGGAATAACACAAAAGAGATCAACACAAAAATTTAACGCGGTTCACCCAATATGGGCTACATCCACAGAAACTCAGACATCCAATGATTTTATTATCTAGTGCAAAACATCTTACAATGTCACGAATGCATTTCCGTAACATACATCCCAGTCGCTTATAACAAGATTTTTGGAAGCTTCTAGAATTAGGGTTTTACAATGTCATTTTTCTTTTGTCGGTTAACAAAAAATTAACAACTGACTCTGCATGAGCAAAATGATACATTATGAGTGTACAATATTTGCATGATCAGTCACCACATACCAACAATCTCCCACTTGGAGACTGATTAGGCTCCACACCAAACAATCTTACACTTGGAGACTGATCTTGGATGACACTGCTGCACTTGTAACTCCCACTGGATTACATGC
This sequence comes from Cunninghamia lanceolata, assembly GCA_027924645.1. Classification (NCBI taxonomy): domain Eukaryota; kingdom Viridiplantae; phylum Streptophyta; class Pinopsida; order Cupressales; family Cupressaceae; genus Cunninghamia; species Cunninghamia lanceolata. The sequence continues at coordinate 1,214,123 of BSBN01000744.1, read as the reverse complement.
CTGGATGGTTTCTTATATCCACCATTGTGAGTCATGAATGCCAATGGAAATTGATGAGGAAATCATTTTCTCCCGTGTAACTACCTTTGTGAACATATCTGTAGGATTCTTACTCGTGTGAATTTTCTCCAACTTCAACTGTCCATCCTCCAAAACTAATTAGATGAAGTGGTATCTGAGATGTATGTGCTTAGTTTTAGAATACAAAGCTAAATTCTTAGAAAGATGAATGGCACTCTGGCTATCAGTGTACAAAGGGCTATCCTCTTGTTGTTGCTCCAATTCCTCTAGAAAACATTCTAACCAAATCATCTCCTTGCTAGCTTCTGTAGCAGCAACATACTCAGCTTCAATGGTTGAAAGCGCAACAACCTTTTGCAGCCTTGAAATCCAACTGACTGTAGTATGACCTATAGTAAAAACATACCCTGTAGTACTCCTCCTTCTATCAATATCACACACCAGATTAGAGTCAACATATCATTTTAGAGTAGAATTTGTTCCTCCAAAACATGGTTTCTTTTAAGTAGTACCTCTCAAATATTGAAGAATCCATTTTACCACATTCCAATGTTCCATTACTAAATTTCTCATATACCTACTCACAATTCCCACTGCATGTACAATAGCTGCCCTTGTACACACCATTGCATATATCAAGTTACCAACTGCTGATGCATATGGTATCTTAGACATTTTGTCTTCCTCCTCTTGTGTCTTTGGACACATTTGCTTAGTCAACTTAAAATGACTAGGCAAAGTTGTACTAACTGCTTTTACATTTTGCATGTTAAACCTTTTCAACACCTTCTCTACATACTCACTTTGAGATAAAAATAATTTTATGTTTGTCTTGTCCCATGTGATCCTCATACTAAGGATTTGTTTTGCTGCACCCAAATCCTTCATAGCAAACGAATTTACTAATTTCTTCTTAAGTTCATTAATATGCTGCATGTTAGACCCCACAACAAGCATGTCATCAACATAAAGCAACATGATAATATAGCTACCATTACCCAATTTCTTAAGATAAACACAATAATCAGAATGACATCTTTTGTAACCTTGTTCAGCCATAAAACTATCAAATTTTAAATACCATTGCTGAAGTGCTTGCTTCAGGCCATACAAAATCTTTTTTAACCTGCACACAAATTCCTCCTTACCCTTGACCTCATATCCCTTTGGTTGCTGCATATATATTTCTTCTTCCAAATCCCCATGGAGAAATGTTGTTTTCACATCTAGCTATTCAAGACGCAAGTCTTTCTCGGCCACAAGACTTAGAATAGTTCTAATAGAAGTCATCTTTACAATGGGAGAAAATATTTTATCAAAATCCATACCTTTTTTCTATGCAAAACCTTTTACCATGAGTTTGGCCTTACATATTTTCTTGCCTCCATCTTCTTCCTTCAACCTATAAACCCATTTATTTAGCAATTCTCTTTTTCCTGCAGACAATTTGACTAAGTCCCAAGTCTAATTTTGCAGCAAGGAATAAATTTCCTATTTCATGCCTAGCTCCCACTGCTTTTTGGTATCTACCTGGATTGCTTCTTCATAACCTTCAGGTTCACCATAATCGATTAATAATATAGAATATAATAATGGAGAAAATCTTCCTGGAGGTCTAGTTATCCTTGTAGAACGTCTAACACTTGCAAGAGTCTATGGGATAACTTGTTGTTGCTAAGCTTCAGGTACCACTGGTATTTTATTTTATGGAATCTCATCTAGCACTACATATTCATTTTTGGCCTATTCATGCTTCTTTTCCTATAGCCAATCCTTATACATAACACTCTTATTCAATATAACATCCCTACTCCTAATGATTTTATGATTTTCATAATGCCATAACCGATAACCAAATTCACCTACTCCATATCCAATGAAGGTACATTTTTTAGACTTAGCCTCAAGCTTGGTTCTATTTTCAATATCAACATGGATAAAAGCTTCACAACCAAAGGTTTTTAGAAATGAATAGTTTACCTTTTTACTCGTCCATGCCTCCTCTAGAATGCCACCATCCAAAGGATTTGAAGGTCCCTTGCTTATTAAATAAACAATGGTATGTACAACATCTACCCAAAAGTGTAAGGGTAACTAGTCCAACATAAAATCTCATGCTCCTTGCATGCTCCATAATGGTTGTATTCATCTTCTCAAATGCACTATTTTCTTGTGGGTTCCAGGAACCATTTTTTGCCTATGAATTTCATTATATGAACAGTAATTCTCAAATTCTCTACTGCAATACTCGCCTCCATTATTAGATCTGAGACAGTTCAACTTTTTTCTTGTCTCATTCTCAACCAAAGCTTTCCACCTTTTAAAAATTCAAAATACTTCTAATTTTTGTTTTAGGAAATACACACATGTTTTCCTAGTTGCATCATCAATAAAAGTAACATAATAGCAAGAGCCACCAAGAGAAGATACCTGAGCTTGTCTCCATACATCTGAATGAACAAGCTCTAATTTCTCATTCTTCTTCTCTTTCCCAACGTTGAGAAATCAAACTCTTTTCTATTTTCCATAAACACATTTTTTGCATAACTCCAAGTCAATCTGCTTTAGACCTGGTAACAACTTTCTAGAGTGAAGGATCTTTATCCTTTTCTCACTCATGTACCCAAGTCTATGGTGCCAAAATTCTATTTCTATCCCTATAACAAGTTCTATAACTATCTCAATAGCAACTGTTTCTATAGAATCTAGGGCAGAATAAGTATTACCAATACACAAATACAATGTGCCTACCTTTTCACCTTTAGCTACTACTAATGCACCTTTAGTGACCTTCTAGACTTTGTCTGAAAAAGTAACTATGCAGCCTTCACTACCCAGTTGTTCTGCAGAAATTAAATTCCTGCTCAAATTTGGAACATGCTTTACCTCCTGTAGCAACCATTCATTTCCATTCTGCAACTTGATTTTTATCTTTCCTTTTCCAACAATTTGACAAGGTTCATCATCACCCAAATATACCTATCCAAAATCACCTTGAACATAATCTACAAAATATTTCCTATGTGGTGTGGCATGAAATGAAGCCTCTAAATCTATTACCCAAGAATCATTAGCATTATATAAACACAAAATTAAAGCATCCTATAATTTATTACTAGCAACATTAGCTTCGTTACTGTCATCATGTTGTCTCTCTCCTTGTTTGCCCTTTCAAGACTAGAAATCCTTCTTCAAGTGTCCTGGCTTTCTACAATGCCAGCAATTCATTCTTCCTCTGGATTTAGATTTACCTTTCTTCAACTTCCCTTGTGACTTCCCATGATTTGTTGGGCTTTTTCCTCTCTCCTTTGTTCTTCCCCTGTTCTCTATATTCAAAGCATTACTCGATGTTGAACTCTCACCTGTACTTTTTCATCGCATTTCCTCGCTAAGGATAACACCAACAACATCATCAAATTTCAAAGTATTTGAACCAGAGATAGAGTTACTTACAACCATTACCAAGCTATTCTAGCTTTCTGGAAAAGAACATAAAACCAAGAGAGCCCTCACCTCTTCATCAAATTTCACTTTTAAAAAAGTCAACTAACTGGTAATCATATTAAACTTATTTAAATGATCTAACACAAATCCACCTTCAATCATTTTCAGATTAAACAAATGCTTCATAAGAAATACCTTATTAGAGGTTGATATTTTTTCATACAATTTAGCCAAAGCTTTCATTACTTCATTTGATGTCTTTGCTTTTGTTATATTGAATGCCACAGATGGTTCCAGGCACAACCGAATGGTTCTCAGTGCTTTTCTATCTAGAAGTTCCCAATCCTCATTAGTCATTGCTACTAGTTTCTTGGCTATTCCTTGCAACGGCCTCCATAAATCCTTCTAATAGAGATAATCCTCCATTTGCATCTTCCATAACTAATAGTTCTACCCATTGAATTTATCTACCTTCAATTTACCCTCGTCTTCCATTGCTCCCACTTAACCGTGAGACTCCCACTCAACTGTGAGACCTTCCTGCAGATGATAATTGAACACAACTTGCTCTGATATCAGTTGTTAGGGTTTAGGTAGATAGAAGCAATAAATAGAAACAATTATGTGTAGATTAAATAACCCAAATATAACAATGAGAAATAACATAAAAGAGATCAACACAAAAGTTTAACGTGGTTCACCCGATATGGGCTACATCCACAAAAACTAGGCCATCCAATGATTTTATTATCTAGTGCAAAACAAATTACAATCTCATGAATGTGTTGCCGTAACATACATACTAGCTGCTTATAACAAGCTTTTTGAAAGCTTCTAGAATTAGAGTTTTACAATGTCATTTTTCTTTTGTCAGTTAACAAAAAATTAACAACTGACTCTGAACGGGCAAAAATATATGTTACAAGTGTATAGTACTTGCATGATCAGTCACCACATACCAACATTACCAACAGTGATCTTGTTTCAGCTGCATGTTTATATCCGATCCTCAACACTAATTCATCCATGACGGGGGGTCGTAGAGGGGTTTCCCCTTTGCGAGGGGTCCAGGGGGATCATCCCCTTGGTAGGGGGTCCAGGGGCTATGTGCCTCGATGGGGGCTCAGGGGCAGCATCCCTAGAGCCAAATTTTATCATTGTAAATCTAGACTGTTCATCATTAGGTCACATATCTGATGGTCAATATTATGTCAGTTTTATTGCCCTAGAAGGTAAACCACTTTTATAAGGATATTTGTACTATATTTTTAGCAGAGTTGAGAGTAACAGACACGACTAGATTGAAGACTGAAGAAGAAGAGGAAGTGCATGTATTGTAATATCATATTTGAAGATAATACAACTTGAAGCCTCTTTTCCTGGTGGAGTTTTTTACCCAAAAGGGTTTTCTCTATGTTACATATGATATTATGTGTTCAGTTCTTAATGTATGTTATTTCTGTGTGGTGAGTTTATTTCTGTTGTAATCTCCATTGATTCTACATTATTTAAAGGACATGTATAAGGTTTGAATCATGTCTTGCACTTTCATTTCTAACATTTATTTTGGTTCCACACAAGTGTTTGCAATCTCTTTTACATTTCGTACAAATGCTAAACTATATCGGTCACCCTACAAACAATCCATCGTGTCTGCTACTCTCCATCATGAAAGCAATTCTTTTTCCTATATAATAAATAAGATGGGAACTGTATATTATTATTAGCAAGAAAAATAAAATAGATTATATATTAAATGAGTTACCAATGGGATTAATCCCTCCATGGGTTACTCCAGAAATAATCTCCAACAAAACTACACCAAAACTATAGACATCACTCTTTTCATTAAATGATGACTTTCTAAAATATCTGCATCAAGTTCCAAAATTAGTTTAGTGTCAACCATTTGAAGAATGTTAAGCTATTTGTTGGTTGATAAAAGGATCATATAATGGTGAAGTATGAAAATACTCAGGATCAAGATAGCTGAAATAAAAGTATCAGAGATAAATAAAATTATTGTCTCAATGAAACATTCAGTAGTTCAGATGAAAGGAAAAACCTCATTTTGAAATTCTTGTTTTCCTTGAAATGAATCTATTGAAAGTATCTTCACTGTGACATCATTTCCTATAAGTTTACCATAAAACATAGATCCAAAGCCTCCCTTACCAATGAATGTAGAATAATTATTCGAGGTTGCTTTAATATTTTCTTCAATATATTCTACCACTAGTTTGTGAAAATCATTTGGATCATCTTTATTTGTTTCAAAAGAGAAAATAAAGCAAAGGTTTCCAAGAAGATACAAGAGTTAAAATAATATTTATTGGTTTTAAATAAACCTTTTTCAAGTCACAGGATTTATGAAAACACCTGTACATGAATGTTGAGATTACATAATATAATTGTTTTGTTAGAATAATAAACATACCATAAATAAGATCTAGAGTTTTTTTTGTGGTTGCATAGAAGAGATCGTTGGAAGACAAAAGAAAAGTTGTAGATACAAGGGAATTATAATCAGAAAAAGGCAAATAAAATAAGAAAGGAGATCATTGTCTAGTGAAGAGCCACAGGTGTGGAGTAGGTTGGAGAAGGTAGTCTGAAGACCTAGAAGGAGCAAGGTGAGTGCAAAGGATACCAGTCTGAGGTAAGTAAATTATTTATTTTTAATGGGGAAAGCTAAAAGAGAGAAGATAGAAAAAGATTGGTAAAAAGAAAGAATGATTGGGAAGAAGAAAGAAATGAACTATTAAGAAATTTAAAACAAGTTTCAATGGAAAAGACTAGACAATGGATACAAATTTTAATCTTAAAATTGAATTATTTAATGTTAAAGAAGAATTAGAAGAAAGATTGAAGTTATTTGATGAAATGAAAGAAAATATTGAAAGGTTAGAAGAAGAAAACAATTTACAAAAAGAAGAAATATCAAAATTAAAATAAGAGAATGACTATTTGAGGATAAAACCATTGGTTTGTGATGTTTTATGTGATACAAGTGATTTGTGTGAATGTATTGAAGATAGCAAAGAGATTGGATAAGCAAAATTTACATGTTGTGATGATGAAGATGATAATGTGTTTGAATCTACAAATCATGTTAGTTGTAATGAAAAAAATATTGGTTTCAAGATGATGAAAAAGATGGGTTATAATAGACAAAGACTTGGAAAGTTTGAACAAGAAATCAAAGAATCGATTGAGTCGATAGTGAGGCCAAAGTATAAAGGTATTGGATACATAGGTAAAGGAAATGGTTTAAGAAGATTTGTTCAAGGAATGCATTGTTCGAGCATTGTAATAGGAAAGGACATAACAAGGAAATGTGTTGGGGTATTCACCCTTGTAGAATTTGTGGTTTGAGAAATCATTGTGAAAAAAATTGTTGGAATAGAGATTCAAAATATCAAAAAATATGACAGGATGCATGAAAATGAATTGTAGATGGTTGGGATTAAATAGGAAAGAGATTATAGGTATGCTGAAAAGGTTATTCAAGTATTGATGTTCATATGTAAACAAGGATAGAAATCATGAGAAGTTTGTTGGTCTTGCAAGACATCAAGAAAATTATAGATAAAGAGAGGACTTCCTGATTGAAGATCAAAGTTGAGGGACTGCCGCAATAGTGAGTGACAGTTGAAAGAGGAAAGATCAATAGATTGTGAAGATAATTTGAGTCAGCAGACTTGGAAGACAAAACTTGGAATGATATCAACATTCACTTGGTGTTCTTCCCAATGTTCATTATGGGGTAGAATTGGGATAACTAATAAACATTTTTTGTATATTTATTATGGGAGAGAATGTTAGAATAATAAACATACCATAAATAATTGACAGTTATGTGTTTAGTTAGTGGACAATTTAGTTCGGTTAGGTAGTCAGTTTCTTTATTTTATGTTATATAGTTTTTGCCTCCTGTTGATCAATACAATAGTTTATTTTTGCTACTTCTCTTCATACACTATGTAGATGATTTGTAGATCATCGTTTATTATATATTTTGTTTGTAATCTTTAATATTCTTCATGTTTGTGGTGAGACGACCTCGATTATATTTCTGTCTCCATAGATGATCCCCCAATATCACAATGATTAATAGAATAGAACAACCAATAGTGAGTCCTATAAACTAATTTTTTTCTCTATTTTTCTTGTCTTGTGGGGAATTACTTTGAGGATAAACTCTACATGGCAGAGTGAACCATTAAGATGCCAAAAGTTTAAAAAAAATTATTCGAATAATTCTCCATTTGAAATGTCAGGAAATAATGTTTTCCCTTCAAAGAGACAAAAACAAGAAAGAATATCCATCTAATTTATTGTTTTGCAAAAAACTAATCAATATAAAAGTTACTAATTAAAAATAGACCTTGTTAAGTAAGAGTAAACTATCAGAAGATCAATTAAGTTATTATGAGAAATGAGAAGTAGTCTTCAGTAAACATATAGTTCATTTAACATGGGGAGCTTCTCTAATGAACTTGGAGTATCTCTAGTTAGTTGATTATTTTGCAGTTGCCTTCAACATGCCAAGGAAACTAAAGATCAACATAGACAAACTACCTTTCTCATTCATCTACATATATAAGAATATATTAGAATAATTAATAATTGAATTATGCTCATGCTAGTTATCTGTCTATAGATGTGTCAAATAGTTGCAGTGGTGTCACAAACTGTTGTAGAGGTGTCAATCAATTTTAGTTATATGTCACGTAAATATAAAAAAATGTAGAAAGTTGTTGAACTAGTCTCCAACTATAAAATGTAATCTCCTTGCTGAATAAAGGTAAAGTCTTTCAGCTATCTTCAACTTTTTTTTTTTGTATCGGGGCACAAGTATCCAAGGGCAGTCTCTCTCTTGATAAGAACAAGGCAAGCCATTGACTGGTTTGAATGAAAGTATAATTTGGTGGCACAAAAAGGAAGTGTAGAGTAGATAAGTGTTCACCACTGTGAAGCCTATTGAAGCCGTTGTTGCAAAAGGCATCATTGTTGTTGCAAAAGACCCTCTTCCCCATGTAGTAGAACATGGTGTTAAGGTTCTAAGTTATGCCTGGGCCCCTGAATATTCACACTCATCCAAAAGCATTCAAGAGAAGTTGATTTGAGTCATGCTACATCAAAATTTTGATGAGAAAGATGGGCCACCCTTGTTCATTGTTTGGCTGCATCTGCTGTAGATACAAACCAAAAAAATGAGGAGTTGCTAGTCTCTTTTAATGTTGCAATTGGTTGAGCCATCAGGAGGAGTTTCTATTGAACAAAAGAGGAACTGTTGCATAGGAAAGAGTGGCTACAATTGTAGCACCTTCTTTTTAATGAGTACTTTGTCCTACTTAGACCCATTGTGTTGCATATTGCCTGGTCAAGTGTGTTGCATATTGCCGGATATCAGATAGAGGGCAACTCTACCCACTGGCAATTGTTGGTAATGTATTTTCTTTTTTCATAAAGTCAAATAAAAAGAGGGGGATTTCAAATTTCCATTGTAAGCTTGGGTGAAATTTGTGCTATTAAGTGTAACTAAAAAATAAAAAACTGTCTTGTAAAAGTTTTCTTTCCTAATGGCAAATCTCACATACTCATATCTGACTAAATCAAATAAGTTAGATGGCACACATTATGGTAATTGAAAGTTTAATATGCAGACTCTAATGGAAGGGTACAATGTTTGGACCATTGTAAATGGTATTGAGGCTAAACCTACTACGTCTCAAGCCGCTATTCAATATTGGGAGAAAAGATAATGCAAAGTAAAGATTCTCTTACGAATGTCTATCAAGGATTCAATCATCCCTCATATACACGACATTAATACCTCCACTGATACATGGACAACTCTAAATGGTTTGTATGAAATTACAAGCACAAATAGAATTATGTTTCTAAAGAGCAAATTACTTTAAATCAAAATGGAAGCAAATGAAAGTATTAGTGATTATCTATCTAGAGTTAAGGAATTAAGGGATAAATTAGGTGATATTGGTGAAAGAGTTTCAAGTAGAAATTTAGTTACTGTTACTTTGAATGACATGTTGAGTGAAAATCAAGTGTTCATTACTAGTTTGGCTGCAAGGGAAAATGCACCTTCCTTTGATAATTTAGCAGGTATACTTCTACAAGAAGAGGAAAGGAGTAAGCATGGGGACAATAGACTTCAAACTATAGATTCAACATTGATGGCCAAGGATAAGAAGCTATCTAAAGGAAAGCAATGAGAAAATAAAAAAGGAGTTAAATCTGATGAAAAAGGTATAAATATGGGGCATTATTTAAGTCAAATTCCAATGTGAAGAAAAATGGAAATTGTAATTATTATGGTTAATTTGGACACTTTGCATATGATTGTTAGAAAAACAAATTTAATGAGTCCAAAAATAACAAATATGAAGATAACTTTGTTAATGGTGAGGATGAGACAAATGGTGACCTCCATAATCTTAAGTTATTTATTTTATATGTTGCCCTTTCTACTGAAATTGATGATTGTAATGCTTGGTTTATATACTCATGGGCATCTATTCACATGTCATGTCATAGAGATTGGTTTAATGTCTTCCATGAGAAAAATGATGGTAGTAAGATCTATTTAGGAAATGATAGGTCTCATGACATAAAAGGTTATGGTGATGTAAGTGTATATTTGCCTAATAGAAATATAAGAGAAGTTGCCAATGTGATGCATGTTCTAGGATTTAAGAAGATTTAATACTTGTTATAGCCATTATTGATGAAGGCTTAAAAGTTGAATGCTTGAAGATAGATTTCCAAGTGAAGGATATAAAAGATCACTATAATGTTATAGCTGAAGGAGTCAGAGTAGGGGGTTTATACAAACTTGATGTAATTGCAATGACATCCACAAGTTGTGTGTCAACGAAAGAACTATGACACCTGAGGGATGCTCACTTGAATCTTAGAGATCTTATTTCTCTACAAAGAAAATAAATATTGCAAGGTCTTCTAGTTTTTAAGAACGAACAGATTAATTATGATGGTTGTGCATTGGGTAAACAACATAGGAATGAATTTCCACTAGGGACAGATAAAAGGAAAAGAAATATTCTTGAATTAATACATATAGATGTGTGTGGTCCCAGGGAAACCAAGTCACTTGGGATATCTTATTAATTTCTTATTTTTATTGATGCTAGAAATAGATAAACATGGGTCTATTTATTAACAAATAAGAGTGAAGTTTTTGAATGCTTCAAAGAATTTAGAACTATGGTGGAAAAATGAACAACTCACAATATATATTTTTTTGAAAGAAAAGGTTCAAGGCACCTATATTGTATTAAAATCAAAGGAGTAGGATTACATCAAGGGCTACAAAGAGCTAGACCAAAAAACATTTACATCACGATGCCACCAAAAAGGAGATTTGGGATTTAAATGTGACTAAATTTGCCAATGTCGAAGGCAGGTCGAGACTAAGTAGGTCACAATTTACATCGCGTTGCTACCAAAAACTAATACCTCACAATATTAAAATTCTTAGATCTGAGTAAGGGGGAATACACTTCAAAATTTTTTGTGAAGTATTGTAATGAAAGTGGAATTATCAAACAATACACATTTCATCATAGTCTATAGGAAAATGGTGTGGTTGAGAGGAAAAATAGATCAATAGTTGAGTGTGCTAGGAGTATGCTCAAAGGAAAGAATCTCCCTAACAATTTGTGGGTTGAAGGAGTTAGTACAGTTATATATTTGTAGAATAGAAGTACAACCAAGTTCCTAGAAAATAAAATTGCTTATGAGACTTTCATGGGTACTAAACCAACTATTAGTCATTTGAGAGATTTTGGAAGTAAGGCATTCTCCCATATTCCAAAATAAAATAGGATGAAACTTGATGCAAAGTTAATCAAATATATTTTCATTCATTATTTTGCTAATCATAAGGCCTACAAAATGTATAATCCTATTACTCATAAATTATTTTCTAGTAGAGATGCTATCTTTCATGAATATGCAAATAATATTCAAAAGGAAGAAAGATCAACTTTATGGAAACTTCTTGAAGAAGACATTGAGACTACAAAAATTGCAGATCTAAAAGGTGATGATCAAAGGGGGCTTGAAGTGCAAGACATAGTGAAGTTACTCCATCTACCAATGAAGTACTAAGAAGATTAATGAGACAAATCAAGGCACCAATCAATTATAATGACTATGCTTTAATGGATCAAGTAATTGTTAGACTTAGGGCAGATAACTGAGAGGGGGGGTGAATCAGTTGTACAAAACTTTTCTTCCAATTAAACACTTAACTCCACTTTGTAATTTAGCAGCATAATAATAAATCAATCATGGAAACACAATGCAATGAATCAAGAGCAGAAACACATCAACACATGAGACACCAAGATTTTGACATGGAAAACCCGGTTAAGGGAAAAACCATGGGGTGATTAACCCAAGATTGTATTCTCTGTTAGAAGAATAGAAAGAACAAAATGGGACATGCCAATTAGGGCTCACTACCCAAGCACACTGCTCACAAGAGGCTCACTGCCTACAAGAGACACATTGTCTACAAAATAATAAGTATCACCTACTAGAACTAGAAAATAGCATCTTCACCATGCTTGCATCAGTTCCATTTAAGCCCAATACTTCTACTCTGCCTTTCACTCTTCTCCTCGCTACCACACTCTCATCACAACTCTTCACACTTTGAAATGACTTTACAATCCCTTATTTATACAAGACATCAACTTAGGAATAATCATCTAAGTCGGTAAAAAACTACAAGAACATTCGCAGGATGTGTAACTCATCTGGTCGGCCAGTCTCATGAAGAACACCATCATCTAGAAGTCATTCTTCAATTGCGAGATCCAACTCAAATGCGGACCATCAACATGAACTGGACATGATCCAAAGACCTCCACAAGCTTGCCTGAAACACCAAGAACATCCACACTCCATCTGCTTACTGAAATCATTCTCTCCTTAATCCAGAATCTCATGAACATAGTTTGTCATTACTGTCACAAAGGAATAGATGCTTGCGGACGTTCAAACCATGAACCAATCAAGTTGACACTTCACAAAGACTTCCTCAACACTCCCTCAAATCTATAAAATAGGATAATGCATTTCCGGATCTCACCGGACCTTTCTGTATCACTTTGTCACCTCTGAACACCTACCGGAACTGGTTTTACTTGAGTGACCACAACTTCTTCAAATCTTCATGTGGACCTCTGAAATATCTATTGGACCACCTTAAGACACATATATACAAACCCTTTAAATTGCATCCTCTGATCCTCATCCTATCTTGGACTTTTATCTTACTGTCATCATTGTTCTTCACTGTTCCTGATTGGGACTAATTTTCTTAATATCCTCAGCAAACAACTCATCCAATCCTTATCATTACTGCAACAAGAGTATGTTGACATTAATGACAACACCAGTTAGTCCCATACTTGTAACAATCTCCCCTTTGTCATTGATGGAAACATATGATGTGAAAAACTGTTTTGACCATCAAGACAAGAACTTTTTCTTACTGACATAACTCCCCCTATCAGTAGCAACCATTCACATGACTTCTCTTCTTTTACTCCTCCCCCTTTGATCAGCAACCACTTGTTTTTCACATGTCTTCTCTCCCCCTTTGACATCAATGGCAAAGGGCACATACTTGCAATTCCACCACTTCAGACTCATACCAGCTACTCCCCCTTAGTAGGAGCTCCCATCATCAATCTGGACCACAAGATATGACTATGATGTCCACCAGACTAATGCAAATCAGTGCACCTTAGTTCATCACCGGAGGGGCAATAACCCCTAACTTCTCCCCGAGATACTCAAAAGAGTCCTTAGGTAGAGGTTTAGTAAAGATGTCTGCAATCTGATCCTTGGAAGGCAGAAACTCCAATCTGACTTCATTCTTGTTCACTTGCTCTCTCAAAAAGTGAAACTTGATGGATATATGTTTAGTTTTTGAATGCAACACTGAATTCTTAGATATGTTTATTGCACTTGAATTATCACAGAAGATTGTGATAGGCTCCTCATACTCTACTCTTATGTCTCTTAGCATTTGGTTCATCAACAAAACTTGAGTGCAACTACCTGCTGCTGCAATATATTCTACTTCTGCAGTTGATAGAGATATTGCCTCTTGCTTCTTGCTCAGCCAATAAACCAATCTCTTCCCCAAAAAGAATGCTCTACCATTGGTACTCTTCCGGTCATCCACATCTCCTGCCCAATCCGCATCTGTATATGCATAAAGAGAAAAATCATGATCTCTATGATACCACAATCTATACTCAACTATCCCTTTTATATATCTAAAAATCCTCTTGATTGCCATGACATGAGATTCTCTAGGATGACCTTGAAATCTAGCAACAAGACCAACAGTATTCATAATGTTAGGTCTAGTTTGAGTGAGATACAATAATCCACCAATCATTGACCTATACTTTTTTCTGATCAGCCTTAGGAGAGTCATCATCTTTGCCCAATTTACATCCAATTGCCATGGGAGTATTCATTGATTTTGAATCTTCCATCCCAAATTTCTTCAACAATTCTTTCACATATTTGGTCTGAGAAATGAAGATTCCTTTATTTGTTTGAGTGATTTGTAGACCCAAGAAGAAATTCATTTCCCCAAGCATGGACATCTCAAATTCACTTTTCATTTGATTTGCAAAGGTTTTACACATACTATCTCTTCCTCCAAAAATGATATCATCAACAAACACTTCAACAATCAAGATGTTTTCATGATCAATTTTGAAATACAAATTACTGTCAGCAGTACCTTTATTGAAACCAATCTTCAAAAGATGCTTATCCAATCTTTCATACCAGGCTCTTGGGGCTTGCTTGAGTCCATACAGTGCTTTCTTCAACTTGCAGACCATATCAATATGATCAAACAATGGAAATCCATCTGGTTTCTCAATGTACACTTCTTCTTCCAAGTCACCATTTAGGAAGGCAGACTTGACATCCATCTGATATACCTTGAAATCCTTGAAAGCAACAAAAGAAATAAATAATTTGATTGCTTCAATTCTTGCCACCAGAGAAAAAGTTTCTTCAAAATCAACTCCTTCTATTTGAGAATAGCCCTTGCAGACCAATCTGGCTTTATTTCTGATTACTTCACCAAGTTCATTCAGTTTGTTCCAGAAGACCCATTTGGTTCCAATCACATTCTTATTTCTAGGTCTAGGAACAAGATCCCAGGTGTGATTTTTCTCAATTTGCATTAGCTCTTCCTCCATTGCTTTAGTCTAGTTCTCATCATTGCAAGCTTTATTCACTGTCTTAGGTTCAATCTTTGAAATCAAACAATACTCATCTAAATCTTGAGCAATTCTCCTTCTCATTTGTACACCTTTGATTTTATCACCTATGATTTGATCTTCAAAGTGGTTAAGTCTTACATACCTGGGAACTTTGGGAATTTCTTACACTTCTGATTCTTGATCAGGCTCATTAAGATTCATCTCTTTTTCCTGATTTACCAAATCAATTTGAATCTGAACTTCAGGGGAGGCTTGGGCTCCTTGAATCAGAACACCATTCTGATCATATTCATCATATTCATAAAACTTTGAGGGTTTTTCAATTCCTTTATCAACCTTCACATTTGTACTTTCTATCATTTTTCTCAGTCTCTTGTTATAGCACCGATATGCTTTACTTTGAGTAGAGTAACCCAAGAATATTCCTTCATAACTTCTAGCATCAAACTTGCCAAGATCTTCATCTCTTTTAATGTAACATTTGCTAGAAAAAACACTAAAATACCTCATAGTAGGAGTGATGCCAAACCAAATTTCATAAGGAGTCTTACTGGTATTGCTTCTGATTTAAACTTGATTGAGAGTATAGACTGCAGTGCTGACAGCTTCTCTCCAATAGATCTAAGGAACATTTGCTTCCATCATCATGGTCCTAGATGTTTCCTGGATGGTCTGGTTCTTTCTTTCCACTACTCCATTTTGCTGTGGAGTCCTAGGAGCAGACAACTGTCTCTTTATTCCATGCTTCTCAAAGAATTCTATGAACTCACCGGATGTGAATTCTCCACCTCTATCAGACCTCATACATTTCAATTTTAATCCAGTTTCATTCTCTACCATAGCCTTGAATATTTTGAATTTCTCAAGAGCTTCTGATTTCTCTTTCAGAAAGGTTACCCACATCATCCGGGAATAGTCATCAATTAGTAACATGAAGTATCTATCACCTTGCACACTCCTGATTCTTGCCTGAACACAAAGATCAGTATGAACTATGTCCAATAATCTGGTAGAGGACAGTTCCTTACTCTTGAATGTGATTCTTCTCAGCTTACCCAACTGCAATTCTTTGCACAAGCTATTAGTAGGTTTCACCAATTTTGGAAGATCTCTTATAGCTTGAGTGTTGCTTATCTTGATGATGTTATCAAAATTCACATCACACATCCTCCTATGCCATAACCAACTCTGATCAACTTGGACAAATAAGAAATTTTTACCAGTAAAAACCAAATGAAAGATATTACCTTTTATTTGAGTACCAGATGCAATCTCTGTTCCGAAACTTTCAAAGATCTTGCATTTTCTATTCTTGAATAAAAAATCATAGCCTTTGTCCACCAACTGCCAACACTGGGAAGATTGTGCTTCAAACCTTCAACTTATAGTACATTACTAGTTTTGTTCCTTCCATCAAAAGAAATAGTTCCTCTACCTCTGATTCTACCAGCAGAATTATCACCAAACTTTACCACTCCTCCTTCATACCTTTCCAAATCTATGAACTTATTTTTGTCACCTGTCATATGGTGAGAGCATCCACTGTCAATGACCCAATCATCCTTCTCTTCTACTTGGGCAGCCAGAGCTCTTTCCATAGTCTTATGATTGACAGATATAGAGGACATTGGATCTTATTCCTTGATGGAAATGAACACCCATTTATTTCTGGATTTGTTTCCTATCTCTAATTCATCATCTGTGACTCCTTCATTATCATCATCTTCATATACATAGTAACAGTTCTTTTGGAACCTTGGCTTGTTAGGATTTTGCCTTGAAAACCTTTCTGGCCACCTTGAGGCAAAATGACCAATCTTATTGCAATTAAAACACTTAAAAGGCAATTTTCCTTCATACTTACCAGATCCTCTTGGTAGTCTTTTTGTAATAAGGGCTTCAAGATGAGCAGTTTCAGCTTCTTCTTCTTCCAGGTCTTTTCTTGCTTTTTCATACCATGATAGTTTTTTTGAAGAGTTCTCTCCCAGATCAAATCTTTGTTTTCCTTTTACAGAGGCACTGGCTTTGAATGTAGATTCAGTCTTAGGAGGGGCATCTCCAAACTCGGTCATTTCAAATATAGCCAATTTACCAGCCAATTGATCTCTTGTGACAGTTGTATGGGCTCTGAATTCTTCAATGGCAGCAACCTTGATTTTATAAGAAGCAGGAAGGGATCTAAAAATTTTGCAAACAATCTTATTTTCATCTGAGACTCCACCAACATTTCTAATTCCACAAACAAGCTCATTTACTCTTGGCATAAAAGTAGAGATATTTTCATCTTCTCTTATCTTCAAGTTTTCAAATTTCCCTTTCAAACTTTGTAGCCTTGCACATTTAAAATACTTGTCTCCTTCATGCAGAAGTTCTAGTTTTTCCCAAATCTCAAAAGTAGTTGGTTGGTCAACAACATTTGAAAGCTCTAAATCAGATAATGCACTTAGAAGAGCTTCTATAGTCCACATATTGTTTTCCGCATCTGTGATTTCATTTGGGGCTTTCGGGCCACCTTGTGGAGGAGTATACTTCGTTGAATCCATGGTCCAGTACTGCATTCCCATACATTAAAAGTGACATTTCATGCGACTCTTCCAGAGATTGAAATTGGTTCCACCAAACTTCAGGTTATCGTTCTTGTAGGATGACATCCTGGATCTCCTCAAGTGGTTAAGCTCCTTTAGAGGAACTTGGCTCTAATACCAATTGTTAGACTTAGGGTAGATAACTAAGAGGGGGGGTGAATTAGTTGTACAAAACTTTTCTTTCAATTAAACACTTAACTCCACTTTGTAATTTAGTAGCATAATAATAAATCAATCATGGAAACACAATGCAAAGAATCAAGAGAAGAAACACATCAACACATGAGACACCAAAATTTTGACGTGGAAAACCTAGTTAAGGGAAAAACCATGGGTTGATTAACCCAAGATTGTATTCTCTATTAGAAGAATAGAAAGAACAAAATGGCACATGCCAATTAGGGCTCACTGCCTACAAAAGACACACTATCTACAAAATAATAAGTATCACCTACTTGAACTAGAAAATAGCATCTTCACCATGCTTGAATCAATTCCATTTAAGCCCAATACTTCTGCTTTGCCTTCCGCTCTTCTCCTCGCTACCACACTTTCATCACAGCTCTTCACACTTTGAAATGACTTTACAATCCCTTATTTATACAAGACATAGACTTAGGAATAATCATCTAAGTCAGCAAACAACTACAAGAACATCCACAGGATGTGTAACTCATCCAGTCGGCTAGTCTCATGAAGAACACCATCATCCAGAAGTCATTCTTCAATTGTGAGCTCCAACTCCAATGCGGACCATCAACATGAATTGGACATGATCCAAATACCTCCACAAGCTTTCCTGAAACACCAAGAACATCCACACTCCATCTGCTTACTGAAATCCTTCTCTCCTTAATCTAGAATCTCAAGAACACAGTCTGTCATTACTGTCAGAAAGGAATAGATTCTTGCAAAACTTCAAACAAAAAACCAATCGAGTTGACACTTCACAAAGACTTTCTCAACAGTCCCTCAAATCCATAGAATAGGATAATGCATTTCCGGATCTCACCGGACCTTTCTGTATCACTCTGTCACCTCTAAACACCTACCGGAACCAGTTTTACTTGAGCGACCACAACTTCATGAAATCTTCATGCGGACCTCTAAAATCTCTACTGGACCACCTTAAGACACATATATATAAACCCTTTAAATGGTATCCTCTGATCCTCATCCTATCTTGGACTTTTATCTTACTGTCATCACTGTTCTTCATTGTTCCTAATTAAAACTAATTTTCTCAATATCCTCAGCACATAACTCATCGAATCCTTATCATTAATGTAACAGGAGTATGTTGACATCAATGACAACACCAATTAGGCCCATACTTGCAACAATAATGAGTGTAGATGAACCTTTAATTTTGAAGAAGCTAAGATTCATAAAGAATGGATGGATGCTATGCAAGAAGAAAATTATTCAATTAGGGAAAATGGCACTTGGGAACTAATCAAATTACCTGCAAATAAAATTCCTATAGGCTCTAAATGGTTGTTCAAAACTAAGTTTAACATTTGCTAATGGTAGTATTGACATTGAAGTCAAAGCTAAATTGGTTGAAAAAGGTTATTCACAAAAGGAAGAAATAGATTATGAAGATACATTTGCACCTATAGCTAAAATAGACACCATTAGACTTATGTTTGCACTTGCTACTAAGTATAATTGGGATCTACATCAAATGGATGTTATGTCAACGTTTTTGAATGGTGATTTCAAAGAAGAAATCTATCTTATTCAACCTCAAGGTTTTGTAAAAAGGGGACAAGAACATCTTGTATGCATGGTAAAGAATGCATTGTATGGTCTTAAACAAGTACCAAGGTCATGGCATGTGAAAATTGATAACTTCTTCTTCCAACAAGGGTTTATCAAAAGTAACAATGATCCAAATTTGTACATATAGAAAGATGAACATGGGAATATTTTTATGATTTCATTGTATGTAAATGACTTAATCATAATAGGAAGTGCTATAATCTTGATTGATGAAATCAAAAGAGATCTATCATAAGAATATTAAATTGTTCTACCATAGGAATTAAGCTTTCTTAGGAGTGCTATTTTCAGCCGAGCTTAGTGTCCATTCTTATCTAAGTGTCTCTTCTTAGCCACGTGCTATTTTTGACCAAGCTATTTTTATGCAGTCTAAATTAAGTGGCATGCATGCCTATTTTCACTCTCCACTAAATTTAGATCGCTCTTTCTCTATATGTACTTCATATTGTGAGTTGATTTAATAATCTAGTTATTGCTTTCAATCTTATTTGTATTGCATACTTAGTTTTTGATATTATGTAGGAGTGTTCGATAGCATCACTTTCATGGTTCAATTAGTGCCACCATTCAACTAGTAGATCTTGGTTCTCACATGGTATCAAAGCAAAACTGGTCTATTGATGGCCTAGTATTATTGCATAGTAAAATTGAAAACATTTTTTCTTCCATTCAATTGAATATCTCTTATTTTTGGCTATGTGTATACCCTGCTATATTGGTGGAAGAAGTTTTTTTATTTTTTAAAAAAATCATTGACCTACAAAAAGGGTGATTTCAGTGGTAAAGGAGAAATGGCCTAGCATTTGAAGGCCAACCCTTGGTGCAACCTAGCTCATGTTTGGACCTTGCAGGAAAGTGACCAAATGAGCCCCTAGCTGAGGTCTGCATGCTCCTACTGATGGTGCCTGAAAGTATCTCAAAATCTACTTCAAAAGAACCTCTAATCCATCCCAAATCATCCACAATCACCCCTACAACATTTGAAGGGTGTCAAACCCACTGGTCAAACTGCAACCTCTTTTTCTTTTATCTATAGGCATTTAAATTATTTTCTTTTTTAGAGCTAAAAATACGTAAGATAGGGAAAATAGAAAAAATGATGTAACTTTTTATCGGGAACTCGAAATTGAGTGTTATGTTTTAAAAAGTGATTATTTTTTTGAGCCCAATCCATTGGGAACTTTTTTGTACTATTATTATAAAGTGTCATTTTTTCATTCCAATGGACACACCTATGTACACTAAAATTATAACATGCTAGAATTCAAGCGGAAATCTCGAATTGAATCAAGGGGGGTTGTTCTTGTGTCATGTTTTGTGCACTTTCATAGCATTTCCTTTAGTTTTTTGTTTCACACTTCTAATTTCTGCAACAAAGTTACTTTAATCAATGGACTCAAATCATACTAGTACACCTCTCACACCCTTTAATTATCATGATTGGAAGCTTAAGGTTCAAATTTTGTTAATGAACAAAGGGCTATATAGGATAACATGGGTACTGAAACTCAACCCATTGCTGTTAAAGTTAAATAAAATTAGTTTAACAAATGTGATCAAGCCTTCGGGTTTTTGTGTCTTAATCTTTCTCCTAAACTCCTCTTTCATGTAGTATCCTTGAAAACACCTAATGAAGTTTGGATTGCCTTAGAAAAACTTTATAGGAAGGTAGATGAAATGAGAAGTCATGAGTTAGAGAATGAGATCATAAGTTTGATCCTTAGTTTCTTTGAGATCCTAGAGGATTATTTCACTAAGTTCAAATCAAATAGGTTGCAATTAAAAGAATGTGGAATAGAGAAAAAGGAGGATCAACTTGTTCTTTCTATACTCTCAAAATTGGGTCTTAATTACTCTATGTTGTATCTACCCTTTTCTCCACCAAAAGGGCTCTTGGAGGCACGTGGAAAATACCTTCTTTAGATGACTTTATTTTCGAGTTGAGTAGGGAGAAAGATAAGTTGATATAGATGGGCACAATGAAGTCTTCAAAACCTCAAGCCTTTATTACTGGTAATGGGAAACAATAGGATTGAAACAACAAACGTAAGAAGAAAAACACTCAAAATGACAAAGAGACTTAGAAAGATTAGAAATATGAGTCCTCTAAAACCAACATTGAAAGCTTTTGAAATCAAGGGAAACCTAAGAAAAAAAATGTTAAGTGTGCCTATTGAAGAAACTTGGGCATGATGAGCACAAATGTATGAACAAATAGATTGACTACCTCTCAGATCTTCTTAAGAAGAAAAACATAGGGGTCCTTGAACCTACGAAGAGTTCTCATCAACCCAAGAAAATTCTAAGGAAAAGGAAAAAGAGAAATCTAAGGGCAAGGCTATAGTTGCAGTTGCACCATCTTTAGTTCTGTCTTGGATCATTGCCTCAGGTGCTTTGCACCACATGGGTCTTCATGGGTTGAGTTTTCTTCCTTAGAGCCTTATAGCATGTCTTCCATCACTTTGGGTGATGACACTCTAGTAGCAGTTGTAGGGAGAGGGTCTGTTGAAGTTGAAGGTGGAACATTCACAAATGTTCTAAGTGCACTCAGTGTATCAGAATACCCACAAGGGAAGGGCATGAGAGTTCACTTTACTCTAGACTCAATTGATATTAGAGAGTGGCATAGAAACAATTTGATAGCATTGGGAAGGGTATACCTTCTCACACTTTGCACCTAATGTTTCTCCTATAGCATTGATTATTCATTCAAATGGAGTTAGCAAATTATGGAATGAGCAGTTTGGCCACCTTAAATACCATGACCTTGAGCAACTAAGTCAATAAGTATGGTCATAGGGCTTCCTAGAGTTAGATTTTCTAAGGGTCTTTGTGAGGGTTGTACCCTTTGGAAACATCTCAAAGAAAAATTGATAAAGGCAAAGCTTGGAGGGCTACACAAGATTTGGACCTTGTTCACAATGATGTATCAGGGGCATTTACCCATCCATATTTTACTAAGGAAAAGTATGTTCTCACCTTCATAGATGACTGGTCTAGATATACATGGGTCTACTTTCTTTGATAGAAATCTATCTTCAACATATTTCAAGACTTCAAGGATCTTGCTAAAAATAGTCAAGAAAATTCATCAAGGTTCTTCAGACAAATAATGGGGGTGAATATGTCAACATCAGGTTTGAGTAGTTTTTTACAATAGAGGGGATAGACTTGTAGTGCATAGTTCCTTATACCCCCAAGAGAACGGTGTTGCAAAACATAAGAATAGATCCTTAAAAGAGATGGCTAATTGCATGATAGACTCCAAGGGCCTCACACCATAGTACTAGGTAGAAGCAATCAAATATGTTTGTTACATTCAGAATAGAGTTCCTCACAAAGTCTTGAAGGGTATCACTTCCTTTGAAGCTTGGACAAGTAGGAAACTAGTAGTTGAGCACTTTAGGGTCTTCAGATCTCTAGCTATGGCATTAATACCAAAGCAGAATCAGAAGGCAATGGAACCATAATCCAAATCTTGCATCTTTGTAGGTTATCCAGATGGTGTAAAAGGTTATTGCCTACTCCACTCGACCACACATGAGTTGTTCTTTAAGAGGAGTGTTAATTTTCAAGAGAGTCATTCCAACTCTATACTTGAAGTTTCTCCTTCGATTGTGGACTCACTGGACTTTGATGATTCTTTTGATGATTTAGACCATTCACAGTAGATTGTTGAGGCATAATCTTCTTCTTCATCTAGTTTTGATAGTGAGGATAGCAATGTGGATTCATCGTCATCCACTTCTGGCATTGTTTTAGAGGTTGATATTTCAGCACCTGATGTACCCACATCTAATCCTCTTTGTGCTAGACAGACACTTCATAGTGTAGGCACTTAGGTAGGGAATCAAACATATGACAAACATACTTGATTAGATTATTAGAGGGGAGCTAATGCTTTCTATGCCTCAGTCTTTGATCCACAAGCATTCAGAGAGCCATCAGGCATACCTAAGTGGGATATGCTATGCATGAGGAATATGATTCCTTAATTAGAAATCACACTTGGGACTTGACTACACTCCCTAAGGGGAGGATGGTTCGATGTAGGTGGCTATATCATACCAAGTTTTCTACAGATGGGTCGTTTAATAAGTACAAGGCACATTTGGTTACCAAGGGTTTTTCACAAGTTACTAGCATTGACTACACATAGACCTCTACACCTATGGCCAAAATGACTCCAATTTGACTTACTCTTGCTATTGTCATAGCACATGGTTGGGATGTGAACTAGATGGATGTGAAGAGTGCTTTTCTTCATGGAGACCTTCAGGAGGAGATCTACATGGAGCAGCCATTAAGGTTTGTTTAGGATTGATCCTTAGTTTACAAATAGGAGATCCCTCTATATCCTCAAATAGGTGCCTCGGTCTTGGTACACCAAAATGGATTCCTTCCTCCTAGCTTTAGGTTTTAATTAGTGTCATTTGGATCCTAATGTATAGTTCTTGTAGCACAATGACTCACTATTGATATTGGTACTTTATGTTGTTGATCTATTGATCATAGGGAGCACTTCATCTTCTATTGTAGTAGTGAAGTCATCTCTACAAGATAGACTTGACATGACAGACTTGGGTCTATTGCACTACTTTACAGTCTGACTTAGGGATCACTCTTGCACTTGATTTACTTGCTTGATTTCACATGACTGATTGTAAGCCATCTGACTCCCTTTCTATCTCGAGTCAAGCTTGAGGCTGATTATACTACACCACTAGTTGATGCAACCTTGTATTGACAACTTGTTGGCAATATCATCTATTTGACGCATACTAGATTCAATGTTTCATATGCTATTAGCATAGTTTCAAGATTCATGTAGGAACCTCATGAGCTACACTAGGATCCTTCACTACCTTTAGGGCACTCTCAAATTCAGGATTCATTATAGAGTTGGCACAGACGTTGACTTGGTTGGATACACAAATTCAAATTGGGCTAGTGATACTAAGAATTGCAAGTCCACTTTAGGTTATAGTTTCTCACAAGGTTCTAGTTCTATTAGTTGGTCTAGCAAAAAAATATATTTCTTTATCATCCACAGAGGCATAGTACAGAGGAGTTTTTAATGCAGTTACTAAGACTATTTGGCTTCAAGCAATTCTCACTGAGTTTGGCATTCCATTCTAGTAGCTCGCAGTCATCTATTGTGACAACAAGAGTACCATCTAGATATGCAAAAATCTACTCCAACACCAATAGACAAACATAGAGATTCACATGCATTTCATTTAGGATCTTATTCATGTTCATATCATTGACTTAGTCTTTTGCCAGTCTTTAGAGTAGGTTGTTGACATTTTTACCAAACCTTTTGTTGAGAGCAAGTTCATTCATCTACAAGCTCTTCTTGGGGTGTGGTCTAATTCAGTAGCGGCATCATCTTCAGGGGGCTTTCTAGTCCTCTTCTCTTTATTTTCTCTCTTTTGGAGGGAAGATTTTTCCCACTAGGTTTTCTTCCTTTCTCCACTTATGAGAGATTGTATTGTATTTGGGTACCTCATCACACCTAGTTGCCAAGACCTTATTTTTTTAATCCACCTAAGCTATGCTTAAAGGGGTTGTTAGAGTAGAATTAAGCTTGCTTAGGAGTGTTATTTTTAGCCAAGCTTCATGTATATTCTTAGCCATGTGTTATTTGTGACCAAGCTATTTTAGCCAATCTAAATTAAGTGGCATGCATGCCTATTTTTAGGCTCCACTAAATTTAGATGGCTCTTGCTCTATATTTACTTCATATTGTGAGTTAATTCAATCATCCAATTATTGATTTCAATCTTGTTTGTATTACATACTCTCATTTTTTGATATCTTGTAGAAGTGTTCAATAGCATGACTTTCATGGCTCGACCGATGCCACCATTCCGCCAATAGATCTTAGTTCTCATAGAAATGAAGGATCTTGAAAAAATACATTATTGTTTAGGAATTGAAGTATGGAGAGGAGATGGTAAGACTATGATTACTCAAAGTAAGTATGCAAAGAAATTGATACAAAGGTTTAATATGCAAGACTATAAATTAGTATCTACTCCATTAGAATAAAATGTTAAGTTTTCTATTGATGATGGTACAAAAGAAGTAAATGGATGTATAGACAGATGGTGCGAAGTGTGAACTACTTAACCACAACAAGACTTGATATTGCATATTCAGTCAGCATACTTAGCCAATTCATGGCTAAACCTCTTAAGACTCACTGGAAAGCAGCAAAGAGAGTTATTTGATACCTATAGGGAACCATTAGATTTGGTATTGAATATACTTACCATTTAAATATTAAGTTGACAGGTTATTCAAATTTTGATTGGGCAGGTAATCCAAATGATAAAAAATCTACAACTGGTTATGCATTCAGTATAGGATCAGGCATTGTGTCTTGAATCAACAAGAAGCAACCAACTATTTCCTTGTCATTTACTAAATCCAAGTACAAAGCATTATGCAATACTACTTGTGAAGCTATTTGGCTAAGGCATATTCATGAAGATATGGGATAAAAGCAAGAAGGACCAACTTCAATCAAGTGTGACAATCGAAGTTCAATCAAGTTGGCAAACAATCCAATGTATCATGCCAAGTCAAAACATATTGAAACTCAACATCATTTGTTAGAGAAAAGATCAAATCACAAGAGATAGAGTTGATGTATTATAATACAAATGATAATATGGTCAATGTATTTACTAAGCCATTGAGTAATATAAAGTTTTTACTATGTAGAGATATTCTAGGAGTCCATGAAAATTCAATTATTCAATAAGTGGGAGTATTAGAATAATTGATAATTGAATTATGCTCATGTTAGTTATGTGTCATAGATGTGTCAAATAGTTGCAGTGATGTCACAAACTATTATAAAGGTGTTAATCAATTTCAGTTATGTGTCAAGTAAAGATCCAAGATTGTAGGAAGTTGTTGAGCTAGTCTCCAACTAAAAAAAGGTAATCTTCTTGTTGAATAAACGTAGTCTTTCAGCTATCTTCAACTTTTGTTTGACTAATGTATTTAAGAGAAGATAGTCAAGGATATCTTACAATGTTGTCAGGTTCTTCAATGTGCTAGGTCTGAAATAGAACCTGACAAGTTATTGTTTCCAAATAGCTAAAAACAAATAGCATAAACTTATTATTCACTTACTCAACTTAGTGGCTCCACATCTATAGATTGCAAAATAGAGTGTATAATTATTTTTTGAAATTAGAACTTCCCAACATCAAACACAAATGGAGGTGGGTGGATTTATTACCAATTGAGTTAATGTTGTTAAGTTGGCTATGCTTGGAGGTATGTCGCCAGTGAGACCCTCTACTACTAGAAACGCAACGAGAGGAGGTCGTTTCCCGTTAAAATAACGAGAGGAGGTCGTTTCTGGGCATTGCATGACTTTTGCAATGAGTATTTTTATAAAACCTTTTTTTTTTTCAAAGATTATTTTTATATTTTAATTAGATCTTATGTGTTTTTCAAATTATATCTTGATTTTTATAAAACTTCTTTTTATATTTTGGTTTTCACAAAATATCGCTGTTTTTTTATGAATTCTTTTTATATTTTGATTTTTCACAAAATATCCTTGTTTTTTTAAAAATTCTTTTTAAATTGATTAAAAAATGCAATGTATAGTTGGAATGTATAATTAATTATAATTTTGTTAATATTTAAAAAATTAATTTAATAATTTATTTTTAACTGTAAATTTAAATATTTTTCAATTAATTAATTTTATATAATGATATAATTTTTATAATATTAATAGTAAATAAAATTAATATATATATATATTACGTGAGACCCATGTTTGTTAAATTCCTGAAAAGAGCTGAAGCTATATGGGTTAACAACCTTCAGTGTCAAAATGACACCTAATGTATTCATTGCTAATTTTTAATGAATTTCTATGATTTTTAAGGAAAGAATTTTACACAATAATCACTCGTGGGGGGTTTCGTCATTACAGACAACACCGGTTAATGGAAAACCTGCAGGCAAGCATGGATATCATGCCGTCCAATCATCTAGAACATTCTCTATATTCGCTATTTTCCAAATACCAAGTACTGTGTCACACACATTCTCAAACATTAGGGGACATTGTGAAGAAAATACAATGGCCAATAATGGCGTGACGGTGACGCAACTGACTGGCTAAAAATAATTCCTAGGTACGCTGCCTCGATTATTTTTTTAAATGCAAACATAGGAAATTGATAAGCGCTTCTATTAGAAACTAATAATAAGGAGGGATGCGCTGCAGCAGCAGCAGTCCCTGCCTAAAAGCTATAAGCAAATGCCAGGCAAACACATTGCATGTGAACATTGCAGAAGCCATAATTTCAATTCAAAACAGATATTGAAACTAATTCTCATGCTGGGAAAATCATGGAATAGACAAAAATAATAATTGTTATTAAATAAAATTTGGAAAATCCATTGTTTATGGGTGTATTTTTTGCCACAATTGCAGGAGCAAAAAAAAAAACAAGGCCTATATGATGGTTGTAGTAATTGCAGAAGCAATAACTGCAAATTTGACTCCTTTGCCATTTCCTGCCCCAGCTCCCACCCTCACACTACATTCACAATAAATTTATATAACAATAAACTGAAGCAAAATCTTTGACTACTCAAACATTTGAATTTTATCATACATAAGGAAGAGGTAATAATTAAATTCTAATTCAATGGAGCAATTGAATTTTATCATACATAAGGAAGAGGTAATAATTAAATTCTAATTCAATGGAGCAATGAAATGGAAGGGGTTTATTCTAAAGTCCATTCTAGTTATGACTAGAAGTCACCCATTGAAATAATGGTTATGCTAGAATTCAAATATAGAAAGAAAATATGGAGATTATTTGTTAGAAGGTTTAAAAGTAGCTATTTAGATTACTAGTTCAGTTAGTCATTATATTTGGTTGTCCTTTGTGGAACTTAGTCTTTCAAAGAAAAATTTAAACCACTTGAAATTCTACAGGAATTTATTATAAAAATGGGATGTAAAGGATGAAAATTGCCACAAGAAAGATGGAAACGAGTAGACTAAGATCTAAGTATGCCATGCTTATAACTTCTAAAAAAACTGAAGCAGAATTTGTGACTACTCAACATTTGAATTTTATCATACATAAGGCAGAGGTAATGATTAAATTCTAATTCCCAGGTGCATTTGCGTGGAAGAGCTTAGTATGATGATTCTTTTGGGCAATTATCAATGTAACTTTAGGCCTATAACCATTCTCAATATGATTGCATGCCTAATGGTTTCACCCAAAAAAATAACTTAAATCAATCTCAATAACATAACAAATTCCTTTAGACAAAGCAGAAGGACCTTCAGTATAGCTTGTAACTCAACGTTCAAGACTTGATCAAATTATGATCAAATTGTGACTCACTAACTCCATCTCTATAAATATCTAGAGAATGACACAGTCCTTAAGAACCAATATAGATCAGACACATGTAGCTAAATCACATTCTTAAAAGAACCAATCATTCATTTAGTTCGAGATCGTCATTGCCTCATTTGCCAATTATGCCAACCAATAACACACAACATTCTTGTTGCTTCATGAATGGTACCATCTCAATTAGACAACTGGGAAAAAAATTACGATAAATATAATAAACCAAAATCAAAACCTTCAATTAGATTTGTCTTTCCGTCCCTACATGGTCCTAGACTAATTTTCTTTCAAGAAATGTAGTAGGGTTCTTAATATTATGATCATGAAGAATCACACAAAAATTTATATATATATATATATATATATATATATATATATATATATATATATATATAAGAAAACCTATGACAATATAAACCAAGGTCAAATTTGCTCAGAAATTTAAAATGTACAAATAGAACTAGAACTAGCATACCGTATTGAAACATAAAAGTTATTTAGAATCTACAACCTTGATCAAAAAGGCCTAAACAATTACATCAGAGCCCACATTTCAATCATTAGGGGCCTTCATCTTTTGATCGTGAAGAAGCAATCAAAACAATATATATCTTGAAAAACCTATTCTAACATGAACCAAGGTAAAAATTTCTCACCCAATCACTTCTTTTTTTATCATGTAACTCAAAACTTAAAACTGGACCGTTTCATAAAAAATAAAATGCAATAAAGCACCCATACCTGAAAATTATCATTTGTTGTGGCTTCTGTCTAAAACTTGATGGTTGGAATGTTTTATAAAAATCTATCAGTAACTCACTGTAAAGACAAGATAAATGACAAGAATAATATTAATGGTAACTTTTCAATCACATTGCAAAGATGATTAACAATGGGGGTAACTTGTTATAAGCTAATCAGCTTCAAAAGCTTTTCTTGGCTGGGGGAAGTGATGCTTGTGTCTGTGTGTCTGTGCTGTGGAGCCTTCATTAGGTCAATTTCCTTTTAAGGTGTGATTGTTAAGTGCTAGGGTTTGTAACCTGTTATGATAAATAGAATTTTTATTTTGTGTAAAAAAGGAAGAGGGCATGGTCATAAGCTCATAGAGGTTTAGTGGCTCTGATGCCAATATTATGCTCCACGTGAGTATTAATAAAATTAGAGCAGAACATTTGCCAAAATGAGTACAATAATTACAATTAATCTATATAGTTCAAGGATACACTACAAAACACTCTTTCTCCATATGGCCATACCATAATAGTAAGCATAATACCTTCCAAAGAGGTAGCAGAAGCATTCTACCACCTATCTATAGAACAAATATACTTTTGTTAGATTATGAGCTAAAAGAAGTAACCGACACATATGGGAGGGACTAAACTAACTACGAGAGCCAAAATTACAAATGAGATGCAGAGGCTATCCAATAACTGCCCAATCATGGATGGGGCCACCTGAACAAAGAAAACAATATAAGAGTCAATAGTTATATACCTACCTGCATTTCAGTTATCTCCAAATGACTGAGATGTCTATAAACTAGCAACCATATACGCTATCCTTAACTTCCAAAAAAAATTACACAGGCTTTTCTAAACCATTTTACTTGTCATGTGAAAAGATAATTTAAAATAAACAAAGAGGTGATGGATGATGATCCCACTTTTCTCAAGGTACATCAGACTATGCTTCGTGACTGCCTCTATCCGGGTATTCTTATTCCCACAAAATCTGGGGAATTCCAAATTTTGTAATAAAATACAAAGAAGTTAAAGTGCCAGGCCCATCCTGATAGGATAGGTTAGTTCTGCCACAGCAGTATCGTGTGTAGGACCAAGCCATCACAAAAAATAGAAACAAAACTTACTTTTTCAACCACTTTGCCTGGTGTGAAAAACTGTTGAGAATTATTGAGTTTGAAAAAATGGAAACTAAAAGGGCAGTTGTAGGCCCTAAAACTACACCCTTATAGATTTCTATAAAAACAAAGTTAGTAATATTTCAAAAACATGCCAAACACCAAGAAAAAGCCTTTCTTTTCACATAACCTATCAAATCCAATGATTAAATTGAACAGTGAAATGCAACCATATGACAATCTAGAGAAGAAAAGATCAAACTGAAAAAGAAGAAGATGTGAAGGGTTTGAAACCTGCAATGCAACAAAGTGCTCGATAGAATGACTCAAAGAAATGTGGTCTCATGGAATGCCATGATTGCAGGATATGCACAAAATGGGTTTTTTAAAAAGCCTTTACAAACTTTCAAGCAAATGCAATTGGCGAGTGTCAAGTCAAATTCCACAACTTTTGCCAATATTCTACTTGCCTGTGTCATTTAAATCAATGCCTATAATTCCAGAAGCCCCAGTAATTCTTGCTCTTTCTGCAGCCTGAAGAAAAAAAAATAGCACTAAAATAAGAGATTTGAAGCTTCCACAGTCAAACAATAATTGAAAATAGATGTTTTTAAAGAAACCTTTAAAGATCCAAACACACCGAGTTAAAAATATCTACACAAGTTATACTAGAATTCTATTTTCAATCATTCACATTGCCAGGATTAATTACAGTGTGCAAATAGATGTTATGCTTACCTTAAGCCCAACACTTCCAAATTTACCATCAGGATTGTGAGGAGAGGGACCCAGAGATGCACCTCCTCGAAGCTATGACAAAAATTTCATCTCTGTCCAAATTTACACATTTTTAACCTAGCTCGGGCCATTATTAGTAAAGATCAATTAGTTTTATGGACATTCAATTGGGCTGGACATTATATTTGAGTTCCCATATGCAAACAACCACTTTCTGCACTATTATTATGAGAGATAGAACTCCACACTCATTTTCCATTTGTCCAATAGCAAAAAGTAGATGCACTACAAAATGATGTAGCACAAAATTGATGGAAAATGAAAGAAAAAAGCCATGAAAATGTTGATAAAAACCTTCAAGATAGAAAAACAAACTAACCCCACAACCTTTTGAAATTAGGTTTTTTGTATTCCCCTTGCCAGAAGGGAGATTTTCAGCAGTGTTATGTGTAACTTCCATGGCATGCATGTATGCAACATGTGGATGCATATAGATGATAGGTGAATTGTTTAAGAATGACAACATGTATGATAGTTGTCCTCCCTTTTAGAATCTGGATGAACGAACCCTTGAAAATATTAAAAAACTAACATTATAAACATTCAGTCCATGAAACTTTTATCAACATTTTATGAATCTTAAAAATCAATACCAATGGGCTCAAAAAGCCATTGGCCAATCACAAAATTAACTGGATAAACTTTTATTGCACAAAAATATGAGGAAAAAAACCTTAAGGAAAGATTTAATTTTTACCTTGACACTCGTACCCAGACATGATTAATATTTGCTGGTGAAAACAACAGTATCCCTACCTACGACACCAACTAATAATGAATTTAATGAAGCAAACACTAACTAACTAATATGTATCTCTTGAGCTTAATGAAGTAGATTGAGAAACAAACTAATTTGTACCATCTCCAACATTTGTAATATTGTTGATGTCTACCATATGATATACTTCAACTGCATTTATGAATGGTCCCATCCTGGATCGTTTTTGGGGATGTAATCTTATGTCACCTCATTCACAACAAAAAGTGGTAAATATTTGTCCTACTTTTATTGTCCAAAATTGACCTTTGATTGTTGAAGTTGATGATATTTAAGAACAACCATATTGTTTTTCCATTGGTTCGAGCTGTGTATTCTCATTCCACCTTTGTTTCGAACATGAGTGTGTCAGGCTAGGATGGAAGGACAATAAAGAATGACAAACCTTATTGAAAAAAAAATTACAACTTTTTATAGGTAGAAAACTAAAAACAAAATTAAATTGTGTTAACTCTAATGATTAACACATTAACATCCCCCCTTAATCTAAAGAAGTAAAACCAAGCACTCTTTTAAATTTCTCAAACTTCTCTTGTCCAAGTACTTTAGTATGAATATATGTGGGTTGATCTGCAATGGGACAATATTTGAGTTGTGCACTTCCATCTTTTACATGTTGATGAAACAAATGGAACTCTAAGTTGATGTGTTTGGTTTGATCATGAAAGACTGAATTTTTGGCCATTTTGATTGCATATTGATTGTCAACAAGGAGTGATGTGGACTAAACCTAGTGTGCTTGCAAATCTTCAAGAATTTGTTGAAGCCATAATATTTCCCTAGTTGCCTTAGAAGCTTCAAATGATATATTTAGCTTCTATAGAGGATAGAGTTGGCACTAGCCGCTTCTTAGATTTCTAAGAAATGACTGCTGACCCTAGATGTTTTAGGAAACCTGAAGTAGATTTTCCATCTTGCAATTCACCTACATAATTAGAATCTAAATATCCAAACAAAGAGAAATGTGTTTCCTTGGAGTATTTGAGCCCATAATTTTGAGTGCCTTCTAGATATCGAAGAACTCTTTTGGTAGCTAACCAATGATTTTCTTTATGTTGTTGCATGAATCTAGAGAGAAATCCAAAAACAAAAGAAATATCTAGGTGGCTAGTTGTTGCATAATCAAAATTCCAACAAGTTGTCTATGTTTAGTTGCATCAACCAATGTTGCAGAGTCATTTTATTTGAGCTTCAAATTTTACTCCATAGGAGTACTAAGTGGTTTGCAGCTAGACATGCCAAATTTTCTTAGAAGTTCACAATACATTTTTTGTTGAGTCATGAAGATATACTTGGATTTTTGAATCACCTCAATACCCATATAGTAATGAAGTTGTCACAAGTCAGTCATTTCAAACCCTTGCTTCAATTTGTCTTTAACAATTTGATTATAATCCTCTTTGTTAAGAGTGAGAAATAAATCATCCACATAAACAACTAGATATACAATATTGCTATCAACCTTTTTGACAAAAAGACTTGCATCATCATATTCAAAGTGCTTGAAATTTAACTTCAAAAGGCACTCGATGAGTTTTTCATACTAGACTCATGGCACTTGCTTTAAACCATACACTGATTTGATGAGCTTGCATACCTAGCGTTCTTGTCCATTGACTGCATATTCTTCTGATTGAGTCATATTTATTGTTTCGTTGTGATCACCATTCAATAATGTAGTTTTGATGCCCATTTGATGAACTTTCCATCCATTTTGTGCCGATAGAGCCAACAAAGCATGAATGGTAGTCCACTTTGATGTAGGTGCAAAAGTTTCATCATAATCAATGCCCACTTTTTGAGCATAACCTTTTGCAACAAGTCAAGATTTATGTTTTTCAAGTGAACCATCTAATTTATATTTGTTTTGAAATATCCACTTGCAATCAATATGTTTACAACCTAGTAGAGGATTAAACAAGTCCTAAGTGCCATTTTTTAAAAGAGCATTGTACTCATTTTGCATAGCTTGTCTCCACACTACAATATTTTTAGCTTCTTTCTAGGAAATTGGTTCTGAGTCCACTGTGATATTGATGTCATAAATAGAATCCAAGTTACCTTCATTAATAGATTGAGCCTTATGCCTTTCTTTGTAAGAACTTCTTATTCTCATCTTACCAATTTAATTAGGTCTCAAATCTTTCAAAGTTTTTTGGACTTGTTTTTCCCATTTGTGTGAAGATTTTGGTTCGACCATAGGTGCTTTCATTTGTTGACTAGAAGCTCCATCAATGTCTAATGGTTATGAAATCCCAAGCTCATCTAAAGGTTGTGTTACACCCCATGTGTTCTATCTACTTACTATTTACCTAGTTTGGTTAATTTGTTTTGAAAGTGAGTGATTATGGATTTCTACATTTGTATATGTGTTTTTATCTATTTACTATAGATTGGATATTTTGTGAAAATTGAAGTATTTATGAATCTTTACATCCATGTGTGTTGGCTATCTTGAATGCAATATGATGGGAAAAAAAATAATGCAATGTTTTATATTAAATGTGGTTGTTGTTAATTAATGATGATAATTTGATCAGCTAACTACTGTGGCAATGATCTAAGTGGTTGCAGGAACAGGTTGTCCCTCTAGAAAAGAGGGGAGGTATCACTCAAGAGAAGGACTTGGTCTGGTAAATGTAAAAGAGAAGCTTAAATTGAGCAGCACACACACACACATCCTAATTTGACCTAGGTTGAGTCGAGTTAGTGTGGGTAGTGGTAAGCAATCTGAGTTATGTATCTTGAGTCTTGATTGGATGTTTAGACCTCCATGTTGTTAAGTGTTTGGTTTCTTTGAGTTTATTAATGCTCATGCAAGTCCACAATACGTTCTTATATGTGAGTTGATATGAGCATGAACATATGTAAGTAGAAGTACCTACGTATATTCTTGAGCATATTACTCATAGATATGGAGATGTCGATTTGGCCTATGCAAAAATTATCATCTCTCTTGTGTTCTTCGACAATAAGTCTATGAAGATTTTATGACTTTATATGCATTTCTTGATTATGAATTATATTTGATTTTATGATGATAAATTTATAAATATGTGAATATATATATATATATATATATATATATATATATATATATATATATATATATATCGTCTCTCTATATATGTATTTAATATAAATATTATTATTATTTTCTATTAATTGCGGAAATATAATTTTATCATTTTACGGAATTTAATTTTCATAAATATTGTTTTATGGTAATTAAAACAATAAGTTTATATATATAATAGTTTTAATAATAAAAAATAATAATAAAAGAGTAGTTTTGTAAAATAATGATAATAAATATAATAAAATAAATAATAATAATTAAAAGTTTTTAATAAAGGAAATTATTTATATAAAAGTATAATATTTAAACTAAGGTTTTAAGTTCTTTTTATAAAAGGGATATGTATCTTATTAAGTTTTTATGGTTATGTTTTAATTCTTAAGGCACATGGGCCCCTCTTTAAACCTTTTTAAATTTCTTTTAATTTATAAATCTTTTTAACCATTTTGGCACGTGGGCCACTTAAACCCTATAAATTGTTAATAATTTTATATTTTATTTTTATTTATATTTATATCTAACACTATTTTTAGAAGGTTGTTTGGTTTTTATGAACTAATTTTAGAATTTGTAAGTATGTCCTCATAGTGTTAACATTTTTTAAGTTGGTTAAGTATGTTGACATTATGTCAACATTATATCAACATTTTTGAATTGGTTGTGGTATAAAAGGGGGTACTCTCCCTCATTTTTTTTAATTGCACATTTTTCAAATCAAGAGCCTTCTCTTATCAAAATTGAGTTTTGCATTAGTGTCGTTTATTTGGAAGATAGCTCTAGAGTATTGAAAGGCTGTTGGTAGAAGAGTATCTGATCCATTTGGAGATATATTCTCAGGCATGTGATTTATTTCTCCTTCTCTATTTTTTTTTTTCTATTTTCGAAATATTATGTGATGTATTATTGTTAAGTGATTGCAATATTGAATTATCGTTGTTAATGTATTTTGATTGTGTGTGTATATATATATATATATATATATATATATATATATATATATATATATATATATATATATATATATAGTTAGCAAAATTGTATTGTGAATGTGAGATGGTGTCTATGGTTTGATTTTTACCTAGATGGAATCATGAACCAATCATTGATTGGTATTTATATATGAAAGTTGTACAAAGGGAAAGATAGCGAGAATAGGATTCAAGTGGTATTACTTCGATATATGTATCCTTGTAAAACATGTAATAGGTTAACCTTGGGATATGTGATCCATGGAAGAGGGGGGAATAACCTAGAATAGAGTTTGATGTAATTTTTAAGCGGAGATATTCCTGGGATTTGTTGATCCATGGGAAAGGGAATATCCTGTGTGTAGAGAATGATGCATTTGTTAAGTGGGGTTATACCTGGGATTTGTTGATCCATGGGTAAGGGAATAACTATTGTATAGAGATTGTTGTCTTTCCTAATCGAGATAGAAGGGTGGGTGAATATGAGACAAGAAAACTTTGGGCAAAGTGGTGTAAATTGCCAACATTTACACTGTCTAGGTTCACTGTGATCCAAGTTTGCATTTCTAGTAGGGATTTCATATTTTGATGGTTGTAGCCATAGTATGATAGTACTAGTTAATGTGGGACACAACACCTTGCTCAAATTAGGATTAACTTTGAGGTTGCTATACCAATCCCTTTGTTGAAGGGTAGGGCCATTTACCTATTTGGTAAATGTGCGGGGGACCGCAGTTAGTCGGTGGTTGGAGGTAAATCACCTGAGTGATGCATCCCCTCATGTAGTTGGTGGCCAAGAGTATTGAAGATAGACAAGTATACAAACATGTGATTCTATTTATCAGTTAAGCTCTTGAAGCTTCTATGTAATTTATGAAAAAAAAAGTTGTATAAGTTGAATATTTAATTCTTTTATTGAGAAATGTACTTTGGTTATGCAATAGAAGTTTGAAATATGTTTCAAATGTGCATTATATCAAATGTTCGGAGGAAAATTTTTATTATTCCTGTTATGAATTCACGACTTTATTTACTTTCAAGTTAAAATTGGTAAATCTTAGTTGGTAGAACAAGTGGCATGTTATAGGTTGACAGTCATTATTAGAGTGGGCTTCTTCTTAGAGATATTGAGGTTGAACATCTTGGGTTAAAGATTCTATAGGTAGATCTAATAAAGGTGGTTCCAAAGGACTTATTCCCGCCATATTGAGGAATCTCACATGGATGTTCTTTCCAAGGAAGAAACTTAGAAATTTTTTCAAGAACTTTTTTTGTTATGTGTTAAAATGAGAAGAGGGGAAATGATGTTTAAGTATACCAAATCAAACACTCCTTTCACAATAACATTCAATG
The DNA here is from genome assembly GCA_027924645.1 of Cunninghamia lanceolata. Lineage (NCBI taxonomy): Eukaryota > Viridiplantae > Streptophyta > Pinopsida > Cupressales > Cupressaceae > Cunninghamia > Cunninghamia lanceolata. Next base: position 1,176,720 of record BSBN01000744.1, on the reverse strand, counting down.
AAAAAACCAAGCCAAGTCACTACAAGATGGATGAAGACTCAACTACTGATTTTTTACTGAGAAATGATATGGAAAGAATAGATTAGATTGAGAGATTTACCAAACCCTAGATCAAATAGGCCTCAAACCCTAAGTATAGTGCAATCGGTAATAAACAACCATAATTCTATTGAAGAATAGACAAGAAAGTACTCAAGAAGGATCATAAACATACCAGAAGTTGAGTTTTTGGAAATGAAACCCTAGCAAACTATGAGACGAGCACCTGTTAGTTCCCAAAATAATAGCAGTACAAAACTCTAAAACTTTCCTAAATCACCTATGCTAGGGATTATCATTAGGGTGAAAGGAAGAGGTTTATCAATAAGTTCTGGGCAATTTTGGCCAACTACAAGAGTGGGTAAACTCCTTTGCTCTTCGAGCTCAGCTTAAACTCTAGAGGGATATTCCAAGGGGTATTATACCTGAATAGGTATTAAAATGAAACCAGATGAGCAACTAAAAATATTAAAAACCAAACCTAGATTACTCTCTTAACACCAAATCTGTCACTGAATTAAGAAAAGATGGTTGTTGTATGACCCCTATATAGTTGATAAATGCAATCCTACACAATGAGGATGCATAAAGATTACTTCTTCTTCTAAATGTAAGATGTATAGTTTTTGTTTTGAAGTTGGGTGATTAAAGGCTACTCAGATTGATGCCTATCCACTCGGCTATAGAGTCTAATGTGAAATAAAGGACAATAATCATATAGAAGTATATAACTACCTACTTGATGAATCAAATGCAAAGAAATCAATACCAGATTACTGAAAATACTTAACAGTCCCACACTATACCATATTCTTCCCTATGAAATACTGAAATGACCATTCAAAAATCTTGGAAATGGATTAAGAACTATCACTTTCATCAAATCAAAGCTTACAATCATACCACTAAATGTGCAAAAGTAAATTGTAACTGCAATTATAGTTTACTAGGAAAAACACCTACAACATTGGAGAAAAATAATAATCTGATACAAAGATTTGTGAATTATATTACATACACTTCATGATTGATTCATGTATAAACAAAGCCTACAAAATATCCCTTCTTAATCTGCCTCTTGGAGCTTACAACCCTAATGAGAAATTGTTAGAATGACCAACCCTTAAAACCAATCCAAACCTTGCATTTATGGCAATTTAATTCAAGATGATCGCACCAATTTCTAGTGCTACACTCAGTTAATGAGTACACACCATACTGCATTAAACTCAAATCCCTAGCCCATCAAAAGATTTGCACGTTGGGGTTGAGGCCCACGCTCTGCCGCCTCTACAAATAATCAAAAAAAGATTACTTGCACTCCAATTGTACTCTTAGCAATTAAGAGGGAAGGTTCTAATCCTTCCCTGCCACCTGCAACATTGACTTCTCAGATTTATCCTTTATGCATTGAAGAGTTTTACTATGCCAACCACCTCCACAACACTATTCTACATGCTCATTAAATTATAGGTACAAATCAGTTTATGTATCCCTACAATCATGGCATGCATTTAAGGAATTAACCACTTCAAGTATTGACAACATTCCCAGTGTGTCATCCTTATTTTCTATTTTGAGCCATATGATCACTAATTGCACCTTTCTATGTTTTCCTCCCTATTGGCCAATCCTCTTCATTCTCTATATTTGTCATTATCCTCTTTTGGTCTTCTTTATGCCCTATCGACAAATCTTTGCTTTTTCTAACTCTATCCTAGAAGAAAGTCACCCTTTGGTCACCTATTAGTGAATCCCTCATTTGTTGAACTACCTTACTCTAGCTCCTATTGGAAAACTTACCTTTTACCAAAACTGAGCTATTTCTCCTTTTATTTGTAAAAAACCATTTTGTTGAACTAACTCCTTTATCGCCTTATCGGCAATTTTAGACTTTTTAGAACTTTATCCTTTGGTGCCCTATTCCATGCTTTATCAGAAAATGTCAACATTCACGAACCTGAGCTATTTTTCCATCTTTGCATTTGTTGGGCAAAAATGAATTTTTCCAAACTTTGCTTTTCCATTTTCTTAGACATATTTTTCGTATTAAAAAAAAAAAGATGAAACACAAACTTGGCCTTATCCTTTGGTCATATTTACCTTATTAGCAACACTTGAAATTATCGAACCAAGCCCCTTTCACTCTTATCAGCAATTTCACAATTTTCAAAACCTAGAGAAAAGTACACCTTTTATCACCTTATCGGCAAATTATAAAAATCCTGAACTAGTTCTCTTGTTCCTCTTCATCCTAATTTACCAATATCTTTCTTGCCTTAGCTAATTTTCCTTCTATTGACAAACTTGTTCATTTCAAAACCTTGGAAGCTTGCCCTTTGTCAGCAAAAATGAACTTTTCAAAACCTCCTTGACTTAGCCCATTTCCGCTTCCTTTGTCAGTGAAAATGCCTCATCATGATCCTTTGACTTTTCCCTTTTTTCTCTCTCCTATCGCCTTATCGATGAAATAAGAAAAACTTGAACTTATGAAAAGTTCGGTCTTTAGCTAGTTTGTTGATAATCTATGCCTTAGTCTTTTTTTCTTATCGATAAACTAGCTCTTTTGAGAACCAAGAGCCTTGGGTGCCACTTTCTTCATTATTAGCAAAAATGCCCTTTGCCAAACTCTTTATGCCTTAGGAAAATATTACCCTTATTTGCCTTGTCGGCAAAATAGACCCATGTTGAACCAACACCTTTATCAATGAATTCTTAGATTTTAGAACCAATTCTACCTTTGTTGGTGAAAAGGAATTTTTTCAAACTCTTTATTATCACTTCATCTCCCTTTATTGGCAAATTCGTGTTTTCTCGAGCCAAGCATTTTGCTGCCTTATCGGCAAAATGCCATTTGCCGAACTACTTTTTCTTTCCTTTCGACCATGTCAGCAAAAAGACCTATCAACGAACTACCAAAAATCCCAACTATTTCATTAGTTCTGCCTTCTATCGATTCCTTGACAAAGCATACTTTTCTTTCATGCCTTAAGAAAATATCACTTCAATGTGCCTTATCGGCAAATTTTCCTTATGTCGAACCTTTACTTTGACATCACTCTTCCCTTTTACTCTATTGGTGAATCTTCAAGTTTTTGAACTTTACCTTTCATCAATAGAAGACTCTTTCTTCCATTTATCCCTTTATCAGCAAAAAATGAAAAACATGAACTTATGGAAAGTTTGATTTTTGGTGAATTTCTCAACAAAGCACTTGCTTTCCTTTTTCCTTAGCCTTTGTTGGTGAAATGGCCATCAAGCGAAGTCCCTATTCATGAACTTTAAGAACTTCTAACCAAAGCAACCTTGCTGATAGACTTCTTCTTTTGCCTTTATCCCTTTGCCTTGTAGTTGCCTTATTGGTGAATCAGAAAACTTGCAAAGCTTTGAATTAGTTCGGTAGTTTGGGCTTTGGCCAATTCACTGATAGAAGAAAAAATTCCTTCCTTAGCTTCTTTTTATTCCTTTTGGCATGACTCCTTCCTAATTGTTGCTATCATCACCTTGTCAGCAAATCACCAAACTTTGAAAACTTAGGAAGTTAGGGAAAAAGCTAATTTACTGACCAAAGGTAAAAATGGAAAATATTCTAAGGGAGAAACCATTTTTTGACCAAGGCAAAAAACATAAGAACCAAAATTTGACCAGGGATAACTTCTTCATTTTAAGGAATTTTGAGATGGTTCAAAATGCAAAGTTGCTCAAAATTCAATTCTCTATCTAATGGTGACACTTGCTAAAAAAATTGGATACGACTTTCAGATTTTTTAGGGAAAAATGGGCACAATGGGAACAATTTTTTGGTAGGTGCCAACACTAGCTTTGGTTGGGAACGTGTGATAAGTACTGTCACAGTGAGGATTTAGATCTCTAGGCAAACCAAAAAGACACAAAACACAACCAAAACACACAAGGGAAACAACACACAAACATATTTATAGCCACAACCTACATACAAGGAAAAATATAGTTATAAACGTTAGAGAACATAATACTATTGATTGTATTCAAAATTTAGGGAAGCACTTACTTATGAAGAGTAAAGCTTCAGATGATGTCCATGAATGGGCAGCTCCAAGAATTATTCTTCCATATTTCTGATATAATATGTATCTTGTCCAACTTTTTCATCAATCTGGTAAGGGCCCAACCACAAAGGTTCAAACTTATCATGCTTACCCTTGTTTTTTTGCCTTGCATTCCACAGGAGAACAAAGTCACCAATTTGAACACTCCTCTTTATTATTTTCTTATTGAACAAGTATTTGGCCTTTTGCTATTGCTATTGGTTTTTATCATGTGCTAGCCTTCTGGCCTCATCCAACTCAGCCAACTCATGCATTCTCAGATTTAAAGCATCATCCCCATCCTCACAGATTTGTTGTAGCAACTAATATACAAGCATTTAGGGTAAAATTGGATTTGTTAATGTCTTAGCTTTTATATGTTTAAATATTCCTCTCCACTAAACATTAAAGGATCTAGGGTCAACTGGCGAGCACTATCATACCTTAGGTCACTTGCAGATGTAGGGAAACTTCGATTAGGGAATTAATTGTCAAATTTTCTTTCTCCTATGTCCAATTGACCATTAAAACCCTAATTATGCAAATACGATAAATTGATGAATTATGGAAAAAGCTCTTGCAGATAGGAGTAAAATACTGAATTACATAATACCTATTTTTGGGGTTTGGAAGCAAAATAGTCGGGAACACTGGAGTGGGAGCCCAAGTCCAAGGTACTTACTTTTTTTGGGAATCTAGACCTCCTACCGACATTGATCAGCCCTCCAACTTCTATTTCTTGAGATCTGTCTGTAGAGGACACTAGAGTGAGCACCCAAGTCTTGGAAGTAATCCTATGCCTAACTTTTCTTTAGATCCTGAATCCCTGATGCCTTCCAAGCCTTCTAACAACTCCACCTTTTCTAGATGTGACACCTATAACCTGCAATCACAAGACTTGGTTTGGGGGTTGTGGTGTTTAGAGGCTTACCTCAGTCAAGCCCCGGAGGAAACTTAGGGCTCTAAACACTGTTGTCAGACAAAGAGTGCATGCCCCTATGAGGCAGAGGCAAAAACCAAAGGAATCAATGAAGAAAACATAATATTATGTAACCTTGTAGTGAAGCTCTCATGGAGGAAGATGCTCTTCATGCCATGAGAAAATTTATGCTCAAATCTACAAATATCAACACACAAAACATACAAGTATGCTCTTGCAACACAATAGAAGGCCTTGAATCACCTTGAGAATACTTGAACATCACATTTTCCATCTAATTGAAATCTAGTTTACAAATGAATGCCTAAACATGCTTATATATGCAACTACAAGCATTCCCACGAAAATTTTAAAAATCAAACTTTACCGTGTTGGCAAAAGAACCAACTAATGGTCATAAAGTGACATCGAGAAATTAGGGCTGCCCCAAAATAGGGTAGGACTAGGATGCAGGGACCCAAGTCCTCCCCCCTTATTTTGGGCAAGGTACAATTCAAGGGGTCCACCTAGGTCCACTTTGTCATAGAACCTAGGTCTCATTCCATCAAGATGCTAAATTATGAACTAAGATTTCCTAAATGCATTATCAAGACCCAGGAGCTAAACCTTATGAGGGAAAAGATGCCAAGAGGGCATTTTCTGATGTTACATTTAGCCCCCACTTTAATGTATGTATAAACGCGACAACAATACATGCATTAAAGTAAGGTGACAAACACACCAAACACACCAAGCACGGAGAAGACACGCCAATCACATAGAAGATAGTAACACGCATGCAAAACATGAAGAAGATAGTTACAATCACACAGAACAAAGAGAAGACAGTCAATGCATAGAAGACACATTAATGCATGGAAGACATAAATGATAGATTTTCTTTTCTTTTTCTCATATATATGAAATGCAAATGCAAGTACTGGAAAATAAACAAACCTCCCATGATACATGATACACTACTATGAGGTACAGGTCTCTGTATATATGGGGCAACACAGATGCAAGACACACAAAACCTCTCAAAATGTAGGAAGCACTACTCAAGGGTGCTAGTCTCTAAATATGGGGCAACAAACACTCCACACAAAACAAGCATGCCAAAACACACACACTTGAAGACACAGAGAAAACATGATAGACAAGCGATGGAGTGTACCTATTTCTAGATGCAACACCATCTCAGGCACATTACAGGCACACATTGACAATTGGGCTTCACCACAAGAATCACCGAAGACACACTTAAAGGTTGAGTTAGTCACAGAACTACTATTTGCATCCACAAAGGACTTTTGAAAATGACAGGATGATGCAATCTACTCCAAAAAATACACCATCCCTACCTCCGCAGAGGGATTAAGAAAAAGGATATGCTTGATATCCAGCCCCCGCAGAGGGCTTACATGATTGATTGATTGATTGTAAATGAACTCAGGATGCATGATGCACTACTCTGGGGTACAAGTCTCTGTATCTAAGGTCAAGCACACTGCTAACATCTATAATAGACAACTTACCTTATATATGCCCCCACCTTAAGGTGGTTTATATAAGTTATCGATATCAAGCACATTAAGGTAGGAAGAAAACACACAAGGGAACACTGACTTTCGCAAAGCCCATGCCCCCCGGAGGTGACATGCATTTTACGATCATCAAATGTTCCCACAAACACATCCCTCCAAGAAACATGTTAGTGTCTACAAAATCATGATAAACAACAACATTAATGCATATGATTAACCACACAAAGATCCAAGGTTATACAACGAATCCAGAGTTCAAGGATAACCATGAGGCTATATCGTGAATCTCTCCAAATCGAGTACTGCCAAGGCTAGATTCAAAGGTGAACAAAGATGCATAGAGTAACAATATTGTTAAGGTTTGTAAATGTGTAGAATGTAGAAAAATCATGAAATTCACTACATCGAAAGCACGAGTGCTTCCACTAGTCAAGCGTCAGATAAAATATACAACCCCATCATCATATTAGGAACTAAGTCCAATTTTTTATTTCTCTTGAAAGGGACACTAGGTCCGCATCAGTATAAATGTTTGTCATCATCTGCCCGCTAGATGGAAACAATAGAGGAAGGAAAATAATAAATAAGAGAGGAGAAAACAAGTGTCTTAGGGACAGTCACGTAGGAGGGTGCCCCCAAGTCACCAACCACAATGCTATGTCTATAAAACACAACACAAAACAATGAAATCAGAGAGAGACAATTTAGAAGAATGATGATACAAATAGAAGAAGGTCACAACAGAGGCAGTCTCCTAGTATCACAAACCTTACGAGAGAATTTGAGGTCATTCGAAGAGGCCTAAACAACATATAACACATCACGGGTGAAGCACATCATGAGAGAGATAAAGGGTTAGAGATACTTACCTGTATGGTCTACATATTATATCTTGGAGCTCTCAAACCTCTTGGAGAGGTACTCAATCATCCTTAGTGCAAAATTTGAGTGATTCTTATGAAAATCTTGTTTGTTCTCATATGATTCTTGTTCCTTAAATCCTTGTTTAAATGAGACTTTTTGTTGCTTGTGAGGGGGAGAACTACTATTATTTCTGACTATTGATTGTCGTCTTTCTCTTTTCTAATTTTTAGCGAGTTCTTGTTGATGAATCTTTCTAGAATAGTAATGGGAGTCAACCTGTACCATCTTACACATCTGTATCGGTCATTGTTCTTTCTTTTCTAATGTATTTTGATTATCTCCAGATCCATAGAAGGATAACAACGGAGGAACCTCAGCATAAATTTTTTTTCTTCATGGACAAGGTGGGTTATCTAGTTGTTTCTTGTCAACTTCAATCATACCCATGATACTATCATAGTCCAAGTAATCATCCTCATCAACTTCCACTAAATCTTATTCCACCATATTATTTTCAGTATCTTAGGAAAAGGATTAGCGAAGATTTGTAAATTCTGATTTGGTGGAGCAACTGTCTTATTTCCATTATCATTCACACCTGATACCTGGATGACATTTGAATTAATAAGGTCTTGTATCTCATGTTTAAGATGCATACATCGTTCAGTGTTATGTCCTTGTGTCTGATGATAATGACAAAAGGCATTAGCTTCAAAGTAAGGTCCTTGTTTACTAGGATCAATAGGCTTCATCGAGGGAAGTTTCAAAATGTTTTTACTCACAGCTTGGTTCATGATAGAATGATAGGACTCAGATATTGGAGTAAATTTTCTCAGTTGAAATGATGTTTTCTTTGGATTATTTATAGCAGACACATTCATATTTGGTCCATTAATCTTGATGAAACTCCTATTATTGTTTCTCTTGAAATGGTTTTGTGATGATCCACCCATGGATTAACCAACTTGAGCCAATGAGTTTTGGTTTTCATAGTGACTAGACAAAATTTGATAATCATGAAGAGCAGTGCATAAATGTTGAAAGGAGTTATATTTCATCAAGAGAATCTTATCACGAATATTAGGTTGTAGATTTGTAATGAATATCTTTTGAACATCGTCATCTTTCATCTGATATTGAATCTATGCATAAAGTCCTTGATACCGATTAATGAATTCAGTCACTTTTTCTTTCTGACCTTGTTTGTATTGAACCAAGTCAATTAGAGTAACTGGGGGTGCAATATTTTCTTGGAAATGTTGTAAAAATTGATCAATCAACTGCGAAAAGTAGTGTATTGAATTCAGAGGTAAAGAGCAAAACCATTCTAAGGCAGTATCTTTGAGAGATCATGGGAAATGTTTTGCTAACAAATCCTCTTCAAAATAGAAATCGCTACACATGGCTATGAATGCTGCCACATGAATATTAGGATCACCTTTTCCACCATATTTTTCAGAGTGAGGAGTCTCAAACCTCTTAGGCATAGGGGTTCTAAAGATTGCATAGGATAATGGATTACGGGCATGATATGTTGGTAGGCTAGGCTGTGAAGAATTTGTCAAATTTATTATGTTTTGTTGTAAAGAAGTCATGCCCTATAAAAGTTGGTTTAGGATGGTATCATTGGGAGATGTAGTTTGTTGTGAGGAATTGGAACCAAGGTGAGGAGGTGATTGGGCTTGAGATACAATATGTAGAGGCTGAGAATATGTTAGCAGTGGTTGGCCATAATGATAGGTAGAAGATTGTTGCGAGTATGTAATAGGTGTCTGGAAATGAGTGGAAGAGATAGGAGGTTAAGAACAATTATTAATAGAAGATGTCCCTTTAGGAATCAAATTTTGATAATTAAATCCCACAGATTTGTAATTAGTGCCATTAGATACTCCAATACCAGTGGTAGCATTACTAGAAGCATTCACATTAGTTGTTAAGATTGTTGATGTAAAAGTGGATATTCTTGTATTTGGTATAAGTATGGAAACTTGAGTATGAAATGGTGATAAAGTGTTATTTATCATTTGCACACATTCGGTTACTGGTAGGATATTGGTTTGTACAATATGTCCTAGACCATGAAGTGCATTAACACCATCTTGTCCTTCTTTTATCGATTCTCTTATATTCTGAATTGTAGGAACGACTTCTTTAGCTATTGTCTCGTTTTCCATAAATGTTTGAAATTCAGCTAGGTCTTTATCCAACTTTTCTATTTTCTCATTAGATACATATCCTATTGCTTCAATAGTATTATCAACATCATGAAAAATTTGTTCTTCCATTGTGGTTTGAGGATGTATGATATCTTGTACAATTTGAGTTTCTCCCTTTGTAAAGAAGGTGTCCAAAGGATTGTTAGAGGTAGGAATGTAATTTTCAGCACTAGATCCCATTAACCTTTTACCTCTTCTCAAAGGGATATTTTTTTAGGACAACATGTCATAAATCTTGTACAAAAGCATACAACACACAACGCTCAAACTAAGAAAACAAATCCTAGGAGAAGGATATGATTTAGTGCCAATGAATGGAACAAAGGGTTTTGTAAGGATTTAAGTCAAGGGAAGCAAGTTATATGTTTTATATCATTCCAAAATATAAAAAGTATCCTTCTCAACACACTCTTGATGTGATGCCAAGTCGAAATATAGCAAAAATATGTCAAAATAGGCACTTTTTTCACCAAAATTCAATGCAAAAGAGCATAACAAAGGGTGTTGTGAGGAAAATTATGATGGAAAGAAAATAATATTAGTAATAACAACCACTTGGTGTTGAAATACCCAGTACAACATGTTTTTAGTGCCACTTAAGGTCAAACCCTAGTGAAAATATGGCAAAAGTAGGCTATTTTTCACGGTTTTTCAATTCCAAGACCTAGAAAAGGAGGTGTTGTAAGGAATTTCAGGAGGTATAGAAAAGAATATCAATAATATTAGTGACCTCAATCTATGAAATTGATCAAAACACACTTGGAGTGCAAACTAGGTCAAACCCTAGGGCCAAAATAACTAAAATGTGTAGTTTTTTGTAAAATTTTCACTACAAGAGCCTGATAAAAGGCTGTTGTAGAGATTTTTATGAGGGACAATAAATGATTACCCTAATAATAGAAAAATTATTCCAAAATACCTTTCACAACATACCTATGGTGCAAGTTTATAAAGTCAATAAAGCCAATTTTAGTGAAACTTGTTGTTTTTGAAGCTCTAGGTTTAAGATCTTGCGATAAAATGCTATGTGAATTCTTTGAAGTCTAATTTATAATGAAATTTACTTACTCTCAGATCTAAAAATGATTTTCAAGCCTTAACATGCAAAATTCCCATGCAAATTTAATAAAAATGCATCAAAATTGCTAGTGTTTGTTGAAATTTTCTATGCAAAATTGCAAATATTTTAAATCTAAATGCAAATTCACACTAAAATGAAAGACTAAAGCCAAATGCAAATTTGAATGAGCCTCTAAAATTAGTAGAAAAATTTGATAAAACACTTTGCCTACTAACCCTAGATTTTGGAATTACTAGGTTATATAAAATTGTCAAAATTTCCATAAAACCCTAGCAATTAAATTATGAAAATGTAATGCAAGATTTTGAATTTTTGAATTTTTCTATAATTTACATCAAATTTGATGCCAAAATCATGAATTAGGAAAAAATTTAAAAAGAATTGATGCAATTTAGTAAGCCCAACAATGCAATTTTTTTGTATTTTTTAATTTTTAATTTTTTTTTAATTTTTCTCAATGCATTAAAATGAATGACCAAAGAAATGAATGAAATCAATCCAAATCTGAAGACAAACACTCAAAAAGTTGTAATTTAAGTCCAAAAACATGGGTTCACCAAAATGTTTAGGGTAAAATTGGATTTGTTAATGTCTTAGCTTTTATGTGTTTAAATCTGCCTCTCCACTAAATATTGAAGGATCTAGGGTCGAGTGGAGAGCACTATCATGCCCTAGGTCACTTGCAGATGTAGGGAAACTTGGATTAGGGAATTAATCACCAAATTTTCCTTCTCCTATGTCTAATTGACCATTAAAACCCTAATTATGCAAATATAACAACAAATTGATGAATTGTGGAAAAACCTCTTGCAGACAGGAGTAAAATATTGAATTACAAAATACCTATTTTTAGGGTTCTGAAGCAAAATAGTCGAGGACACTGGAGCAGGTGCCCAAGTCTAAGGTACCTACTTTTTTGGGGAATCTAGACCTCCTTCCGACACTCATTAGCCCTATAACTTCTGTTTCCCAAGATCTATGTGCGAAGGACACTAGAGCGAGTACCCAAGTCCTAGAAGTGCTCCCATGTTTGACTTTTCTTCAGATCCTGAATCCCTGATGCCTGCCAAGCCTTCCTATAACTCCACCTTTTCCGGATGTAATACCTGTAACCTGCAATCACAAGACTTGGTTTGGGGGTTGTGGTGTTTAGAGGCTTACCTCAGTCAAGCCTCGGAGGACACTTAAGTCTCTGAACACCATTGTTAGACAAAGAGTGCATGCCCTTGTGAGACAGAGGAAAAAACCAAAGGAATCAATGAAGAAAAAATAATATTATGTCACCTTGTAGTGAAGCTCTCATGCAGGAAGATGCTCTTCATGCCATGAAGAAATTTATGCTCAAATCTGTAAATATCAACACACAAAACATACAAGTCTGCGCTTGCAACACAATAGAAGGCCTTGAATCACCTTGAAAACACTTGAACATCACATTTGCCATCTAATTGAAATCTAGTTTACAAATGAATGTCTAAACATGCTTACATATGCAACTACAAGCATTCCTGCCAAGATTTTAAAAAGCAACCTTTACCGTGTTAGCAAAAGAACCAACTAATGGTCATAAAGCGACACCAGGAAATTAAGGTTGCCCCAAAATAGGGTAGGACTAGGGCGTGGGTGCCCAAATCCTCCCACCTTATTTTGGGCAAGGTACAACTCAAGGGGTCCACCTAAGTTCAATTTGTCATCAAACCTAGGTCTCATTCCATCAAGATGCTAAATTATGAACTAAGATGTCCTAAATGCATACTCAAGACCCAGGAGCTAAACCTTATGAGGGAAAAGCACCCAAGGGGGCATTTTCTGATGTTACATTTAGCCCCCACTTTAATTTATGTATAAATGTGAGGCCAATACATACATTAAAGTAAGGTCACAAACACAATAAACACACCTAGCATGGAGAAGACACGCCAATCACATAGAAGACAATAACACACATGCAAAACACAGAGATGACAGTTAGAATCATGAAGAACACAGAGAAGACAATCAATGCATAGAAGACACATTAATGCATGGAAGATATAAATGATATCTTTTCTTTTCTTTTTCTCATATATATGAAATGCAAATGCAAGTACTGGAAAATAAACAAACCTCCCATAATACAGGATGCACTACTATGGGGCATAGGTATCTGTATATATGGGGCAACACATATGCAAGACACACAAAACCACCCAAAATATAGCAAAGACTACTCAAGGGTGCTAGTCTCTACATATGGGGCAAAAAATAGACCACAAAACAAACACGCCAAAAAACACACACTTGAAGACATAGAGAAAACATGGAAGTCAAGCGATGGAGTGTACCTATTTCTAGGTCCAACACAATCTCAGGGACATTACAGGCACACACTGATGATTGCGCTTCGCCACAACAATCGCCAAAGACACGCTTAAGGGTTGAGTTAGTCACAGAAGTACTCCCCACATTTGCAAAGGACTTTTGAAAATGACAAGATGATGCAATCTGCTTCAAGAGATACACCATCCCCACCTCCATTAAGGGCTTAGAAAAAAGGATATGCTCGATATCTAGCCCCTGTAGAGGGCTTACATGATTGATTGCAAACAAAATCAGGATGCATGATGCACTACTCTGGGGCACAAGTCTATGCATCTGAGGTCAAGCACACTGCTAACATCTATAATAGACAGCTTACCTTATATATGCCCCCACCTTAAGGTGGTTGATATAATTTATCGATATCAAGCACATTAAGGTAGGAAGAAAACACACAAAGAAACACCAACTTTTGCAAAGCCCATGCCCCCCAGAGGTGACATGTATTTTATGATCGTCAAATGTTCCCACAAACAAATCCCTTCAAGAAACATGTTAGTGTCTACAAAATCATAATAAAAAACAATATTAATGCATATGATTAACCACACAAAGAGCCAAGGTTATACATTGAATCCAGAGTTCGAGGATAACCATGAGGCTATATCATGAATCTCTCCAAATCAAGTACCACCAAGGCTAGATTCAAAGGTGAACAAAGGTGCATAGAGAAGCAATATTCTTAAGGTTTGTAAATGCAATAGAAACATCATGAAATTCACTACGCGGAAAGAACAAGTGTTTCCACTAGCCAAGCGTCAGATAAAATATACGACCCCATTGTCATATTAGGAACTAAGTCCAATTTTCTATTGCTCTCAAAAGGGACACTAGGTCCGCATTAGTATAAATGTTTGTCGTCATCCGCCCACTAGATGGAAACAATAGATGAAGGGAAACAATAAATAAGAGAGGAGAAAACAAGTGTCTTAGGGACAATCACGTAGGAGGGTGCTCGTAAGTCACCAATCGCAACACTATGTCTATAAAACACAACACAAAACAATGAAATCAAAGAGAGACAATTTAGAAGAATGTGATACAAATAGAAGAAGGTCACAATAGATGCGGTCTCCTAGTATCCCGAACCTTATGAGAGAATCTGAGGTCATTCCAAAAGGCCTAAACAACATATAACACATTACAGGGGAAGCACATCACGACAGAGATAAAGGGTTAGAGATACTTACCTGTATGGTCTACATATTATATCTTGGAGCTCTCGAACCTCTCGGAGAGGTACTCGATCATGCTTAGTGCAAAATTTGAGTGGTTCTTATGAAAATCTTGTTTGTTATCATATGATGCTTGTTCCTTAAATCCTTGTTTAAATCAGACTTTTTGTTGCTTGTGAGGGGGAGAACTACTATTATTTCTAACTATTGATTGTCGTCTTTCTCTTTTCTAATTTTTAGTGAGTTTTTGTTGTTGACTCTTTCTAGAATAGTAACGGGAGTCATCCTGTACCATCTTACACATCTGTATCGGTCATTGTTCTTTCTTTTCTAATGTATTTTGATTATCTCCCGATCCATATAAGGATAATAGATGAGGAACCTCAGCATAAATTCCATTTCTTCATGGATGAGGTGGATTATCCATTTGTTTCTTGTTGACTTCAATCATACCCATGATACTATCATAGTCCAAGTAATCATCGTTGTCAACTTCCACTAAATTTAGTTCCACCATATTATTTTCAGTATCTTATGAAAATGATTAGTGAAGATTTGTAAATTTTGATTTGGTGGAGCAACCGTCTTATTTCCATTATCATTCACACCCGATACCTAGATGACATTTGAATCAATAAGGTCTTGTATCTCATGTTTAAGATGCATTGATCGTTTAGTGTCATGTCCTTGTGTTCGATGATAATGACAAAAGGCATTAGCATCAAATTAAGCTCCATGTTTACTAGGATCAATAGGCTTGATCGGGGGAAGTTTCAGAATATTTTTCCTCACAGCTTGTTTCATGATAGAATAATAGGACTCAGATATTGGAGTAAACTTTCTTAGTTGATATGATGTTTTCTTTGGATTATTTATAGCAGACACATTCGTATTTGGTCCATTAATCTTGATGAAACTCCTATTATTGTTTCTCTTGAAATGGTTTTGTGATTATCCACCCATGGATTAACCAACTTGAACCGATGAGTTTTGGTTTTCATACTGACTAGACAAAATTTGATAATCATGAAGAGCAGTGCATAAATGTTGAAAGGAGTTATATTTTATCAAGAGCATCTTATCATGAATATTAGGTTGTAGATTTGTAATGAATATCTTTTGAACATCCTCATCTTTCATCTAATATTGAATCTATGCATAAAGTCCTTGATACCGATTAATGAATTCAGTCACTTTTTCTTTTTGACCTTGTTTGTATTGAACCAATTCAATTAGAGTAACTTGGGGTGTGATATTTTCTTAGAAATGTTATAAAAATTGATCAATCAACCGTGAAAAGGAGTGTATTGAATTCAGAGGTAAAGACAAAAACCATTCTAAGGCAGTATCTTTGAAAGATCGTGGGAAAAGTTTTTCTAACAAATCCTCTTCAAAATAGAAATTGCTACACATGGCTGTGAATGCTGCCACATAAATATTAGGATCACCTTTTCCACCATATTTTTCAAAGCGAGGAGTATCAAACCTCTCAAGCATAGGGGTTCTGAAGATTCCATAAGATAATGGATTACGGGCATGATATGTTGGTAGGCTAGGCTATGAAGAATTTGTCAAATTTGTTACCTTTTGTTGTAAAGATGTCATGCCGTATAAAAGTTGGTTTAGGATGGCATCATTGGGAGATACAATTTTTTGTGAGGAATTCAAACCAAGGTGAGGACGTGATTGGGCTTGAGATAAAATATGCGGAGGCTGAGAATATGTTAGCAGTGGTTGGCCATAATGATAGGTAGAAGATTGTTGTGAGTATGTAATAGGTATCTGGAAATGAGTGGAAGAGATAGGAGGTTGAGAACAATTATTCATAGAAGATGTCCCAAGGTTTAGGAATCAAATTCTGATAATTAAATCCCACATATTTGTAATTAGTGCCATTAGATACTCCGAAACCAGTGGTAGCATTACTAGAAGCGTTCGCATTAGTTGTTAAGATTGTTGATATAAAAGTGGATATTCCTGTATTTGGTATATGTATGGAAACTTGAGTATGAGATGGTGATAAAGTGTTATTTATCATTTGCGCACATTCATTTACTGGTATGATATTGGTTTGTACAATATGTACTAGACCACGAAGTGCATTAACACCATCTTGTCCTTCTTTTATCAATTCTCTTATATTATGAATTGTAGGAACGACTTATTCAGCAATTGTCTCCTTTTCCATAAATGTTTGAAATTCAGCTAGGTCTTTATCCAACTTTTCTATTTTCTCATCGGATACATATCCCATTGCTTCAATAGTATTATCAACATCATGAAAAATTTGTTCTTCCATTGTGGTTTGAGGATGTATGATATCTTGTACAATTTGAGTTTCTCGCTTTGTAAAGAAGGTGTCCAAAGGATTGTTAGAGGTAGGAATGTCATTTTTAGAACTAGATCCCATTAACCTTTTACCTCTTCTTAAATGGATTTTTTTTTAGGACAGTGTGTCATAAAGCTTGTACAAAAGCGTACAACACACAACGCTCAAATTGAGAAAACAAATCCTAGGAGAAGGATATGATTCAATGCCAATGAATGGAACAAAGGGTTTTGTAAGGATTTCAGTCAAGGGAAGCAAGTTATATATTTTATATCATTCCAAAATAGAAAAAATATCCTTCTCAACACACTCTTGATGTGATACCAAGTCGAAATATAGAGAAAATATGTCAAAATGGGCACTTTTTTCACCAAAATTCAATGCAAAAGAGCATAGAAAAGGGTGTTGTGAGAAAAATGATGATGGAAAAAAAATAATATCAGTAATAACAACCACTTGGTATCAAAATACCTAATACAACATGCTTTTAGTGCCAATTAAGGTCAAACCCTAGTGAAAAT
Source organism: Cunninghamia lanceolata (assembly GCA_027924645.1). Lineage (NCBI taxonomy): Eukaryota > Viridiplantae > Streptophyta > Pinopsida > Cupressales > Cupressaceae > Cunninghamia > Cunninghamia lanceolata. The sequence goes on along the minus strand of BSBN01000744.1, from coordinate 1,159,604 downwards.
ATAGCAAAAATAGGCTATTTTTCACGGTTTTTCAATTCCAAGACCTAGCAAAGGAGGTGTTGTAAGGAATTTTAGGAGGTAAAACAAATAATATAAATAATATTAGTCACATCAATCCATAAAATTGATCACAACATGCTTGGAGTGCAAACTAGGTCAAACCCTAGGGCCAAAATAACTAAAATGTGTAGTTTTTTGCAAAATTTTCACTACAAGAGCCCGATAAAAGGGTGTTTTGAAGCTTTATATGAGGGGAAGAAAATTATTACCCTAATAATAGAAAAGTAATTCCAAAATACCTTTCACAACATACCTATGGTGCAAGTTTATAAAGTCGATAAGGCCAATTTTAGTGAAAATTATTGTTTTTGAAGCTCTAGGTTTAAGATCTTGGGATAAAATGCTATATGAATTCTTTGAAGTCTGATTTATAATTAAATTGACTTAATCTTAGATTTGAAAATAATTTTCAAGCTTAACATGCAAAATACCCATGCAAATTTAATAAAAATGCATCAAAATTGCTAGTGTTTGTTGAAATTTTCTATGCAAAAATGCAAATATTTTAAAGCTAAATGCAAATTCACACTAAAATGAAAGATTAAATCCAAATGTAAATTTGAATGAGCCTCTAAAATCGGTATAAAAATCTGATAAAACATTTTTCTTACTAACCCTAGATTTTCTAATTACTAGGTTATATAAAATTGTCAAAATTTCCACAAAACCCTAGCAATTAAATTATGAAAATGTAATGCAAGATTTTGAATTTCTGTATTTTTCTGTAATTTATATCAGATCTGATGCAGAAATCATGAATTAGGAAAAAAATTAAAAAGAATTGATGCAATTTAGTAAGCCCAACAATGCAATTTTTTTTTGTATTTTTCCAATTTTTTATTTTTTTTGAATTTTTCTCAATGCAATAAAATGAATGACTAAATAAATGAATGAAATTAATCCAAATTTGAAGAAAAACACTTAGCAAGTTGTAATTTAATTTCAAAAATATAGGTTCACCAAAATGTTTAGGGTAAAATTGGATTTGTTAATGTCTTAGCTTTTATGTGTTTAAATATGCCTCTCCACTAAACATTGAAGGATCTAGGGTCAAGTGGAAAGCACTATCATACCCTAGGTCACTTGCAGATGTAGGGAAACTTGGATTATTGAATTAATCATCAAATTTTCCTTCTCCTATGTTCAATTGACCATTAAAACCCTAAATATGCAAATACGACAACAAATTGATGAATTGTGGAAAAACCTCTTGCAGACAGGAGTAAAATTCTAAATTACAGGATACCTATTTTTAGGGTTCTGAAGTGGAATAGTCGAGGAAACTAGAGCAGGCGCCCAAGTCCAAGGTACCTACTTTTTCAGGGAATCTAGACCTCCTTCCGACACTGATCATCTGTGTAACTTCTATTTCCTGAGATTTGTCTACGAAGGACACTAGAGCGAGTACCCAAGTCTTGGAAGTGCTCCTGTATCTGACTTGTCTTCAGATCCTGAATCCCTCATGCCTCCCAAGCCTTCTTGCAACTCCACCTTTTCTAGATGTGACATCTATAACTTTCAATCACAAGACTTGGTTTGACGGTTGTGGTGTTTAGAGGCTTGCCTCAATCAAGCCCCGGAGGACACTTAAGTCTTCGAACACCATTGTCAGACAAAGAGTGCACACCCTTGTGAGGCAGAGGCAAAAACCAAAGGAATCAATGAAGAAAACACAATATTATGTCACCTTGTAGTGAATCTCTCATGGAGGAAGATGCTCTTCATGCCATGAGGAAATTGATACTCAAATTTGCAAATATCAACACACAAAATGTACAAGTTTGCTCTTGGGACACAATAGAAGGCCTTGAATCACTTTAAGAACACTTTACCATCACAAAAACTGTCTAATTGAAATCTAGTTTACAAATGAATGCCTAAACATGCTTACATATGCAACTACAAGCATTCACGCTAAGATTTTAAAAATCAAACTATACCGTGTCGACAAAAGAACCAACTAACGGTCATGAAGTGACACCCAGAAATTAGGGCTACCCCAAAATAGGGCAGGACTAGTGCGTGGGTGCCCAAGACCTCCCCCCTTATTTTGGGCAAGGTACAAGTCAAGGGCTCCACCTAGGTCCAATTTGTCATGGAACCTAGGTCTCATTCCATCAGGATGCTAAATTATGAACTAAGATGTCCTAAATGCATACTAAAGACCTGGGAGCTAAACCTTATGAGGGAAAAGCCCCCAAGGGGACATTTTTTGACATTACAATAGGGAATTCCAATGACATTGGCATTTTTGCTTCTTCTCCATATACTTGCTCAAATGGACTCCTTCCAATGGATTTCTTGAATGTTACCCTATCAACCCATAGAGCATATTTTAGTTTATCATCCCATGTTTTTCTTATTTTGATCCAATATCCTCTTTATAATCTTCATGAGACTCTTATTACTAGACTCATCTTGTCCATTACTCTGGGGATGATATGGTGATGAATGAATCTTCTTAACTCCATATTTGGAACATATATCAGCAATATCATCAGATCTAAAGCACATGTCATTGTCTACAAAAATTCTTGATAGAACTCCAAGTCTGGTTATTATATTTCTCATAAGAAAATCAATTGCCACCTTGGATGTATCATTGCAAGTGGGGATAGCCTCAACCCACTTGGTGAAATAATCAGTGGCCACAAGGATCTACTTGAATCCATCGCTGAATTTCTCTTGAATTTCTCCTATGAAGTCAATGCCCCATTGTTGAAATGGTGCTTCAACTACAACTGGCATATGAGGTAATGCTCCAGCAAATTTCATCTTGCCAAAAAATTGTTGGCAACCATCACATTTTCTAACTTGCTTGGCAACATATTTGAAAAGACTTGGCCACCAAAATCCCGCTCTGATGATTTTATGTGTTGTGGTTTTGGCATGGAAGTGCCACCATAGGATCCTTGATAATATTCATCAACAACAACCTCTTCTTGTTGTTGGTTCAAACACTTTAATTGCAGCCCTTCATGGTTTCTCCACATTAATACTCCTTGAATTAAGAAATACCTCTAGAACTCAAGTTTAAGGGTCCTCTGTTGTGTGACACTCATGCCTAAAGGACAATGCATGTTAACAAGGTAAAAGACAATATCTTTATACCATGGATTGTCAACCAATGAACAATGAGGAGCTACATCATCTTCCTCAATTTCATTTACCTCTGCTACTTCAAGATTTGAATTTTCCATCATCTTGGTTAATCCTTGGCCTCTTACCAATTTAGTGACTTGTATGTCCATATCATATTCTTAGATCCTATTGATCCATCTACACCTCTTACCTGAAGTCTTCTATTGCATGAATATATCATTCACTGCTATGAGTGGTACATATGCAATAATCTTGGCCCTTTTGAAATAGGGTCTGAAACTTTTTGTAGCCTTGACCATTGCATAGGTATGCTTCTCCACAATGGAGTAATTTAACTCAACAACCTGTAAAGATTTACTAAAGAATCCTATGGGCTGCTCATATCCATCTTCATTCTTTTGTAGCAACACAGCAGCAATAGTGTAAAATGAAGTGAAGGAAAAGAGCTAGAAAGGCTTGGAATAGTCTGGACTTACCAACACTGGCACATTTTTTAGAGCCTCCTTTATGTCAAGAAAAGCTTCAGCTAATTCCTTCTCCCACATGATGGATTGTCCCTTCTTAAGCATATTTGAGATGACTTTTGTCTTCTCAGCAAAGTTAGGGACCCAAATCTCCTTACAAAATTAATTTGACCAAGGAAGGACTAAATACCTTTGATTATTTTGGGTTGCAGAATAAGGTCAATGTCCTTAACCCTATCTAGATCCATTCTAACCCCTTCCTTTGACACAATGTGTGCTAGTACCTTTCCTTCTTCAACTCCAAATTGAGATTTTTTGGGATTTAAAGAGATCCCATACTCTAAACACCTCTCAAAAATTAGTTTCAAATGTTTGCAATGATCATTTCTATCCTTTGAAAATGGAGTTAGATCATCTTGGTGAACAACCATGGTCTCATCAATGAGGCCGGAAAAGGACATATCCTTTGCTCATTGAAATGTAGATCCCGCATTTTTAAAACCAAATGGCATTCTCAGATATAGATACATACCCCAAGGAGTAGTTAATGTTGTTTTGTGTTGTTCAGACTCCTTTCCCAACACCTAGTTATACCTTGAAAATCCATCCATCATTGACATCAGTTATGAACCAACCACCCTCTACAATAAATGATCCATGCTTGGAAGAGAATATTTATCCTTGAGGGATTTAATGTTTAGATATCTAAAGCCAACACATAGTCTAATCTCCCCATTTTTCTTTTTGACTGGGACAAGATTAGATACACACTCAGAGTGCGTAATAGGCTTGATGATTCCTCCCTATTTCATTTTTAGTAAGTCCTTTTGCATCTTAGGAGGTATTGTGGGATTTATATGCCTTTGTTCCTACCTAAATGGTTTTGCATCAGGTTGAAGAGGAATAGTATGCTGAAACAAATCCCCCCTATAAGATTTCAAATCATCATATGAGCATGCAAAACACTTTCTAAATTTTCTCAGTAAATCAATCATCATTTGATTTTCATGAGGCTTTAGTTTCTTGCCTATGTAAACCATCTTTGGTTCTTCCTTGTTCCAAGGTTAACAACCTCTAGACTATCTTCTTGGACTGGTTTACTATTGCTTTTCCAATAGTCAACACTGTCAAACATCCTCTCCAATGCTACCAATTCCTTGGGAATGGTATTGGTCTTCAACTAGACCACTTCGCTGCCAAACAACATTTCTTTGCCATTTTCCATTTCAACCATTGACTGTCAGTCATATACTTGACTTTCAAATTTATCCATATAGTTTAGAAAACTAAAAATCTGATTGCTATCATTAAATACTTGTTAATTGTATATATTGTCTAGAATGGTTGGCCTTGTAAGTACTTCAACAACTTGATGGTCATGAAGAAAATTAGACTGATGATTATACTTGGATGTAGCTACAACTAGGGCATCTTCCTTTTCATTTTTTGTTATGTCTATCCACTTGATACCAATGGTGTCAAACAACTCTATGGTATCCCATATATTATTTTTGTATGCTTTCAGCCTCAAACATTAGATGGCATGTTTATGAGCCACATTTAGACCTAGTAGTAGTGCTTCATATTTTTTCACATTATTTGTACAATGAAAATCCAATCTGAAGGACATGCATGACCGCTTACCTTCTGGGGATGTTAAAATAATCCTAGCACTAGAACCATCTTTTGAGCATGCACCATCAAAGTGCAATGTCCACAAATTAGATGCATCATGAACAACAACAGGTAAGAAGGTAAAATAGTTACATCAGGATCATCATCATTGCAATATGCCATAAAGTGATGAATTTTAGTATCAAGGAAATTTGTATGATCATCCTCTGTTTTATATCTATCTTCAATATTCAAATTTTCAACATTCTTCTCCCTATATATTTTTACTTCTATGCCCTGGATAGGAATGGTAGTATATGACAGGTCCATTTGGATACTAATTCCCATGGAAGCAACCCACTTCCTAGATAACAACATGCCCCACTTGGTAGGGAAATTCACAATAATTATATCAAGAAGGAAAGATTTATCTAGATAGGCAGCAAGTTTGACCTCAATGTCCTTGACAAGACCAATCACATTCACCTCCCTAGAATCCATGGAAAAACATTTGCCAAAGGATTTGGACTCTTTCAATCCCAACTCATTCATAATTTCTAGCAGCATGACATTGTTGGATGCCCTAGAATCGAGCACACAATTATGTAACAACCATCCATTTATAATCAAAGTGGTGTACAAGGGATCAACTCCCATATTGATATTAACCATGGAAGACCCTAAATAAGCCTCTACCATTTTCTCATGACCTACACCCTCATCATTACTATTGGGAATAGAAATAGGTTGTTTTTGTGCATCAAGAATAGTAATAAGAGACTCTAACCTATCCCTATGTTCAGGGATCCTAAGGAGTTCCTCTATTGGCACAAAAATTCTAATTTGGCTAATAGGGAGATAATTGGGCAAGGGAGTGTCACTTGAAACAATTACATCATTTGCAGAAGGAATGTAAGGTATGATTTGATTGGATGAAATATCCTTACATTCTTCTTTTGTTTTCTCCTTTTTTGGTCTTTTTTTGTATGAGGCTGATCCCACTTATTGTTTCCTTTTGGATAATGGACCCCTAGAATGGGTGTCGTATCTATAGGATGTACAATTAGCATTTGATTATTTTGAACATACTTTTGTTTTGCTATTGGGGACGGCATGGGAGACTTTTTCTTTTTTGGAACATTTTTCTTGGGAGCATTATTCTTCTTCTGTTCCACATTCCCTTTACCTTTGTCCCTTTGCTCATTAGATTTTTGATGTTTCAATTTCTTAATAGGTACACTTTGAATAGGGATAGTTCTGTTCCTTAGCTAATAGCCTCCTTGAACTTGCAAGATAGCAACATCAGTTAATGCTCTCATATCTTGTTTCAAGGGCTTGGAATACTGATATTTTTTCTGCATAAGGTCCCTTAAATGCCTAAAAACATGGGCTTCCAATTGATATTTTTTCAAACCTTCATCATAATCATATTAAAAAATATGATCATCCTCCTTATTGTTATCACAATCAACATTCTGATCCATATATTCATACTCATCTACATCAAGCTGATTTATCTCTTCTTCATAGTACTCAACTGCACCTTCCTTGTTTGCGAATTCTTCTTTCTTTCTCAATGAATGAGCCACTACACAATTTGACGGACCATGGGGAAAAAATGAGCTTGGCACCACAAAGAGTCGTCTTGGAAATTAACTTGATTAGGTTTCTCAAATGATCTGGGGTATCCCTTCCATCCTGTTTGAAGCTCAGATACCTTGGAGTAGCCTGTGTATCATTCTGTTATGGTCTCTTAGACCAATTAGTATTATGAGGCTTGTTATGAAGCCTTTGTCCTTCACTAAAATGTGTTGCAGCACCCTAAGGTGGCAACGCTTTATCATTTCTAGCAACCTTATAAGTTAGATTTTTCACTACCCCCATAAGTTTGTCCAACTTATCATCAGTAGTGAGGGGTTTACTAAAAACAACCTTGTCAGGCTAGGACAATTTCACATGATCCCTTTTAATATGCTTGCTTGAAGCTCTCATATTACTCTCAATATTTATAGTTATAGAATATGCTTCTCTTAATATTTGTGGACTCTTGTCCCTCAAACAATAACCTAGCTTTGAATCAAATGCACCAGAATATAAAACTAAACACATTGATTCATTAGGTCTCATGTGAGGAGGTACCTTTCTCATAGTCATGATGAAGTGTCTATTAAAATCAGCTCCTATCTCATTGATTTCCTTTTTGATGGTTGTGAGCTCATGGATGGTAAATTTGGGATCAATCCTATCCCCATACTATAGTCTAAAAACTCTCATGAACTCCTCCCAAGAGTCAATGCTATTGTCAAGGAGAGCCTTGTACCATTAATTTGCACTTTCTTCTAGTGAGTGCATGAACAACTTCATCATCACATCTTCATCTTCAGTCTCATACTCATCAGTGACACTAATAAAATGTCTCAGGTGTTCCTCACTAGTAGCAGTGCTATTGCCCTAAAATCTTGGAATCTTCCCTCTAATCTTAGTTGGAATGGGATAAGGAAAATTAAGAATACCACAAAGTTGAGCTTCTTGTACCTTTTATCTCCTAATGTCTACCTCTATGCAATACACCTATGTGCTTGTCTTCGTTGAGCATGCCCAATGTGTTGAATGTTGCCATACTACTAGTTAACTTGATTCTATGGTGACTACATGTTGATGTTTTAAGGAGGGGCCTGACTTATGCCCTCCTATCCCATATGATGTTACTATTGTTCTCTTTGGTTATTTTGTTAATTATATTACTTTTGATGTGCACGTTGCTATGCATTTTGGTTTTGTTGGGCTTGCTAGGCAAGTTAAGCTTGTTGTTGATCAAGCAAGGCCTGCACTTCCCTTTGTCTATTTTTGAGATGATCAAGTTGATCCAGTTCATCTTGGATCCTTCTCTCTCTTTATTCATCATTACTAGGATGTTGCTACTAATCATCCACATTAGGGATAGTGTCAAATGCTAACTTCCAACTAACCTTGCAGGAGAATCAAGATGCCTGACATACTGACATATCTCCTCATTATCACTGGGCATCCCAAACATTCTCAAATGTAGATCATCCAATCTATCTCCACTTCCTCTACCAATAACATTCTCATTCCTTCTAACATCATGTTCACTTCTATTATGTCTTCTGTTTCTTCTAAGCATGTTATCAGTAGAGTCCTCAGAAGTATAATTGTATTGGTTTCTGAGGTCGACAAATATATTGTCTTGTGTATTTCTTGTAGGTACCACATTAGGTCTTCTTTCCCTATACCTACTCCTATTTCTAGCATTACTAGAGGATTCCTCATGTCTAGGCTACTCTAGGTTTCTTACTCTATCCATTTTAAGCTTCTTTCACACTAAAATTAGTTATGGGTTAACAAAATAGAGTCACCACTACCCTTCTGGGAAGAAAATTTGAACAAAACTCTATTTCAATATCAACAACCAAAACTAAAACAATTCGTGCTATTACCAAGGATTTTGAATTTAAACAAAATAACTATTCCCAGGCAACAATGCAAAATATTGGTTCCAAAATAATGTATACTAAAAATTTGGATTAGCTGAAATGATGAAACAAAGACATGCATTACCCAAACCCAAACCTTCAATACACCTTGAATGATATGTGCAAAATGACGGCTTGATTGATACCTAGAAGACGAGGGATGCAAGAGAGATGAAAGATGAGATTGATGGATTGAATGGATGATTGAATGTTGGTTTCTCAGGATTTTGGCAGTATAACGATATGAAATTAGATTGCATCCTCCCAAATGGCTTAGAGGAGGCTAGTTTTATAGGAAAGACCTAGTTATAATGGATGGACAAGATCAATTAGGGTTTAGATGATATGGATGGCTAGGATTGATTAGGTTTCCTTTCACCTCAAGAAATCATAGTCATGTGACAAGTGTATGAAGGAGAATGAAAGGGATCTAAATCAAATATTTTATTTGAATTATCTTGCACATGTGACTTGTATTAAATGCAAGTTGTACTACCCCACATGAGACAAATGGGGAGGTGGACAAGTGTTGTCATGCGATGAAAGGTGAGGGAAATAACTCAAATATTTAATTTGAATTATGGAAACATGTGAAGGGGATAATTTAAATAAATATTTTATTTATTTAAATTAGAGGAAAGGGGAAATTAATTAAATAAAGTGGATTTATTTAATTAATTGGGATTATGATTAAGTTGGACAAATGGGATTAAGATGGGATAAACTAAGACCTAGGGATAAATGGGATTAAGATGGGATGAACTATGACTTAGAGGAACATATACAAGTTCATGTCAACAATGTGTTGTGTAACAAGGACCTAGGACAAAGACATACAAGGTCATGTGTAAACAAGACCTAGATAATTTTTAGTGTCCACAAATAACAACAACACAAAACACAAAACACTAAAACTTTCCTAAATCACCTAGACCAAGGATTGTCATTAGGGTGAAAGGAAGAGGTTTATCAACATGTTTTAGGACATTTTGGCCAACTATAAGAGCGAGTAAATTCCTCTGCTCTTCGAGCTCATCTTAAACTCTGGAGGGATATTCCAAGGTGTATTATACCTAAATATGTGTTAAAATCAAACTATATAAACAACTAAAAATATTAACAGCCAAACCCAGATTCCTCTCTTAGCCCCAAATATGCCACTGAACTAAGAAAAGTTGGTTGTTTTATGACCTCTACATAGTCAATAAATGCAATCCTACACAATGAGGATGCATAAAGATTACTTCTTCTAAATGTAAGATGTATAGTTTTTGTTTTGAAGATGGGTGATCAAAGGCTACTCAGATTGGTACCTATCCATTGGACTATAGAGTCTAGTGTGAAACAGAGGAAAACAATCAAATAGAAGTCTATAACTGCCTACTTGATGAATCAAATGCAAAGAAATCAATACCAGATTACTAAAAATACTTAACAATCCCACACTATACCATATTCTTCCCTATGCAATACTGAAATGACCATTCATAAAGATTGGAAATGCATTAAGAACTATCACATTCATCAAATCAAAACTTACAATCATACCACTAAATGTGGAAAAAGCAAACTACAACTGTGATTATAGTTTACTAGAAAAAACACCTACAACATTGGAGAGAAACAACAATCTGATACAAAGATTTATGAATTATATTACATACACTAAATGATTGATTCATCTATAAACAAAGTCTACAAAATATCATTTCTTAATCTACCTCCTAGAGCTAACAACCCTATTGAGAAATTGCCAAGAAGACTAACCCTTAACACCAATCCAAACCCTGCATATATAGCAATTCAATTCAAATTGATTGAACCAATTCCAAGTACTGCACTCAGTAAATGAGTATTCATCATGCTGCATTAAGTTCCAATCTCTAGTCTATTAAAACATTTCCATGTTGGGTTGGGACCCATGCTCTGCCGCCTCTACAAACAATTAGAAAAAGATTGCTTGCACTCCAATTGTACTCTGAGCAATAGATAGGGAAGGTTCTAATCCTTCCCTGCTACCTGTGACATTGACTTCTTAGATTTATCCTTTATATATTGAAGAGTTTTACTACACTAACCACCTGCACAACACTATTCTGTAGGCTCATTAAATTCTAGGTACAAATCAGTTTATGTATACCTGTAATCATGGCATACATTCAGGGAATTAACCACTTCAAGTATTGATAGCATTCCTTGTGTGTCATCCTCAATTTTTGTGAGCCATCTGACCACTGACTGCACCTTTCTACATTTTCCTCCCTATTGGTAAATCCTCTTCATTCTCTATATTTTCCATTATTCTCTTTTGGTATTCTTTATGCCCTATCGACAAATCTTTGTTTTCTCTAACTCTAGAAGAAAGTCACCCTTTTGTCATCTATTGATGAATCTCTCATTTGCTAAACTACCTTGCTCTGACTCCTATAAGAAAACTTAGCTTTTGTCAAACCTAAGCTATTTCACCTTTTATCGGCAAAAAACTATTTTTCTGAACTAACTCCTCTATCACCTTTTCGGCAATTTCACACTTTTTACCCTTTGGCACCCTTTTCCATGCTTTATCAACAAATGTAAACATTCACGAACTTGACCTATTCTTCTTTATTCACCTTTGTCAACAAAAATGAATTTTGTGAAACATTATTTTTCCATCTTCTTAGACATATTTGCCTTATCGGCAAAAAAGAAGAAACGTGAACTTGGTCTTATCCTTTGGTCATATTTTCCTTATCGACAAAACTTGAAATTATCGAACCAAGCCCCTTTCGCTCTTATCAGCAATTTCACAATTTTTAGAACCTAGATAAAAGTAAACCTTTTATCATCTTCTCAGCGAATTATGAAAATCCTGAACTAGTTCTCTAGTTCCTCTTTGTCCCGATTTGCCAATATCTTTCTTGCCTTAGCTAATTTTCCTTCTATCGGCAAACTTGTTCATTTCAAAACATTGGAAGCTTGCCCTCTGTAGGAAAAAATAAACTTTTCAAAAACCTCCCTAACTTAGTCAATTTCCCTTCCTTTGTCAGTGAAAATGCCTCATCATGAACCTTTGACTTTTCCCTTTTTTGCTCTCTCCTATTGCCTCATCGACGAAATAAGAAAAACTTGAACTTATGAGAAGTTCAGTCTTTAGCTAGTTTGCCAATAATCTATGCCTTAGTCTTTTTTTTTAATCGACAAACTGGCCCTTTTTAGAACCAAGAGCCTTGGATGTCACTTTCTTCATTATTGGCAAAAATGACTTTTGTTGAACTCTTTATGCCTTAGGAAAATATTACCCTTATTTCTCTTGTCGGCAAAAAGGGCCCATGCTGAACCAACACCTTTATCGATGAATTCTTAGATTTTAGAACCAATTCTATGTTTGTCAGCAAAAAGGAATTTTTCCAAACTCTTTATTATCACTTCATCTCCCTTTATCGGCATAAGTCATGTTTTCTTGAACCAAGCATTTTTCTGACTTATCGGCAAAAATGCCATTTGCCAAACTATTTTTCTTTCCTTTTGACCATGTCGGCAAAAAAGACCTATTGCAAAACTACCAAAAATATAAATTATTTCATTATTTCAGCCTTCTTTTGATTCCTCAACAAAGCATACTTTTCTTTCATACATTAGGAAAATATCACTTCAATGTGTCTTATCAGCAAATTTGCCATGTGCTGAACCTTTACTTTGACATCACTCTTCCCTTTTACTCTATCGGTGAATCTTTGGGTATTCTAACTTTACCTTTCACTGATAGAAGACTCTTTCTTCCATTTATCTCTTTATTAGCAAAAGGAGAAAACACAAACTTATGGAAAGTTTGGTTTTTGGCCAATTTCCTGACAAAGCACTTGCTTTCCTTTTTCCTTAGCCTTTGTCAGTGATATGGCCATTGGGCAAAATCCCTATCGGTGAACTTCAAGAAATTCAAAACAAAGCAACCTTTCTAATAGACTTCTTCTTTTGCCTTTATCCCTTTTTTGCAACACTCTCCCTTTGTCATGTATTTGCCTTATTGACAAATCGACAAACTTGCAAAACTCTAAACTAGTTCGCTAGTTAGAATTTTTGTCGATTCGCCGATAGAAGAAAAATTCCTAAGCTGCTTTTTATTCCTTTTGGTGTGACTCCTTCCTAAATGTCACTCCCATCATGTTGTTGGAAAATCAGAAAATCACCAAACATTAAAAGGTTAGGAAGTTAGGGAAAAAATCAATTTTCCATCCAAAGGAAAAAATGGAAAATATTCTAAGGGAGAAACCATTTTTTGACCAAGGCAAAAAACATAAGAACCAAATTTGACCAAGGATAACATCTTCATTTTAAGAAATTTTGAGATGGTTCAAAAGACAAAGTTGCTAAGAACTCAATTCTCTATCCAATGGTGAAATTTGCTAAGAAATTTGTACAGGGTTTAGATTTTTTGGGGGCAAAATGGGCATAATGGGAATAATTTTTTTTGTAGGTGCCAACAGCACCCAAGCCTAATAGGGTAGAATTCCTAGAGATTTCAAATAGAGAGATGCAGTAGACCATATCCTTATCCTGAGTCTAGAGCTAAACTTGTTGGGAGGACTACAGGGTAGTTGCCCTAGTCTAGAAGGGAGGAATATTCACAAGATTCTTCAAGATCCCAAAACTTTATCCTTCAGACTACTTCTCTCCACCTATACTTTTCCAACTCTCGCACCTATAACTTGAACACACAAAGAAAGGGGTTTGGGGGTTGTGTTGTTTAGGAGGTTGCCTTGGTCAATTCCTGGAATGCTATTCAAGTCTTCCAACACCATTGTTAGATAGAGTACGTGCCCAAGGAGGGCAGAGGCCAAATCCAATGATGAAAGGAAATGATTGAAACACAAATTGATGTCACCTTAGAGTTGAAGCCCTCACAGAGATGAAGATCTTTCATACCATGAGGTGATGGATTGATGATGCCAAATTTGTAACAAACAAACACAAAAGTAACACAATTCTGCTTTGAAACACAATGAAAGATTTGAATGCTCTTTGCTCAATATTACAAGTTTGTGTTATCCATCATAACTTAAAATGAAGACATATAAACTTATTTAAATATGCTTTCTTGCTAACATTCATAAATTAAATCAAGAGAGCCAACAAAGGGAAACCTTTTGAGAGGGCCCAAGCCAACATGCTTTAATTTTCATCCCAAAAAATCAAGGTGGACTTGGGAACGAGCTCTCAAGTCCCAAGGCCCTAATTTGGTCATGATTAAGGATTATAATGGGACCCTTAGTCCCATTTGACATGGGTTCCAGGGGAAATTGCTTTAGGATGGGTATTTAACTTACAAAGTGTTAACATGGGGACCTAGGAGCTAAACTAGGAGGTAAAAAGGCACAGGGAAACTTTTTACTCCATAACATTTAGCCCCCACTTTAATGTATGTATGATCTTATGATTCCATACATGCATTAAAGTATGGTCAAAGCATGTCAAACACATCAGGCACATAGAGCTAAATCATTCCCAAAGGTTGAAGGACTATTTCTAGATCCCAATCTTAGGTAAGCACTAGAAAACACACAAAAGTCATACAAGACAGGGAAAATAGTGAGAAGCACACAAGACATGGAGAATACAGTAAAGCATGCAATACACAAATAAGACATGAGAGCAATCATGTAATACATGAAGTATACATTGATTTAGCAACTGAAACAAATCCTAAACTAGGGGATGGAGGGAGTTCATCGCTACATGCCTTTTGTCTGCCAAAAACATACAAAATAAAACCCAAAATGTGGAGGGAACTCATCGCTATGCACCTTTAGACCACACCAGGGGGAAGACACACCAAACAAAAACCCAAATGTGGAGGGAGCACATCACTATGTGCCTTTAGACCACACTCAGGGGAAGACACAACAAACACAAAGTAAACACACAAAATACACAAGCACAACATAGTACGCCATTGACATAATATACGTCTTATACATAGAAAACATGAGCGACGGGAAGGAGCTTATTGCTAGGTCCCACCATCTAAAACACATTTCAGACATTCCTGATGATTGAGCTATGCTACAACAACTACCAAAAAACATGTTTAAGGGTGAATGACTCAAGATCCAACCTCACCTCTATAGAGGACTTTGTATAAAAGGACGTGCACTAGCTCAATAGATACACTATCCCATCTTCTACATAAGTGATTTGTATAAAAAGATATGCACTAACTCAAGAGATACACCATCCTGCCTCATGATGAGGGCTTTTTTCTTAAAAGGATGTGCACTATCTCAAGAGAGACACCATCCTACATCATGATGAGGGCTTTCAAACATGCTTTGTCAGTGTAAAAGTAATCAAACAAATACCATTATATATGCCCCCACCTTAAGGTGGTTGATCTTGCTTGCAAGTATCAAGCACATAAAGGTAGAGTGAAAAATGCAAGGGAACAAGAGCTTTTGCAAAGCTCATGCCCCCAAAGGTTGCATGTGCCATGATCACCGAATGTTCCCACAAATACATTGATATTAAGTTTCGTAAGATAATCAACAAGATGAAATATTTGGTTAGAAAATCTTACTCTAAAATAACAACCAAATCAATTCATAGAAGCTATTCATAAATCATATATTAGATGACATCAAAGACCAAGGCTACACTTGCAGGTTTAGAACCGAGTATAGCCGTTGGGCTATACCACCGGTATCTCAAAATCGAGTGTAGCAACAAGGTGAGATACAAAACCAACCAAAGTAGGTTGAAGTAGATTGAGAGTATTGCAAACATTTTTGACAAAAAGTTTTTGAATATGATACATCACACGGAGTGATTCTACTAGTTAAGCATTGGATATATATAAATCAACCCCATCTTCATGCATGGACTAGGTCCATTTTTGCTTTCTTGCTGAAGTGACACACAGTCCTTATCAATATTTGTTTCTTTTTGTCATCCGTTAACTATGTAGAGTCACTGAGGAATGTAAACAATAAAAATGAGAGAGGAGACAAGAGTGTCTTGAGAACACCATGTAGGAGGATGCCCCCAAAAAACACCCTCCACAACTCTATGTCCCCAAGGTACAACACACAATAATAAAATAGAGGAGAGAAGAGTAGAAGAATGGAGAAACAAATAGAAGAATGGTCACAATAGAGGTAGTCTCCTTGTATCCTTGACCTTATAGGAGTATCAAGGGTCATCCAAAGAGACCTAAAAAACACATAACACAATAAAGAGAAACACAACACATAAGAGGAGGCCACGTAGGTTGGCAAAGAGATGCTAAAAGAAAGGTGGATAAAAAGGGTTATAAATACTTACCTATTATCTTTGATCTTGATCTTTACATTTATTGTTAAGGCTTTGTCCCTTGTTCTTCCTTCTCATTGAATTATTTTATCCACAATGTCTTGAATTTGTGAAGAGGAAACCACAGGAGTTGGCAAAAGAAAACCCCTCTCTTGAAGGATTTTTCTTGCAATATGCAAGGATGGTGGAGATGGAATCTCATAGATTCCCATTTCAATCGAGTGAGGTGATGAAGGAGTCAATTAAATGCCCATTTCAACCAGTTTAGGTGGTGTTGGAGTACCTTGGTCCTTAGGAACAATATGTGTATCAATGTTCTCGCAATTATTAGACGTTTCCAAGGTATGTAAGTGTTTAGGTAAGAGTAGGTAATCTACGTCTTCATTTAAGATATGGTTAAGAAGTGTTTTAAGATTGGTAGATAAACTTCCAATATCAATGAGTTGTTCACAAAGGGAGTCTTCATCATCCAATACTTCATCTTGGCTAGGTAGAGCATTGGAATGAAGACATGGTAGAGTGGTGTTAAGGAATGTCTCAATGATTTCTTCTTCTTGCGCAAAAATATTGTCACAAGGAGTTATGTTAGGAGAAAACTCCAAATCATTGGATGAGGCACACAAGGCTATGTCAGCCTCATATGTCTTAGAGATGATGTCCATTATATCATCATGAAATGAAGTAATAGAAGGGAGAATGTCTTCATCATTACCTTCCTCATGATCAGTAGTAGAGATGAAATTAGTGAGATTCTCTAATTTATCGAATGGTAGATGCCCACGACAGTTGTGAAGGCTTTAAAATCAAATATGTAATGAAGAATTTCATATGTAGAACTCATAGAAATTTTGATATCATAGATGTATTCTATTTGTTGTAGGACTTGAGGAAGCTTATTAGTGAATTTGTAGAAATTGTCAACATCTATGATGTATGCAAACAAAGCTTCCAAAGATGAATAACAATAGGCATCCATGATGAAAGTATAACTTCTTGGTGTACAATAGTTTGAGGAAATTGTGTTTTTAAAGAGGAAAAAAAAAACACATGGATTTCACAACAAACAAAGTAAGATGGAAATAGTGCTATACAACAAGGCAAGATGAATGATTTACAGGTTTTCTTAAAGATGTGTAAAGAAAATGTGTAAACCCTTAATGTTGAAATACACACTGTGTAATTGCAAAATATGAAATTTCAATGCAAGGATGCAAAATGAAGCAACACTACAACTCAAAATTATATTTGAATGAGTGTTTAAAGGAGTAGAAAAATTTAAAATAAGATTTTGACTACAAACCCCAGCTTTTGGAATTACTAGGTTATATGAAAAGTGCAACTTTTTAAGCAAAACCATAGAAAATGAAACCTTCAAATGCAAGATTTGATATGAATTAATGATACAATTTTGTAATAGGGATCATATCTGATGCAAATATCAGAAAATTGAATCTTTTTACCATATGCAATATAAATTATGCAAAACTATGCCTTAATGTAAGCCTATAATGCTTGCTTTTTTTAATTTTTCAAATGTATGTAAGATTTTTCAATGCACGATACAAAATATGATATGAATGCATGCAAGGAATGATTGCAAAACTCAGAAAGATTCAAAATGATCATTGTTCTAGGTTCACCAAAATGTTAAATGTGAAAATAAGAAGAGAGGAAATGATGTTAAAGTATATCAAATCAAACCTTCCTTTCACAATAACGTTCAAGGACAAAACTGAGCCAAGTCACTACAAAATGGATGAGGACTCATCTATTGGTTTAGTTCTTAGGAATGATATCAAAAGAATAGATTAGATTGCGAGATTTACAAAACCCTAGATCAAATAGATCTCAAACCCTAATTATAGTGCAATCAGGTATAAATAGATAGAATGCTACTAAAGACCAGACAGGAAAGTACTTAGGAAGGATCAAAAACATAATAGAAGTTGATTTTCTAGAAATGAAACCCTACTAGACTATGGGGTAGGTACCCAAGTCTATTAGGGTAGAATTTCTAGAGATTTTGAACAGAGAGATGTAGCAGATCGTATCTTGATCCTGAGTCTAGAGCCAAACTTGTTGGGAGGACTACGGGGTGGGCACCCTAGTCCAAGAGGGATGAATATTCGTAAGATTCTTCAAGATCCCAAAACCTTATCCTTCAAATTGCTTCTCTACACCTATACTTTTCTGAATCTCTCACATGTAACTTCCACACACAAAGAAAGGGGTTTGGGGGTTGTGGTGTTTAGGAGCTTGCCTTAGTCAAACCCCAGAATGACATTCAATTCTTCTTACACAGTTGTTCGATAGAGTGCATGCCCAAGGAGGGAAGAGGCCAAATCCAATTATTAAATGAAATGATTGTTCAAACACAAATTGATGTCACCTTAGAGGCGAATCCCTGATGGAGATGAAGATCTTTCACATCCTGAGGAGATGGACTGATGAAGCCAAATCTACAATCAACAAACACAATAACAATACAATTCTGCTCTGAAACACAATGAAGGATTTAAATGCTCTTTGTTCAATATAACAAATTTGTGTTATCCATATAATGGAAAAAAAATGCTACTCCCCTCTTCAAAACAACTCAAAAAACAACCACACAATAGCCTGATACAGATTGCAACAATAATTTCATGTCAACTTTATTTATTTCAAATCTGCAATATATTATGTACAAATTGGGCCTTCAATGGCCTCTGTCCTAGCACAAAACCTCTTAGTTTTACAATAGAAACTTATGTTTATTCATGTGCCCTGCTCATGGACTATTCTCTCACTAAAAACCACTGAAATTCTCCACTCCCAATTTGCTACATATATTCAGCATACCTTCAGCCTTAATATGAAGTGTTTTCTTCCAACTTAGGCACACATGTTTTCATTCTAGGCACTCTCTCCATATGGCAAATTTTCCCTTTGATTTATCATGCCTTCAAACAAAAATTTTCTCTTACTCTCACGTCCCCCTCTTTCAAACAAATTATTAAAAGAAAATATGAAATAATGTGACGCTTCAGTCACTTAATTTCTGCATTGAAATAAGCTTTAAATCTGTCCACCTCGCCTTCCACTCTCCTCCAGTAAAGGCGTTGAAGGTTTTTTTTAATTCTTTTCTGCCCTCCAATAACATCAAGTGCTTCCTCTTCATTTTAAAAGTTCTTTCTTTGACAACTTTTGTGTCTTCTATTGAAAATGGTGATTTCAATCTTTTACTTATCAGTGAACATCATAAAAACAATTTTTCATAATTATTTCACCTAGCACTTCTCTATTTCTAGTGCTCCATCATGTCCAAGCTTGCTCCATAACAATGAGATCTGCCATTATTCTCCTTTTTTTTATTATTTTAATTTTTTACATTAAATGATATTCCTCTAATTTTCTTATGCAATCCTCTGTTGGGTCCAGCCTCCATTATTTGGTTTAGAGAACATGGCAAGAATTACGATAGTTTTACACAATTTTGGGGCCCAAAGCATGAATTTTTTAAAGTTGTTTTCAAATGCAAATGCCTCCAAATTCTTTATACAATGGAAAAATGAAATATCAAAGAATAAACCCAGAAGATTATTTTCCATGATCTCCATAGTATCTTACCCAAATAAAATGGTCAAATTGGTGCTTTGGATGCGTAGAACTAGGTGTTGGATGGCAAAAAATTCAAACTACTTTGTTTCGTACGAAAATTAGTGAGCATGCTTGGAATAACATCCTAAGGTGTCGGGTAAAAGTACAAACCTGTGTCACACTCTATAAAGGAATCGGCCTACATAAAAAAATCTCAACTTCGACCACTTAAAAGTGGTCTTTATGTTTTGAATTTCAAAATGATGTAAACTAAAAATGTAGAACTCTTGTTGAAGTTTATTAATGTAATTTTTCAGATTTTTTAAAAATTGTTTTGATATTTTATTTATCAATTTAAGTGTAGATTTTGTAATGCTGAAAATTTCAAGAAAAAGTGACGTCTAGTTGACGTCAGAAAACAAATAGAAAAATACTTCATTTTCTCCTGATTTTTTTCCCAAATAGGTGACTTCAATCTCTAGGGAATGGAAAAGAAATTTGGAATTTTAATCTATATTTTTCCTCGTAATAACGTTTTAAAGTCAAACTTACCCAAATTTGATAGTTTACAGTTGACGTCAACTATTGTTTAATTTTTTTTCATTATCAAAAAATAAATTATACTCTTTTGAAGAGGATTCTCTCCTATAGGGCATCATATATTTTCCAGTTTTTTTTTTTTATCATGTTTTACTATTTTCTAAAATTTCAAATCAACCTCTTTTTGAACTTGAACAACCTACTTGCATTATTTTAAAATATTTATATACTAAAATTAATCAAAATATAAAAATATATATTTTTGGATTTGGCACTGTGAGATCTACAAAAGGGTATTTTTCTTTCTTTTTAAAAATAATTTTGATTGTAGATATATTTAACAGAAGTTGGAAGTTTTAGAATATTTCAAAAAATGGTGACTTGGCTACTAAGCTGGATGCCACTTGGATAGATTCGGCTGAATGGGATTCTACCTAATCCAATTCGGTCGAAACTATTGTTTTTTGGGCTTTTTTAATTATTGAATTACAAAAAAATTGGAGAAAAAAAACACTGATTTTGACAGGGGAAGAGTAATATTTCTCAGATACAATGATCTGAAATGAATTTGGACTAAAAAAAAATTTATGCCTTTTTCAGTTTTTTTGGCTTTTTTTGGTTTTTTTCTAATTATTAAATTACATAAATCTAGAGAAAAAGGAAACACTGATTTCGATAGGGGTGAAGTTGTATTCTTAGGTACCATGATATAAAACATGTAATTGATTAAATCATTGATTTATTGAATGTAGGTAGATCTTCAAAAATAGAGGTTAAAGTATTTGTATGTGTTATTTTTGTATGCAGGTGAATTCAAATTTGAGCAATTTGTGATGGGCAATAAAAAGACAAGAAAAATGTTGTATGATCAAAGAAGAGATACTGTAAATGTGGATGAAGGAACATCTACTCAAGAAAAACCAATGGAAATTGTTGATGACCAAGGAGTACATGTACTAGAACAAATTGAAGGTGGTGATAGAAATTTTTTCTTCGTATGGAAAATCTGATGGAGATGGATGACGATTCTCTTTTCAATAGTATTTCATCTAGAGATATGTTATTTGAAAGCATAATAAAATTACACTATAAAAGAATATGGGATGAATTTTTTGAAAATAAGTCTATAATTGGAAGAGCACAATTATTTGCAAAGTTATTTAGGAGGAAAGTGATGACCCCTATTTTGGAGTTGGTAGGGGTTGAGAATAAGAAAAAGTCATTAGGTTCATTGAAGAAAATAATAGTTGAAAACTTGCAAGAAGCATTGAATTCTATTGAAAGCAAGAGTCGAGTTGTTGATTTAAGTGTTGCACATAGAGCATTGATGACTATAATTTCTATTAAGAAGTTATCACATAGAAGACAAGTTCAAGAAATTTTCCAATTACTTAATGTTTCTAGGAGAACTATTCAAAGATATATTGCAAAGAGAAATAGATTGGATGGAAATATTGAGAATAATTGAGTAAATATTTACAGGCTTCCCCAAAAAGATAAAATCTCACAAGATGTAAAGGAATAGGTGATTGAATAATAGACTAGCTACTCTCATGTTTCTTCCAATAGAAGGGACACTATACAAGTAAAAGGTGAAGATGGCACAAAAATTTCACATCCAAAACATTTTATAGATACAACACAAAGTAAACTTTTTGAAGCATTCAAACAAGAATTTTTAGATGTGAAGATTTGTCAAAGGATGTTTGAGAGACTGCAACCAATTTTTGTACATATAAATAAGGTACATGAGACGTGTTGTTAAAATCATGTTGAATTTCATCTACACCTGCAGTCATATAAAAAAGCTATGGCAGTAATTAATCCAAATACAGTCATCCCTGGAAGTACGACACAATTTGTGAAGTCTCTTCTATGTGAAAAATTAGAAGATTCAGATGAATTTAAAGTGCAGTGTATAAAAAATATATGTAATGACTGTGGAAATTTAAAGAATCTTGTACCGATTGGCAATATTGATCGTTCAATGCAAGTTATGTGGAAAAGATTTGAATACGAGAAATACTCAACAAAGTCAAGAGTTGAGAGTAGAAAAATTACTCTCAAAGAGAGTGAATTGTCTTACAATGAGTTTATGAATAAATTTTGCAATATCATATATCCACATATTCAACATTGTCATAGTGCTAGATGGCTAGCTAAGTAATTTCGTGACTCAAAGAATTGCTTTACACCAGGTTGTATTCTCTCTGTTGTTGATTTCTCTAAGAACTATACATTTAGTCCTCAAACTAAGATTCAAAGCCAATATTATCATTCAAAGCAAGTTGCAATATTTGTTATAGGCATGCCGAAGAACATGTGGATGGTCTACAAAGTAGAAAAGATGAACAAATTATCATCAAAGAGGTTCAATTTTATATTAGTGATGATACATGTCATGATAGAAGCTATGTAGCCCATTGTTTTGCAATGTTTTTTGAAGACCTGAGATGATGTCAAATAGATGGTTCACAACATTGGATATGGTCTAATGGATGTACTGGTAAGTGTTGATTTAATTTTTAAATAAATTTATAAATATTTATTTGTTTACTTAACTTGAAGACTTGAATTGTTCAATTACTTATATGTTGTATGTATATAGTTTATTTATACTATTTTGGTTTTAAATGAAATTATTTGTAACTTCACAGGACAACTTAAGTCTGCAAAAGATTTTAATTGGTTAGGCCAACAACATATTAGACGTCACATAAAATTTATGTGGAATTTCTATGAGAGTGGACATGGAAAAGGAGAGCATGATGGAGCTGGAGCATGTGTGAAGCGTGCACTTCACCAACATGAACTTGCAAGTAACACCATATGAACTAGAAATTTAAATTATTATATTTTAAGTTCTTAAACCTATTAGGAAAAAGGTGTCTCAATACATTGCATGTGTTGAGAAGTGGAAGCTTACCATTATGTAGTAGTGGTTTTGATATATCCAATGTTGCAGATCTTCAATCTTGAGTGTTGGATTTTAGAAAAATCTAATTATGATTTTTGAGATCGTCTTTTCCTTTCAACTACAAAACCTCTTAACCTGACATTTCATCAACATGAACTTGCATGTAATTCCATAAGGAATGTAAATGAAATTGTTGAATGGTGAAAAAATTATTTTGTCATCTGTGACTCAATATACAACACATGCTATTTTTGGGAAGTTAAAGGTACATAAATGATTTTTTTTTAATTTCAATGTGTGTAAATGAATTGAATTTTAAATTTTATACATTTTTTAATTGGATGTTTGAAATTTATAGATATTGATTGATCAACTCTTACTATTGTCAAACAATTAGTGGTATTAGAAGTTTTCTTCAAATCATAACATCAAGACATAGCAGGCCTCTTGTAATTCAAGTGAGAAAAATCATATTTTTTGTTGATTGCATTAAGAACAATGCAAATACTCTACAATGTGAGAATATTAGAGATGGTTATGTTTCACAATGAGAAATAAAACAATTAGTGGCCACATTGGACCCTTTTGAAGATAAAGACATTGTAGATGTCTATGATCCTTTGTATTTAGCTAATTACGAATGTGTATAAGATTTAGTTGTTACAGGTAACTTTTAAAATTTAAAATTGAATTTTAACTTACAATTGATTTATATTCTACCTAAGTTGAGCATGGTTTACTACATGGTGTGTATAGGAGATATTTATTGTTGTTCTTGTAGATCTCGACAATACAGAAGGTGTAGATTACTAACTACTAAGATGTACGCAACCAAAATGCAAATTGTTAGAATCAATGACAAATGGTGATGGTCAAGAGTATCCTACTGGATCAGTGGTTCTTGAAGGCACATACTATCAACAAACAAAGATAGACACAAATGGTATTATATTTATTGATTAAATGCTAGGTCAAAAGGTTCTCCATTATATTCACTTAGTTATAGAAACAAGAATAAATCTTGAAACTTTACCAAAAAGAGGACATGCCAAACAAAGGTGAAGGTTGCCCATTAAAGATCATGAAAAGATTTTAGAGATAATAAAGGATAGAGAGGATCTATATTATATGTACCAAGAACTTTAAGCTATTTTTGTACATGTATTTATTTGGACCTAAATTTGAAAATCTTTTTATTTTATGTTTAATTCAAATAATTTCATTCAATGTGGTGATCTAGTAGCCCATGAAGCTAAATCTTTTGTGTGATCTTATTTCCTATAAAGCTTTCTTAAGGTGATCTTATTTGTAGTAATTTTGTTTAATGAAGAAGTCATGCTTAAATTATTTCATCATAAGTTATTAGATCCAACAAAATTTGTAAGTTTTAATTTTATTATCTAATTAAGTTTGTTTAGCACTAGCTAAACTAGGTACAATGGTAGTAGATTTGTTTATTGGATCCCATCTCTATAAAACCACACAACGATTAATAATATAGTCCCACGTGTATTTTAGATCTTTGTCCAAAATCCATCACATGCTCCACAATATATGTTAACACATATTTTTTATTCTAATTAGATCATTTATATATGAATCATAGAATCTTCATCATTACAAATAACAAATGAATAAAAAGATAAGAAATTATAATCCTTCTTTCACAATTTCTATATTTTTGTCTTAGCAAGTTGAGAAATTTAAATATGATCATTACTTTTTTATTAATCATACAATTAGATAGGTCATCAATTAATTACAGCCCGCATATTTCATTTTCCTACATTTTACTGGACCCCTAATTTAAAACCTATCCTAGTTCTTGGTGAATATAGGAAAATTTAAATTTGAAAACATAAATCCTAAAAAATATGAGACATCCTAGTTAATTGAGTCAAATCAATGGCCTAGGTCCTTGGGATATCTTCTAGGAAGAATCAAAATAATAATAAAAATCGTCCCTTAATATGAGTTCCTATTTGTGAAATTTAATATAAATTTACATTCTAGGTCCATAATAAACTCATTAGTTCAAACTATATTTGAATTATTTAAGAATTTAATATACCAATGTTCATGAGGGAGAGCAAGGAAAAGACATATTTTCTATTTTTCAAGAGAGTTATACTCTTCTTGAAGAGGGTGTGGTTTTAGAGTGCATTGGTCAAATTTTCATTTGGAGCCTAATTTAAAAAATATAATTTGAAAGGTAAAGTCTATTATTTAAAAAATACATATTGTTCTCATTAATTTTTTATTTATATTTTGAACCAAAATAGATATACTTGAATTTATTGTTCTAACAAATACACTCTACTTATTTTTATTGATACATGACATGTGATCTATATATAGGATGCTCATTATTTTTATGTCAAACAAATGCTTTTATTCTTGGTAAAAAGTCTATATAATTGTTATAAAATAGAATTTAATTTAAATATGATAAATAACATATTATAAACTATACTTTTCAAAAAGTGTAGTTTGATGGACACATTCACAAAAATAATATAAATTATGACAGTTCTTTATTTTTCATAAAAAAATTATATCATGAAAACTTTGTTTTATTATGGAAAACATGGCCTAAATGGACAATTTTTTGCAACAAAAGGCGAACATACATAGGAACCACATAAGTGTCAATTTTAAGTAGCTTTAATTAAAAGTTTCATTTTAAATGTATCTTCAATCAAATGTCCTTCATTTAAAAGTTATCTTTAAGAAAATGTCCTTCTAATGAAGGTCAACATCAATCAAAGGTTAAGTGGTGAAATATAATATAAAGGTTACATAAAGATCTATCCATCAAAAAAGTAAATTATTTGGTTGCATTTTTGGTAAATTAGCCTTAGAACACATCCAAAATCCTGAGATGTAAAAGCTATTGGACAAAGCACTTGGATCATATCCTACACATAGAACTCAAGTTATTTATAATTATGGAGCTTGCATATTGATTAAACAAAGACCAAGCCAAATTTCACAAAACAAAAAATCAAGTTGAAACCATGTAACAAATTGTCCATACCCACTCATTCAAAAACAATCAAATGTAAAGCCCTAATTATTCAACTTGCCATTCCCAACTACCTTATTGAACCAAAAATCATTAAAATAACTCAATTTTTTATAGATTAAAAGTGTGGAAGAATATTAATGTTTCCCAACTAAAAACCCTAATTAGCTTCAAGAATTTCTACATATTACTATATCCAAAAATGAGATCAAAAACATTATATTTTAATTAGAGTGATCATTAAATAAATCATATTCAAACCATAATGTGAAAAATCAGAATTTAAGAACCGTAATATGAAACCAAAATATAAAATGTACATATAATGTGAAACCATAATGTAAAATATATATACTATAAAACATAATAAGATGAACCATAATGTGAAACCATAATGTAAAATGTATATGATGTGAATATCATGATCTAAGAACCATAATGTGACAAGCCATAATATAAAATGTATAACAAATCATGTGTCTACATCTAAAACAAGTCAAAAAGGAGGATGTCTAATATGACTATGGATAGATCTCTCTCCTAATCCTTGTATGGATCCATGTCCCAATCTCTCTCTCAATACCTATCCTGATCCACCTCCCTACACAAGAAAGTACATAATTTAATTTAATGTACATGTGTATAAATATGTAAAGTCATCTTAAACTTTTGTACTTTCAACATGTCTAAATTTATCAAGTAATTTATATATTATAAATGTACCTCAAATGTACCATGTACAGGATTATCTGAATGCTCCAAATCTCCAAACTATGACAAATCCATGCATTGCTAGATATTTTCAAATACAAGATTTCAATGAATAGCGAGAACTACTTTAAAGTCAATTTAATTTAATATACATTTGAATTTTTAGAATGGAAAATATATAAATTATTCATGTACCTGCATTGCATTCTAGAACACTCTATCAATCCCACTGATATCACAAGAATGAATGGTCACATAGTGACACTTGTATTAGGTAAAGGACCAGTGTCAAAGAGAAGTGTGTTGTATGTTCCATGTACATCAGGTATAGTAATTTCAACTTGATGATGTGCAGGGGCTATAGGCTAGTCTAGAATATGTTGTCCCTATGAAGCCGCCTGACCCCGACCAGATTGTCTAGGTACATAATGTCATCTAATATGATTTGGTACAACATCTAAAGGAACCCCATACTTGTCACTAATAGAATGGTATGTTGATAGTAAATCAACGATGGAAGCCAAACACACATTACACACATTGGCCTCACTCATCTGGGCTACATCTGATAGTGATGGTAGCTGTGCATGAATGTAGGGATCATAATTAGTAGATGTAGCCTCAGTCAGAGGAAGGATAATCCACGAATGTAATAAGTATCTCCCTACATGATTAGATGACATCTGATCGACCTAATTAGCAATCGTCAATACTGTCAAAAGGGATAGATCTGGTAGGTCCTACTGCTGCATCTCCTACTATTGCTAATTCCAAATGTTTTGGAAGAACCAAAAGGTTTGGACCAACTAATTCCCTCTTGTTGATGGCCAGAGGCAAATCCGCACATCTATATTGAGGTTTGTCGGCAAACCTCCCCTTGCCATAGATGTGTACTCCACATCTAATCCCAAATAGAACTTGGCATATGATTGTTTGCAAAAATAAAATGGCAAATCATCATTATGAGGCCATCTGTGATTGACTGCCAACCATCTAGGATATATAAATGGACCAACAAGTGCATCTGTACACCTAGTAACAATATATCCTCTAACTTTTGTCATCAATTCAAGTATGCACCCTTCTTAAGCTTTACGAGAACTTAACTGCTTTTGAAACATGGAATCATTCGCAGATGTGGGTCTCCTTTCTTGAGAACGAATCTCTAGAGTGAGCTGGTTCTCTTATGATTTCTAAACTATGACTTGAGAGGAAAAGGGATAGAAAGATGTAACTAAAGTGTGAATTGGTTCTAGAATCTAAAACTAAATGAAGTTCTATCATTCATAGGTAGATCCTCTAACATTAATCTTCACAACTTCACTGATAGTTATTCCTCAAGTAATTTGCAACAAGGTTTGATATTAAACACAAACTGCAACCAGGAAGAAACTAAACTTTTACAGTATTGAGACAAAATAAAGGACTGAAATAGTCAGAATATGACATCAAACCAAGACTGCAAAATGTATGTGAAATAGGAAGATTAACTATTAGAACTGAAAGGAATACAATGCATAAAAAATGAAATATGTGAGCCAACTGTTGTATACAACTCTGAAAGAGAGAAGTTCAACTGATGCTAACTGACCAAGAAAAAACTAAGTTTTTCTCCTATATATGTCTACAAATGATCTCCCGTGAAGAAAGCTGAAAAAGCTCCTAAAAATAGCTTCAAACTGCCTCCAAACTACAAAATAAAACTACCAACTTGATCCTCTAAGTGGTCCCCACCAAAACTGCATCTAAATTTGTCCAATCTGGCTCATGAAAGCAAAAATTTTGTCCTATTATGCTCAATTTAGCCCAAGGAAATCCAAACACTTTAACTGCCTAAAAATAGTTAATCTTTAAAAGCAACTTATAACTGTATTGCATTAAAGTTAATTTTACATGACTTGGCAGTTTTTGAAAAAAAATGATATCCTCTTGATATGATTTTTTTGCAAAAAAAAAACATGATATCTGGTTTATAATTCACCAAGATATTTACAAGATATCATTTATGATTTTCTATAAAAATCATAATAATATGAACTATTACACATGTTACAAAAACAAATAAAAGCCTTAAAAGGCTTGACACCATGGACTCCAATGTGTCGATACTCCTGCCATCTCATCATTATCCATATGGATAAACAAAACACCAATTCACTGCTTCAAAAATGCCACCATGTCACATTGACCCCCCTTTGACCATTTCTTCCTCTAGCATATTCTTCATATTCACATGGTTTCAGTTTGATCTCATGCATATTTGTGAAGGAATAAATAAAATGCATACATGGGAGGTCAAAGACACTCAACCACAAGCATTATCAAATAAAGCTTTGACTCCAAAGTGAGTCAACCACCAATAGTGATTAAGGCTTGGCAGATTCTAAGGGCATAATTTATGGTCTTGTCTACCTTTGACTTAATGCATATAGCCATGTCTCACATGTTGTCGGCCACTCCTGCTTATGATTGCTAGACACTTATCAACATGAAGTGTTAACCCCGATCATATTTGGGTAAAAATGATTAAAAGTTTGCATGGTCAAAATATGAAGGGGTGTCAAACAAAAGCAAGTGAAAAAACCCTAAAATGTAGATCATTTCATTTTTTGTTGTCATTGAGATGGCTCTGTAACTGGCCACCGACTTGGGGTTTGAATGCTCTGTGATTTCTTGCTCCATTTAGTGACTTCCATGGCAAAAGCTCTGCATCTCTCTGGCCAAAATGATAGGTCGTCTCAGGTAAGTTTGAATCTAAGCTTTCTTTGATATTTTTCTTTGTTTTGATAGCTCACATTATAATACATGGCTGCTGCTTTGACAAGTATTTGTTTGTGTTTTCTGTGTGTTGAACTCTGCTTAAAAATGACAAGGCTTTGTTCAAATGGCCGCGGCCATCATCCTTCTCTCAACTACACTATCAATGGTGAGTCTACTATTTCTTCTCGCTATTTACTATTTCCTATAGCTTCTCTTATCTCTACATATACAAAACTGTGAAGAGGGTTTCATGTTTTCTTTATATTAGATGGGTATGTGAAATACCTCCTCAAATGGCAACGACCGCTCCTTGTAATGCATTTTGTAGCCTCCTTTACTCCTTCAATGTAAAAATGTGAAGACTTCCTGTATTGGCAATGAGGGTTCCATTTTTGTTTTGAACTGAACCTTCTTTCTATGGACGACCATGTCTTCTATACTCTATTCGACCCTGCTCAACTGTGAAAAGAAAGAAAACTTCTTTTTCTTTAAACCTGATAAGGGTTTCATTTCTTTGCATTAGACAATAACCTCACTCCTTACGACCTTATTTGGACAGTTCAAAATATTACTTTCCTTCTCTACACTGCAAAAACACATGGTTCTCAAAATTGATGTGGGTAACTGAAAAGATGATTGCATAAGGCACTATATGCCACGGCTATTACTATGAATAAGTTTGCATTTTCCTTTACAGTGTAGATTCAGATTTTGAAGAATTGAAGCAATACTTATTCCTTTTATGAGCATAAACTTCTTTCTATAACATGTATAGCATATGATATCACCTCCTTTTCTCTCTCATGATGTCACTACTATTGTTCAAAGAGATGATATTTGTAGGCATTGTTTCTATCTCCGTAGCTCCATTTGCTCTTTATGTGGACTTTGCATATGGAATGTTACTGTCACTTTTCAACGTTAAACTATTCCACTTTTTGTAGCAGCAAATATGCTTTTTGCATTTCTATATCTTTCACGTGTTCATTCAATGGACAGTGTATTCACACTTTTCATGCATGATGATGATGACCTACCCGTTTCATGATATGTTGGCATTGTAATACATGAAGACAACACTTAATTTCTCTAAATGCACTGTAACATATGATGGACCTCTATTGTTCCTTTTTACTGTATTCTATCTTATCAAATGCATCATATGTGATGTCTTGTAAGACATGATCAGGTCCACTGTATCAGTTTGATTACTCCTATCACATAATGATGATACTCTATTACACACATGTAATGAAATGCCTCTTTTTTACTTCGTTGGACTTTGACAAAGGCAAAGGATGAGCCATTTGGGTTGGCTACTTTGTATTTTCTGTCTTTGTAAGTTGCTTACTAATCTATAATGAACATTCCAATTGGACTGCTAATCATGAATGAGTAAATAGCCTTCATATAATTCACACTTGCGAACGCTTACTCCTTCATCAGTCTGATGATTACAATTGTATTGTGTCCTCTTGATTATTATCGTGCTTGAGAATGTTATTCCATAGCAGTTGAAGTAGTATATACACTGTCATATGCATTGAAACTTGTCCTCCATCTGCTCATGTGATGCTCTTGGTTGTATTTTATATTCTGAAGTGAAATCATGATCATGTCCTAAAATGGGACTAATGCATATGATCATCTTGTTACTCTTTCAGCTTGTATTGTGAAGGTTGTCAATGATTCCTTCTTCTATTCAACCCTTTTAAGAATAAGGGCACTAGCATGCGGAGCTCAACCCTTGTGGGAGCCCATTTGACACCACATGCCGAATGTCTTCAATTAGCTTCATGATTTGTCCTATACCTGCACATGAAACAAACATATTAGATTAAAACAATGATGCTCTTATGTTTGCTTCTCTTTAGTTCCTTCTGCATATGGATGTTCTTATTTGATCAATGCATTACAATTGAAATGTTATGTCTCTCCTAATTGATGAAGAATTTTCATAACCAGAGCTTCGAACAAGACTTTCTCACAATTTTTTCAAGTACATGTCGGGGTCTAGAGCGGGAACTGGAGGCTTCTACGAAGATCAACCCAAAAAGTCAATGATGGATATGTCTTCCCCTCTTCTTCATTAGATGCATAGTGTTCTACTTGTATTTGCATGAGTTCAACTATAACCCGCGGCTTGTGTGGGACATTTGATATGTCATAGTTTCCTTCAATACAATATATGTTCTCTTTTACTACTCTGCAATGCAATGAATAATTGAACTTTTCTTTTCCGCATCTGAACAATTGAACTGCACTTATCATAACAACTATTCAACTAACACATAATAGAAATAAATCAAACCACATTCAAAAATGATAAATGATAAATCTGCTCAGCTAATTTTTGAGCTACGGTCAAAAAATGGTAACATTTCTGGCGACTTCTACTATATGCTTGCTTGCTAAGCATTTGACCAATTACCTTGAAATCCATTGGGCATAGAGTCATAATCTATCCTTCTCAGAAACTTAGAAAACACTATACTTCAGCTCTCCAATAGTTTAAACAACAACAACAAACTGAAAGCAAACTAGCATGCCCTAATGGCCAAAACAAACTACTAAAATAAATGTACATGAGCACCTATTTACTACAAAACTACTCTACTATATACAAAAGAACGCTCTTGTCCTCAGAGGCAATGCTTGAGGTAGATCCCATTAACTAAGATAGGCAGTACCTCTCCACTCAACTTGGACAGTTGAAAAGCATTGTTTTCTTTGCAATCTATGATAACATAAGGCCCATCCCAAATGACATTAAATTTAGAATGCTTACCTGGCCTACTCCTTAGTTCATTCCACTTGAACACCAGATCTTCGACAATAAAAT
This sequence comes from Cunninghamia lanceolata, assembly GCA_027924645.1. Taxonomy (NCBI): domain Eukaryota; kingdom Viridiplantae; phylum Streptophyta; class Pinopsida; order Cupressales; family Cupressaceae; genus Cunninghamia; species Cunninghamia lanceolata. The sequence goes on along the minus strand of BSBN01000744.1, from coordinate 1,127,212 downwards.
TCCTTGGTGTTTATCTCTTATCAAATGCACTCTTCATCTAGGTTTGATGCATATCAAGCTTTCATAAGGCCTCTTTTCTTGTCTCTTCCAGCTCCATGAGCTGAGCAAACCTGATTACAAGAGGCTAATCCTCTAGCAATTCAAGTTCTTTGATAAAGGTCAATGACAGCAATTCAATTGAAATAGGTAACCGAGCCTCTTTTCCATAAGTAAGCACATATGGGGAACAACTAGTAGCCCTCTTAGGTGTAATTCTATCAGCCCATAGGGCTAACTTTAACATTTCATGCTAAGTTTTCTGATTATCTTGAATAGTGTTCTTGATGATTCTTAACAGAATTTTGTTGGTAGATTCAGCCTGCCCATTACCCTGTGGGTAATAGTTAGATGAAGTATTCAAGTAAATGTTATTTCTGTTAGAACCTGAACAGATTATTAACCAAGAAAATTGGAGCAAAGAATAGATATCTAAACTATGAATGTAAATGATAGGAAATCAAAATAGCAACACAGAGTTAGTCTCCAAGAGAGTAATGCAAATGCTAGAAGCAAAATAGCATTAAGAGGATGCAAAAGCAAAAGATACAAAATACAAGCCAGGTAGCATGCTTATATAGACTAGGAAGAGGTAGGAGGTGAACACCAACCAATGAGGAGAAACCATCTATTGGACTAAAGATAGAAAAGTATCTTCCCAAGATAGCTAGGATGCTCTCATGTACGAAGGTGACACCTCACAACCACTCACCTAATTAGACATTCTTCATTAACCTAAGTGAGATTAATAGAAGTGTAGGAAAAACCTAGGAATATAGGGAAAAAATAAATAACCCTCTAGGAAATAAAAACCTACACTAACACCCCCCCATAAGAGAAGCTTAGGTGGATGTAGAAATGGGTCCCGACAAATCAAGCCTGATGAGGTACCCATGTACATAAAATTCCCCCCAAAAATGAGAGAGAAGAGAACCCCTCAAAGTAGAGAGAGTCAGGACTCTGAGTGAGAGGAAGAAGCCCCCTAGAAGATGAAGCATCTCACACCCCTAGCAAAGCTCACAAATGAAGGAACTTGCTCTCAGTGAAGGGTTTGGTGAAGATATTAGCAACCTTCTCAGAAGTTAGACAATAGTGAAGGTCGATGACATGCCCATGGATGAGCTCCCAGATGTAGTGCATGTGGACCTCAATGTGTTTGGTCCATTGATGATGGACCAAATTCCATGAGATCTGAATGGCACTCTGGTTGTCACAAAATATGATTGATGGCCATCTGATCTAGATACCAAACTTAGTGAGAAGATTTTGAAGCCAAATGGCCTCAGTGGTGGCGTTCATAGCCCCCCGATACTTAGCCTCAGTAGAAGATAGAGAAATAGCAGACTGCTTCTTGCTCGACCCACAAACAAGACCTAAACCAAGTGAGAAGTTGCAACCTAAAGTAGACTTGAGATCCTAAGAATTGCCTACCCAATCTAAATCTGTGTAGCCCACCAAGTCAAGCTCAATGTCTGTTGCATAGTGAATCGCAAAACCATGAGTACCCTGAATGTAGTGAAGGATCCACTTGGCTTCTTTCTAGTACAGCTCATGAGGCTCCTGCATGAATCAAGAGACCATGCTTACAGCATATGAAATGTTAGGTCTCGTATGAGTCAGATAAATGAGACTCCCAACAAGCTGTCGGTACAAAGTGCCATCAACAAGTGGAGAAGAACACTGATCCTCATGTTTGACTCCAGAATGGAACGGAGTCAGAACAGGCTTACAATTAGCCATATGAAACCTCGAGAGCAAATCTAGAGCATACTTGGACTGTGTGATGGTGAACTTGGAAGAAGACTAAAATATCTCAATCCCAAGAAAGTAATGCAACAAGCCCAAGTCAGTCATCAAAAACCTATCATGAAGGACACTTTTGACAGCACCAATGGTGGATGAAGAACTCCCTGTGATCAGTATGTTATCAACATATAGAACCAAAAATAGGAGTGAATCATCCTGCTACAAAATGTAGACATTGGGATCAGAATGGCACCGAGTGAACCCAACTGATAGAAGGAAGGAGTCCATCTTGGCATACTAGACCCGAGGAGCCTATTTGAGGCCATAGAGAGACTTCTGAAGACGGTACACAAGTGAAGAATCCTGAAGGAACCCATGTGGCTGCTCCATGTAGATCTCCTCCTGAAGGTCACCATGAAGAAAAGCACTCTTCACATCCATCTGGTGTACTTCCCAATGATTAGCTGCAGCAATGGCAAGAACAAGTTGGATGGAATTCATTCAGGCAACTAGTACAAAAGTCTTAGAGTAGTCAATCCCACAAACCTGGGAAAATCATTTGGCGACCAAGTGAGCCTTATGCTTGTCAACCGACCCATCTGCTACAAATTTTGTCGGATAGATCCACTTACATTGAACAAGTTTTATTCCCTTAGGAAGAGGAATAAGATCCAAAGTGTGGTTCCTCATCAAGGAACTATACTCCTCCTACATAATTGTATCCCACTTAGGAATACTAGAAGCCTCATGAAAAGACTATGGATCTAAGGTAGTAGAAATGAAGACATGTGGAGCATCCTGGAACTGTGAATGTGTCTGCCTGGTGTTTGATGGATCCCCAACCCAATCACCTGCAGACTGCAAGGTCTGTCTAGCCCAAAGTGGACCAGAAGATGGAGAATCTAGAGGAGAATCATCAACCTCTGAATGATGACTAGGAGAGGAAGGAGGTGAGTCCTCTAAATTGCTCTCTACATCAAAAGTGGAGGTAGAAGACTTCTCAGGTGAATCTAACTCATCAGAAGATCTGTCATGTATCCCAAGAGACTCCAATGTCAAGGTAGGAGTTGGAGAAGTGATAGAAAGTGAGCTCAAAGAGCCCTCCTCAAACTAAACACTCCTCTCAATGAACAACTCATGTGAAGTAGGGTGGAGCAATCGATAACCGTTCACACCATCATGATAACCTACAAATATGGAAGGTCTGCTCTGTGGATCCAAGGCCTTGCATTTCTCTACAAGAATGTGGGCCCATGCAGGAGAACCAAAAACTTGAAAGTGCTTAACTGATGGTTTCCAACGACTCCAAGCTTCAAAAGGAGTGACTCCCTTTAAGGCTCGGTGAGGAACATGGTTCTGGATATAACAAGCACAGTTAATGGCCTCTACCCAATACTGTGGTGCAAGAGATCTAGAGTGAATTATGCAGTTCGCCATTTCCTTCAAGGACCTATTCTTCCACTCTACAACACCATTCTGCTGAGGATTGCATGGAACTGAATGCTGCAAATCAATCACCTCTGAAGTGCAAAGCCTCTCAAACCAATGGTTGACATACTCACCACCATTGTCAGTGCACAAAACTTTGATGGCTTTCCTAGATTGCTTCTCTACAAAGGTCTTGAAGTCCTGAAAGTGATCAAATACCTTAGACTTCTATTTGAGAAAGTACACCCAAGTATATTGAGAAAAGTCATCAATGAATGTGAGGACATATCTAGCCCTGCTGAAAGAAGAATGCTGAAATGGACCAGCGAAATCACTGTGAACTAACTCCAGTATCTGTGAAGCTCTCCATGCCTTACCTTTGTCAAACTTTTCCTTAAGATGCTTACCAAGAATGCAACCATGGCAAACACCACCTGAAAACTGAACTGAAGGCAACCCTATGACCATGCTCTGCTAGTTGAGCTACTGCAAGTAGCAGAAGTTAAGATAGCCAAACTGTTCATGCCATAATCTACTCACACCATTAGAATGAGTGAGTAAAATAGTCAAAGGAGGATCAAGAACAAAGTGAGAAAATAGACAGAGTTGTGACTGATGATCTACTCTCCCAACTGCAACTATAGAACCATTGTGCAACTCATGAATCTCCACTTAATCGGGAGTGAACTCAACCCGCTTGCCTGAACCTGTGTGAGTGATCTGGTATATCGATAGGAGATTAGTTGATAATGAGGGCACACAAAGAACATCCTGGAATGTGCCATCCCCCACATTAATAGACCCTCTCCCACAGACCTCAACAGGAGTGTCATCACCCATCAAAATAGAAGGCATAATATACGGCTCCAAAGATGCAGGTTCTTCCTTAGATGAATCCATGTGGTGCAAAGCACCCAAATCAAGAACCCAAGTGGATGGTGAAGAAGCAACTGCAACAAGGGCATTGCCATTTCCTTTCCCCTTGTTGTTTTCTTTTTCCTTGTTAGACCCCTCATTAGAACTCTATTTGATAGACTCGGGAACACTGATATTATACTTCTCAAGAATGTGTGTCAAGTGATCAATTTGTTTCTTCAGACATTTATGTTCATCATGACCGGGTTTTTTACAATAGGCACATTGGACCCTCTCTTTCTTAGGCTTGTAACCCTTAGAAGATTGGGTCTCAGTAGTTGTTTTTGAAGCAACCAGTATATGATCCTTCTTCTCCTTGCTATCCTTATGTTTCTTATCCTTACTATTGTTGTTACTACTTTGTCCTCTCTATTCTTTTGTGCCTTGGTTGGCAACCAAGGCATGTGACTTAAAGGACTTAAGAGTGCCCATCTGGATTACCTTGTCTTGTTCCCGAGTGAGATTGACAACAAAATCATCTAAAAATGGCATGGTGAATTGTGTACCAAGTGCACCCTTAGTAGCATAGAAGGTAGAAACAAACACAGAATATTCTAAACTTAGCTTAGAGAGAATACTAAGAATCAGTTGTTCATCTTTCTTTTCAATTCCACATTGTTTTAACTACAGCCTTAATGATTTCAATTTAGTGAAGAAATTCTGGATTATGTTGAAATTACCTGGACTTAAACTAATTAGTTCATTTTCCAACATATGACCCCTCATTAAATCTTGTGTTCCAAATAGTGTTTCTAGCTTTGTCCATATTTCATTTGGTGTATTCAAAGACTCAATGTGAAAGAGCAAATTAGGAGAAACAGACAAACACAATGTTCCATATGCCTCATCACATTTGTTAAACCACTTAGGCTTATCTTCATCTTTAGCAGGTTCAATTTCAAGTCCCATAGTTATCCTATTTAATCCATCTTTCCTTAAGTGAATTGTCATGAGTGATTTCCACTCAAAATAATTGTATTGAGTTAGGATGGGCAGATTTGTTTGATCCATGATGAAGAAATGTAGAGAAGAAATGTCGAAAAGAAGAGAACACAACCAAGACACCCCCCCCCTTTTTCACTCAATCAAAGAAGCCCCCTAAGAAAATATGATTTGGCACTTTATATTAGTGCGTTTACAACTACCACTAGCAAGAAATACTAAGTGGTCTTGATTTCAATGCATTACAAAACCCTCATGAAGAGCATATGCTAAAAATATAACTTTGGCACAATATTCAAAGAAATAAATAGCACCACTATGATCTACTCAAAAAATTATGCACTTTCAAAAAAAGAATCGCCTCGATATGAGGTCGTATGTGAAAGTTATGATCCTCTGAAGTTCCCAAAATGAGAACTATGCAATGTCATGACTGAGAATTTGTAATTTCTAAAAAATATTGGCATCAAAATCAAGAAACATCTGCACTAGTGCATAGAGCATGAAAAAATAGCCAAAAAAAAAAAATTGTGGGAAAAGGTGTCTGTATGAGCAAGAACGGAGCATTTGAAAACTGCCTTCAAAATTGCAACTGCCAATGGAGAGGGGTCCTACTGTAGATTTCTGAGTACATTTCTACAAAATACATAGACTATATGCAAAAATAGAAAGATACCTAGATGGGTTTTCTATATTGCGAACAAAACACAGAAGGCATTTTTCTTGCTGATGTACAGAAGATGTTGATCTAGTGTAAACAAAATGCCTTTAGCTATAATAAATGACCCCAGCAACCAAAAAATGACATGCAAAGGCTAAATCAACTACCTAAGACAAGAAATGGCATGCTAGAACCTGCAATATTGATTGAAAACACCAAATATGCAAGTTGGTTGTCAGATTTGAGCTCGAAACCCTGGTTCCACAATTTTGTATGACGATCTTCAATTTGAGTGAAATGAAAGCTAAATCTGACTTTCTCAAGCCTCCTGGACACGTTGGAATAGTCAAAAATACTGCTAGTATAACCAGAATGCTACAATCACCCAGATTTCATAAAACACATGTGCAAACCCTAGAGATTCAAAAAGTTTCCGTCAAACTTTTCTGATTCTCAAGATCATCCAAAGATGCAAGAGAAGAGCATACTAAGTTTTTTAAAAAACTACAATAAGCTTAATTAGCCCCCTAGATCTCTCAAATATAGAAACTAAAAACTACTCTTGCACATAGAATAGCTCTGATACCATGTTAGAATCTGAAAAGATTATTAACCCAAAAAACTAGTGCAAAGAATAGATATCTAAACTATGAATGCAAATGATACGAAATCAAAATAGCAACACAGAGTTAGTCTCCAAGAGAGTAATGCAAATGCTAGAAGCAAAATATCATTAAGAGGATGCAAAAGCAAAAGATACGAAATACAAGCTAGGTAGCATACTTATATAGACTAGGAAGAGGGAGGAGGTGGCAACACCGACCAATGAGGAGCAACCATCTATCGGACTAAAGATAGAAAAGTATCTTCCCAAGATAGCTAATGGATGCTCACATGTAGGAAGGTGGCACCTCACAACCACTCACCTAATAAGACATGCTTTATTAACCTAAGCAAGATTAATAGAAGTGTAGGAAAAATCTAGGAATATAGAGAAAAAATGAATAACCCCCTAGGAAATAAAAACCTGCACTAACAATTTCTAACAGACCAATTTGAAATCCTCAATCCCAAAAAGGCAAAAGCATTATCTGAGATGATCGAATCTGGTGTACCAAATCTTGACACTAAGTCCTAATAAAAACTTAGGACAACAGATTCATTTGTTTCTTTTAAGGTAACAGCCTCGGTCCACTTTGTAAAATAATCTGTGGAAGTCAAAATCCACTTGTGGCCTACACTTGAAGGTGGACTTATTGGTCTAATGAAATCTAATCCCCACTTTACAAATGGCTATTCAACTTTAACAGGTTGTAAGGGTAAGGCAACAAGTCTTTACTTACCTACAAATAGGGAACATTTCTCACATCTTCTCACCCAAGCAAAAGAATTGTTAAATAGATTAGGCTAGTAATAACCAGCTTGCATAATCTTCAAGGTGGTTGTTCTAGCTATAAAATAACCTCCTAAATGTCCATTGTGAAACTCTTCTAATAGTCTATCAACTTGTTCAGGTCCAACACACCTCAGAAAAAAACCATTAAAATCTCTCCTATATAGAATACCATCAATAATAGCATAAGGAGTAGCTTGCAATCTGAAATACCTTCTTCCTGCCTTGTCTAATCCAATTGGGCACTCACTTGTTTGCAAATAATACATCATTTGATGCACCCAGCTATCTGATTAAGCTAGTGCATTGGTTGGTTCATTATTATTTAGCACCATTTCGGTCTCTTCTTGCTATTTTTTCTCAAACTCTTCACTTTCAACAAGCTACTAGCATAAGCCTTTACCTCTAATTAGCTTGGTTACTTGGATGTCAACATCAAATTCCATAACCTTGGTTATCCAACCAGCTCTCTTATCATTTATATCTCTATTTAATAAAAAACTCTTGATAGTGGGATGAGCAACCTTTAAGTGAATTCTATTATTAGACAGCATGTGCCTAAACTTCTTGAGGCTCCTTACAATAGCAAAAACATATTTTTTCACAAAAGAGTATTTTACCTCAAACTCATGTAGCACTTGGCTAAAAAATGCAATTGGCTGCTCTAATCCTTCATTGTTTTGCTGACACAACATTGCAAAAATAGTGTCAGTTCCTCCAAAAGCATACAAAATGAAATCCTTCTCATAATTAGGATTGATGAGGGTAAGGGCAGCAGCGAGGGCTTCTTTTATCTGCTCGAATCTTCCTTTTTCCTCTTTAGTCCAACTAAATGACACATTCTTCTTCAACATGACATTAAGAGGTTGTAACAAAGCTGTGATATTTGGAATAAACCTCCTAACAAAATTAATTCTGCCAAGAAAACTCTACAAACCTTTCTTATGTTCCAGCAGTGGTAGATCTAAAATAGCTGAAACTCTCTCAGGATCAATAGTAATACCTTCTCTTGAAACAATGTGACCAAAGAGTCTTCCTTCATGTACTGAGAATATACATTTTTTGGGGTTCAATGAAACTCCAAACTCCCTACACCTCTGAAAAATCTGCTTCAAGTGGTCAAAATGATCATTAGAATCTTTCGAAAAAATAATTATATCATCTAAATAGACCAGCACTATTCTATTCATAAGGCCATGGAAGGCCATATCCATGGCCCTCTGAAAGGTTGCCCCTGCATTCAACAAACCAAATGGCATTTTCTGATAGGCCATGGTACCCCACTTGGTCATCAATGTAGTTTTGTATTGGTCCTCTTCCTTGACCAAAATTTGATTATATCCAGAGTATCCATCTAACAAAGAGTACCTATCAGAACCTGAAACAACTTGCAGTATTTGCTCCATAGAAGGGAGAGGGTAATGATCTTTTAATGAGGCCTGATTTAGATCACAGAAATTGACACAAAGTCAGATTTCACCATTCTTCCTAACTAGGACCAGATTGGAAACCCAGGAGGTATGTTTTATTAGGAAAATGATACTACTCTCAATCAGTTTATTCAGCTCAACCTTCATTAAGTGCTCAAGTTTGGGATTGAGGGGTCTTTACTTTTGCCTAATAGGCTTGGCATTAGGCTCTAACTCTATGGTGTGCTGGGCCAAACCCGGATCAAAACCTCTCAAGTCCTTATACTCCCATGCAAAGACATCAGAAAAATCTTGACATAATTGAATAAAAGACTGTTGTTCCTCTGTAGTACATACCTTTCCAAGTTTCAACAATTTGTCCTTGAAAATTTTTATGGTGTGATAATGTTCTTGCTTCACTAGCATACTACATTTATCTTTTCTGAACTGATAATCAGTGTTAAACATTGATTCTAAGGTAACCAATCCTTTGGGCTGGTCCTCAACTGAACAATCTGATCTTTGAATTGCTACTGATATTTATGCTGATTATTTGTTGCATATTTAGCTTCTGCACTTAAAAAACTCAAGATGTGTTCATTACTATTAAATACCTGCCATGAAACACTATTGTCAGGTACAAAAGGCCTAACAACTATCTTAACATATGGCTGCACCTCAACATTTTGAATCCAATCAGGGATCCTAGATTGAGAACCCAAGGCTGCCAACCTATCTGCATACTTATTTTGATCTCTGGGAACTGAAATAAGATTAAAAGCATCAAAAAATTCAATGGAATTCAACACCCTATGCCTGTACTTTTTGAGTAGATCATTTTTAGCAACATTTAGATTCCTAACCTGATTAACGATCAACTTAGAATCTCCATAAACTTAGACAGATTTGATACCCTTTTTTTGAGCCCATTCTAAACCATGGATTAGGGCCTCATACTTAACCACATTATTTGTGCATCTGAATGTAAACCTTAAGGTAGCATAGTACTTGTCTCCTTAAGGTGAAATTAACATATTACCTCCATCGGCACATGTCTTGGTCATTGATCCATCAAAGTATAGCTTCCACAGCTGATCTTCTTATTGTTCTAACTGATTTTGATCCTTAATTAGATTAGGAATCGCTGCATCTAGTTCTTGTATCATATAGATGCCTAATCCTACCTCGTCAGTGTGACAGAAAGGGTCACTTTCATGATCTTTAGCTGCCCAATCATCTAAACTTATGTCTTCTATAGGTGCATTGGGATCTAGGCTCATGGGTTAATCCTACTGCCCACGGTTGATGTATAGGTTAGCATTTATTGGGCTAGGAACATAAGGTTCAATGTGGTCTTTTGCAAGTCGTTTGGATTGTATAGTTACTTTTGTACCATATCTCATTCTAAAGAACAAATGAGTCTAGTCAGATGAAAGAAATCCACCCAACTTGGCTGTGAACTCCCTAGAAAGGCAAATTGCAAAACTAGGTGGAAGGTCAATGATGTAGATATCCTGATGGATGGCAAAATTAGGACAAGCATGCAATGTGACTGGCAGATTTTTGATTATCCCCACAGTACTAAGTGCAGACCCATCTAACTATAATACTCCTTTTGCAAGGGGTTCATAAACCAATCTCAATGAGTCAGCTAGACTTTTGGGTATAACTGAACTACCTGTCCTTGAATCTACCATATAGTTATGAACCAATTTATCTCTAATAATGAGACTTAGATAAAAAGGGGGTGGTTTTACCTCATCCACTTGTTGTCCACTTTTGATCTCGAAATTGTTACCAAGTAAAACCTTGGCCTTCTCTTGACCGAAATGCTCAAAAAGTGAGAGTTCAGTCAAAGCTTCTTGTAGTAAATTCTTATGACCAGGGATGCATAAAGCATCCATGATTGACATGATCACTGTGGCTCTCTTAAGATGATCTACTATATTAAAAGCAATAGAATTTACCTTATGCTATCCTCTTGCTACAAATGCATCAATCTGACCTTGTGAAGACTATTGTTGCATTTTGGACTGTTCTTTCACTGGTACTAGTTGGTCCCTTTGCAGAATTTGCACTTTTTGTTGCGGTATAGGGGTAGTCTGTGATAGATAAAATTGGTTTTTATCTCTTACAACCTGCTGTTGTACTACAGAAGCTTGCTAATTTACATCTGCAACCCTTAGTTTTGACCTTGTGTTGGCTAAAACAGGTGTACCTGGCTGATTCTGACCTTGGAAATAATTTACACCACAAAAATTAGATTCTTCCTAGTTCATCAAGACCACATCAGCCTTATTCTATTGATTTGAAGCTTCACCATTAACCCCCTCAGAACTTGCATAGCTGTTTTGAACCATGAGTGCCTAATTTCTCACTCCATTCATGTAGGCAGCTTGATTATGTGGCTGGTGACATGGATAACACCAGTCACTGTCCTGAACTAGGTTATTCTGCGTGGGTACAAGCTCCCTAGAGGCACTAGCAGTATTTGGATTATAAGCTTGAAAAGGAGCTGAGGGTTATAATTCTTTCTCTGTCCCTGAAGATTAGCCTGAAAGGGTTGTCTATATTACTGATTGGGCTGATATTAGGTATTTTGCTAATTAGGCTGATACTAATTTTGATAGGGCAAACATTTTTCCATATTTACCAGCTTATTTGCAATTGTCCTTAAAGTATTTTCCAACTCCAGGGTACCTTGGGTCTAAACTGGGACAGCAGTTTGTTGGGCTGTTTGATATCCTATCGTTGGAACAAGTGGGACAACAACTATGGGAGGCACTGCCATAGGCATTGATGGCTGGATTTCAAGGGAAATGGGCAAAGGGGGCCTAGGGGCTATCTTCCCTGCCTGGATAAGGCAATTTTCTTCTCTAACAGTGGTCTTAAAAGAATCTAGAAGGGTGGTTCCTCCCATAGACTATATCATTATTGAAATTTCACAGTTCAAAGCTTTGAGATAAAATAGAAAACCATGCCTAGGCAAAGATTTTACCGTTATGGGAATCCTATCCCAGGTTCTCTGAAATTGATAGTTGAAATCAACCATGTGTTCGTGGGGTGCCCTTTTGATGGTGCTTAGTTTCTCCAGTAGTGAGAGATGATCTGACTTGTCCTTGAAGTGTTTGTGTAGTCCATCTCCCAATAAGCCCCATGATGTTATCAAATTTTTAGCAAGTCTTCTAAACCACTATAAGGCCTTCCCTTTTAATGAAGCAGCTAAAAGTCTAATTGCCACATTTTCTTGGGTGACATTGTGCACAGAACACAAGGTTCCTACATCTTGAATATGTTCAGCAGCAGTAGTGTGATCCTCTCCAGTGAAATAAGGCAGATTTTTAAGGGCTGCCACCGAAATATCATCTCTTTGGGCAAGTTGTAATGGGCTGCCTCCATTGAAAGTAGCAAATGCATTCTGTCTGGCCATTATAGGTATCTGGACTATTAACACTGGTCTTCTACTTCTTTTGATCGAGCTTGTAGATCTAAATTGAGAAGGTGTTGACTTTAATCTTCTTGATGACTCAGTTGTTCTGCTTCCTAATCTGCCTCTCCTTCTAGGTGTAGATAGTTGTAAGTAGTCAAATGGGTTTGTATTAGACCTGGTTTTCATAAGCTGCAAGCACTAATCTACATCCAAACTAGAAAAATGAGTCACCAGGTATATTGAAAGCCTCCAAAGGCTAGTAAAACTATTATATATACCAGAACAACAGTTATGAGGATATAGATCTCTCTAAAATTACTTCCAGGGTCCCACCGGGTGTGCTAAAAACTGTTATCAATTCAAGTATGCACCCTTGTTAAGATTTACAAGAACTTAACTACTTGTTGAAACATGGAATCATTCTCAGATGTGGGTCTCCTTTCTTAAGAATGAATCTCTAGAGTGAGTTGGTTCTCTTATGATTTCTAAACTATGACTTGAGAGGAAAAGGGGTAGAAAGATGTAACTGAAGTGCAAATTGGTTCTAGAATCTAAAACTAAATGAAGTTATATCATTCACAGGAAGATCCTCTAACATTAATCTTCACAACTTCACTGATAGTTATTCCTCAAGTAATTTGCAACAAGGTTTGATATTAAACACAAACTGCAACTAGGAAGAAACTAAACTTTTACAGTATTGAGACAAAATAAAGGACTGAAATAGTAACAATATGACATCAAACCAAGACTACAAAATGTATGTGAAATAGTAAGATTTGCTATTAGAACTGAAAGGAATACAATGCATAAAAAATGAAATATGTAGGCCAACTGCTGTATACAACTCTGCAAGAGAGAAGAAACTAATGCTAACTGACCAATAAAAAACTAAGTTTTTCTCCTACATATGTCTCCAAATGATCTCCTATGAAGAAAGCTGAAAAAGCTCCTAAAAATAGCCTTAAACTGCCTCCAAACTGGAAAATAAAACTGCCAACTTGATCCTCTAAGTGGTCCCCACCAAAACTGCATCTAAACACTTTAACTGCCTAAAAATAGTTAAACTTTAAAAGCAACTTATAACTGTATTGCTTTAAAGTTAACTTTACATGACTTGGCAGTTTTTTTTTAAATGATATCCTCTCGCTATGATTTTTTTGCAAAAAAAAAACATGATATCTGGTTTATAATTCACCAAGATATTTACAAGATATCATTTATGATTTTCTATAAAAGTCATAAAAATCTAAACTATTACACATGTAAAAATAAATAAAAGCCTTAAAAGGCTTGACACCATGGACTCCAATGTGTCGATACTCTTGCCACCTCATCATTATCCATATGGATAAATAAAATGCCAATTCACTACTTCAAATATGCCACCATGTCGCATTGACCCCCCTTTGACCATTTCTTCCTCTAGCACATTCTTCATATTCACACAGTTTCGGTTTGATGTCATGCATATTTGTGAAGGAATAAATAAAATGCATATGTGGGAGGTCAAAGACACTCAACCACAAGCATTATTAAATAAAGCTTTGACTCCAAAGTGAGTCAACCAACAATAGTGATTAAGCCTTGGTAGATTCTAAGGACATATTTTATGGTCTTGTCTACCTTTGACTTAATGCATATAGCCATGTCTCACATGTTGTTGACCACTCCTGCTTATGATTGCTAGACACTTATCAACATGAAGTATTGACCCCGATTGTATTTGGGTAAAAAGGATTAAAAGTTTACATGGTCAAAATATGAAGGGATGTCAAACAAAAGCAAGTGAAAAAACCCTAAAATGTAGATCATTTCATTTTTTGTTGTCATTGAGATGGCTCTGCAATTGGCCGCCGACTTGGAGTTTGAATGCTCTGTGTTTTCTTGTTCCATTTAGTGACTTCCATGGCAAAATATTTGCATCTGTCTAGCCAAAATGATAAGCCACCTTAGGTAAGTTTGAATCTGAGCTTTCTTTGATATTTTTCTTTGTTTAGATAGCTCACATTTTAATACATGGTTGTGACCATACCACTGCTTCTTTAGTCTCTCAAGCTTTGACAAGTATTTGTTTCTATTTTCTATGTGTTGAACTCTACTTAAAAATGACAAGACTTTGTTCAAATGGCCGTGGCCATCATCCTTTTCTCAATTGCACGATCAATGGTGAGTCTATTGTTTCTCCTCACTACTTACTCTTTCCTATAGCTTCTCTTATGTCCGCATAAACAAAACTATGAAGAGGGTTTCATGTTTTCTTTATATTAGATGGGTATTTGAAATACCTCCTCAAATGGCAATGACCACTCCTTGTAATGCATTTTGTAGCCTCCTTTTGTCTTTCAATGTAAAAATGTGAAGACTTCCTCAACTGTGAAAAGAAAGAAAAGAAAATTGTGAAAAGAAAGAAAACTTCTTTTTCTTTAAACCTGATAAGGGTTTCATTTCTTTGTATTAGACAATAACCTTAGTCCTTACGACCTTGTTTGGATAGTTCAGAATATTACTTTTCTTCTCTACACTATAACAACACATGGTTCTGAAAATTGATGTGGGTAACTAAAAAGATGATTGCATAATGCACTATATGCCATGGCTATTACTATGAATAAGTCTGTATTTTTCTTTATTGTGTAGATTTAGATTTTGAAGAACTGAAGAAATACTTATTCCTTTTATGAGCATAAACTTCTTCCTATAACATGTATAGCATATGATATCACCTACTTTTCTCTCTCATGCTGTCACTACTATTGTTCAAAGAGATGATATTTGTAGGCATTTGTTCTATCTCCGTAGCTCTATTTGCTCTTTATGTGGACTTTGCATATGGAATGTTACTGTCACTTTTCAATGTTAAACTATTCCACTTTCTATAGGAGCAAATATGCTTTTTGCATTTCTGTATCTTTCACTTGTTCATTCAATGGACTGTGTATTCACACTTTTCATGCATGATGATGATAACCTAGCTATTTCATGATATGTTGGCATTGTAATACATGAAGACAACACTTACTTTCTCTAAATACATTTTAGCATATGATGGTGTTGGCAAGAGACACTATGTGGCTTCATGAATGTTGTCATTGATGGCAACAAAGTCTTTTCCACACATCTGCAGCACATAGTATGTCTGTACCAGAAGATAGAGTGAAGAGTGTTTTGGTTCGGTGAGTAAGAACAAAGCATGCAGTAAGGTCTGACAATTAGGTCTGGATCTCTCAGAGGGTAGAACTTAGCAAAGTGTGGACTTGAGCAAGTCAAGAGGAATATCATGACTACTACATTCTAGAGATTGAGCCTCCGATGATGAATGAGTGAAAAGATATAAGCATCTAACTGTTGGGTTCCTGATAGATAGAGTAGACTGAGGAAGAACTGACTGGCAGAGCATCAGACTTTAATCTGGATGAGAAATTGATGGTGATCAAACTAATTGAGGGATCTTACATGGTTGGAACACATGATTGATGACTTCTATGTCTATGTCTTTGATAGGCATCACATATTAAGCATGGATTCAGCCGATAGATCAGTGTCTTAGAAATATCTTGAGTATTCCAGTTCTGACTAGATAGATGTTGAAATCCTTGGTGCAGATATATATACCAAATAGATTTCAGTATGAAGGTGTGTGTATGATGAAATAGTGTGCGAAGAAAGGCAGAGAGAAGTGTGGAAGAAACTATACAAGTCTGGTATGTGATAGAATAGCAGCACTAAAACAGAGGAAGAATGAAGTGCAGCAGATTAGTATATTGGGCCTAACCAAAACTGAATCTTAGCATATGTGGATGCCTCTCATCAGTTCAAATACCTAGTTACTTTCTATAAACCTTGTAGACAGTGAGTCTCTTATAGGCAGTGTGCCTTTTGTGAGAAGTGTGCTTGGGCAGTGAGCCCTAATTGGCAAGTGCCATTTATTTACTTCTTATTCTATTAACAAAGAATACAATCTTAGGTTAGTCACCCCATGGTTTTTCCCTTAACAGGGTTTTCCACATAAAAATCATTGTGTTATTTGTGTTGATTTTATTTCTACTCTCATGGTTATGTATGCTTATATGTTTTGATGATGCACTAATTGTTAAAGAAGAAAAGAAAGTTAAAATATTTAAGATAACTGATTCACCCCCCTCTCAGTTATCTACCTTGTTTCCAACAATTGGTATCAGAGCTAAGTTCCTCCAAACAGAGCCTAACGTCTTGAGGAAGATCTGGGAAACTGAATGGATATGTATGGTATGAAGGAACAACTTTAGTTTGTGCTAGATGATCTTGAGCAATCTCACTCTGAAGTCAATAACTTGAGAGAAAGACTCAAACAAGCTGATGATTTCATAAATGAGCTAAAAGAAAAACTGAGTATCTCTGTGAGAAAGAGAAAGGAACTTCTTCAACAATTAGCAAATCAAAGTGAAACCAATGATACTAATGAAGATCTGAATGAGAAAAACAAGCTATGTGAGAAGCTATCAAAAGAGATCGTTATGGTAAGGCATGAAATGGAATCAGGAGTTATGAAATTCACCCAAGAAATTGAAGAGAAAATAAAAATTGAAGATAATCTAAAACAATCTCTTAAGGAGAAGTCAGAGGACTGCCACAAAATGGATAGAATAATTAGGCATCTAGAATCTGATCTTGAAGAAGCTATAGATAATGAAGAACAACTTGAGAATCAGATAGACACTCTTAAACAAGATATTCAAATAGCAAATGAGTACAAAGAAAAATTCAAGATAAGTTCAACTCAACTTGAAGTTCTTCTTGAAAGCCAAAAGAGGGTAGATGACAAGCATGGTTTGGGTTATTAGAAAGGTGAAAGCTCCGGATCTAGTCAGAAGAACTCAGGATCAGGAAATCAAAGAAATGAACCTAGAAGACCTCTGGTAAGGCAACCAAATGCTCAAAGATATCCATACTTCAATGGATACTGCTATAATTGCAACAACTTTGGTCATAAAGCAACTCAGTACAGAAGAAGAATGAATCAGACTAATTCATCCTGCTTTGGATAATGTTTCAACAATAAAAGGTATGGTCACAAATCTCATGAATGCAGAAATAAGTAAATAAACAATTCATTGAATGGTAGATGCTTTGCATGCAATAGAATGGGACATATGGTTAATCAATGCAGATCAAGAGGATATCAGACAAATATACAAAAAAATGTTGTTTGCTACAATTGCAATAGATCCGATCATACTTCCAAATTCTATAGAAGTAAGAATCAAGATGAAAAGGGTCTGGTGCATCATAATCAAAATCAAGATAAAGGAAAAGGAAAAGTGAATGCGGATGAAGTTCAAAGGGAGATGAACAAGATTTGGGTGAAGAGGAATATAGAAAATGTTGGAGATGGATCCACACCAGAATCTGGTGCTAATAATTCTTCTGGAAATTAAAACAAATGAGCTCTGGCTTAGGGGGAGTCACAAAGGAAAGTAAATTCCCCCAACCAGTCAATTGGTGCCTAAATTTGGCACATGGAATGTTGTGGATTAAAGGGTTCTCAGAGAAATATCTAAATAACCCTCAGTAAAAATATGAAAGATCCGCAAGGAGTTTTAAAGAATTTAATCATCCAAGATTGATCTGGTTTGACATCCATCCGGTAAAAATAGGATTCTCATAGTTAGATCTGATATGATTCAAAATTGAAATATCTTGACCTGCGGATAAATGGCTTGATTGGAGGAGAAGAGATACATTGTCAATTATCATTAAAATTGATTCCAAGTGCACTTCAATGATTCAAAAATATCTCTCTTAGAACAAGGAAGAACAAGGGAACTGAAATAACTTAAGTTGTGCATTTATTGCAATAGGAAATTAGGGTTTACATAGAGATAAAATGGTTTCTTTATTCATCATTTGCACATTTGCATTCAAGAAGAAGAAAGGAAGAGCTCTTCATCAAGATTGTTTCAACCTTCTCAAAGATCAACCACAGAACCTGATTCAACTAGCGATCTTTTTCGGCTCATATTGTGAACCCTAGAAGCATAAAAAGGTATTTCCATTTTTGAACATCTCTCTCTGAATCTTTTACAAAGATGTCTACTCCAAATGTTGTTAAGATCACTGATAGGCTACGCCCAAAGTTCAAGAAACATCCCTACAAATCCCTAGAAGTTGATCCCTTAGGCGCCTTCTCTAGCATTCTGCATGGGGTTCTACACGTAGAAGATGTTAGGGTATACATACATGCCAATATTGAGGAATTTGGGGAATCCAAGCTAATGGATATCTATCACAAACAATTAATAGATGAAATGTTTGAACTTAAACCTCAATACAAAGCCCTCCGGGACAAATGTTTTTGACATTGCATCTACTTTCCTTATTTTGCAGAAGATGAATGGGTTCAGTATGTTCTTAGCAGAATACATGACAACTTCGTGTGGTTGATGAGGCCATTTAAGATAACAAAAGATGCTATTAGGATAGTAACCAGATTGCACTCATCCGGTGGGTTACCTACTCTCAAATCTATCAAGAACCAGATAGTAAGTGAGGCTACCATATCAGAGTTTGACAAGAGAACAATGACAATAGAAGATATCATAGATCTGGATATCAAATTTGCCTCTATGATAATTGGCTATAAAATATATCACTCCAGTAGGGAGAATTCTGTGTTTGGAACTGCAATATACACTGCATATCAGATGCTAAGGGAAAATACAAATTATGATCTATACGAACTTCTTCTAAACCAATTGTTAGAAAACTTGCAGAAGATAAAGAAAGATAAGAAGAACTCATTTAAGTATGGTGGCCTAATACTATGTCTCTTCTTTTACTATATGAATGAGCTACCGAAATCAAGTGGTTGGGTATGGCAAAATGATAGACCAGTTGCCATACAAATCAAATATTATATGTATGGGCTTGGTGATGCCAAGGCTCAAAGTACAACACTCTGGGGATACTTTAAGAACTTCCAAAGTATGATACAAACTAGAGAAAGAATCCCCTAATCTCTAGTTGAAAAATACAAAGATACAGTGTGTTTCATGGTAGACACTGATCAATGCCTAATGGAGGCAGTGGAACCTAGAACAATCTAGATTATGCCAATGGGCTATAAGGTAGATGAGAAAATCCTAGAGCTGCATGTCCAACACCTACTGAATTAGCCTAAGGACCCTGAGGCAGAAAGGTTTGGAACCTTTCAAGAATTAAGTGTGAAAATACATGTTGAATTGAGACAACTAGAAATCAAAAGAAAAGTGAGAAGGGAAGTAGAGGAAGTTGCCAAAAGATATGGCATATCAAAGGAGGCAGTTGATGCAAAAAAAGAGAAAATAGAAAGAGCTGAGAAAGAGAAACAAGAAGCAGTAAAAGAAAGTATTCTAGTACAAGCCTCCTCCCGAACTAGATCCTCCAAGAGCTCTACACCTACCACTTCTAAGAGCTCAAAAGCCTCAAAACCAAAATCCAAGACATCTGGAAAGGGAGAAAAGAGAACAAAAATAAAGGCCACAAGGTCCTACATAAGCCAAAAGGATGATGAAGAAACAGAGTCGGATGAGGAAGTTAAGAAAATGAAGAAGAACAAAACTTCCAAGGAATCCTCTGTTGGTAAAAACAAGGAAGAAGAGGTAGAAGAATTTGTTGAAAGGCCTACTCTCTCTATTGATGATATCATCAAGGCAGTCACTATGGATGGGAATCTACAAGCAATGACTGAATTTTATGATGAATATAGTAACACTAACAAGAAGATCTTGGAAGATGCTATAGTCAGGTATCTAAACATTTACAAGAAAGCATTTATTGAAATCATCTCTCCAATCCCCAAAAGTCTAGAGAAAGAACTTGAACTGAGAAAGGAGAATGCTAAGGTTAAGGACCTAGAGATCTGAGAGCAGATTGCTATTTTACTCTATCCTTCTATTACTCCAAAACAAATGAACATGATCTTTAAGGACTGCAAGGATGAGTTCTAAAGCAAAGCAAGAATGAACAAACTAATGCTTGGAGAGACTGATCATGTAGCAAAAGAAATAGAAGACATCCTCTAGAATGCATTCAAAAGATTCAATCTTCCTGTTATAGAGGAAATAAATGAAGAACCTTCTACCATACATGTCGAAGGATTAAGTGCATCAAAAGAAGAATCTACTGAGAAAAATGTAGAAGAATCAAAATAGGTAGATGAGGAGAAGTGTAAGGACTTGGATTCCTCTATTCTGGAAGAGGAAGTCCATGAAGAAGTCAACACTGGTTCTTTGGATCACCCTGCAGACTCTGAAACTGAAGGAGAAGGAAGAAAAGAGGAGAAATTGAGTCAAGAAGAGGAGGTAAAGGGAAGAGAAGAAGACCAAATAGAGAAGACTCCTGATGACAATTATGAGGTAGGAAAAGGAAAGAAGACTCAATCTCCGACAAGAGACATTATAGAAGTAGTGAAGAATTTCTTGACCAAAGAAATGATGGAGATAGATGAATTGGAACTACTACAAGTACCACTAAATTTTGATTCCCTTTCTCCAGTCCAGACAATGAAGATAGCATCTTTTGCTCAAGCTAAAGCAAAAGAGAAGCTTCTCAAGTCTCACATGGAAGACTATGAGTTGATAGAGATTGCATCTGGGATGCTGGAGAAGATCATGCCATCCTTCCAAAAGGATCCTTCGGTCTCTCCATCCGGTAACCTAAAATCTTTGGTTAACTCTGTTAGCACCCATTTTGATTCTTTGGAGAAATCAACAGAAGAGAAAGTATAGAAAGAATTCTTGGGAAAGAGATTCACTGAAATATAGGGACTCATAACAAATGACAGGAGGATCCTGGATATTGGGATAAAGAGCCTAGAAAATGCTCCTAAAGATGGTGGAGAAATGTATAAATTTTGTTTATCCTGGTCTAAAGTGATAGAGGATATTGAAAAGAAGGTGAAAGAACAAGAAGATAAACTGACAAGTTTATCTCAGAATTTTGATCCCCTCACCACTTCCATAATGAATCAAGTGTACCAGGCCATCACCATTATAAATGAAATAAAGAGGCTTGAAAAGGAGAAGAAGAATATAATAAGTAGGATGAGTGAACTTAGAGGGATAATTATCCCTAAGTTAGAGGCCATGCATGAGGCCTTAATTGATGCTCAGACCACAGCGCGGACCAGTGACCCGGTAGACTTAAGAAGGGTAGAATCTTATGCATTCTTGTTGAGTTGTCACATTTCAATTTTGGACAGGATGAAGCAGAGTTGGGCGATAAAATCTGTACAGTTGAAGACCACCTTTTCGGATATACTTAAGTTTATGTAAGTATCACATGTATATATACTTATGCAGATATGTATAGGTTAATTTTTGCAAATTTTGGTGTGTGGATTCTTCCCTTTTCCATTGATGTCAAAGGGGGAGTGAGGAGTAGTGAAAAATGTGGAATCCAGCTAAGGGGGAGCTTTGGTAAAATAGTACATAAGATAGAGCATCAGCCAAGGGAGAGTTTGCTATGACACTTAGTCATTTTTCACTAAGTGTTTCCATCAATGCCAAAGGGGGAGATTGTTGGCAAGAGACACTATGTGGCTTCATGAATGTTGTCATTAATGGCAACAAAGCCTTTTCCACACATCTGTAGTACATAGTATGTCTCTACCGGACAACAAAGTGAAGAGTGTTTTGGTCCAGTGAGTAAGAACATAGCATGTAGTAAGGTCTAACAATTAGGTCTGGATCTCTCAGAGGGTGTAACTCAGCAAAGTGTGGACTTGGGAAAGTCAAGAGGAATATCATGACTACTACATTCTAGAGATTGAGCCTTTGGTGATGAATTAGTGAAAAGATATAAGCATCTAAGTGTTGGGTTCTTGACAGGCAGAGTAGACTGAGGAAGAACTGACCGGAAGAGCATCAGACTTTAATCCGGATGAGAAATTGATGGTGATCAAACTAATTGAGGGATCTTACATGGTTAGCCGACATGATTGATGACTTCTATGTCTATGTCTTTGATACGCATCACATATTAAGCATGGATTTAGCCGACAGATCAGTGTCTTAGAAATATCTTCAGTATTCTGGTTGCTAACTAGATAGATGTTGAAATCTTTGGTGCGGATATATATACCAAATGGATTTTGGTATGAACCTATGTGTGTGATGAAATAGTGTATGAAGAAAGACAAAGAGAAGTGTGGAAGCAGCTATACAAGTCTGGTATGTGATAGAATAGTAGCACTAAAATATAGGAAGAATAAAGTGCAGCAGATTAGTATATTAAGCCTAACTAGAACTGAATCTAAACATATGTGGATGCCTCTCATCAGTTCAAATACCTATTTACTTTCTATAAACCTTGTAGATAGTGAGTCTCTTGTAGGCAGTGTGCCTCTTGTGAGCAGTGTGCTCAGGCAGTGTGCCTCTTGTGAGCAGTGTGCTTGGGCAGTGAGCCCTAATTGGCAAGTGTCATTTTTGTACTTCTTATTATTTTAACAGAGAATACAATCTTGGGTTAGTCACCCCATGGTTTTAACCTTAACAGGGTTTTCTACGTAAAAATTATTGTGTTATGTGTGTTGATTTTATTTCTACTCTCATGGTTATGTATGCTTATATGTTTTGATGTTGCACTAATTGTTAAAGAAGAAAAGAAAGTTAAAATGTTTAAGATAACTGATTCACCCCCCTTCTCAGTTATCTAGCTTGTTTCCAACAGATGGACCTTTGTTGTTCCTTTTTACTATATTCTATCTTATCAAATGCATCATATGTGATGTCCTGTAGGACATGATCAGGTCCACTATATCAATTTGATTACTCCTATCACATGATGATGATACTCTATTACACACATGTAATGAAATGCCTCTTTTTGATTTCCTTGGACTTTGAGAAAGGTAAAGGATGAGCCATCTAGGTTGGCTGCTTTATATTTTCTCTTTGCAATTTGCTTACTAATCTATAATGAACATTCCAATTGGACTGCTAATCATGAATGAGTAAATAGCCTTCAGATAATTCACACTTGTGAACACTTACTCCTTCATCAGTTTGATGATTACAATTGTATTGTGTACTCTTGATTATTATCATGCTTGAGAATGTTATTCCATAGAAGTTGAATTAGTATATAGGCTGTCATATGCATTGAAACTTGTCCTCCATCTGCTCATGTCATGCTCTTGGTTGCATTTCATATTCTTAAGTGAAATCATGATCATGTCCTGAAATGGGACTGATGCATATGATCATCTTGTTACTCTTTCAGCTTGTATTGTGAAGGTTGTCAGTGATTCCTTCTTCTATTCATCCTTTTTAAGAACAAGGGCAGAAACATGCTAAACTCGATCCTTGTGGGAGCCCATTTGACACTACATGCTGAATATCTTCAATCAGCTTCATGATTTTTCCTATACATGTACATGAAACAAACAAATTACAATAAAACAATGATGCTCTTATGTTTTCTTCTCTTCAGTTCCTTCTGCATATGGATGTTCTTATTTGATCAATGCATTACAACTAAAATGTTATGTCTCTCCTGATTGATGAAGGATTTTCATAACTAGAGCTTCTAATGGGACTTTCCTGCAATTTTTTCGGCTACATGTCAGGGTCGGGAGAGGGAACTAGAGGCTTCTATGAAGATCAACCCAAAAAGGCAATGATGGCTATGTCTTCCCCTCTTCTTCATTAGATGCATAGTGTCTTACTTGTATTTGCATGAGTTCAGCTATAACCCATGGCTTGTGTGGGACATCTGATATGTCATAGTTTCCTTCAATGTAATATTTGTTCTCTTATATATTCAAAATTGTAAATGAACAATCACTATAGTGAATGAATAATTATCTCTTTTATTGCTCTACAATGCAATGAATAATTGAACTTTTCTTTTCCGCATCTGAACAACTGAATTGCACTTGTCATAAAAACTATGCAACTAACACATAACAGAAATAAACCAAACCACATTAAAAAATGATAAATCTGCTCAGCCAATTTTTGAGCTGGGGTAAAAAAATGGTAACAACTTTTTCTCATCCCATATAATGAGGGAACATGGTATGCACATAATGTAGTGAAACTCTTTGAGAAATAGATTGAATTTTCTCAGTGCTAGTAACAGGCCTAGCAAGGGACCTATAAAAGTCCTCAGTGTTGATGTCATCATATGGATTGTATGATTGAATCATGTCAATCATACATCTAATCTCCTATTGAATATTGACTAATCTATATCTATTACCCAAATTAGGTGAGTTTTGTATGGTTTGGTCCAAACATCTCAATGTACTTTCTAATCTAGTAATGCTATCATTATAAAAATTACTTCTATCCTTAGCTTCCTGCTGAGACTATGTGTAATGATGAGATCTCTGATCATTAGCCATATCTATATAAATACAAATAGATCTGCATTTAATTAGAACAAAAAAAAATTACAAATATATGTACTTATTTTATTTCAGTAATTTAAGTAAATATGCAATAACCATTTTTCTAGTAAGATGCTCCAAAGGAAATTACATTTAGTATTGGAAATATGTGAATTGAGTACCTTTCATCATGAAGTACAAAAATAACAACAATTTTAAATTGATGAACAACTATCTATGAAAAAGAGGGAGAAAGGGAGAGAACTTTGGATTATGAAATTTTACCTAAACAAAAGTGTACCTACTGAAATATCTTAATGAAACATTGACATGTAAAAGTAATGTATAAGCATATAAATACATAAATCATGTGTAAATTTAAGTAATGTGTCATATATAGCATCCTGTGATAAGAAGGTATAACATATCAAATAATAATAATGTTAAAGAATATATCTAGATACTACATCAAATTATCAAGGTGTATACATTTTTCTTAAGTATAGGAAAATATAACAATGCTGCAAGGTATCTCTAAATTCCAAATAACTTGAGATCATACAAGTGTGTTATAAGTATAGGAAAGAGGCATAAATACCCAATGTGGCTCTAGGAATGTGATAAAGCATGTGGTCAAATACTGGTATATATATGTAACTAAGGTATTTCATCAGGCCAAATTAAAGATAGAGATCTAAAATTATGAAAGAGAAATCAATAATATCATATGTATTTATCAAATAATGATATTGAGTTCAAGAATATATTTACTAGATCTAATTGTCAAGGTGTATACATTTTTCTTGGGCATGCACCATAATTTTTAATATATTTAAGCAACAAGAATGGGATCATAGGTTCAAACTAGGTATAAGATAAATGATTATTCATTTTAAAGATAGAATACACATCATAATATTTTGATTAAGGTATGGAAAGGATTATATAATAATGTGATAAGAATTATAATTTTTACACTACATTTAAGCATGTAGAAAAACAAATACAAATCCATGTTAATAGTTATAAATTGAAATAATATGATATGTATTTATCAAATAATAATATTGAGAAAGAATATATCTACATAACTAGATCTAATTTATATATAAGGAATTTTTCTTTGAGTTTGAGTGTTTCTAGGACAAAAAGGCTTTATTATTTAGGGTTATTGTCTTTTTTAATCTCTACACACTCTTAGATAATCTTGGTCAACACTCTCCATACAAGGGGTACTTGTGATTTCTCACTAAATTTCAAAATTGTAGGAATATTAGATTTATTTTTGTGAATGACACCTTATTTTTCATGCTTTAAATAAGCATATGTAAAGGGTTCCTTTTGATGAAGTTTTGGCTACCACAAGCTTTTCATTTCATTCATCTAATATAATGATATATTTTTATCAAATAATAATATTGAGAAAGAATATATCGACTAGATCCAATTGTCATTTGGTGTATACATTTTTCTTAAGTATAGGAAAAAATAAGATGAAAAGATCAATACCATTTGCTTTCATGGTTTCACATGGTCCAATAAAATATTCCCCTTTAATGAGCCTTTACAAAAGTATTTTTGACATTTGTTGAACATTAGTGGTTTATGTTTAAAGAATTAATACAGTTTTCTAAGAATCTCCACCAAATCTTCTATATTTGATCTAGTGTTGTTACAAGGGACCAAGATTCCTAATGAGAATCTTTAATCTAGTTTAGGGTTTCTCCTTGGGGGCCAAATTTTCCTTTGCTTCATTGGAATATATGACATCTTTCCTAGAGTCCATATGTATTTTACTTTTATAGTATTATCATATGGTATGATTGAAATTTGAAACCACTTCTTTTTATAATGTATTTACTTACATATAATTTAAAATTCTTCCTATTTCATAGGAGCATTTGGTCTTACCTTTTATGACAACAAGTATAGTTTCACATGAGAAACATCTAATAATGGATGTTGCATACAATAGAAATATAAATGATACACTTTCTTTTAAAATAGTGACCACATAACAATTAGTTTTAAAACAAAAATATTCAAAGCATATGCAACAATTACAAGTGATAGAGGCCCAAAGGCACAACAAATCACTTTTGGGTGAACAAACTTTATGTCTTCCAAACATCATGGAGTTCCATGTGGACTTGGTGGCATATAGAAATTAGGTCGATCTTAGTTAAGTACTTACCACCTTGAAGGTGGCCTAAATGATCATCGATCCTACAAAGTGGTAGTAGTTCTTCATAGTGGTTTTGTTGAGAGCATGATAATTGGTGACTAATTGACACACAGCATGTTCCTTCTTTGGCACTATCTAACATGGTATGTGAAAGCAATTGTTCTGGGTTTTATCTTCCCTTGATGTCATAGAAAAACATCATGAATCAATGCTTTGATATCATGTGATATTGATCAAAATATTTGTGCTCAAAACTTACAAAATTAAGGCTATATGGATTTTAATCTATTTTCTTCAAATATTGAAATTTAAAGAGATGTCACTCAAATTTTCTTTTATATTTTGTGCTCAAAAAGCACACAACAAGAAAAGAAGGAAAACACCTCCCATCATTAAGATCATATATTGCATATTTGGATGGTAGGTGCACTAGTGATGTTGAAAGGAATTAAGTTGCATTCTTTTGGCCCTAGAGAATTTGGAATCTCAGTTAAAGGACCAGTATCAAATATAAGATGAAAAGATAAATCTAAGTAAGAGGGTACTCTCTCTTAGTTTGATGAGGAAGAGAGTTTTTACAATGTCAAAATCAAAATCTATTCTGGTGTTTTCTTTAATGCTAGATTTTATGTTCATCCTTGAACAATACATTATGATTGCACATGATGGATAGAAGTTTGATTTAATATTGAATAGATAGAGGAGAGTTTTGATTTTGATTTTGACTTTGTAAAAACATCTGCTTCACTTCTTTTTTGGCTTCTATAAAGGGGATTAGGTGCCCCATTCCAAAAGAGGGAAACATCTCTATATGTGCCTTTTGGCTTCTTATTTTTTGCTTGTTTGCTATAGGGGTTCATGATAGTATTGAGGAGGTGCAATGGAAAATATAATTAGTAGTTTTTCAACTACTAGTAATCTACTAGGGAAAGGTCATTGAATGCTAGCGCTACTCACTCTATTCTTTAATGTGACAATAAATGACTGCGTGCATTGTCACAAACAACAGGAACTCTAAAAGTAACTACTCTCACTATGCTAATTTCTCATTGCCTAGTGACTCTAAAATTTAGAAGAATGTTGTAGTTCAGTTCACAATATTATGAGTGAGAAATAGTACTTTAGGTGTTGGGCATTAGATTGTTCTGCGAATTTATAAAAAATATTTGTCAATGCTTCCATATTTGTTATTTGGTTTAAATTGTGTGGTGTGCATGCCAAGTTACACCAATCATCATAGTTGGAAGAGTACTATTCATGAAAAGAATATTAGGAACAACATTTGACTATTAAATAATTTCTCAACACGTGATTTTTCACTCTTTCTAAGAAATTAAGATTGTTGTCTGAATTTAGATGAGAATAACTACACCCCCATCATTGTTATTTCATTTAAATTGCATGGAATACATGCCAAGTTACACTAGTCATCACATTTGAAAGGAAAATGAATTGTTTTGGTCAACTATAAATCTGCTCCACGTTTATGGTGGATAATAAATAGAGAAATACCAAGAAGAACATCTATTTATCAATATGTGATTTTAAGAGACCAAAATTGATTTATGTGCGTACAGTGTGCTAACCCATATATCAAGAGACCAAAGTTGATTTATATGCATTTCCATGGTGAGAAAAGCTTTGGCACAAGGTACATCTACATTATGAGATCAACGATGCAGAAGGGGAGTACTACCACTAAATAATCTGGATCGAAGATTATTTTCACTCTTTACTGCAGAGAAGGGAGGATGTGAACAAACCCTAGACCATTTTGTATACATGCTCATGTCTGGTGAACAAACCCTAGACCATTTCTTTTGTCCTAAAATCAGTAACCAATCATGGAGCTAGGGTTTTAAATAAGTTAATATAAATTTAACTCTATTTTGTTAGAAGGTATTTCATGAAACTAATAAGAAGTAGTAGACATAACAGAAATGAAATCATTGACAACATAAAAAATAACAAAACCCTATCAGGTAACATAGAGAAAAAACAAAAGCACTATACAATAAACTTAATGCTAACAAAAACAAATCTTTTCAAAGAAAGAAAGAAGGCAAAATGAGATCTTACCTAGGTCTAATAGGGATTTGTAGGCTGAGTTGTCTGGTGAGCACTCTCCAATTGCAACAATTTCGGTCAAATATGCAAAATACTTGTGGGAATTCCTTTTTTTATTTTTATAATTAATAGATTCAACTGAAACTTACTTGGTCAAAATCTATTCGACTGAATATTTGAGGCCACATCAATGCCAAGTGGGTGCCACATGGTTTCGTTCAAAAAGTACTTGGCCGGAACCAACTCAGCTGAAATTTACTTGGTCAAAATTATTTAGTCAGCCCAAAGTGTGACACAGGTTTGTACTTTTACCCTTCCTTGCAAAAGGATTTCACTCCAGCCTTCATGGATTCTGAAATTTTAAACTTTTCATAAATTACTAGCCTTGATCAGAAAATTTTAAATTCTCATAAACGGTGAAAGATATGGAACTAATTCCTTTTTCGTATTTGACAAAACACCTTCAAGAATACACTTGTCAAAGGATTCATCATGAAACATCACCAATCTTCCTAAACAATTGTTTTCATGGAGACTACCTTTTGTGCGTCAATATCCAAAGAGCGGCAAAATTGAAACTTGCAAATTTTTGACATGCCACACACTCCAAAATCCATGAAATGCCAAAAGAAAGCCAAAACACACCAAAATAGAAAATCAAACCTCCAACTTGTTTTTGGTTGATGTTGATCGCCAGTCCACCTAGATGTACTTGCATTAGACATGTCAGGTAGAAAGTTTCTGATCATAGACTCACAAACACAGAGTTGAGTGATAGAATCACTTGTTTAGGTTGCAACCAACCTGTAGCAAACTCCATCACTTAAAAGTGTGTACAAGTTATATCTTCTTCCTCTTTTTCCAACATCTTGCTAGCACAAGCATTATTCTCCTCCCACAACTGCATTGACCATTCATCTCTCCTCTTGTGGGTTTACATCCACCATATGCCATCCACCTCCACCAAATGCTCTCTACTCTCCTCTCCTCCTTTGTGGGATCCATCCCACCAACAACTAACCACCTCCACCAAAAATTTTCATCAATCACATCACTACCTACAACATCCTCAGCAAAATCTACATCTACAACTCCATGGAAATTAAAGATTTCCATGTGCTTTTCTTCATACTCTCTAACCCTCATCATAGAAAACAAAGGAAAATCAACATAATCATAAAATGCAATAAACATTACCTCTTCTTTCTTCACTACTGCAACTTTCCTTTCATCTCCTTTTGCTGCAATTTCATTCTCCACAACTACATCTTTGTCAACAGCTATAGTGATCTTTTTATCATCCTCCAAAAGATTCATAACAACTACAAACTTATTTTCCTCATCTTCAATTGCGACAATCTTCTCTAACCATTCTTCCACTATCACTGAGATTTGTGCCAAGAAATCATCATCTTTGTCATTTGCTGCAACCACATCCTCATGCTCCATCGCTGCAAGTTCAACCTCTTCATTCTTGTTGCCCACCTCTTCATCTTCAACCACTGCTACACACAACACTTCATCTTGATTGACCAATTCTTTTCATTCCCTTGCTTCCAATCTCTCCACTCTCACGTTAATGTCTTCATTCATCTCAAGGATCTTTCTATGTTCATATTGTATCTATCCTTCCCATATCATGGGCCTTCTTACATAAATCCTTATCTCTCTTACTATTGCAATCTCATCTCAATCTAATGCTGCAATCTTCCACAACCCACATCACACTCTTCACAATTGACAATTCTTTCCAGTTCTTTAGCTCCCAACTGCTCAAGACTTCACAAACCTGCAACAATTCTCCACTAAGCTTTTCACAACCGCCTTCTCTTCCTGCAGGTCTTGGCGTAGGCTACCTCACATTCGGTGCTCTGCCTCTGCTCTCAAGAACTCCCCCTCTAATACCATTTAATGCAAACAAAATACTACTCCCCTCTTCAAAACAACTCAAACAACAACCACACAATAACCTGATATAGATTGCAACAATAATTTCATGTCAAGTTTATTTATTTCAAATTTGTAATATATTATGTACAATTTGGTCCTTCAATGGCCTCTCTCCTAGCACAAAACCTCTCTCTCAGTTTTACAACAGTAACTTACATTTATTCATGTGCCCCTCTCATGGGTTGTTCTCTCACTAAAAACCACTAAAATTCTCCACTCCCAATCTGCTACATATATTCAGCATACCTTCAGCCTCAACATGAAGCACTTTCTTCCAACACAAGCACTCATGTTTTCAATCTAGGCACTCTGTCCATATGGTAGATGTTCCCTCTTATTTATCATGCCTTTAAACAACATTTTTCTCTTACTCTCACGTCCCCCCTCTCTGCCACAAATTATTAGAAGAAAATCTAAAATGATGTGGCACTTCAATCACTTAATTTCTGCATTAAAATAAGCTTTAAATGTGGCCACCTCACCTTCCACCTTCCTCTAGTAAAGGCATTGAAGTTTTTTTTTAAATTATTTTCTGCCCTCCCATAACATTAAGTGCTTCCTCTTCATTATTAAAAGTTCTTTCTTTGGCAATTTTTTTGTCTTCTATTCAAAATGATGATTTTAATCTTTTAATTTTTAGTGAGCATCATAAAAATAATGTTTCATAATTATTTCACCTGGCACTTCTCTATTTTTGGTGCTCCACATGTCGAAGCTTGCTCCATAAACAATGAGATCTGCCACTATTCTCTTTTTTTTGCTTATTTTAATTTGCTACATTAAATGATATTCCTCTGATTTTCTTATGCAATCCTCTATTGGCTGCAGCCTCGGTTATTTGGTGTAGAGAACATGGCGAGAATTACGATAGTTTTACACCATTTTAGGGCCCAAAGCATGAATTTTTTGAAGTCATTTTCAAATACAAATGCCTCTAAATTCTTTATGCAATGGAAAAATGAAATATAAAGCAATAAACCTAAAAGATTATTTTCCATGATCTCCATATTATCTTACTCAAATAAAATGGTCAAATTGGTGCTTTGAATGTGTAGAACTAGGTGTCAGCAGGAAAAAAATTCAAACTACTCCATTTCACACAAATATCAGTGAGCATGCTTGGAATAATATCCCAAGGTGCCTTGCAAAAGGATTTTACTCCAGCCTTCATAGATTTTAAAATTTTAAACTTTCCATAAACTGCCATCCTCGATTAGAGAATTTTAAATTCTCATAAACGGTGAAAGATATGGACTTGTTTCCTTTTGCATATTTGATGAAATACCTTCAAGAATACACTTGTCATAGGATTCATCATGAAACTTCACCAATCTTTTTAAAAAATTATTTTCATGGAGACTACCTTTTGTGCATCAACATCCAAAGTGCAGCAAAATTGAAACTTGCAAATTTTTGACATGCCACACACTCCAAAATCTATCAGATGCCAAAAGAAAGCCAAAACACACCACAATAGAAAACCAAACCTCTAACTTGTTTTTGGTTGATGTTGGTCACCAGTCTGCCCAGATGCTCATGCATCACCATATTAACTTAAAATGAAGACATAAACCTATTTAAATATATTTTCCTGCTAACAGTCATAAATTAAATCAAGAGAACTGACAAAGGGAAACCTTTTGAGAGGGCCCAAGCTAACATGCTTTAATTTTCATCGTAAAAAATTAGGGTGGACTTGGGCGCAGGTGCCCAAGTCCTAAGGCCCTAATTTGGTCATGATTAAGGATTATAATGGCCCCCTTAGTCCCATTTGACATGGGTTTCAAGGGAAATTGCTCTAGGATGAGTATTTAACTTGCAAAGTGTTAACATAGGGACCTAGGGGCTAAACTAGGAGGTAAAAAGGCATAAGGAAACTTTTTACTCCATAATAGTTTTAACTGGCAATGAACAACTCAGGCAATAAGAAGTTTCTTATTATTCTCATCATACAACCTATATGATCTTGAAGATTCAAAATAGTCTAGAAAAATGCATTTATAACTTTGGTGATGCAACTTACTGTTGATACATAAATCTATGTGTTTAATCTAGTAGCAACATGGGAAACTCTAAGATGTGATATTGGTGCTCAGAGTGACCTTCAGATTTTATAGGAAGAAGTTAGAAAGAAAACAAGATTGCCAAAAATAAATGCCTAATCTATGTCGATCTGCTACATTTGAAATAACTAGTTGAATAGTGTTAACTTTGAATGATTAATTAGAATTTTAAAGAGCATCAATGCATAATTAAGACTCAGTTTAAGAAACAGATTAAATAGAGGCAAAGAAACAGAGAAATTAAAAGCAAGAAACAAAGATATCCAAGTATGCACAGAACACCATCTCATTATTTGAATAACCAGTTATAGAGGCAAAAGTTGCTCCACAAAATGACTGTTACATTCTCATAAAGGAAGAATTGCAAAGGCAAAAAGAAAGAAAATCTACTGCTGCTACATAAAATCTTTTCTGTGTGTGTGTGTGTCTCTGAATGTGTATCATCTGCCCATTTATAGCCTGAAAGACTCAACAAAATCTCAACAGCCTCCGACAATCTTTACAACTGAAACTCTATAAAATCTGGCATAAAATCTGGCACAAATCTATTATTTGAAACTAACTGTGGCTTTCTGTGGCTATATCTGACACTGAAAAATGCATCTCTGTGTGAGAAAGAAAACTCCCACCACCATCATTTTACTTTCTATGAAAAGAACTTGGTTGTGTAAACTTTAGGGTTTCATATGTTTATATCTCCCATGAGAAGGAAGTTATAATAAATTTCATGAGTCTTATAAACCCATAGATTTATTAACTGGGACCCACCATTTTACTATGAGAAGCTTCTTATCAAATTCCCTGTCACCCGTAGCTTTTATATGAAACTTAAAACAAATTATATAGTTGTAAGTAATGGGGCCCCACCATTAGTTTCATTAATAAAAGACTCTTCTCTTATAAAATCCCATAACATTTGCATTAGTAAAATAAAATGAAGCATTTAATTCTCCTGTGCTTGGACTCCACCACGTGGCTTCCTCTGCATCAAGCTTTTCCTTCTCTGTAATGCTTCCACCACGTGGCTCCATCTGCTCAATTTTGAGTTGCAATTTGTTTCTCCTACAGCCTGCACATGGTGCTCTCTGCATCATTTTAAGCTGCTCTCTTTTCCTTCCGCATCTAATACATGTTAGACTCCACATCTTTTTGAAACTCTTTTCATTACTGCTCAGGCCCCTCCATTTGATCTGAAACAACATTTACTGTATTTATTGGGTGTGTCCACATGCCTTGCTTCACATGATTCTGAGTTGCTCTCATGAAAAGAAATAAAGTGGCTAAACATAATTTTAGGGCTGCACTTTTGTATCTCCCATAAAAGAGAGTCATTACAGTGTCTTAATAAAGTTTCACTTAATAAAGATCAACTTAACAACTGGAGGGCCCCACATGTAACTCCCTTTATTAATAAAGATTTAATCTTTATTTAAAACTAAAATCATGTCTCGTAGTTTATTTTAAAATGAGACTCATACATTTAATAAGTTTCAACTTATTAGAGGAGGGACCCACATGTGTCTAATAAGAAACTTTTAATAATAAAAGACTCCTTATGAATTCTCGTGAAACACTTGAAAAATGAAACAAGACATTTATTTACTTTCTTCGGGTTTATCCATGTGGCAGGCTCCGCTTCTTCATTTTGCTCCTTTTTACTACAGCCTCCACGTGGTGCTCTCTGCATCATTTTAAGCTTCTCCCTATTACCTTTTGCAACAGACATGTGTCACTCTCTGATAATTTTTGAAACAAATGAAACTCCATTACATTTATTTAAATGATTCTTAGCTTGAAAGGACGGCCCACCAGTTATTTAATGATTTTGCCTTCCTTATTACAAAAAATTTCACTGTGGTGTGAAAATGTTCTCACCAGTTTTGGTGACTGGCTGGGAAAGTGAGCCTGCTCACTATGAACCCAAAATTTCTAGTTTTGCATATCAGTACCTTAATCATTGGGCAATAAAGTCATGAATATTCATAAAACTAACCAACATATGACGTACTAGGCCAATACAAGCTACCCAGAAACATTACTAAGGCTGAGACTGAAGCACTGCTGGTTGAAAACACACTCTGTAACTAATAGACCACTGAAACAAATTCGTAACAACTGGCTATACTGATATTCTGTAACTGAGATTAGCTGAAACAAATTTTTGAAATTTACACAAAACTGAAACACAGAACTAACTTCCCTCCTTTCTGCTTTGCAGCTAAGACTTATTGAAAATAAAACTAACTAAAACTAAAACTAATGCTACTGTTGTAGCTTATTCTAAACATTGAAGCCAAATTACTGGCAATTGAAACATATATTAACATGTCCATTCATCAGAATAGCAAAATAGCTGCCATGTCTGATTATGTTGCTCCAATTTATCCACATCAAACTAAAAATGAACCAGATAAACTGTATGAAGAAATACAACAAAATTTTGTACCTTTTTACTTCTCTGCATTCAGGAGAGTCTCTTTTTGCTTCAAAACACCAGTCAGGCTGACCTGCATGTTGTTCCTATTCTAGTGAAGGGCGGGGAGGGAAAATAAAACATTGAAACTCTTTCCTCTATTTGCATTTGAAAACTTCTACTATCAGAATCTCATTAGTGACCTCTTTTGTTGACTCTTCATCTGAATGATGATCCATGATAGCATAAAGATCTAGTTGACAAGTGACAGAACTGCCCAGAATAGTCTTGAATCTGATTGGGATCCCTTCATGCAAGAAGAAATGTGTAGAATCTAACTATGTTTATGACATCATATGTGGTTCTGGATTGTGGCAAATGTCTCTCTGAACCTCATCATCTTGTAGAGATGAAACTTCATCAAGAAGAAGACAATAACTATTTGTGAAAATAGTAAACAAATCAGTTCTGGCAATTGTGTATCCCTCAAAATTATCTGCATGACTTGCTATAGGAGGCCTTATGAATGAACCATGCATTTTCTCAATCGTAGGATCTTCCTCATCAAGAAGCTGGTATCCTTGTTGCAAAACTAAAAATAAATCCTCATCATGAGGCCCCTTATTTTGCTCATGTACCTTTATGATATCTCCTCCCAAATGTGAAACTTTATTGGAGAAATAAAAACACTCACCTTTTGTAGATGCAAAAACTTCCTTTGCAATTTTCTCCTTAAGATCATGCATAGACTATTCATCACTATAGACCTAGTACTTTTTAGCTTCTAGAAGCCTCACCTCATAAGCATCTTCTGAATCTAATTTATGATTTGATAGTAACTCTGGATCTCCCTTTGCCACATATGCTTGATGCTGGTAACCAAAAGGACACACAGGAGCCACTTTCTTGCTTGTAATTTGATTCTTGATGCTTGATTCTTCTTGGATGTCAAAGTGACAGAGAACCTGGTCAATGGTTTCTATAGGTTGATTTGTAGCTATGACAGCTTGTAAAGGATAATTTTAAAGGCAATTGGGCATTCTTTGGCTATATTCATACTGTTGTTCCTAAGAATTTTGAGGCATTAAACATAGATCAGCATGGTATAGGTTTTGACCTTTTAACTCATTGATCTCATGGGAGAGGGTTTTAATTAGTTCTTTCACATCACTCATTTCCTCATGATTTGTCAAATCAGCAGGGAGGGTGGGTGGACTAAAATTTGTATGCATCTGGTTACAAGAAAGAACCTGAGATAGGGTATTTACATGAGGTACCAATGGTTTTAAGGGCAGGGGAGGCAGTTTACTAGACAATATGAGGCTACTTTCAGCCTTAATGGCAAGATCATATGATTGAGGAAGAGTTTCACCTCCTAGGGATTGTATCAGATAGAGATCTCAGGGTCTAAAGCCTTTAAATAATATAAGAAAGAAAATACTGGAGGGGGCCTCATGTCTATAGAAATTTTTTTCCATACCTTGTCAAATCTTGAATTGAAATCATGTATACGATGCCTCTTGATGGTGATGAGACTCTGAGTGAGAGTGCTGACATCTATCCTATCTCTGAATTGATTGTAGATGAGTCCCCAAAGCTAATCCCATCCAGTGATTGAACCACACTGCAAGCTTCTGTACCACTCTTTTGCTTTGTCCTTGAGGGAAGATTCAAGCAACAAGAGAGCATGATTCTTAGTTGTGACATTATGAATAGAGCATAAACTGGCAACATCTTGAATGTGAGCTACAGGGCAAACAGAGCCATCTCCTAGAAAGTGAGGCAGTGCCTTCTGGGCTATGTCAGGAACTTGAACCTGTTGCTAAAGAACCAAAAGACTTGAATCCCAAGTCACAAAGGGCAAATCTCTTTGAATATTCAGATGCACATAGATACCAAGGGCTGCCATGATTTACAGAAGCAAAGATCTGAGAAAGATTTACCAAGAGTTGCTAGATGGAAGATTCATGCTCCTATGAGCAGATATTTTTGTGATTTTCCATCAAAACCATAGAATATAGGGAAAAATATTCACTGAAAACAAAGAGCAAAGTCTTCAAATCCG
This sequence comes from Cunninghamia lanceolata, assembly GCA_027924645.1. Lineage (NCBI taxonomy): Eukaryota > Viridiplantae > Streptophyta > Pinopsida > Cupressales > Cupressaceae > Cunninghamia > Cunninghamia lanceolata. The sequence goes on along the minus strand of BSBN01000744.1, from coordinate 1,090,157 downwards.
GTCCCACCGGGCGTGCCAAAAACTATTGATGCATAAATATGTGGGTTTAATCTAACAACAACATGGGAAACTCTGAGACGTGGGATTGCTCCTCAGAGTGACCTTCAAAATTGAAGGAAGTTGTCTCTTCTATTCTTTAATGGGGGTTTAGGAAGAAGTTAGAAAGAAAACAAGATTATAGAAAATAAATGCCTAATCTATGGTGATCCGCCAGATCTGAAATAACTAGTTGCACAGTGTTAACTTTGAATGATTAACTGGAATTTCAAAGAGCATCAATGCATAATTAAGACCTAGTTTAAGAAACAGATTAAACAGAGGCAAAGAAACAGAGAAATTAAAAGAAAGAAATAGAGATATTGAAGTATGCACAGAACACCATCTCATTATTTGAATAACCAGTTACAAAGGCAAAAGTTGCTCCACAAAATGACTGTTACATTCTCATAAAGGAAGAATTGCAAAGGCAAAAAGAAAGAAAATCTACTACTGCTACATAAAATCTTTTCTATGTGTGTGTGTCTCTAAATGTGTCTGTCATCTACCCATTTATAGCCTGAAAGTCTCAACAAAATCTCAATCGCCTCCGGCAATCTTTACAACTAAAACTTTGTAAAATCTAGCATAAAATCTAGCACAAATCTGCTCTTTGAAACTGACTGTGGCTTTCTGTGGCTATATCTGGCACTGAAAAATGCATCTCTAAGTGAGAGAAAACTCCCGCCGCCATCATTTTACTTTCTATGAAAAGAACTTGGTTGTGTAAACTTTAGGGTTTCATATCTTTATATCTCCCATGAGAAGGAAGCTATAATAAATTTTATGAGTCTTATAAACCCATAGCTTTATTAGCTAGGACCCACCATTTTACTATGAGAAGCTTCTTATCAAATTCCCTATCACCCGTAGCTTTTATATGAAACTTAAAACAAATTATATAGTTGTAAGTAATGGGGCCCCACCATTAGTTTCATTAATAAAAGACTCTTCTCTTATAAAATCCCGTAACATTTGCATTAGTAAAATAAAATGAAGCATTTAATTCTCTTGTGCTCGGACTCCACCACGTGGCTTCCTCTGCATCAAGCTTTTCCTTCTCTATAATGCTTCCACCACGTGGCTCCATCTGCTCAATTTTGAGTTGCAATTTGTTTCTCCCGCAGCCTGCACGTGGTGCTCTCCGCATCATTTTAAGCTGCTCTCTTTTCCTTCCGCATCTGACACATGTTGGACTCCGCATCATTTTGAAACTCTTTTCATTGTTGTTCAGGCTCCTCCATTTGATGTGAAACAACATTTACTATATTTATTGGGTGTCTCCACGTGCCTTGCTTCGCATGATTATGAGTTGCTCTCATGAAAAGAAATAAAGTGGCTACACATAATTTTAGGGCTGCACTTTTGTATTTCCCATAAAAGAGAGTCATTATAGTGTCTTAATAAAGTTTCACTTATTAAAGATCCACTTAACAACTGGAAGGCCCCACATGTAACTCCCTTTATTAATAAAGATTTAATCTTTATTTAAAACTAAATTCATCTCCCGTAGTTTATTTTAAAATGAGACTCATACATTTAATAAGTTTCAACTTATTAAAGGAGGGACCCACATGTCTCTAATAAGAAACTTTTAATAATAAAAGACTCCTTATGACTTCTCATGAAACACTTGAAAAATGAAACAAGACATTTATTTACTACCTTTGGGTTTATCCATGTGGCGGGCTCTGCTTCTTCATTTTGCTCCTTTTTACTGCAGCCTCTACGTGGTGCTCTCCGCATCATTTTTAAGATTCTCCCTATTACCTTTTCCAACTGACATGTGTCACTCTCTGATAATTTTTGAAACAAATGAAACTCCATTACATTTATTTAAATGATTCTTAGCTTTAAAGGAGGGCCCACCAGTTATTTAATGATTTTGCCTTCCTTATTACAAAAAATTTCACTGTGGTGTGAAAATATTCTCACCACGTACTTCTTTTCTCCTTGGGAATCAAAGCATAGGAAGTGGAGCCAAAAATTTAAAGATGCCGAATGATGGAGGGTAACCAAACCAAAATTCATATGGAGTCACTTGGTGAAAATAAGATGAAGGAGATCCATTCTGAAGATAAACTACTATTCTTACTACTTCTACCCAAAAATGTAATTGGATGCCTTTGATAACAATGCTCAAACCATATTCATGATAGTTATGTTCATTCTTTCAACAAATCCATTTTGTTCAGAAGTAACTGGAATAGTGAGATGATGTTGAATCCCATTTTGAATTAGATAATCCTCAAAAGCTATGGAAATAAACTCTCCACCATTGTTTGTTTCAAGAGTACCAATTTGAGATTGTGCTTGTTTTTCAATCATAATACAAAACTTCTTAAAAGTTTTAAAAGCTTCACATTTTTTCTTCAAAAACTAAATCCGTCATGCAACTATAATCATCAATGAATAACATAAAATACTTACATACCCTAGTATAAGTAATTGGTAAAGGACCACATAAATTAGAATGAATGAGTTGCAATTTTCTATGTGCTCACCAAGTGGAATGAGGAAAAGCATCTCTATGTTGTTTTAGAAGAATACAAGCTTCACATTTTTTAACTTTCTTAGGCAAAGTGGGCAAACCTACAACACCATTCTTTTGCATGACTTGAATGATGTCATAATTAACATGCCCAAATCTTGCATGCCATAAAAGACTGGGAGAAAGATTAACTTCTTTAGTAAGATATGCAAAACTCCTAGAAATGGCTGATTCACCATGGAACTTTAATAACTTGCCATCTTCACAACTAGTAAATGCATCTTGATTATTTGACTTCCTCCTAACAACCACTTGTCCATCTTCCAACAAAATGGAGTGGCCTTGTTGTCAAATTAGGACTAGTGATAAGTTACGTTGTAATTAATGAAGATACAAGACATCATGAAGTACAAAATCTAGAAGGCTAAGCAAATTTAGCTGAATGGTTCCTTTTCCAATAGGCTTGAGACGTGATTTATCTACCAAATAGATTGGACCACAAACACTTCCATGAAATTCTTTGAAATAATCAATGCTGAAATGCCATATGTCGTGTGGCTCTAGTATATAACACCCAAGCATCACACCATGAAGCATTAATTGAATCTAATATAGAAAGCATATATTTGTCATTGTCACTACCACATGCAAATCAGGTTGCTTTTGATGCTTTATCATCATAGTGTATTTTATCTTTTTGTTTGAAATAATTTTCTATCTTATCCCATGAGATTTCGCATTCGTGGGCTTCATGACTACCTTATCAACCACATCTAAAAATACAATCTTACAATACAAGTGGTGTCTATCATTTTGATTGTCATCTTGGGAGAGCCCTTTTCCATTTGCACCTCTTCTACCTCTATTCTTCCATTGACATGTACCTTTTCCTTGATTACTACAACCACCTCTAGAAGAGTTCTTATTAGGAGGCTTGCCTTTTTGTTGAGCAAGATAAACATTTTCACCCATGTCATCAATTTTTCTCCAAAAATCCTTCTCATGTTCTACCAACTTTACAACTAATTCATCAAAAGTGATAGTCTTCAATTGATTGCTTGCTTGAAGAGACTCCAAATAATTTGAATGTGTTAGAAGAAGTGTCTTCATTAAGCATGTGAGATAGATATCAACTTTTCCACTAGAAACATCAACATCTTATTTTATGGCTCGAATTTTAGAAGCCAAACACATGACATCACCATTCTTCAATTCAACATTAAATAACTTCAAGTGTAACTAAATGAACTCCAATTCAGAATGAGAATCAAATAGATCTCATAATTTTTGAAGGGCATCCCAAGATAATTTAAACCCTTGTATGTGTCGAAACACATCTCCATTAACAGAAGTCCTTATCAAGGCCAATGCTTTTGCATTTTTATATTTCCATATTTCTTTCTCTTTAACAATAGTTGGTGTTGTAGGTTGGACATCTTTGGTCACAAATATTACACCATAAAAATCATTGAAAATAAGTGTGTTTTCTATTTTTCTATACCATTCTATCCATGTGTCTTTTCCAATTAAACTTTCACCAATCATTGCCAAAATAGATTGCATTGTGAATTGTAAAATTTGCATACAATTTACATATTCAGATCTATTTATTTAATTTTTATTGCTTAAATTTGTATTGAAAAAACAAGATAAAAATATATCTGACTATGTTCAGTATAGCAGAAAATAAATAAATAAAATATTTTTTACTAAAAATATATATAGATTACACTTGATCCACATCTCTCTCCGTTAGCCTTATATCTCTGCAATTTTCATGTAGTGAAATTTCTACTTTCTATGACTTGCCCCAGGCACTTCCTTGCCAGAGCTCTTTGTTGAACATGACTCTACAACTTCACCATTTCTTCAAGGCTTACAAAAAAAAGATTTGTGATCACAAGGACCCCATCTGATATAGATTCCTCAAAAGAATTCTGCACTTTAAAAAAATCTTTGCGATCATAATTAGGACCCCATCCGATATCTTCCTCAAAATAATTTTGCACTTTATGCAATTCTGATTGCTCCTCACAAGGGAACTCAAAATGAAAAGGAGTATATTGATGTGTGTTGTCTGGGAAGGGCTCTAGCGTTTCAATTTTGAATGATTATAAGATTTGATTTTCTTGTGCTCTAATACCACTGTCAGGCTAGGATGGAATGGAAATAATAGAAAACTTTATTGAGAAAAAAAAATTACAATCTTATTTATAGGCAACAAAAATGGTTAAACTACCAAACTAATTAAAAATTGAAAATTGAATGCAAAACTAAAAACAAAAGTAAATTGTGTTAACTCTGTTGATTAACACATTAACAGGGTGGGGGTGTCGCATCATCTAGTATCATGGCTGCAAGTAGCACAGGATCCATTACTATTTCTGTGCTACACCATTGTAGGTAGAGATGCACGAGTCACTTGACTTTCTTGTCTCTCTTACTCTCCTCTTTTTAATTGTACCAGTTTATGTTGAACATTAGCTTTCTTCTTTTTGTTTCTTTTTTAGTACCTATCTATTTCTAATTTTCCTAGTCTAATATGTATTTTAGGATTTAATAATTATATATCAACCTTTTATGAACAATATACAGTAGTTCAGATCTATATTTGCTGAGTTGTTCCTCCCAAAAAGTTGAGGCAAAATTTCACTAAGCATTTAATTATAAAAATATAGGGATCTGAAGTTTAAATTGTTCCAAAGGAAATACCTAGAGAAATATTTCTTGATTATGATGAGTTTAGTGTCACCTTTATATAATATTTTTAATAGAATTGCCTTCATTGACTAGTATGTGCAAGGGATAATTTTTTTTTAAGTAACGATGAAAAATATATTGTAAATTTACTCTTAATCATCTAACATGGTATTGTCTATTCATTTTGCCTTCCCAATTTTTATTTTTATTCGTTCTTGTTAAGGAAGGAATATTTATGCATTCGTGTAATGCAATTTCTTTTACATATTTGACCAATCACCATAGAGTATTAAATTCATTTTACAAGAATTTATTTAATAATTTAGTATTCATTTTCCATTCCCAATTTTTAGTTTTATTAGTTCTTGTTAAGGAAAGAATACTTATGCATTCGTGTAATGCAATTTCCTTTACACATTTGACCAATGACCATAGAGTATTAAATTCATTTTACAAGAATTTATTTAATAATTTAATAAATGTTACTTATTTGTTTTCTTATCAGCTCATCTTTTGAATAGTCACTATAAAAAATAGAATTATTATTTAAATTTTATTACATTTTAAACATTTAATACATAAGTACCAAATTGACACTATGATAGGTGTGTGACTGGAGTAGTTTGTATCTACTTAGCAGTCAAATTATATCTTGAGGACACCCTTGACTGTGACTGATGAAAATGACATTTACCTACTTCAAGTTTATCAGACGTGTACATATGTCCGTGACACATTACTTCAAAAATTAGGCTAACAAGGTTGTTTCAAAAATGAAAAAAAGATGATTCATAGAAATATTAGGCTAACAAACCATTTTCTAAACTATTCCTAGTAAGAAACCATCCTTTATGTAGAAGTCGTGGCTATTTTAAATGTTGCTCAAGAAAGATGGACACATAGCTACATCGATTTTTCTATATATACAGAAAGAGTGAACATAACAAAGGTTGTACATAAATTATATGTTATATTTAACTTTTTATTTTAATTGGAAACATTATAAAAAATATTATTCATAACTAAATTTTACTATATGTTTCTTTACTATTGTATTATTTATAGTTAAGTTAATTTTCTATTTACGAAATATTATAAATTAATATATTTTTTATATATGTAATTTATTATTATTTTTCTTATATTTATTATATTTTTTAGTTTATCTTCCATATTTTAAATTTATCATATAAAATATTTTATATGAACACTATAAAGTTAATAAGTTTGTTTTTAATTTAGGGACCTTTTTTCTTTTTAGGTAAAAATTATTTTCTTGATAAAATATATTTATGGCTATGAAATTTACATGTATTTCCATGCCACTAAATTGACTAGTATCACTACCTATATAACAAATGGTGTAGTCATGGTAGGAGGGTTCAAAGAATGAATTGTCCAAACCATACAGCAAGAGTAAACACAACAGAAACAACACATATATAGAATGCAATGGAAGATTCAAATGATCAATATATCAGATAATCAAAATGTTTATATGCTTGGAACATGCGGGCTACAATCAAAGGGCTCACAGGCCTGCTTTCTGGGTTACAACAAATATGCAAGATATTGTAGTGAAGTGCCTTGAAACAAAAGATCTTGTCTAAACTATCATTATTGCTAACTATTGCTAATTGGCTTCCTAGTGCATCTAAGAGATCTATATATATCATCTTCAAGCTCATAAAATCCTCCATGTTGGCCATAAGAGGTTACAATCTTCAATGAATGATGAAACATGTAGAAACATGTAGGTCAGCCTACAACACATGGTATTGCTTCGCAAATGAAAGAAATTGCGTGCAAACCTCAAGGAAGGTCTATCAATTCCTTATGTTCCATATATAATGTTGCATTAGGCTCCACAAGTCACGGAATTGCTCCTCAAACCTTCTCCTTCAACTGATTACCTTAATGCTTTGTTTTGAGAAAGCTGATGATCTTCTGATAGCGATAACTTTTTGTAGACAAATCCAAATCTCCTGAAATTTTGATATGATGGAAATGACACTATGTAGATGCTAAGTCTTACTCCACAAGATCTGATATGAAGATGCGACAAAATATGGTAGAAAGTGTTGAACTACCAATTACTGAATTGCAACTAAAATGAAAAAAAAAAAAGAAAAATAATGGAGACATTTTTGGTTGATGCAAGATTGCTCTGTAACTTGGGATTCTCCTATGTCAATACCTCCCAGTCAAACTCTCAAAACAAAAAGAAGACCATCATCTCAAATCAGAGGGTATGATAAATCAAATGTACAGTGTTATTACTATCATAATTATGGTCACTGTGCAAGTGAATGCAGAAAGAAACAACATGACTAGGGGAGTCAAAATGCTAATGTAGTAAATGAGAACAAGGCTAAAAATGAAAAACAGTCACCAGTGTCAATTGCATGCAACCTAGCTAAGTAGGGAAACATTGAGATCTAGTATTTGGACAGCACCTATAGCAACCACATGAGTGGTAATAAAAAAATATTTACCTCCATAGACAACAACATTAAGTCTAAAATTAAAATGGGAAACAATGAGAAGGTTCTAGTCATTGGCAGAGGCATAGTCAACATTCAAACCAAGCATGGTGAAAGAAGGAAGATCTAGGATGTCTATTATGCCCCAGACATAAAACATAACCTACTAAGCATTACATAGATGGTCCAAAATGATTATAGAGTATGGATGGAGAAAGGCAAATAAAATGTCATGTTGTCCAATATAATGTTATTAGGGACATTACAACAAACTTTCCTCACCCAATTGAAATTTGTTTCCCCACCTTGCTTTTTTGCTTCCATTTCCCGCAAGCTTCATGTTGGAAGTGTTGTCATTGATGTCAAAAGAAAGAACATGTTATCATTGATCTCAAGAAGGTTCATGAACAAGAAGTGGTGTCAAGAGTGTATCAGTAAGACTATCAACATGATTGTTGGCAAAGAAGTGGGATAGTTATAATATGATTTACCCATTGGAGAACCAAGCAAACAACAATATATTCATTACATGTTATTATTGAAAGAATGAAAGATTAAACGTTAGAGAGATTGAGATGTTGGAAGAAGATTGTCAATGTTAAATTAAAGATTTAAAATTATATAACTATGCAGGTCAGTCCTCATAAAAAGAGATTTATATGGATTAGGAGTTATCTGACTTGTGTTTAAAGGATGTGATTAAGAAGAGATAAAACCTTCGAAGATAAGAAAAAATTGATGCATTGTATGACCGACCATTGATATATGTCCAAAGGCATATGAATATAAATAAAAATAATATCGCCCAGGTCAAGAATAATTATGAGGAGAGATTAACATTCATATGGCAATGATTCATTTATTATCTAGAGTAGCGAATGTGTATTAAAGAAGAGCAATGATCATTATTCATGAAGGAAAAAATTAAAGTGATGATAAAGGAAGCGCTTGGGAATAAGACAAAAAAGTAATTAATATATAATCCTAAAGAGGTAGTGATAAAGTCTTAAAAAAGTAGTGATTAATTATCAAAGGGATGCAACTTGTGTGGAGCTAATTAACTCTTTTGATAAGGTGTGATTTGCTAACATATGCAAGTAAATGCAACGATCTATAACACAGGGTGTGTCTATTGGTGAAGGGTAGTGTCTCCAAGAGAAATCAGATCCCTTCAAGAAGAATATGAAAGAATAAAACAAAGGTGTGATAGGTGTAAGATAGGGGGGATGGAATGAATATTTTCTAAGTATTAGAGTCAGAAATAAAGATGAATATATATATTGATCTGTTCCTGGAAATTTATCTCTGCTATATATATATGCAATAATTGATAACAATAGAGAATTATTTATTACAACCATTCTATCATGCTATAACTATATCAACCTCTCATTCTATTAATCTATTAGTCCATAATTCTATTATTCAATCATATCATTCCTTCATTCTATTCTTCTATCATTATATCATTCTATTCTATCATTGTATTAGTCCATCAGCCTATTACTATATCATTCTTTCATTCTATTTTGCTACTCTTCTCTCATTCTATAACTCTATCATTCAATTATTCTATCCTTCTATTATTCTCTTGTTCTATAATTCTATTATTGAATAAATCAAATCAACAAATATCTAAGATATCAATTAACAATCAAAGGAAGCTATCTTCATTGGAAGGAAGTCATATAAGAATCAAGCAAAAGGAAATATATCAAGTATATGTATTGGCTATACAACAAGTGTTAATAGCAAAGAAGGATATATTACAATTCTTGAACTAAACTTGAAATCCATCAAGATGTACTTTTAACCCATTGAGCCATCACATTTGGAATGAATGTGGATTGCATATTAGGGGCCAAGCAGTAGCACTAGTCCCTTCATCAAGTAGGCCACCCCAAATTGGATGGACAGGAGTTCCTGCCACTTGTGGGCCAAGGGGTGGAATTATCTTGGATGGACATACCCTACCCTTGGGCTTTGTTGAGGAGGAAAGGTTCATGGTGCCTTATAGGCTTTCTCATAGAATTTTATTATGTGGTTGACCATTGCGAATAACCCTTAAATAATTATATGTTTGCTATGTGAATTATGTGTATGCTTCATGTATGATGTGTATACTTTGTGCTTGTTAATATATGTATGAAATTAAAAATATTGATTTTGCTATGATGATTTCATCTCATTATTTATGTTATAAAGTATTGATCTCATTAATAATTATGCTATGATAGATGAACTTAATATGAATGATAGATGAATTTTAATATGAATAATGTTGTACTGATTATTATCTAATTTATTGATCTTTAATATTCCTAATGTCCCTTTCTAGTGATTATTATTGTATGCAGGTAAAGAAATTAGGAATATCTAAAAATGGGACATTACAAAATGCATCATCTATGACAAGGATGAAAGAAATAAAGTGATCCCAATGGTTCAAATGACAAAGAACCAGATGTTTCCCCTCAAAATGCAAAACCCACTACAGGCATAGTCAACAGACCTAGATTAGTCCACTTTCAAGACAGTCATCAATGACCCATCCAAACTTTGGAATTTGAGGTATGGGCATTTAAGCTATTCTTGTTGAAGTCTTTTAGCTTAAAAAGACATTGTTAGGGGCCTACCAGCAATTATAGAGCCGAATAGAAAATTGGAAGCATGTATCCAAGGTAAACAACATATGTATCCCTTTCAATTAGGGTATTCTAGGAGAGCAAGAGGACCATTAGAGCTGGTGCATTTAGATTTGTGTAGTTGCATGAAGACCCCAACCCTAGGTGGCAATGTTTATTTCATGACCTTCATAGATGACTACAACAGAAAACTTGGGTATATTTTTTTAAGAACAAATCAAAAGCATTTGAGAAGTTTAAGGTTTTTAAAGCCTTGGCTGACAAAAAAAGTGGCCACTCTATCAAAGTCCTTAGAATGGACAGAGGAGGAAAGTACATCTCCAAAGTGTTTATGATTTTTTGCAAGTATGAAGGCATTGAGAAACAATTCAGAGTCAGATATACTCCACATCAAAATGGAGTGGCTGAAAGAAAAAATAGAACCATCAAAGAGATGGCAGCAATCACATTGAAGGCATAAGGTTTGTCAAATGATTATTGGGGTGAAGTTGTAGCAAAATAGTTTACCTATTGAATAGGTACCCTACAAACGTTGTTCATGAAAGAATTCCACAAGAAGCATGGATAAATAACAAACGGTGTGTAGAGCATTTGAGAATATTTGGGTGTGTGGCATATGCATTTTTGCCAAAGGAGAAGAGGCAAAAATTTGATGACAAAGGAGAAAAATATATTTTCATAGGCTACAATGAAGAGTAAAAAGACTACAAATTATATAATCTTATCACCAAGAAAGTTGTTATCAGTAGGGATGTTGAACTCATTGAAAATGAATCATGGGATGGAATAGTGGATAGTACTATAGGTATTTTTTTCACAATACCCTTTGATGATGAAGAAGCTTTGGAAGTTAGCATATCTAGAGCCTTTTAGCAAGGTAGCAACTCAGAAACGTGTAGCTCAGAAACCTTACAAAAGGATGAACATTCTGGCGCTCAGTCTTCTTCATCAGTCCAACAATCAAATCAAAATCAACACACCTTGGCTATCATTAATTTCCATCAAGAAAATTTATAAATTTAGACCCTACGCTCGCATTATTGATGCCATGAAGCACAATAAGCATGATGGAAATTAATGACAGCCAAGGTATGTTGATTTTGATGAAAACCTAGATTTTGTACTATTTTCATATAGTGATTCAATATATTTTGAAGAAGCCATGAAAGAGGAGGTGGTGTAAGGCCATGGATGAAGAGTTGGATGCTATAGAGAGAAATAACACATGGGAGCTCACTATTTTACCCAACAATAAATATGTCATTGGAGTTAAGTGGGTCTATAAGATCAAAATCACTGTTGAAGGAAAAATTCAAAGGCATAAAGCAAGGTTCGTTGTTATGGGGTACAAACAACAACCTAGAAGAGATTATGATGAAACATATGCACCACTTGCAAGGCTAGAAATAGTCCAAGTAGTCTTGTCAATTGCAGCCTAGCACAAATGGAAGGTATACCAAATGGATGTGAAGTCAACCTTCTTGAATGGAGCACTGAAAGAAGACATGTATGTGGAGCAGCCACTTGGCTATGAAGTCCCAGGGCATGAAGATAAAGTGTACAGGCTCTGACAAGCTCTCTACAGGCTTAAACAAGCACCTTGGGCATGGTACAACAAAATATATTTCTATTTGCCAAGAAATGGTTTTAGCAAAAGGGACAATGTGCCTACACTTTACATCAAAGAAGCTAATGATGAGATTTTAATTACTATTTTGTATGTAGATGATTTGATTTTGCTAGGAATAATGAATTCTTCATTGCTGATTTCAAAGAGGCAATGAAAATGAGTTTGAAATGAAAAATCTAGGTCTAAAAAATATTTCCTAGGCATAGAGGTCCAACAAATAGAAGATGTAATATTTATTTCATAAACTAACTATGCCAAATAGATCTTGAAGAGATTTAGATTGTTGGACAACAAATTTGCCCCAACACCAACAGTGACAGGTCTGAAATTAAGCATAGAAGATAGCAGCAGTGAAGTGAACCCAACCCTCTTCAAGAGCATGGTTGGAAGCCTCATGTCTTTAACAGCTACAAGATGTGATTTGATGTATGTTCAATAAGCCTAATTTCTAGATTCATGGAGCAACCTAAGGACACACACTAGTAAGAAGGAAAGAGAATCTTGATGTATGTCAATGGCACCAAAAGCTATGTCATTATGTATACCACCTCCAATAAGTTTGAGTTGGTTAAGTACATGGACAGTGATTGGGCAGGAAGTGTAGATGATAGGAAGAGCACATCAGGATATGTGTTCCACATGGGTTTAGATGCAATATCATGAGTATCAAAGAAGTAGCTCATTGTTTCTCTCTCCACAATAGAAGTAGAGTACATAGCAGCAAATGTAGTAGCATGTCAGGCTACTTGGTTGAGAAGAATCCTTGTAGACTTGAACGAGTAACAAGAAGACGGTACAACCATATTTTGTGACAACAGGTTTTCAATAGCCTTGACAAAGAATCTATTATTCCACGTATGAAGCAAGCACATTGAGATTTGTTACCATTTCATAAGGGAATTGGTAGAGCATGGAGAGATTGAACTTCAGTTCTTAGATCAGAGTAGCAGCTTGCTGATATTTTCACCAAAGTACTGTCAAAAGATCGCTTTGAACACCTAAGAGATAGGCTTGGCATCATGGACAACTCTAGAAATAAACTCCAGAAAGACAGCTCCAAGAGGACCCAACTTAGGAAAGGAAATGGTCCCAAAAGTGCATCTTCAGAAAGATAGTCTTAGAAAAGCTCTAGAACTTTAGTTCTGGAAAGTTAAAAGAACTCTAGAAGGGTCAACACCAGAACACAAAATAGATCTAGGCAGAACAACTCTAGAACATAGAACAGATCTAGGTAGGACAAATTCGAAACACAGAACAAGTCCAAGAAGGATAGCTTCAGAACACAAAACAGCTTCCGACAAGACAACTCTGGAACACATAACATGTCTAGGTAGGACAGCTCTGGAACACAAGACAACTCCAGACAGAAGAGCTCTAGAATCTCAATGCCAAAAAGGTAAAGCTTTGGAACCACATCTCTGGAAGGACAAAATATCTCTAAACAAGGAAGCTTCGGAAATATATAATGGTAATGTAAATACATGAAGGCTCAAGATTAAGAGGGAGTGTTGGAAATACATAACCTTGAGCTCAACTAACTCATTAAATGCAATGTTTAGAGAGATCCATTGAGATTGTTTCCCTCTTGCTACGTCTAACACCAGCTATCTCACTTAATGCATTTTAGTAGGAAATTAATTTTGGTTGGTGATTTTGAAATGGGCGGCAGATTTTGGAAAGACAAAGAAAGACAAAACAAAAAGAATGAATAGAGAGTAAGTTTAGTTGGTTACAGAAAGCATATGCAGCAGCAGAGAAAGAGGAATGGTGCAACAACAACAAAGACCATAGCACACAGATCAGACAACTCTGAAATAGCAGGCATCTCCGGAATGCAACATAGAGCAGAAATACGGAAGTACATAGTTTCAGTCCAGTCACCTCTAGAATCTCCAGAAAGGTTTGCATTTTATTGTAGGAAGTGAATACATAGCCATAGCTTTGGGATTTTGTTTGTTGACATTCTTTGAATGTAATTTTTAAATATAAATGAAAATAGTTTTCCATCTTTTTTTTTCTTTTTTTCTTTTTTTTCATCCTCCCGTTTGGTCTTCTTTACCCACTTTAGTTGGATTTTTTTCCAACAGAGTTAGAACGTTCGGTTCCCTGAAAGGCTCGTCTCATTGATGATGTTGCAGAAGTAAAGAGCAATATAATAAAGGCCATTGTTAAAGGGAGTTTTAAGGTTGTCTAGAGTGACCAGGTCTTCCACTCTTGTGATGTTATAGAACCAGTCTGTAATACAGATGAAGGTGGTTCATTTGATAAGCCTCTCCCCAAATTAGAGTTCGTACTGATATGTGATGGCATCAGAGAAGGATACCTAAACCAAAAATGATCAAACGGGTGCTTCAGATAACTATACCACCACAACAACATTAGATTAAGCAATGTCAGGTGAATAGATTCAAATGTAAGGCCCAAACAAAATCATTTTTAAACTAGTATAATAAGATCATTGCTGCCAAAATATAGACGACCGACCTAAACTAATGCGGCGTTCTTGAAACCAGTTGAGTTATACATTGGAGATTGTAGCGGCCTCAACTCAATGGTGGAAATGAACACATAGCTATTACCTTCTATCTCTGAATTTCTAGCCAGGCATAAACCCAGAGACTCACTTTTAGGGGCCAAGATGATGTCGAGCTATTCGAAATCAGTTGGTTTGAAACCCATCATATTGACTTTTCTCCTCTTGATTCCGCCTATGATTAAGTCAAATACGCTTGCTAAATGAAGATCTTCAAATTCTTCGAAAGAAAACGTAACAATATTTATTTGCTTCCAGATTTATAAAATAGGCCACGGACTGATATTGATATTGGTGATTAGAACTCAGAGACATAGTGGAAGTGTTTCTAAATTTGATGAACAAGGAATCTGTAATCCAGTCAAATGTTCCATCCATTCCATTATTTGAAGCGCCACAGTTAATACTTAGAAATTCTTCATAAAAAGCTAGAGCAGCCGGATCAGAGTCTTAAAATTACAGGCCCCATTTTTCAATCAAAGTAAAATTTGATTGGAATAAATTACAACTTGCCATCTGTATTTGCGCTAGCCATAAACAGCCGGTGAGTTGTAACTCACCGACTGGTTGGGCAGTTGACTGCACCAGTCGACCAACCCTATGTATCGTTTTGACTTGTTTCTTCGACCTGAACCAATCAACAGCATGCCATACGTGTTATCTTGTTGTTTCGACTATCCATACCTGACGTCGACCAGCCGGTCACTTACAACTCACCGGCTGGTTAAGACGTTCCCTATATTTTGCGAGTGTGCAGGGACTAAATAACCCAATGAAAGTTGTGATCATTAAAAAGGTTAGCCATGTGAATTTCATGACAATCAATGCAAGCTACTATAATGAGAAAGAATGCTGGAACCTCTCATGTATATATATAGATAGTATATATATATAGTTAGTGGCTTTGAATATTTTGAGTTATAATATAAAAGGCATGTGTTTTGAAGTGCTTAGATTGGGTTAATAAACTATTTTTGTATTTAAATCATCATTGAATTGTATGCACAAGGGATAAATTTATCATTTTCCAAGAGACAACAAATAGGCTTTTATATGTGAGCATCATAGTGCTCGGAATTGTCTCACACCGTAAAATTACATCAGAAAATTTTATAAACTCGTCAGTTGTTCCTATCAGCATATTCCTTGAACCTCCTATGGGTACAAGTGCTAGTTTAAATTTTATTCTTAATCATCTAACGTGGCATCATCTATTCATTTCGCCTTCATGATTTGTTTTTTCTTTGCCGACAATAAATAATGATTTTACATTTCAAATGTTTTGGCAACAACATTTCAAATGATTTTATTTTCTTCGGTGACATTAGAAATGGTTTTACTTTCCTTTGACAACATTTCAAATAGTAAGTGATATAACTTTGATTAAGCATTTAAAATAAGTGGTTTATATAAACAAAGGAAATAACAACAACATACAACAAAAAAAAATGGAGAGTCTATTACGTTTATTCAACAAGATATTACAATTTACAACAATAAACAAACATAACAACTTCTTATAAACTTGGAAACAAAATTAATAGCACTACAAAAGTCATTTAACAACAAACTAGAGACTGTGACCACACCTCTACAAACGTTTATGACACCACTGTAACTGTTTGACACATCTATGACAAATATTCAATATATGCATAATTTAGTTATGAATTATTCTAACACTCCCGCTTAATGAATAACTGAATTTTTATAGCCTCCGACCATATCCCTACATTGTACAAACTTTATCTTTTCCAATGGCTTTGTAAATACATCAGCCATGTTATCATTTGTGTTACAATACATGAACTATATCTCTCGTGATGGAATCTTTTCTCTAACCAAATGATGTTAAGTTTCAATATATTTTGATCTGACATGATGCATTGGATTGTTTGCCAACTTAATTGAACTTTTATTGTCACACTTGATTGGAGTTGGCCCTTCTTTCTTTTATCCCATATCTTCAAGAATATGCCTTAGTCAAATAGCTTCACAGGTAGTACTGCGCAATGCTTTGTACTTAGCTTCAGTAGAGGACAAGGAAATAGTTTGTTGCTTCTTGTTGCTCCAAGAAACAATGCCTAAACCTATGATGAATGCATAACCAGTTGTGGATCTTTGGTCATCTAGATCACCTGCCCAATAAAAATCTTAACAACCTATCAACTCAACATTAAAATGGTTAGTATATTCAATACCAAAGTTAATGGTTCCCTGTAGGTATCGAATAACTCTCTTTGTTGCTTTCCAATGAGTCTCAAGAGGGTTAGCCATGAATTGGTTAAGTATGATGACTGAATATGCACTATTTGGTCTTGTTGTTGTTAAGTAGTTTAAAATTCCCACCATCTGTCTATACAAAGTACCATTCCCTTCTATTGTACTATCATCAATAGAAAACTTCAAATTTTATTCTAATGGAGTTGATATTGTTTTATAGTCTTGCAATTTAAATTTTTGTATCAATTTCTTTGCATACTTACTTTGAGTAATCAAAGTCTTTCCATCTTCTCTCCATACTTCAATTTCTAAATAATAATGCATTTTTCCAAGATCCTTCATTTCGAATTCTTGTGATAGATCTCTTGATTTCATCAATCAAACCTATAGTACATTCTATTATGATTAAGTATCAACATACAATGAAATTAAATCAACATTCCCATGTTCATCTTTCTTTATGTATAATTTTGGATCATTCTTACTTTTGATAAACCCTTGTTGGAAGAAGAAGTAATAAATTTTCACATTCCATGACCTTGGTGCTTGTTTAAGACCATACAATGCTTTCTTTAACCTACATACAAGATGTTCTTGTCCCTTCTTTACAAAACCTTCAGGTTGAACAAGATAGATTTCTTCTTTTAAATCACCATTTAAAATGTCAACTTGAGATCTATTTGATATAGATCCAAATTATACTTAGTAGCAATTGCAATCATAAGTCTAATGGTGTTCATTTTAGCTAGAGGTGAAAATGTATCTTCATAATCTATTCTTTCCTTTTGTTAATAACCTTTTGTAATCAATCTAGCTTTGAATTTATCAATACTACCATTAGCACTAAACTTTGTTTTGAACAACAATTTAGAGCCTATAAGAATTCTATTTGCAAGTAATTCAGTTAGTTCCCAAGTATCATTTTTCATGATTTAATCATATTCTTCTTGCATATCATTCATCCATTCTTCATGATTTTTAGCTTCTTCAAAATTTTGATTTTCATCTACACTCGTTACTTGAGCCATTAATGCATAGTCATTATACCTAATTGGTGCCTTGGTTTTCCTCATTGACCTTCATAATGCTTCACTGCTGGATGGAGTAGCTTCACTTTGGCTTTTTCCAAGCCCACTTTGAACATGAGTTTATTGATCTGCAATATCTATACTCTCAATGTCTTCTTCAAGAAGTTTCCATTAAGTAGTACTTTCTTTCTTTTTTTTTTTGCTTGAATATAATCTGCATATTCATGAAAAATAACATCTCTGCTAGCAAACACTTTATGAGTAGTAAGATTATACATTTTTTAGGCCTTATGAACAACACAATAACCAATGAAAATACATTTGATTGATTTTGCATCAAGTTTCCTTCTATTTTCTTTTGGAATATGACATGATGCCTTCCAAAAATTTTGAAATGACTTACAGTAGGTTTAGTACTAGTGAGGGCATCATAAGGGGTTTTCTTTTCTAGGTACTTCGCGGCTCTTCTATTCAACAAATATACAACTATACAAACTGCTTCAACCCACAAATTATTAGGAAGATTCTTTCCTTTGAGCGTAATCCTAGCACACTCAACAATTATTCTATTTTAAAATACATATATTGTTCTGGATCATGAGGAACCATATATTGTTTGATAATTCCATTTTCTTTACAATACTTCACAATTTTTTTTCAAGTGTATCCCCCCTTGATTTGATCTTAGAACATTAATATTGTGAGCTGTTTGTTCTTCCACCATAGTTCTAAACTCTCTAAAGCATTCAAAAACTTCACTCTTATTTTTTAAGAAATAAACCCATGTGTATCTAGTGCTATCATCAACAAATATAAGAAATTAATAAGCACCCCCAAGTAACTTGATTTTCATAGGACCACACACATCTGTATGTATTAATTTAAAAACATTTCTTTGAATTTTGTATGTCCTTAGTGGAAATTCATCCCTATGTTGTTTACCCAATGCACAACCATCACAATGAACATGTTCAATCTTAAAAATTGGAAGACCTTGCACCATTTATTTTCTTTGTAGAGAAATAAGATCTCTAAGATTTAGGTGACCAAACCTCATGTGCCATAGTTCTTCTATTTACACACATGTAGATGTCATTGCTCGATGACTTTCTACAACTACATCAAGTTTATACAATCCTCATGTTCTTATTCCTTTAGCTATCACATTATAGTGATCTTCCATATCCTTCACTTGGCAATCTATCTTTAAGAACTCAACTTTTAAACCATGATTAGTAATGGTTGAGACTAATATTAAATTCTTGTTATTTCCCGGAACATACATTACATTTGCTAGTTTATTTACATTTCTATTTATCAATAGTACACTTATATCACCATAACTTTTTATGTCATGAGATGTATCATCTCCTAAATAGATCTTGCTACCATCATTTTTCTCATGAAAATATTTAAACCAATCTGTATGACATGACATATGAATTTATGCTCGTGAATCGATAAACCAAGCATTACAATCATCTGTATCAGTAGAAAGAGCAACACCTGAAATAAACAACTTAAGATTATGGAGGTTATCTTTTATCTCATCACCACTATTCATAAAGTTTCCTTCATATTTGTTATGTTTGGACTCATTATGCTTCTTTTTCCAACATTCATATGCATAGTGTTCCTATTTACCACAATAATTATAATTATAATTTTTCTTTACATTGGAATTTGACTTAGATGATGCCCCATCTTGATACCTTTTGTCATTTTGATACATTTTGTTATCAAATTTACCTCCCTTATTCTTTGTCCATTTCTTTCCTTTGGATGGCTTCTTATCCTTAGCCATCAATGTTGAATTTGTAATCTAGAGTCTACTATTCACATGCTTCATCCTTTCTTCTTCTTGTAGAAGGATACCTACTAAATTGTCAAAAGAAGGTGCATTTTTCCTTACATCCAAATTAGTGATAAACACTTGATAATCACCTAACATGCCATTCAAAGTAATAGTGACTAAATTACTACTTGAATTGTTTTCACCAATGTAACGACCCCATGTTCTTAGTTGGGTGATGTAGTTAATGCAATAAAATATCTTGTTAGTAGGTGTGAATTGATGGTTCTTGGAGGGAGCGACTGCAGAAGAAAAGGGAAGTGGTTGAAAGTGTTTAAGGTAAGAAATATATCTACCATATAGCATGGGCGATATGGTCAGGAGTGCCTTGCCTTTATCTGGGAGATTGTATAAATGCCTACCGTAGCATTTGCAGGGGGAGATATGACAAAATTCCTCTATCCTTCAGGCTTTGAAAAACATCCATATCATGTTCCATCAATCCCATTTTTGGACGGCAATGGGATGTTGGAAAGGGTTTTGGGATTTGGCTTTATGTAGCTAGTTGCATTTGCTTAAAAGTTTCTAATGCCATTTCAACAAATCTATTTTGTGTAGCATGGATATTCGAAAAGGTTAGGAAATGGGCTTTATGCCTACAAATGGCATTTGCTTTAAAGTTTCTAAAGACTCTTCAACAAATCCATTATGTGCATATCCTGCAATTTCTGTAGTCCATAAGACCACATTTCTTTAGGCATTTTGTGAAATGGATCACGTTCCTTGTCTATGCTCCCACAGTTTGCATACATGTCTACCAAAACATTTCCAATTAAAATATTTGATAAAAATTCCCCTTCTGTTATGCTTTGTTGGACGTCCATACCATGTTCCATAGTTCCCATGTTGGCGCAGGCAGCGAGAATACTGGCATAGGTTTAAGAATTTGGCTTTACATATGCTAATGGCTTTTCTTAAAAGTTTCTAAAGCCTTTGTAACAAATCCATTTTGTGTGTGTCCTGCAATTATTGCGTTCCATGAGATGAAACTGCTTGAAGCATTCTGTCAACAGAATAGAAAACTTAGGAAAAAGAAAAGGAAAATGGTTGAAAGCAAATCACTCAGGCGAGCGTATAAAATTGAAAGATCTGAAGTGAGTTGGAGGGGAGTACGAACAAAAAATGAAAGAATCATCTTCCAAGGAATAGATCCAAGGCTGAGGAGGAAATCTTTTTTTTAAGGTCTTTACATCACTTCTCTATTTTTCCAACACAAAGGCTAAAATACCTCTACTGTAATTTCATTAAGCACAGAAAAAATAGAAAACACAGTGGTGCATATAAATCATATACCTAAATTTATTTCAATGCAAGATATTTACATTGCCTCTTTTCTTGGATTTGTTTTAACATGCAGAACTGTTTTCTTAATTCTTTAGATAAAAGGGTTTTCAAAGAAAGATCATGTGTTTTGTGATTTGTTATTTTCAGTAAAACATGGGTTTGATCGTTTAGAGAATATAATGAGGACATCCACACAAAACTGGGATGCTATGATAGATATTGAAGAGATCTAAGTCCCTTGGAACCCTTTTGTTATACGTTGACTTCTCTGAATCAATTTTTCATTACAACCCTTCTTAGAAAATTAAGTGGCTTTGTGTTTTGGTCATTACGACCATATTTCTTCTGAGACACTAGCCTTGTGGAAACCCTCGCCCTTGAGTTAAATAATGAAATGTCACTAAAATACCTTAGAAACATTGATCTATGTTTGTGCATTGAAAATTGGTCACGTAATTTTTAGTTAAGAAAATCTGTCATGCAACCCAAGAATTTAAGGAAGTTTATTTTTACCCTTAAACCAATAATGAGGATGGATTTTAAATCTGAGTTAGAGGTATTTGATAATGGATATATACATCATGGACATTATAAGTTTAGAGGATTGATATACTTGAAAGCAATGGATAGCACCCTATTATAGGTGATTTTACTATTACTAGTAATTGGAATTTCCTTTGTTTGAATTCTAAGATATAATTGAGAGATTATTATGATATTATCATTATGTTTTAAAGAAATGAGTTTGTGGTTAGCATCCTTAGGGACTAATCAATAAACATTAGTACTCAAAATATATATATTAATTAAATTAAAGTTACTAGATGGATTGTTAGTTAAGGTCTTGCCCTCTAAATTCTTTATCCATTACATTGGATGTCGAGACATCATGGTGAGATGATAGGACATTCTTAACCTATAGGCATTAATTGTTATTGTATGCCTAGTAAAATCTTATAGATCTACTAAGAGTTGAGATGTAGTGTACTTAGTACATTTTGTCTGTTACTTCAGAGTCTAGAATATTGAGTCCTTGTGCATGGTCTTGAGCACTTGTAAAGGCTAAGGATGCACATGAGAAGGTTGATCCATTTGCGGGACGTCAAGTTATCCATCTGCGAGGCATTGATTTGGGCATGATTGATTCTATGCAACACCCTAGTGTCTTGTACCTTTGTTGTCGTGAGTAAGACCCGATATTGTATTGATGAGCATCTCTATGTGTTGACTTTGGCCTTATGCATTGTTTTCCATGTCTGCTCCATGATTGATGTGAGTGTTGGCCATAATGTATACCCTTTGTTCTTTTGTTTGGGCCTTGTGACTACCTCCGAGCATGGTGGAGTGGTCTCTTATGAGTCCACATGGTTGGGAGGCGTTGCCACTGCCATTGGGGACCGGTGAACAAGTTTTGGAGCACCAGATTGGGGATGTTCTCACTCTCCATTATCCTACCTATTGTTGTACCTAATTCAGTCATTGTATTATATTCAGGACTATTTTATTGTACTTGTATTCCATATTCATGGCTCTATCATTGTATATGTATATTCTTTCATGTAATTTTGTATTGTGAGAGATGATGTAAATTATAGTAATAAGAAGATATGTGATGTTGCCTCTTATTTGACTTACAGATTCTGGTGTGGGTATCAGATCTGCGTGTACTATGGTGTTTATGGATTCATGTTTATATTTAGAAATTGGATTAGAAACATTTGAATTGGTGTTTAAAATGAATGTAGTTTATTAATGTTTCTCTGCAGAGTGATTTAGTCATCTCCTGTGGGTTGTACATTCGACCATATTTGGCCATGAACATTGTTGACATATCAAATCGACAACCATCTTATGTGTATATTATCACTTCATGTCAAAAAAAAAATTATCTTGTCCTCTTTTGGCCCTTACCCTTCAGGGTTCATGGGGCCGGATGTTACATCTGGTATCGGAGCCCATGTTCATACACTGGGAGCTCTGGTGTACTTGAGCCTTCTATGTTTCACTGTGTTTGGTGTGTGTGTCATGAGCTTGTTATATTGTTTTTATAGGCTTGATTGCTTTCATGCCTTAGCATGGCATTAGTGGGCTAAGTTATAACCCCATACTTAGATATCATGGAGGAAATAGCCTTCATGGGCTTACCTTACTTAGTGGGACTAGAGTTTTGAGTCTTGTATGTTTGTGGGTTAAAGGTAACTTAGATTGCCTAAATACCCTTGTTTCTACTATTCTTGTAAGCTTTGTGCTATAGATATAAAGGATGGCAGGATGTAGCTGTTTGTAGATGTGGACAAATTAGTTTGATTTCTCCATGCTCTCTTGTAAGTGTTGGATGATTGCTGATTTTTCTTATAACCTCTTAATGTGCTTAAGTTGCTACCATTTATCATCCTTGATAACATATTGAAGTCATTGGAATATTAATGGTGCCTTATACTTCCCCTTAGTAGAATTTGCATGTTCCTATGATGAATATTGTATGGCATGTAATGTCTTGACTAGAGATGAAATCTATCTTTCTTTCCTCTTCTTAGTTGTCAATAGTTGACAACATGTTAGAATAATCGCATATAGATTTAACTAGTATGTTAGAATTGCAATAAGTAAAAGATATAATGAGATAAGAGTGAAGAAGACCTTATGCTTGTTATGGTTATGTATTGAAAGTGATTAGATGTTTATGAGAAACTCCTTAATTAGTTTACATGGGAACGGTAATTGCTTAGTGGGTATATCTTGTTGATCAAATTTGATCTCCTCAATTACATTGTGGTTTTAATGAGATCATATAGATAAACACTTGTAATTTAATGCATGTTAGAGTAATAGGAATGTTGCATATCTTGCTTGGTGAGAAATTGCATGCCATTGACATGACCATGGTTACTTATGCTTATATGTATGGTTGTGAACATGAGGAATGGATTAGAGTTCCTTAAACAAAACTCATTTCATTATGTTATTAGCATCCGATTCTCTTGTGAACGAATGGTATTCCTATGACTGGTGACACGATGTCGCATTATGTGTCATTATGAGATGTATATCATTATGTAATTATAGAAGTGACTGTAATAATGATTGTGAAAAAAATGTTAATTATGTTTGTGCATTTATTGTAAAATGATAGTGATGATGCTATACATGTTCATACACTATTGTTTTATGTTGATAGAATTACAAAGTGAATTTATGATGTTACAGGTAATGAGTTGCCTTCTGAAAAGACTAAAATTGGTATGGCTATTTGGGAGTACCTATTGTTGGGTAAAATTGTGTATCTTGCATTATGTTGCATAGCCATAGGTGAACTATGGTTATGTCTAGGTAAGAGAAATTGTGATTGTATTCCTCATTAAGTGAACATCCATTGATGTATTCCTATTGAGTATTGTGATTAACTAGTGGTTGAGATGTGTACCCATGGGATGGTGATATTGTGTACCCATCCATGGAGGATATATATGGATTATGTGTATGGGAGAAAACCATACCATGTATGTGTTTTTTGTTGTCACCCTATTGACTGCCAACCCAAGGGTTGTTGATAGGTCAATATGTGGAGGGTAGTAGCAGCAACAGAGTTCCTTGGGAAGGAATTGCACAGCATATGTATAATGGCAGTGTGAAATGACAGTGATCATTTCAACCTCCTGGGAAAGTACTCACTACTTCCCCTTATTAATGGACCAAATACTTGGTTCATATAGTGTTAGCCTAATCCCCTCAATTCTTGAGGATGATATTAGTTGTGGTATGAGCACCTGTGACAACTATAATCTTACGCTAATGTGATTGTTTTAGATATGATGCCACCCCCCACTGGTGTTCCGACACAGTGCTAGTGAGGATACCGTGTTGCTGATGGTAGCGAGCTGAGCTCAAGGACACGATGCCACGTACCTAGATACATGATGGCGTAGTATATATGTTGTGTTCCTACTTGTGCAAAGAGGAGTGGTTGCTCGCATAGAGTAGAGGGTTCGCTCAAGAGGGCCTCGGTTCTGATCAGTTGGCATGCGAGTGGAATCTAGCCATGTGCACCTCTAGCTCGGTGTGTTACTACATGTGCTTTCTCAGTGGGTACACACTATGCAGGATGTTCATATGAGTAGGACATTGCCATGCGGTATACGGCCATTGTGTGCTTTCTCCGCTTGGCATATACCATGCGCGGCTGCACCGCATGAGGTATGTGACCTGGGTGGCCGGCACATTACTTTTCCATGTGAGGGTTGCGTGAGTAGGCCATACCCACTTGAAGGACTGTTGAGACAGTCACACTTGTTTTCCTCCTTCCTCGTGTGGTGACTAGTGATAGTCACGTAGTGTTGTAATGTGTATATTTCAAAGACACTGAATCTTCTTTTGGTTATTGGTGACTTTTGCTTTTCTTGTGTGGACCAGTACTTTGGGTTATCTTGCTTGTATTAGTTTAGCCATGGATGATTTTCTTGGCATGTAACTCTTGTGGTTACATTTGATTTATTGTTGAAACTATGTGCATTTTTCTTATTTTATTGTTGGAATTGAGATTTACTCTTTCTTATTTATATTTTGGTGGCTAAACTCATTGACTTTTCTATTTTGAATGTTGGTCTTGTGTTGTGATGTGATTCCTCATCAGGTATGGTGAGATCCACCCATTTGAGTGTATACAAGGAAGTAGACGCAGGGAAACCCTTGAGGATGGGGGTATGTGTGAGGTGTTCTAAGCTCTAATTCACTACCTTCCTATTGTTTGACTATCTCTTAGAGGCTAAAACCCTTACACAAACAAGAGATATGTCATTGTGACTTGTATGGAAGGGCTCACTAGGTGGGTCAATGCCATCAAGACACATGGATATGGCTATTGGACATGGTTATTGGTTATGGACTCATGGATATGTTGGATATGCATGGTACTACAACATCCATGTGAACCCCTATGTAACCTTGTGATGAGAATGAGTATATATGTTTTGTAGGTGGTACAATTGTCATGTATGTAGTTGCATATTAAAACACATAAGAGAACAAAATTTGCATCATTATGCCTTGAAAAGTGACAAACTATTGCATTATATGTAAAGAGATGTCATGGATGCTATTAAATTAGAGGTTGAAATTATGTATATGTGTGCATGTGTGCTCCATTTTATAGATAGTTGCATATAAAAGTTAGAGAATTAAAAATTTCTTGAAAGTGTATTTTACTGCAATTTATGAGAAAATTGTGTGGTTTATGCTAGCATATATGTGTAAATTAATGGTTGTTGCTTTTCCTTGATGGATTCTGATATTATTATGATGTTGACATGATTGGTTATCCTCCTGGGTTACATGCTTGTTGTTGCTTTGGCTATGATGTATGTTAGATGCACATGTGCTTTGACGTGTGATCAGAGTGATGCAAGTATTGGGTATCGACTCCGCCTGGACTCACAGGCCTGAGCGTACTCTTATTATTTCCAATGGTGGTTACTGGAGATAGTCACAGGCCCTGTTCCCTACCCTAGCCACTATACCCTGCTAATGTTGTGTTCCTGTGTTGTTGTCTTATCATCCAATTACCTAATGGTAATGTCTAGATTGCCCCATATGGTCATGTGTAGTTTTCCAGTGTGGTGGTTGAGACTTTTCTCCTTGGTTTCCATTGATTATTTGATGCAATTTCCTTGGCATCATTCTTTATTTTGATTGGATGAAATTGTCTTATCCTAATGCATATTTTGTAGGAATGAGTGCCTTGCCTATTCCTTACCCATGTTCTGGGGTTGATTGCATATAATTGTGCATGTGATTACCTGATTTTTTTTTATTGTATCAAGTTTCATGGACTAGTGTGTCCTTTGGCTACATCTTAGTGTTTGCAGGCTTCCAGAAGTAAGCCTAGTCCTAGGGGGTAGGATGTAATGACCCCATGTTCTTAGTTAGGTGATGCAATTAATGTAATAAAGTATCTTGTTAGTAGGTGTGAATTGATGGTTCTTGGAGGGAGCGACTGCAGAAGAAAAGGGAAATGGGTGAAAGTGTTTAAGGTAAGAAATATCTCTGCCATATAGCATGGGCGATATAGTCGGGAGTGCCTTGTCTTTATCTAGGAGATTGCATAAATGCCTACCATAGAATTTGCAGGGGGAGATATGACAAAATTCCTCTATATTTAA
Organism: Cunninghamia lanceolata; assembly: GCA_027924645.1. Taxonomy (NCBI): domain Eukaryota; kingdom Viridiplantae; phylum Streptophyta; class Pinopsida; order Cupressales; family Cupressaceae; genus Cunninghamia; species Cunninghamia lanceolata. The sequence goes on along the minus strand of BSBN01000744.1, from coordinate 1,063,097 downwards.
GGCTTTGAAAAACATCCATATCCTGTTCCATCGATCCCATTTTTGGACGGTAGTGAGGATCTTGGAAAGGGTTTTGGGATTTGGTTTTATGTAGCCAGTTACATTTGCTTAAAAGTTTCTAATGCCATTTCAACAAAAAAAAAATTGTGCAGCATGGATACTGGTAAAGGTTAGCAATTGGGCTTTATGCCTACCAATGGCATTTGCTTTAAAGTTTTTAAAGACTATTTAATAAATCCATTATGTGCATATCCTATAATTTTTGCAGTCCATAAGACCACATTTCTTTAGGCATTTTGTGAAACAGATCACATGCCTTGTCTATGCTCCCACAGTTTGCATACATGTCTACCACAACATTTCTAATTAAAATATTTGATAAAAATTCCCCTTCCATTATGCTCTGTTGGATGTCCATACCATGTTCCATAGTTCCCATGTTGGCGCAGGCAGTGAGAATACTAGCAAATGTTTAAGAATTTGGCTTTACATTTTCCAATGGCTTATCTTAAAATTTTCTAAACCCTTTGTAACAAATTCATTTTGTACATGTCCTACAATTATTACGTTCCATGAGATGAAACTGCTTGAAGCATTCTGTCAACAGAACATAAAACTTATCAAAAAGAAAGGGAAAATGGTTGAAAGAAAATCACTCAGGTGAGCGTATCAAATTGAAAGATCTCAGGTGAGCTGGAGGGGAGTATGAATAAAAAATGAAAGAATCATCTTTCGAGCAATAGATCCAAGGTCGGGGAGGAAATCTTTTTTTTTTAAGGTATTTACATCACTTCTCTATTTTTCCAGCACAAAGGCTAAAATACCTCTACTGTAATTTCATTAAGCACAGAAAAAATAGAAAACCAAGTGGTGCATATAAATCATATGCCTAAATTTATTTCAATACAAGACATTTACATTGCCTCTTTCCTTGGATTTGTTTTAACATGCAGAACTTTTTTCTTAATTCTTTAGATAAAAGGGTTTCCAAAGAAAGATCATGTGTTTTGTGATTTGTTATTTTGGGTAAAACATGGGTTTGATCTTTTAGAGAATATAATGAGGACAACCACACAAAACTGGGATGCTACGATAGAGATTGAAGAGATCTAAGTCCCTTGGAACTCTTTTGTTATACGTTGACTTCTCTAAATCAATTTTTCATTACAACCCTTCTTAGAAAATTAAGTGGCTTTGTGTTTTGGTCATTACGGCCATATTTCTGCTGAGACACCAGCCTTGTGGAAACCCTCGCACTTGAGTTAAATAATGAAATGTCACTAAAATACCTTAGAAACATTGATCTATGTTTGTGCATTTAAAATTGGTCACATAATTTTTAATTAAGAAAATATCACGCAACCCAAGAATTTAAAGAAGTTTATTTTTACCCTTAAACCAATAATGAGGATGGGTTTAAAATCTGAGTTAGAGGCAGTTCATAATGGATCTATATATCATGGACATTCTAAGTTTAGAGAATTGATATGATTGAAAGCAATGGATAGTACCCTATTTTAGGTGATTTTACTATTACTAGTATTTGGAATTTCCTTTGTTTGAATGCTAAGATATAATCGAGAGATGATTATGATATTATCATTATGTTTTAAAGAAATGAGTTTGTGGTTAGCATCCTTGGGGACTAATCAGTAAACATTAGTACTCAAAATATATATATTAATTAAATTAAAGTTACTAGATGGATTGTTAGTTAAGGTCTTGCCCTCTAAATTTTTATCCATTACGTTGGATATCGAGACATCATGGTGAGATGATAGGACATTCTTAACCTATAGGCATTAATTGTCATTGTATGCATAGTAAAATCTTATAGATCTACTAAGAGTTGAGATGTAGTGTACTTAGTACATTTTGTTTGTTACTTGAGAGTCTAGGATATTGAGTCCTCATGCATGGTCTTGAGCACTTGTAAAGGCCAAGGATGCACACAAGAAGTGAAAGGAAGCTAGGTGTGTAGAAAACACTTCCTACACTAATCTATTGAGGAGACAGCTATGCAAATTCAACTTTATCCTAAATATTACAGCAATGTTAAACCATTAACATGAGATATTGCAGCAAAACACAAGAACCAGAAAGTAGACAGAAGAAGATAGACTAAGATTTATGGTGGGGAAAACCCTTAATGGGTGAAAAAATCCCACACTCAGAAACATGCACAATGTATTAACAAATCTGAAAGAATGTTTACAATACACTTGTAATGCAAGCTTCAATTGTCTTTGACACTCGTGTCTGGAGTCAATCTGGCAGCATAACAGTACCTATAAACCTGTGATACAAACTCCATCTCCAAGCACCTATATATATAGAAAATACAAAGCAATATTGGACCTATCTTGGAATGGGCGTCCATTATGGAATCTTGGACAAAAACCCATGCCTAGGGACACTTGGTCAACATTGTAGAATGTGTCTGACACTTTTTCATAGCTCCCATCCCAAAGAGGTCACCTATTTCCAAAATGGGCTATGACAAATGCTCTTATGACACTTACGACCGTCATAGAATCTGTCAGAGCGGTTACAACTTACAGCTGTTAGAGAATCTATCATACACATGCTATAAATAGCATATTCTCTTACAACACATCATATTCCATCTTGGTGCACCCAAATATGCCTCATTCAAAGATGCTTCATGACACATGTCATTACCTATCTTACAACCTTCTATTCTGGACTCTTACCTGTCATAGATTCATCATAGGAATATGTCATAACCATTTCAATCAAACATTCCTTACACAACATAGAAGATGCTGACACATGGCAGAATATTCCTACCACTAAGTGGGATGCCTATCTCCTCATGTGAGGACAAAAATACAAGTTGTCATAATCCATGTAGGATTGACACATCACCGTGCCACATCCCACAATATGACAATACAGATTTTCCAATTATTTACAACATAGGCAATTAAATAATAAATACAAACATTACAAATGCAGAGAATTACCAAGGTTGAGACACCTTAATTCCTAACATTCTCCCACTTGTTGAACACCTTGTAAGAGCCAATAGAAAAATAGGATTTAACTGCTATAGGCTGAGAGGCCCATAGACTTCGAACACCATCTAAACATTTCTTTGCCCGCTAGTTTCGTCAATACATCTGCAACATTCTTCAAAGTATCTACCTTCTCCAAATTTATCTTTCCATCCTCAACCATGTCCCTAATGAAGTGAAACTGAACATCAATGTGCTTGGTTCTAGCATGGAAAGTTGGATTCTTTGCAAGGCAAATTACACTCTGACTATCACAATTGATCATGATCTGACCTACATCAACACCAATATCTGAACACAATCTCTTAAGACAAATGGCTTCCTTACAAGCATGAGTTGTTGCCATATACTCAGCTTCTATCGTGGACAAAGCAACAACAGGTGTCACTTACTCATCCAACTAATAGCACAACCAAAAAGTGTAAAAACATAAGCACTGGTGGATCTCCTGCTATCAATGTCACCTGCCCAATTTGAATCCACAAATCCATGAATATCAATAGAATGTGGAGGTCCTGAAACATTACCATGCTATCAAATGGAATACTCAGAAGTACCCCTCAAATATCTGAGCACTCACTTAACTTCATCCCAATGAACTCATCCATGATTAGCCATAAATTGACTAAGGACTCCCACTGCTTGGGCAATGTCTGGTCTTGTACAGACCATAGCATACATCAAACTACCAACAACACTAGCATAAGGTACTCTTCTCATGTCCTCCACCTCACTAGGAGATTTTGGATAATCCTCAACAGACAACTTTGTCCCCAAAGAAATGGGAACACACAATGGTCTACAATCTGCCATGCTGAATCTGTCCAACATGGACTTCACATACTTACTTTAGCTTAACCAAAGTTTTTTGTTAGTTCTGTCTCTTCTGATTTCCATTCCTAGAATGTACTTGGCTGCCCCTAAATCTTTCATTTCAAACTAAGCTGACAACTGAGATTTAAAATCAAAAATCATATTTTTACCCTTCCCAATGAGCAACATATCATCAACATATAGTGCAACAATGAGAATATGATCACCATCAAATTTATAAAACACACAGTGATCCAATTTCGATCTCACAAATCTAATTGACAACACAAAGGCATCAAACTTCAAGTACCATCTTCTAGGGGATTGTTTCAAACCATATAAAGACTTCTTAAGTTTGCAAACCAAATTTTCTTTACCTTTCACCATGTAATGCTCTGGTTGTGACATGTAGATCTCTTCCTCTAAGTCACCATGAAGGAAAGCTATCTTCACATCCATCTTTTATACCTCCAAGTCATAAGTTGCTGCGAGTGACAACAGGAATCGAATGCATGTCAGCTTTGCAATAGGAGAGAAGATCTCACCATAGCCTATACCCTCCACTTGTGGATACCCCTTCACAACCAATCTGGCCTTATACTTCTCAACATTGCCATCTACACCAATTTTCTTCTTGAACACCCATTTGCATCTAACAGGTTTCCATCCAGGAGGTAAAGGCACCCAGTCCCAAGTTTGATTCTTTTCCAAAGAAGCCATTTCTTCCTCCATGGCCTCCTTCTAGGAACCTGCATCCTTCATATCCAAAGCCTCTAATACAATTCTAGGTTCATCACTATTAGTAATCAAAGCATAAGCACAACTAGAATCAAGTAATGTAAAACCAAACCTTTCAGGTTGCTTTCTTATCCATGTAGACCTCCTCAAGAGTTGAGGTTGAGGTTGAGGTTCGGCTTCTTCATCTGAGCTTTTAGAGCTGCTAGAGCTCTCCTCATCATCAGGTCCAACATTGTCTTTCTGTTCTGTCTTCTCAGGGGTGAGAGGAAACTGAACAACATCCTCTTTCTTTTCTTCTTTTTCTAGCTACAAAATAGTGGAAGAAGGTGTAAGCTCTCTGAAGATGACACTTTTGCTATACAACACTTTTTCAGCCACGGGGTCCCCAAGCTTGTATCCTTTCACACCAACACTATAGCCAATGAAGATACACTTAACAGCTTTGTTCTCCAACTTTGACCACTTCTTCCTAGGCACATGTGCATATACCTCACAACCAAAAACATGAAGATGCCTTACTGAAGGCTTTCTACCAGACCACACCTCCATGGGTGTCTTTCCAACAAGAGCTGATGTAGGAAATTTGTTTACCTAATAGCAAGCAGTGGCAATAGCTTCAACCTAAAACTTTTGTTCTAGACCAGCTCCACTAAGCATACTCGTAGCCTTCTCCATCAGTGTCCTGTTCATCCTCTCTACAACTCTATTTTGGTGCAATGTGTATGGAGTTGTCTTATGTCTTTCAATCCCAAGTTCCTTGCAATACTTATCAAATTTTGTAGAACAAAACTCACCACCATTGTCAGTTCTCAAACATTTAATCTTTTTACCAGTCTAATTTTCAACAAAAGCTTTAAACTCCTTAAACTTGCTATAGACTTCAGATTTGTTTCTGAGAAAATAAATCCATGTCCTTCTACTGTAATCATCTATAAAAGATACAAAGTATACAGATTTTGATAATGAAGGAACATTAATAGGACCAAACACATTAGAATGAATAAGGTCCAACACACTAGAAGACTTATGAGAACTTGAGTAAAACTGAACATGGTTTTGTTTTCCATAAATGCAATGTTTGCAAAAGTTGAACTCAAGATTACAATCATCTAACCCCTCAACGAGGTTCTTATTTTTCAGGGTACACAGACCCTTCTCACCAATGTGGCCAAATCTCTTATGCCATAACATTATTTTTTCTGCAGGACGTTTAACTTCCAATGCATGATTACAACCATCAAGACTAGAAACAACAGATTTCTTCACTGCTCGTTTAGATGGTGGGGATGAAGTGGCAGCTGCCCTCTTCCTTGAGTCAGAAGAACTATTGCATTGTGCAATGCATGCTTCTAGCTGAAATAGAGTACCTCTCCGAGTACCCTTAGCAAGCACCATAGATCGTCTAGTCATCTTGCATCCTTCTTTTGAAAAGACAACTTGCACACCTGCATCATTCAAACTACTTACAGAAAGAAGGTTCCATGCTAAGCCTGGGATGTGCATAACCCCAAAGATCCCCTTCACTCAACCATCATGGAATCGGATAGAGACTCTTCCACGACCAACAATCTTTAGATGAGAGTCGTCACCCAGATACACCTTCCCACCATTGAACTCCTCATAACTAGTGAACCAGTCTCGATGCAAGGTCATGTGGAATGATGCACCAGAGTTGATTAGCCACACATCATCAGATGCATGGGTTGCCAGGGCTATGACGAAAGCATCACCGTCATCTGGTGATTTGTCATAATCTAAATTAGGAGCTTTCTTCTTTTTCTTCTTCTCCTCTTTGCATTCCTTTCGGAAATGCCTAGTCTTGCCATAGTTCCAACAAAGAGCCTTAGACTTTCCAGGAGATTTGGATCTACCCTTCTCATCTTTCTTGTCCTTCTTCTTCCCTTTCTCCTTGGGTCTTCCACAAACTGCAAGGGCTTCTTTGGCTGCCTCAGAAGACTTTATCCACATCTCTTTAGACAATAGTGAAGAAACCATTTTGAGTGTGGATGTGGTGCTTCTGATTCCCATGACAAGATGATCCCATGAGTCCGGTAGAGAACAAAGCAGGGTCATACACCAATCCTCCTCCTCCATCTTTACACCAATAGATGTTAATTGTGCAACCAGGATATTAAAGGCATTCATATGCTCATCCATGCATCCTCCATCCTCCATTAGAAGAGAATACAACTTCTTTCTCAGGAAAAGTTTATTGACTAGGGATTTGGCTTGATACACATCTCCCAACTTCTTCCAAAGGAGTTTTGCAGTAGTCTCGTCATGGACATTTAACAACACAGAAGCAGCAAGACTAAGTCTTATGAGACCCTTAGCCTTCCGATCCTTGAGATCCCACTCATCTTGTGTCATTGTAGCTAGTTTAGTTCTGTTCACACTTTCCCAAAGGTCTCGGTCAACTACCATGTCTTCCATTTTGACCTTCCATAGCTTGAAATTACTGCCATTGAACTTCTCTACTTCAAACCTTCCTGATGTGCCTGCCATCTCCTTGTTGCAATAAGATATAGAATACTCTGTACAAACTCCCACTCAACCTAAGATTAGCTCAAAAAACCCCTACCCTGCAACTAGGACCAAAGGTGATTACGCTCTGATACCAACTGAAAGGAAGCTAGGTGTGTGGAAAACGCTTCCTACACTAATCTATTGAGGAGAGGGGTATGCAAATTCAACTTTATCCTAACTATTACAGCAATGTTAAACCATTAACATGAGATATTACAACAAAACACAAGAACTAGAAAGTAGACAGAAGAAGAGAGACTAAGATTTACGGTGGGTAAAACCCTTAACGGGTGAAAGACCCCACACTCAGAAACCTACACAATGTATTAACAAATCTACAAGAATGTTTACAATACACTTGCAATGCAAGCTTCAATTGTCTTTGACAATCATGTCTCGAGTCAATCCGGCAGCATAACAGTACCTGTAAACCTGTGATACAAACTCCATCTCCAAGCACCTGTATATATAGAAAATAAAAGGCAATATTGGACCTATCTTGGAATGGGCATCCAATATGGAATCTTGGACCAAAACCCACACCTAGGGACATTTGGTCAACATTGTATAATGTGTCTAACACTTGTCCATAGCTCCCACCCGAAAGAGGTCACCTATTTCCAAAATGGGCTATGACAGATGCTCTTACGACACTTACGACCATCATAGAATCTATCATAGCGGTTACAACTTACAGCTGTAAGAGAATCTGTCATACACATGCTATAAATAGCATATTCTCTTACAACACATCATATTCCACCTTGGGGTGCCCAAATATACCTCATTCAAAGATGCTTCATGACACATGTCATTACCTAACTTACAACCTTCTATTCTCAACTCTTACATGTCATAGATTCGTCATAGGAATCTGTCATAACCATTTCGGTCAAACATTCCTTACACAACATAGAAGATGCTGACACATGGTAGAATATTCCTACCACTAAGTGGGATGCCTATCTCCTCATGTGACGACAAAAATACAAGTTGTCATTATCCATGTAGGATTGACACATCACCGTGCCACATCCCAGAATATGACAATATGGATTTTCTAATTATTTAGAACATAGGAAATTAAATAATAAATACAAACATTACAAATGTAGAGAATTACCAAGGTTGAGATACCTTAATTCCCAACAAGAAGGCCGATCCATTTGCGGGATGTCGAGTTATCCATCTGCGGGGCGTTGATTTGGGGATGATTGATTCTATGCAACACCCTAGTGTCTTGTACCTTTGCTATCATGAGTAAGACCCAACATTGTATTAATGAGCATCTCTATGTGTTGACTTTGGCCTTATGCACTATTTTTCATGTCTGCTCTGTGATTGATGTGACTGTTGGCCATAATGCATACCCTTTGTTCTTCTATTTGGGCCTTGTGACTACCTCCGAGCACGGTGGGGTGGTCTCTTATGAGTCCACATGGTTGGGAGGCGTTGCCACCGCCATTGGGGACCGGTGAACAGGTTTTGGAGCACTAGATTGGGGATGGTCTCACTCTCTGTTATCCTACCTATTGTTGTACCTAATTCAATCATTGTATTATATTCAAGACTATTTTATTGTACTTCTATTCCATATTCATGGCTCTATCATTGTATATGTATATTCTTTTATGTAATTTTGTACTCTCTTGTGAGAGATGATGTAAATTATAGTAATGAGAAGATATGTGATGTTGCCTCTTATTTGACTTATAGATTCTAGTGTGGGTATCAGATCTGTGTGTACTATGGTGTTTATGGATTCATGTTTATATTTAGAAATGGGATTAGGAACATTTGAATTGGTGTTTAAAATGAATGTAGTTTATTAATGTTTCTCTAGAGAGTGATTTAGTCTTCTCCTTTGGGTTGTGCATTCGGCCATATTTGGCCATGAACATTGTTGACATATCGAATCGACAACCATCTTATGTGTATATTATCACTTCATGTCAAAAAAATAAATTTATCTTGTCCTCTTTTGGCCCTTACCCTTCGGGGTTAGTGGGGCGGGATGTTACAACTAATGTCATCTAATTTATCCCATAATTCCTTAACTCTGAAAAAGTAATCACTAATTTCATTTGCTTCCATTTTGATTGAAAGTAATTTTCTCTTTAGAAACATAATTCTATTTGTCTGTAATTTGATACAAACCTTTCAGCGTAGTCCACGTACTAGCAGAGGTAGTGATATCTCGAATATGAGGGATAATTGAGTCCTTCACATACGTAAGAGAATCTTAACTTTGGATTCTCTATTCTCCCAATCTTTAACAGCTGCTATAGGCATAGTAGGTTTGGCCTCTGTACCATTTACAATTGTCTACACATTGTACCCTACCATTAGAATCTACATCTTATACTTCCAATTGACATAATTTGTGCCATCTAACTTATTTGATTCAATTTGATATAAATATGTAAGATTTACCATTTTGAAACAAAACTTTTACAAGACACCTATTTGCTTTAAGCTTACACTTAACAACACAAATTTCTCCTAGGCATATAATGGCAATTTCAAAATTCTAATTCAATTTAGTCCCCCCATATTATGTTCAGCTTATAGTTGACTGCACAACTTTTCACATGAAACAAAATGCAAGACACACAAGGCTTATATAAAATTACAATAGCCAAGTAATGAGGGATGGAGGATAGGCTCTAACTACTCTTCTAGAATCCTTCTCACACACAGGAAACAACAAGCACAACACTTAGATTGGACTGACACTTGACAAATAGACTTCAACATCACGTCTTGTTTGTTGGAGCCTCTCTTTTATTTTGGCAACTTCATATCCAAAACAGCTGAAAGACTCAACTCACTTGTTACTCCAAGTGCTGCTCTTTGATGACTATCACTTTCTAATGCAACACTAGCACATAATTAGAAACAACTTTAGACTAGGCGACGGCTCCTTCCATGCTTCAACTTGGCTCTAATACCAAAACAAAGAAGATAACAACAACATACATCACAAAATTGGATGCTCCAAATTGTTATGTTTATTGAACAAGAGATTACATTTTATAACAATAAACAAACTTAACAACCCCCTATAACTTGCAAATATAATTGACAACACTGTAGAGTTGTTTAAAAACAAACTAGAGACTAGATGACGGCTCTACAAAAGTTTGTGACACCACTACAATTGCTTGACACATCTACGACACATATTCAACATATGCATAATTCAATTATGAATTATTCTAACATATATTTCAGTAGAGCAAGTCAATTAACCTCTCATTCTTTTGGAAATATGTCTTTATTTCATTTTTACACACAATATTTGAGTTCTTTGAACATTTAGCATGGAAAAAAATGTGAAATGCTATTCCCTTTACATCTACGTTTACATGGAAGTGATCTTTGTGTAGATATGGATGTAAGATTGTCTTATTGTCAATTGAGGGCCCCAAAGAAAAGAGCATCTCACATTTTTCTCCATATTAAATATCCAAGTAACTCTAACATTGTCATGTATGAATGAAATGAAGGCATATGACCACTAGGATGGGACATTAGTTGACTTACTTTGCTGAAATATGGATCACTCATTTCAAGTCATTGGTCATTTCGTAAGCTGTATCACTTACAATTTCAACATTCTACTTAAATATGATCCACTTCAAAATAGGAACGTCTTAACCAGCCAGTGCGTTATAAGCGATCGGCTAGTCGACGTGTGGTACGGCCAGTCAAAACAGTAAAAAATGCATGTACGGAAGGTCGAATACAAGTGTAGGTCGAAGAATTGAGTCAAATCATTTATTAGGTTTAATCGACTGACGTTCATCTTCGACCAGCCGTGCAGCCGGTCGTTTACAACGCACCGACTGTTTACGGCTGACCTTCAAAACACGTCTAATCTTTAGTCAATGCCAAGTTTCTGTCATTGTTCAAAAATTTATTTATAATGGTCATTACAGGCAGTTGATTTTAAATTTGAAAATTTTGATCATTGGTTACAGTCTAAATGATTTTAAGTTTCTTTATCGGCATTTCGAATGACTTTATTTTCTTTGGCTATTTTTAATAAAGTGGTGGAATTTTAGGTCAATTAATCAGAACAAATGGCCAAGTCTTGATTTTTCTTGTCTTTTCGTTACAGTCCAAATGATTTTATGTCTCTTTGTCGGCATTTCAAATGAATCTCTTTTCTTTGGCGATTTCCATCCAAGGTGTCAATTAATGGTTGAATTTTATTTTCTTTGGCGACGTTTCAGCAGAGAAAGCCTGGCGATATTTCAGCAGAGAGGTAATTAATTGTGGAATTTTAGGTCAATATATCAGAACAAATGGCCAAGTCAAGAAACTAAAATACGTTCATTTTACGCATGTTCTGGTTTAGCCAAATCATTTACGTCGTCATGTAAGAATCACACGAAGGCATGCTAAAAGTATACGCAAAATAAGATATTTTGCTTCCTTGATTTTGACTATTTATTATGATATATTTACTTAAAATTTCACCATTAATTGACTTTTCTTCTGAAATATCTCCAAAGAAAATAAAATTCCACCGTTAATTGGTTTTCAAAAGTCATTTCAAATGCTGCCAAAGAAATGTAAAATCATTTGAACTGTAATCAAAGAAAAGGAAAATCACGAAGGCAAATTGAACTGTAAAAGCGCCCTTTAATTTATAAAAATTTAAAACGTACTCTTTTATTTTTAAAAAAATTAGAAGTATGTGAGCAAGAATGAAAATTGTAGGATATTATGTAGTTGTAAGTAGTTATTTTATGAAGACTTTCTAATAGCAAATATTAAGATATTTAAATTTTGTCATATGTTATTGAAATTTGTATATTTATGTAAATTTTCATTTAGTTTTGATTTTTAAGATGTGATTTAATATAATTATATTTTGATAAGTGGTATATTCTCATTTAGTTTTAGATTTATTTGAAGGAATGATTTAATATAATATATATTGATAAGTGGCATATTCTTGTGTTAAATTTGGTTTAGTTTTTTGTCTATATCTACTCCCCATTTATTTTCACTTACTTTCACTTTCATACATTTATTCTTATCCAAGCCGTATTTACACTTATTTCTACATATGCACTTTATTATCAATTTAGACTTCTATATACAAAAATTTATAATCCCAAGATGTATGTTTTCCTATCCTAGATTAATCCAAGTTGGATCCTAAGTGGCTCAAGATTGAACCCAAATTCTAATTTTTTAAATTCAAACTCCTAGCTCCTACCCTTTCCTACTAGACATTAGGAGCTAACTCAGTACATGTTTGAATGAATTTTTGTTCTCTTACTATTTAAAGACATTCATTTGTACAATTAAACACATCCAAAAATCATTTAAAAATTAGGAGCAAATCATTCTAGGAACACTTGGATTTAGAGCTTAAAAAGAATCGATTGTATCAAAATCTATATATAGTTGATCTATATGCTTGTGTACGATATCCTCCAACATTTTCCCAAAGACATAAGGCTAGTCCAACAAGAGGTTGACCTAGAAAAACTTGACCTTAGTAATTTAACAACTTCCCTAAAGGTATTTTAAATACCATCATCCTTACGCACATTCAAATAGTAGAAATCATAATGAGTTAGATTGTAAAAGTTCATTATATGCTAGCTCAAATCTCTATATTAGGAGACAAATCTTGGTTGCTAAGGATCAACCTGAATAAGGAATTCTATGTTTGTTTTAATTTTGAGACAATGAACATAGCAAGGATATCATTTTCTAAGCATTGGTGAATTGATTTTACATATCTTTAACTAAGATATTTTTTCCTCAAATTAAGAGCTAAGTCCTTTTATCTATTATATTTATTATAAAAAAAAAATCAAAGACTCAAAATTTTTGATCTGGGCCCAAACAGATAGGAAACACTTAAACAGTGGGTACGTTGTAAAACGTACTGGCGTCGAAATCTGAGTAACTGATCGATTTTTCTCGACCAGGTGTCCCTCAGATCTTCAAAGCTTAATTGATGCGTCGTTTTATTCTTCTGTTGTAGAGCATCTGCAATGAATACTGCTTCATTAATTCCTTGCTGACACGAGATATTGGCATTTGCAGGCTTTCAATAAATCCCCCATCCGGCTTGAAAAACTTTATTCTCTCACCATTCTATTTTCCCCTATTCTGCCATTCCTTCCTGTTTTCTTTGAGATTGTGCAGGTCCTCAGCATATATACTTCAATGGTCATCAACTTTTTGCCCAGAAAAAACAATTTAATTTTTCATTTCCCAACTCTTCTTCTTCATCAATTAAATCAACGCAAAATTTTAATTTTTCATTTTCCAACTCTTCTTCTTTATGAATTAAATCTAGGTATAGATTAGGTGCATTGAAATGTAGCTTGATGAGTGTCTACTTAAATGTCATCCACTTCCACTGTCAGCATTGACTCAATGCTAATGTGGAAGTGGCCCGGCTCATCCTCTTCCACTCCTCCGTCCATCCCTCCGCCAGTCTTAACCGCACACTTCCCTAACTGTAGCAGGCTAACTTTGAAATATTCCCGCATTGAACTTTAGATATTTCTATTTTTCTTATCGTTTGTTTTTTGATTTGATTTGTTTTTTCATTTACCCGCTGCTTGCTGATCGCTCTTCATTTGGCGAATTCTTGTATTTTCCTAGAGGAAAATTATATTGCAGAATCTGCATTTGTTTTGCTCCGATCAGAAAGGTCGATTCCACGTCAGCATTATATTCAGTCCTGTTTTGCTCCGATCAGAAATGTAAACATCTTAAGAAAAACAATAAAAAAAACTCACTGCTGCATAAAAAATGGTTTTGATTTGGCACTAATTTGAAAAGGGTTTTGATTTTTTTCAAACAGCACTGCTGCTGCTGCATAAAAAATGAACTAGGATATGATTGATGCTGAGGAATGGCATGGAATTGGAAGGGCTTTTGTGAACTATTATTTTGATTTTAAGGCCAGTGCCCTGAAATTGCTTATAGCGTATGTACAGAATGGAGTCAAAAAGCTTCGGAACTGAGATGAATTTCTTAATAACACAACTACCTACAGACAATGGCATTGTTAATGCAGGAATAAAAGCTATGAGAGCTAAGTTTGAAGTGAGGTAGAGTATATTCAAGGCATATAATTGTTTCTGCTTTAGTTATTATAGATGAGGAATGGCATACCCTCTTCGACTTCTTTAAGTCAGCATGGTTAGAGACGTCGTAGAGAACAGATTAGTTAGGAAATATTGCAGATTTTCTGATGGGTTTCCCACAGATTTTGATCAGGAATTGGCACATAAAGTTGAGAACTTGAGCGTATTGTATTTGATCTTCAGCTTTGTTTGAGGATGAATAGGACAATGGAGACTGATAATTTCTATATATATCATTGCTGCTTTATTTCTAAACACGTAATGTTTCAAATAGTTTGTTAAAAAATTCCACAGATCATATCTTACGCATGTTTCTTTGTGCTATTGGAATTGTTATTATTGCATAAAATTTGCTCCGTTTTTTATGTTTGTGATCGGAGCACATGTATTTTCAAATTAATGCTCCGATTAGTGCCAAATCAAAACCCTTTTCTCATGCTAATTAAGTGCATTAGTGGTTGTTAATGGGGTTAGATAGTGGTGACCAAAGAGAGATTACAAGAAGTGTCAAGGAAGTTGTAGAAGGAGTCCACTGATGCTACAAAAGTTAGTTATTAGTTGCTGAGTGTGTAGGTGGTTGACAAGCTAGTTAACCTTCGCTTTTGGGCTCATAATTTTTAACTTTTGTTTGTGTCTCCTTTATGTCTTCTAACATCATTCCAAATTTTCCTCCAATGTGTACTACTATTAAAATATTTGGTATTCTTCCTCTTGGGTCACATCTTGGCTATCTTTGTTCTATTCCCTATTGTTGCAACTATCCTAGTTGTACTATCATACATAAGTTACACACACATAGACTATAGGTTTTTCTCACAACCACTGACACTTTTACCTTTATCTAATAATACTAGAATTAGACTTTGTACATTCCACTACCACTATCCCCTCAATGGATGATGTCTCTACATCCCTCTATCTAGAGCTTACACTTGTTTAAGGATACATGCAACACACTCACAAACTCATTTCTAGTGTTGTAACTTGTTTTGATACTACTTGATAGTAACATTAAGGTTGGAGACCAAAATGAAGAGTAGTCCCACCGAGTATCCTAAAATAAATGCACACAAATAATGTGCTAGAATGACTTTGGTCCATATTGTAGGAAGACTTGTAACTACACCAACAACCTACAATAGAAGACATCAACAATTGTAGTTATAATTATTTGAGATGTGACCTCTTTTTCACCTCCCACACAAACTAATACTTGTAGGCTAACATAACCCAACAATCATAGAAAATGGAACCCAATTCACATGCACTCACATTGACAATATATATATAAGAAAAATACATGATAAGAAAAATAGAAAAAGCTAAAGTTGAAGGCAGGAATATTTCAAAGTTAGCCATCTATGCTGTCAACCGTGGTTAGTGAAGTTTGTAGTTAAGTCTGGTAGAGGAATGGAAGAGGATGAGGGGGGCTACTTCCACGTCAGTATTGACTCAACGCTGACCATGGAAGTGGATGACATTTAAGTAGAGTTGCTTGATGATGGAGCAAATGTGTGGGGATCAGGGCTTAAATTTGACAGTCCACCTTGCCTGTCAAGGACTTTTTTTTCTACAGTTTAGTCTTCATTAATGCCTTTTGCATGACAATTAATTTTTTTAAATACAAGTCAAATTTTATAAAGAAATATTAAAAAAATTACAAATGGTTTTAATGTATTCATACCAAGGTATTTCAAATAATGTATGCATTCAAGTTCTTTCTATTTTTTATAGCTGTTAGGCTTTATCTTTCAATATAAAATTTAATTTTTTGATGTGTTGGAAAAACCAAAATATTCTATAAAAAACTTAAAGCCTATTGAAAACTTCTTAAAAAAACCTGAGATTTTTTTTAAATAATAAAAGTTTTTATTAAAGAATTTAAAAATTATATTTTATATATATAATATTCATAACTTTTTTAAAAAACTAAAAATCTGGAATTTATTTAAAATAATAAAAATTTCTATTAAAAAATAGAAGAAGTTTCTATTAAAAAAATTAAAAATAATAAAATGACTATAACACAAGAGTACATTCCACATGTCACTATGTAATTGTGTTAAATCATTCTATTAAAATGGTAATTAGCATGGGCATGTAAATTTCACCATTATATTTTGTCCCCACTTTGTGGTGCAAGTGAATTCTAACTTGGGAATGAATTATAAAGCATATGAATATTCTCAAACATGCATGATAAGTAAATATTCAAACATAAAAGGATATGGAGTCATGTAAAGTAATGGGCCCAACTTGATCTCTTCATGTGTTCCTCCTCCTTGGCATGTATACTTCATAGGAACATACAAAATAGAGAAAAGATATGCATTGAGTAGCTTATGTCACATAAGTGAAATAGGCACAAATTACAAGCTTGCTTTAAATATCAAGGAAAATGAAAAAGTAAGAAGAGAGAGTAGCGTTAGGAAGTTATACAATACTAAGGAAAGTGGTATGGTAATATTCCAGCTAGTGCAACAACAATAACATGGTATGACACTTCAAGACAAACCATCACATGTAATCAAAATCTATCTAGGCATAATGATGACTTTTTTTGTAGAATAAGTCACTACCTAAAATCTCAACATAGAAACACTAGCATGATGATATATTTCTCCCACCAATTGGTCGCATACAATGTGTGCAAGGAATTGGGGTAGAAGAAAAGTAATACATGAAAAGTAAATGCATTCAAATAATATGTAAACATGTAAGCACATAAATCATGTAAATTAAGTGTCATGGGTAAAATTATGTGCTACACAAGTAGAAAAGTATTGAATGATAAATATGGAAAGTATGGAATCTAGAGATAATGATCAAAGCATAAGGGCCCAAGGTTTCCCCTAATATGGGAAAATCATAAGTTGAAAATGGACTTAGAAATGTAACATACTTGTGGTATGGGGAAGGAATGGTGTCCCCAACATGGCTCTTAGAATGTGATGAGGCATGCAAGTAAACAATGGGATGGGGAAGGGGTGATTCTACCAATGTGATAAGATAGCTCTAGAAACATGATAATACATGTGACCACAAGATGATATGGGCCTAAAACATATTAGTGTGTTCAACTAGTAGGCCATGTGTTGATTTACCAATTTATGGGAAATAGTGTGTCCCAATCTTGGAACACGAGAAAAATTATATTAAGTTCATTGTAGATGACATTCTCATCATGTATATGTATATTCTTAGGCGACCCCACAATATTGTGTCCCACTTTATGGTGCAAGTGGAACACTAAATCAACATTTTAGACCAAAATTTCACTCTCTATCACTTATAGCAAGCAAACCATTAAGAATTTCAAAATTATGTGAATAGTAATTTTTGAGTTTTTCTATATAGATATTAAATATATATATATTTTTTTAATTTAAAAAATAGCTTGTCTCATATTTTTAAAAAATTTAATAACTTATCTTTTATTCATTATATTATTTTAAATGAGTGATATTGTTCCATAATGCATAACTCTTTTAGAAATAAGATAAATTCATAAATTTTTAACCATATATCATTAACACTAATATCTAGTGCATACATATTCTTTCATATTTTTTGTTGCATATTTTATTTATTATTAATTTTAAATTTAGGTTAATTATCCTTTAGAGTAATTTTATTCCATAACACATGATGTTTTGTATATATCGAAAATAAATAAAAAGAATGGGTGGAAACAAGGATATCGGTATCGAGTGCAAACATAATTGTAAGATTTTTTATGCTTGTTTTTATTTTTCCATGTGCATTGAACAAAGACCTTTATTTCTGGTATGAAACCCATGTTCATGCCACTTAATAGAAAAAAACTATCACAATTAATGAAAATATATTACAAATTATACTTTTCAGAAAGTTTACTTCGAGGACTATGCTCTTGCCAAGTTTCATGTCATGATGACTCCATTTGATGGTCCAACCCTTGTGTCTAAATAGATATTTCTTATGAAAATATGGTGACAACTGGGTAGATGGTCCACCCAAGGACCTTCAAATGAAGGTCCTTCACTCAGTGGTACATGTGTTTAAGGGTACCTTTGAACAAAGTATATTATATTATTCCATCTCCATCATATGCAATGCATTCCATCTTCCAATCTATAGGAGAATTGATATTTTAAGATGGATTTATTCTATCTTTTGAGGATTTTTTTAAATGGTGGATATGAAATAGTAAGTAATAATAATCTTTGAAAAGGCCCTACCTCCATCTAAAGCCACATTCAAAACCCACAATGTTTCCTAAAAGCTAATATTTTCAATTGGTTGGAATGAAACATGTTTCTATGTTAGGAACAATGGAAGAAGAGAGGCTTCTTATTCCTATCAAGGTTTGTGATTTATGAGAATAATAAATAATATGAATACATCTTTGCCTTGACTTCCCCTTAGTTGTTTGATTAAGAGAGTTGCTGGTAAGTTTATTAAAAATTGAAAAAGTACATGTTACTTCATATGATAAGATTTTTAATAGATGGCAAACAAAGAATTCTATGTTTCATATTATTCTTGAGATCTATAAATTTGGATTAACCTTCATGAGTTGGTAGACTTAGATTAAAAGGAATAGACACATCTTTAGCAACTCTTCAAGACAAGTACACAAAGTTTGTGGTAGATTCTTGTACTCCATTATTAGAATTGTGAAATAATTTTCATGGTAATGAGTATATTCAAAGAATTTAAATTAACTCCACA
Organism: Cunninghamia lanceolata; assembly: GCA_027924645.1. Taxonomy (NCBI): domain Eukaryota; kingdom Viridiplantae; phylum Streptophyta; class Pinopsida; order Cupressales; family Cupressaceae; genus Cunninghamia; species Cunninghamia lanceolata. Next base: position 1,044,139 of record BSBN01000744.1, on the reverse strand, counting down.
AATTTCTAATACTTTCAAACTATGGATCAGAATTTAAAACATTATGACTAAAATTAACAATCATGATTTAAATAGTATATAAAAATTTATCTACATACTTTTTAATAACATTAATTATTTTGTAATGGTGAACCACCTATTCTTCTATTGTGTGTTCTCCATAAATATTTGGAGAAGAACAGTTTTTTAATTTTTTTGAAATTAGTTGGGTGATGCCTAAGTCATTGGATGATTTCTTTGATAGCTAGACTTCCCCATTTCAAGATATGGTGATTAAGGAAATGTGGAAAAGATCCCCACAACATGTTTCTTGGAGGGTGTGGAAGGAAAGGAACAACCATATTTTTAGGGGAAAAAGCCAAATGACATGTTTATCTCCCAATATATTTACAAGGAGATTTATGAGAATATTGAGTTTACTGAGATAACTAAACCCACTTGCAACCCTACTACCCAAGAAGTGAGAATTTCTAGAATTTGGGTGGTTACTTGGGAACTCCATAATGTTTACTTCAATAAGCAAAGGTTGAGAAAGGCAATAAGATGAAGGACTCCACTTGAAGGTTGGGTCAAGCTCAACTTTGATGGGGCTTCGAAAGAAAACCTAGGTGTGGCTAGTGGTAGAGGAATAAAAAAGAATGATAAGGGGGATTTCATTATAGTGTATGTGGGTAACATAGGAATTAAAAGCAACAATGAAGTTGAAGTGGTTGTTGTGTGTTGGGGTCTTCATCTTGCTAGCTCCTTGGGTTTTTGACATGTCTAGATAGAGGGAGACTCTAAAGTCACAATTGATTTCGTAATAAAAAAGTCAAAACCATGATGCGAATTGGAAAGTTACACCTTTGATATTAAATAACTGATAAGAAAATTCACTCTTTTTTTGTCAATCATGTCTTAAGGGAAGGGAACAAGGTTACTAATGCCTTAGCTTATGAGGGAATTATTAGAAACCATGAATCAACTAAGCATTAGTTGATTACAACATGGAGTGAAAGCAATTGGATATTGCAATAGATTAACAATGAATAAGAGGTACATGAGTTTGAGTCACTTCAGGAGTTGACTCAAACACTCAAGGAGTGGTGGCAAATGAGTGTCGACAAGTGGCTTGGAGAGTTGTATTGGACTCTCCAAGTAGACACCTAACCATGTAAGGTGGCTTAAAGCTATGTGGGGAATATACACATAATTACTTAATTAAATAATAAGTAATAGTGTTGATATTCCTACACTAACACCCCCCTTTAAGCATAGCTTAAGTGGGACAAAATAGATGGGTCCAAGATACAAGTCATGGTGAGGTACCCATGTACACTAAAGAGAAATGGGTCTCGGCTAATATCCTAGTGACGTACCCATTTACAAAGAAATCACTCAAAAAATGGAGTAAGATAGAAAACCAAGTGGGAAAAAACTATCCTCCAAAAAGAGAGAAAGGATGCATGAATCTGGAAGCTGCTTGTGTACCGATCTCGATGCTGAACTGCAATTGATGACTCCATATATGCTAGTATCATGAGTATTCAGGAACATTAACTAAATTTGAGATGTGATCCGATGCAAGGTTCAAGTTCATTTACCATAGGCTCTCGATGTGAGATATGAACTAATGTGAATTTGTTGCAAGATTATGGATCATTTACCATAGGCTCTCAAAAAATGTTTGAAGAATCATTTGATCCACCTGTTTCTCAATGAAGGATCATTTGATCCACTTGTTTCTCAACAAAGGATCATGTTAGTGTAAGAATATTAACACTATTACTTATTATTTAATTAAGTAATTATATTCCCCATATGGCTTTAAGCCACCTTAGGTGGTTAGGTGTCTACTTAGAGAGTCCAATACAACTTGCCAAGCCACTTGTCAACACTCATTTGCCACCACTCCTTGAGTGTTTGAGTTGACTCTTGAAGTGACTCAAACTCTCAAGACTATATGTACACCTCTTGTTCATTGTTAATCTATTGCAATTCACAATTGCTTTCACTCCATGTTGTAATAAGCTATTGCTTAGTAGATTTTGTGTTCTAATATGGTATCAGAGCCAAACAAAGTCGTTGGCTAGTTCGTCTTGGTTGCATATATCTAGTTTGTGTCGTGCTCTGGTCTTAGAGGGTTTGTTGTGTTCAAGTCTGAGTTACTCGGTGGCTTTCAGAGTCAATCTGGTTTGTTTGTTGCTATTTCGTCCGTGTGTTGGTGTTTTAGTGACAGGCTTTTTGGTGGTTGGGGTGCTTCTTGGCTCGGGGGTGGTCTTTTTGGTTGTGTTTTTTGTGGCCCATTTAGCAGTCTTCGTACGGCCGTAAATGGTGCTCTCCTCACAGTAGTTGTTGCTTTTCCTCCTTTTTACGGTCATGACGCGGGTGGTCTGGTGGTGGCGGCGGTTTTTTTGGTGGCTTCAGCGTGATGCGGTCCTCAAGGAAGATGTTTGGATGTGCAGGGTTTGTGCTTTCTTTTCCCTGTGTTCGGGGATGGCAGTGGGTATGTTTTCCCTGATTGATTTTGCTTTAGACATATCTGGGTGTAAAGGACCGTTTTTTTTTTTTAATTATTTTACTCCGTTACATGATCTGCTCTGCTAAGGGCTATGATATGTAATTTTTTCTGGACACCTGGACTTGGTGTCCTAATACTTTGTTGTACTCTCTTTATATTTTTCTTAGTATTTTATGGGTGTCTAATCACCTTTTTCTGTTGAAAAAAAAAAAAAACACTGGCAAAGAAAGCAACACCATAGTTATGAGAGGACCCCACAACCCATGGTAGACCCAGACGTGACGCCACACCCACGAGAGGAGTTCGAACAACTTAGGGCAGAGTTGATAGGAGGAGCTACATAGCTAAAAGGACTTACTTTCCTGTATAGGGCATACAACCTGCAGGGTCAATGCCTTTTCTGCAGGCCCGTTGCCTTTCCTATAGGCACCTAACTTCTTGGTGCAGGCCCATCACTTTTTTGTGACTGAACACAGACGTAAAGGGCTTCCTGGATACACACGCAGGCCCTTGGCGTGTCTTTTGGCATCCATCACCATAATCGGCCTCAAATTGGCCTCAAGACACCCTGCTGATCTCAGATATTCAGCTCTCATAGCACTGTTCTGGTCACGCTGCGCACAGAGGAAGCACATGAGTGTCCAGATCTTGGTCATTGGCGACAATAGGACGTCGACCATCCATTCTCTAGTCACACTAGGCCAAAGAACGGAGCAATGCTCCCATTGTATAAAGCCAACGTGGTGCCTCTGTGTTTTGGAAAGTGCAAGGGTTGGCAGAAACCAACGAAGGTCATCAATTTCTGGCCGCCATTTCTTCCCAACCTGCATGCCCCTGTTCAAACCCTGTTCGAGCTACATCTCAAATGGCTACCGCCGCTACCATCCCCTGCAGATTCCCTTTCATTCTCTTCTTTTAGTTTTCCCTAATCTGAGCATTTGCCCTAATTTATAATTTCTAGAAATCTTCAAAATAGTATTTAAAAGTGTTTTTTAAAATGCAAATGTTTATTAAAATCCATTAGGAAATAAACATTACAAATACAAATTTGGAGGGGGATATTTCTTAAAATTTAGGATAAATTAATTTGGGGTAAAATTGCCTTGAGGAGAGTAATGGTTCTTTATAAAACCATAAGTGTTAATGTGCATTTTTTGGTTCCAAAATTGGATAGTCCATGTATATGCACTAAATTATAAAGTGCCGCAAAGTAGGGGGGATCAAAGTAAGGGGGGTATCATTGAGTTAGTTTCTCTATTTTCTATTTCCATACTTTTAAGTTTGCAATTACAACTCATCTACATAGATTTATATGTGTGATCGACTTCAACAAGAATCTTTGTTCACATTGTGACCTTGAAAACACCTAAGGGAAGGTCATCAAACAAAATAAGTCACCTCATAAGTATAACTCTAAATACTATAGAGGATTATGTCACCTAAATTAACTTAATGAGGTTACAACTAAAAGAAGGTGGATCAGATGATCTATTAAAAACCATGAATTGACTAAGCATTAGATGATTACAACATGGAGTGAAAGCAATCGGATATTGTAATAGATTAACAATGAATAAGAGGTGTACATATAGTGTTGAGAATTTGAGTCACTTCAAGAGTCGACTCAAACACTCAAGGAGTGGTGGCAAATGAGTGTCGACAAGTGGCTTGGAGAGTTGTATTGGACTCTCCAAGTAGACACCTAACCACTTAAGGTGGCTTGTAGCCATGTGGGGAATATACACATAATTATTTAATTAAATAATAAGTAATAGTGTTAATATTCCTACACTAATAGGAATCAATATTGAAGGTTGGAAATATTAGAGACATCTAGCTAGCATCCCGTGCCATATATCAAATGTTTTAATCAATGATTGTTCCTAACCTCGACATGATGATAGAAAATTTCTTTCCTTCAAGTGAAAAAAAGCAGGACTCTCCTCACAAGTGAGCCATCATTAAGTTGAATAGTAAGAAAATGGATTTTCACCTAATCAAATGGAAATTCCCTATGAATTCTCCAATCATCAATTATGATTGGGATGTTGTGTTATGGAAGTGGCATTTGGATCTTTCCCTAGGTGAATAAATTATTTGTTTTCTCACTCATTTAGGTCACTTTCAAATTCACTATTTGGATTTAAATTTTTATTTTCAAAATGGGAGGTGACATGGTGAGAATCAAACCCTCATCATGCGAGGATCTCAAAAACAACAAGGAATTATGGGAGATTTTTTGTCAAGGTGGAATTAATCCCTATTTCAAAGCCATGAAAGGGTTTGATCCTGCCCTATCTATAAAGTTCACATAGTCTTGGAAGGATGGGAAGGTAGAAATTTGGGGTATCAACTTTGAGGTGACAAAGGAGATGATTGGAATTGCCATAGGTTTATAAGTTGATGGAAAAAAAGATGAAAGGTTGAGCCAAAGTGGGGACAAGGAATTCATTAATGTAGTTCTAGAGGAGAATTAATTAAGTGAAGACACATTGAAAATGACCCTCCAGTGTAAAATAGAGTTACCCATCAAAATAATCATAACTAGATTATCCAACGTGAGTCCTATTGCACCTTGCACACATGCCCCATTTTTTTAAAATGTGGACCCCCTTCTTTTGTTTTTCTTCCCTGGCTTGAGTCTCTAATTTTGATCTCTTAGTTGAGAGAGTGATTTCCTGAAGAACTTTGAATGGTTATTGCTATTTTTTCTTGATCAATGGTCCTCTGTGATTTCCTGAAGCATTTTTTTCTATGAATGAAATATCTTGCAAAATTGAAAAGTGTATACCTTATTTTTTTTAACTAACTTTAGACTAACAAATCTATTTTAAAAATCTAATAACATCAATCTAGACATCATCTCACACACTAGTTACATTTAATGTTATGATTATTTTAGGTCTAGTAAAGGTGTACATAGATGCATGTGTTTTTACATTCATAAAAGTATTAAAAAATGTCACTTTTCTACACCTTTACCTAATAAAATTTTATCATCTAGTTATTAAAATATATAATATATATTTGAGGACTAGAAACATAATGTTACATTTCATCTTTTTACACCATGTTCATATTATATTTACAAATAACTCAAATCATTACCCCAAGTATAAGAATCTTTGTCTTTTAAGAAAAATGTTAATTTGAATGCTAGTTTTAACTACCATTACTTACCCAAGCACAATAAAAATTTTTAATTGAATGATGGAGAATTTGTATCTAAATATCAATCCACCTATTTTTGTTCTTCTTCTATTTTATATGTGACTATTGATGATCCTTTAGCTACTAGGGAGGCACTTGATACAAAGAAAAGTAATGTTTGGAAAAAGGCTATGGATGAATAAATGGAGCCCTTAGACAAAAATATGGTATGAGAGTTTGCCCAATTTCTTGCTAGAAGAAACTCTATTGGTTGCAATGGGATTTAAAAGAAGAAGTTTATATAAGGTAAAGTAAAGAAGTACAAAGCTTGTTTGATGGCAAAGGAATATTCCCAAGTGGAAGGAATTGATTTTAGTGAGATTTTATCTCATGTTTCTAGTTTAAATTCTATTAGATTTATTTTGATTCTAGTCGTTACTTTTTAATTTCAAAGTAGAATAGATGGATTTGAGAACAACTTTCCCACAAGAATCTTGAAGAATAAATTTATGACAACTAAAAAAATCTATGGTTAAGAGAAAGAAGGGCTTGGTTTGTAGGTTAAACCCTTGGGATTTAGTTAGTAAAATTCTTATATGGTCTTCAATCATGAAATATTAAATAATACTCCTTATTTTCTTTTTTTTTTTAATTCGTAAAGGTAGAATTCTATATTGATAAGATGGAGAAATTTACAAGGAGGTGCCTATAAGCTATTTTCTTGCAACTATCAAAACTGACTTACAAAGCAATGCCACTGAGACCTTGCAAAGTCACATATACAAAATTGCCATGAAGGCTTACTATACCATTAGAAACTAAGCCGAATATAGATGCCTACTGAGATTGATCATAGAGAGTTGGGTATCAGAGACTGAGAACTTAAAGAAGGCCAAGCCCCACTGCCATGGATTGGAGCTTGCCAACCCATTCTCCTTCCCCAAAGTCCGCATCTTCGCTCAGCATGTGCTAAAGGAAGCCATAAACCTGGAGCACACGATCCTGGTGTTTAATCAATGCCATACCTTTCAGGTCAAGAATGAGAGGGAAAACTTTCACCACCTCTAGTGGATCTTTCAAGGAAGCGATGTCATTCAGGCAGGGAATACCTACCCCAGGGATGACTACACCGAGTATGGAATTGAGGCCGTCGAGAATTTTTGGCTTGAACAACTTTAGCATCAGACTCTTCGCTGCACCTGTTGGCACCCCTGCGTCCAGGATAGAAGCTAGAAACTAGGAGGAGATGTGAGAGTCTACCCTATAGAACTCATCTATAGACAGGAAATCTTTCCCCAAAATGAGCTTTACCGCTGGGGGAAGAAGACCTTCATGCCTCCGCAGGATTCGCTTGAGCCTTTGGTCCGTGATGGCTCCTTTGAAAACCATTTGCCAGACTGAGCTCTCCAACTGGAGAGGTGTCAACATTCCTAGGTTCAACAATCTATTAACAGAGATCTTTGCTATGAAACCGGAGCCTCCCTCCATTCTGACCGCTCCACCAATGCCGCAAGGATCAACTACCGAATGGACAAGCTGGCTGTTCGATGATAAAGCCGAAGGTAAACGTCTGGAGGATTCTCTATCAGAGCCAATGTTATCTATATTCATTTAATTGTTGTCTATAATCATTTAACAAAGTATTAGGAGTATGTGGAGCATGCGACAGGTCGGTTCAGAGAGGCTACATACCCAGTAATGATATCTAAGTGTCGACCGAGATTAAATTGCCATAATACAAACTTATGGTAGCGACCCAACCAAGATGTATTGGATTGGGTGCCCACCCTACCACCCTACCACCTGGCCTTTTATTCAGAGGAGATTAAAAATTTAACACATACTCCATCCACTCCTTGATTAAAAAGAGAATCTACTTTTGTATTGGCCTCTCTATAGATGTGGTTGATAGTTGTCATCTCGCACCAATCCATCAAACTCAGAGCTAACTCTAATTTTGCGGAAAGTTTCCAATTATGCATTCTCCTTGATCACAGCCCATTGATTACCAAGAGGGAATCTCCCTCAATAGCTACTTTCCTAAGCTTAAGTTTGTGGCAAAGCCTTAAGCCTAGAATTAAAGCTTCCAACTCTGCTTCATTGTTTGTGTCATCTGGCAATGACTCTGCTAGGCTACCAATTGTTTTACCCTCCCAGTTTCTAATGATGCACCCATCCCCTAATTTACCAGGGTTCCCTCGTGAAGCACCATCAAAATTTAGTTTGAACCAGTCATGGTGCAGGGGGACCATTTGGAAAGTTTCCTTTTTGTGCTGTAAGTTGACCTCCTTCCATATTGACAGGCGACACTTTGAGAGCCGGCCATCCTTGTCTTATCAATGCATCCTAGACTGAAAAATGCTGTTACGAGGGTTTAGAGTCACTCAACTTTGAATTGAAGACTTCTACTACATTGCTTTCAACTTTATTGAGGAATGTGAGAAGAGACATTTCTTTATCCTGAAAGAGTCTCCTATTTCTCTCTTTCCAAAGCTCCCAGATCAGCAATGAGGGACAAATGGACCAAAGATTGTGGTAAACTGCTTTCTTGTTTAAACTCAGCCAACACATGAGCCATTCTGATAGATTATTTGGTAAAGCATATTTCCAATGAAGTTTGTTCATTATCTAGTTCCAACAATGATTGGAGAAAGGACATTTTAGAAAGAGGTGATCACCATCTTTTGAGGCTTCTTTGCACAAACAACACCTCGAAGGGCTCTGAATGCCAAGTTTGGCTAGCCTGTTGGTAGTAAGGGCTCTGCCTTGTGAAGCTATCCACAAGAACACCCCTGCCTTTGGAAGACAATTTGGGTTCCAGCACAATTCCCTTGGGATTGTGGAGGCTTCTTCAGGGCTTTTTGACAATTTTTTATAACCTTCTTTGACACTATAGACTCCGTTAGGAGATCCCATCCATCAGAGAATATCCTGACCCTACCTGTAGCTGATCTATTGATTCTCTAGAACTCTATCAAATAGTTCCACATCTACCTGACTTAAACCAAGATTTATAGGGCTCTTCCACTTGGCTGGAGCAGACCATTATGGAAAGACGGAGTTAAATAATCTCTTACCTTATCTCCCCATGCCTGTGTTGTAATCCTTTTCACATTTGACAAATCATCTCTATCGGCCAGTTTGGGTGAACCTTGCCAATAGTCATCCCAAAAATTTGCTAAGTTTCCGCTCCTGATATCCCATGAGAGATGAGCAGAGATGAGGTTTCTGCAGCTACATATAAAGTTCCAAATTCTAGAGCAAAGGGGAGCTCCCTTGCTGTGAAAATGTTGTCCGCTCCTTCATCCAAATATTTGGCCCTTACGATTCTCACCCATTTAAGTTCTTGGTTGGAGAAAATTGACTACACCAATTTGGCTCCCAGGGCTTTATTTTGAAGTAGAAGATTTTTTAACCCCGTTCCATCACTTTGTTTGGATTCACAAATTTGTTTCCATTTGATTAAAGGAAACTTGAATTGTTCCGACGACCCTTGCCAAAAAAATTTTCATCTTCTTATTCAATGCTTTGCTTGCTTTACTTGACAAAGGGAGGCAGGACATGAGATAGGTTGGTAGGGCGGATATAACTAACTTGAGTTTAGTTAGCTTGCCTACCCATGAGAGCCAGTTATTTTTCTAGGAAGTTGTCTTCATACTAACTTTCTCCAACAAACTGTTCCAAGTATTTCCCCGCAAAAGACCCTTAACCAACGGGATCCCCAAATATTTGCAGGGAAGAGATCCTTTCTTAAAGCCAAGTATCCTCAAAATCTGGGCTTCCAATCTTGCTGCTGTGTTGAAGAAAAAAACCTCTAATTTTTCTTGACTGACTTCTTGTCCTGAAGTTGTTGTATACTTTTAAAGAATTGACTTGAGGCTTCGAGCCTCCTTGATTTGGGCTTTCCAAAACAACATAGTGTCATCAGCAAACTACTGATGGGTGATGTTCAAAAAACCACTAGTAACTTGAATGCCAACAATCTCCCTTGAGTTCCAGGCTCTGGAAATTGATCTCCCAAGAGCTTCCGCCATTAGTATTAAAAGGAAAGGGGAAATTGGATCTCCTTGTCTTAGCCCTTGAGAGACATTGAAGAAACCTTCTAGAGTGCCATTCACCAGGACTGAGAATCTTAGGCTTGTAACCCAGGAGAAGAGCCAGTCTAGCCAAAGTCTACTAAAGCCAAACCCTTCCAGAACTTTAAACAAGAAACGCCAGTTGACTCAATCATATGCCTTCTTAATATCAAGTTTTATTAGAAATGCTTGCTTTCTCAAAGTCTGAATTGAATGAATGGCCTCTTGGGCAATTATTACACCATCTAGGATGGATCTATTTGTGACGAACCCTGTCTGTTCTTCAGAAATCAAATCTGGAAGAAGTAATTTTTATTTGTTAGCCATTGTTTTGGCTAAAATTTTGTAGAGGGTATTACAAAGAGAAATGGGTCTAAAGTCATCTAGAAATTTAGGCTTCTCTTTTTTGGGGACCAAAGCTAACAAGGTATTATTGATTTCCTTTAATAGCTATCTCAAAGTCCTAGATTCCTCCATAGCCGCCAGAATGTCTTTGCTAATTATGTCCCAGCATTTTTGGAAAAAACTAGCTGGGAAACCATTTGGACCTGGCACCTTGTCTGGGTGGAGCTAGAAAAGAGTAGTCTTAACTTCTTCTTCCAAAAATTTGTTGTTTAACATCTCATTCTGGGCTTCTGTTACCAATTTGGGAATGAAGCCCACAAGCTCTTTTTGGATTGTGAGGTTGGAGCCTTCCTCCTCATTTAACAGGTTTTGGAAATGGTCCACCACCATTTGTTTCACCTCTCCACTCCCTCTAGAAGTCTTCCATCTTTATCTCTTACCCTTGTTATTCTATTCACCTCTCTTCTTGCTTTTGTTGCATTGTGGAAGTATTTTGTATTTCTATCGCCATCGGACAGCTAAACCTCCTGGGACTTTTGTCTCCAAAATGTTTCTTCCTTGGATAGAATATCATTTAGTTTTGTCATCAAAGTATTTTCCTCTAAGTAACTTTGATTATCCATTCCTTCATGGATAATCTTTTCTGAGAGGGCTTTCAAATCTAATTCACACTACTTCTTTTCCTTAAAAATATTTTTGAAGTTGTTTCTATTCCATAATCTTAGACTCTGTTTTATTACTTTCAACTTGACTACTACGCAAAAAAATTTTGATCCAGCTAGCTGTGTATCATTCCACCATTGTTTGATCAAATCCAAAAAATCTTTATGCTTGAACCACATATTTTCAAACTTGAAAGGGATTCTAGCAGGGCCCCTTTCTCCCAAGATTTCCAAACGAACTGGATAATGGTTTGACCCTAGTAGAGGTAGCAACTGACTATCGAGAGTGTAGGGGAATCTACTAAGATTTCCTTTGAATAGAAACCTACCCAACTTCTCATCTATGTTACAAAAACCCAACCTTCTGTTTGTCCAAGTGTATTGCCCACCCCCCATCTGAATGTTGCAGAGCTCATTCCTATACATAAAGTTTTCAAAATCAAGCTAAGACTAGAGTTTCCTTCCAACTCCCCCTTTCTTATCTACTCCTGTTAAGATAGCGTTGAAATCCCCTCCCAAAATACATACCTCAAAATCTAGAAGCTTGCAAAATTTATCCAATTCATTCCATAAAATTCTTTTTTGAATGTAATTATTAGGCCCATACACATTGATCAGTAAAAAGCTTAAATTGGAGATTAAACTCCTTACCTTACAGGCTTGCCAAAAGTTGCTTGAAGCCACTACTTCTACCAGAACTGTTTGAGGTTTCCATAGAGTTAACAACCCTCCTGAGGCTCCCTCCGAATCGACTCCATATATTTTCCAGTTCTTCATCTTCAAACCTAGATTTGATCTTTCTTGTTCGCCTAGTTTAGATTCCTGAATCAAGCAAATGTCTGGAAGCTGAGTATTCAGATGCTGCCGCAGCAGACTTCTTGTGTCAGGGGCATTTAAGCCCCTAACATTCCAAGTCATGATTTTCATTATTGTTTAGGAAGGCGATCTCCCTTCCCTACTTTCAACAATGTTTCAATTTCTAACTAGCCTAATGCTCCCCGTCCCATTTTAGCTTTTCCTTGTTTGGAATTCTTCCTTTTCCTCTGTGTTCTCCACAATCAGGAGAAGTTTTGTTTGGATCCTTAGTTCTCAGACCTAGCCCCCCTTGTTCTAGGGGTTTTGGAGTGGAAGTATTCAATACTTTGCTTGGAATTTCCTCTTCATCCAGAAAGGCTAAATTTCCCCCAATATCTAGCTCATGTTCTGCAAACTAGTCTTCACCTTCATAATTGTCAAGGTCAATCTCACCTCTTTTAGCCGCATTAGCAATGTCAACCAGTTCATTACCCACATTAATGATGGAATCCAAATCTTCCTTACTCACTTTGTTGCCAATCATTTCAATGACTTGAGACAGTTTTTGATCTAAGGGCTTAATACTCTGGTTATCTTCACATCTCCGCCCTAATTTGGATTCGACTTGAAGATCCACTTCAGGTAGGGGAGGAAGGGCTTCTTTGGTGGGGTTTTGATCTTCGTCGACGGTAGGTATGGGTTTCTTATTTGAAGATTGCTCTAATTTCTCTCCTGAGTGATTATCCCTTTTCCCCGCCAAAATTTTGACCAATGTGTTTGTGGAGATGGGGTTGTAGATCAAGTTCTGTGACCAAGTACCAAATCTTGACAAAATCTTGATTTCTCTATGAATTCTTTAATTTGGATTATTTTCGATGCCTAAGCTAACAAACGTGCCCAACCCTTCTGAATTATATCTTTCTTCAGTGCATACAAAGGTTCCCATACCATTTCCAATTTCTTCCAGAATCCTGGGATCCCAGTATTCAAGGGGAAGATTAGGCATGATCTACCAATCTTGAACTTTTTTGATTCGGTGTGATGTTGGATCAAATCCTGCCTTCCACCGGCAGATGTAGAAGCCATAGCCGTCCAGAATCCAAACCCCTTCTTCTATTTGAACCCTGATGGCAACAGTAGGGCATATGACTACAAAAAAATCATTCTCCAATCTCTTAAATTCCAAATCCTTTCCCCATTTATCACACCACCAGGTTTTCAAACATTGCCAATATAGATCTTTCCCATACCATTTAATTATTAATGCCGTGTTTTCCAATTTCTAGACTTGGTCCTGGATCCGATTTGTGCTTAGGGTGATTGTTATTTCTTCTTCTCTATCTTCTTCCCTCCTTCTAGGTATTTGATTTCTGGGTTGCATATTGTATCTCTGAAAGTCCCTAAGCTAGCCTCCACCTCTGGGGTTTCTCTCTCCCCTCTAATGTAAATTTGGGTTTCTTTGTAGAGGAAATTCATGCTGCCATTGATTCCACTGCCTTGGACGGTGAAAACCTCCATTCTATTGGCGTCTCCTTCCTTGGGGGAATTGATCATTGTTCCTTCTCTATTGCTCTTATTCCTGTGGGTGAAAGTTTTGGTTAGCACCAGTGGCCCTTCTATCCTAGTTCCTTTGATACCTAGTCTGCTCAAGCTCCCTTCGAGGAAATCTTCGCCCATCTCTGCATTCCTCAAAGCTTCCCTTCATCTCCTTTTTTCGCCATCCTGGAATGTGTCGCCCTGCATATTGTCATGCCATTAAAGTTCAATAATACTCCTTATTTTCATTTCCACCTCTATATTTTGAATTTTTATGCCCCCTTCTAGTATACAATTCCTATTAAAAAATACCCCTTTTTACCATATATTCTAGTTATTTATTTCTTTAAGACATTTTTATACCCTTAAATTTATTTATACCCTTCTTATGTTCAAATGAACATTTCATTTTAACGACTATCACACACAAATTAAATTCAAAGTCTTAGAATGAATTTTATAGGAGATTATGGATATTCTTACAATAAATCTTTTACTTTGATTCTATCATGTACCTCCTTATTTTCCTTGACATCTTGATAAGTTAGAGGATGAGGATTTTCTTGGAGTTGGTATTCACTACTAGCCTTCAAAAATATGGTCATCCTCCTTATTGTTATCAAAATTAGCATCCTAATCCTTCATATTCATCTGCATCAAACTGATTTATCTCTTCTTCATAGTACTCAGCTTCACCTTCCTCATTTGGGGATTCTTCTTTCTTGCTCAATGAATGAGCCACTACATAATTTGATGGACCATGGGGAAAAAAACAAGCTTGGCACCACAAAGAGTCATCTTGGAAATAACTTGATCCTTTCTCAAAGGATTAGGGATATCCCTTTTAGCCTATTTGAAGCTCAGATGCCTAAGAGCAGCCTATCCATCATTCTGATGTGGTCTCTTAGACCAATCAGTATTATAAGGCCTATTATGAAGCCTTTGTCCTTCACTAAAATGTATTGCAACACCTTGAGGTGGCAACCCTTTATCATTTCTGGCAACCTTATAAGTTAGATCTTTCACTACCCCCATAAGTTTGTCCAACTTATCATCAGTAGTGAGTGGTTTACTGAAAACCACCTTGTTAGGATGGGACAATTTCACATTATCCCTTTTAATATGCTTGCGTGAAGCTCTCATATTACTCTCAATATTTATAGTTGTAGCATATTCTTCTCTTAATGTTTTTGGACTCTTGTCCCTCAAACAATAACCTAGCTTTGAATCAAATGCACCATAATATAAAACTAAACACATTGATTCATTAGGTCTCATGTCAGGAGGTACCTTTCTCATAGTCATGATGAAGTGGCTATTGAAATCAGCCATTGTCTCATTGATTTCCTTTTTGATGGCTATAAGCTCATGGATGGTAAATTTGGGATCAATCCTATCCCCGTACTGTAGTTTGAAAACTCTCATGAACTCCTCCCAAGAATCAATGCTATTGTCAGGGAGAGCCTTGTACTATTATTTTGCACTTTATTCTAGTGATTGCATGAACAACTTCATCATCACATCTTCATATTCAATCTCATACCCATCAGTGACACTAATAAAATGTCTCAGGTGTTCCTCACTAGTAACAATGTTATTGCCCTAAAACCATGGAATCTTCCCTCTAATCTCAGTTGGAATGGAATTAGGAAAATTATGAATACTAATGAAGTTGAGTTGCTTGTACCTTTTAGCTCCTAATGGATACCTCTCTGCAATAAACCTATGTGCTTGTCTTCGTTGAGCATGCCCAACATGTTGAATGTTGCCATGCTACTAGTTAACTTGATTCTATGGTGGCTGCATGTTGATTGTGTAAGCAGGGGCCTGATTTATGCCCTTCTATCCCATATGATGTTACTGTTGTTGTCTTTGGTTATTTTATTGATTATATTACTTTTGATGTGGACATTGCTGTGTATTTTGGTTTTGTTGGGCCTGCTGGGCAAGTTGAGCTTGTTGTTGATCAAGTAAGGCCTGCACTTCCCTTTGTCTTTTTTTTAGATGATCAAGTAGATCCAGTTCATCTTGGATCCTTCTCTCTCTTTCTTAATCATTACTAGAATGCTGCTACTAATCATCCACATTAGGGATAGTGTTAAATGCTAACTTCCAAAGTTAACCTTGCAGGACAATCAAGATGCCTGACACCCTAATATATCTCCTCATTATCACTAGGCATCCCAAACATTCTCAAATGTAGATCATGCAATCTATCTATACTTCCTCTACCAATAACATTCTCATTCCTTCGAAAATCATTTTTACTTCTATTTTGTCTTCTGTTTCTTCTAAGCATGTTATCAGCAGAGTCCTCAGAAATATAATTGTATTGGTTTCTGAGGTTGACAAATATATTGTCTTGGGCATTTCTTGTAGGTACCACATTGGGTCTTCTTTCCCTATACATACTCCTTCTATTTCTAGCATTACTAGAGGATTCCTCATGTCTAGGCTACTCCAAGTTTCTTCCTCTATCCATTTTGAAACTTCTTTGACACTAAAATTAATTCTGGGTTAACAAAATAGAGTTGCCACTCCCCTGCCGGGAAGAAAATTTGAACAAAACTCTATTTCAATATCAACAACCAAAACTAAAACAATTCACTGTAACCAAGGATTTTGATATTGAACAAAATAACTATTCCCCAAAAACAATGCCAAAAAATTGGTTCCAAAAATAATATCAACACAAAACTCTAAAACTTTCCTAAATCACCTAGTCTAGGGATTGTCATTAGGGTGAAAGGAAGAGGTTTATCAACATGTTTTGGGTGATTTTTGCCAACTATAGGAGCAAGTAAATTCCTCTGGTCATATTAAACTCTAGAGGGATATTCCAGGGCATATTATACCTAAATATGTGTTAAAATCAAACCATATGAACAACTAAAAATATTAACAACCAAACCCAGATTCCTCTCTTAGCCCCAAATATGTCACTGAACTAAGAAAAATTGGTTGTTGTATCCCCCCTATATAGTCGTTAAATGCAATCCTACATAATGAGGATGCATTAAAATTACTTCTTCTTCTAAATGTAAGATGTATAGTTTTTTTTTTTAAGATGGGTGATCGAAGGCTACTTAGACTAGTGCCTATCGATTGGGCTATAGAGTCTAGTGTGAAACAGAGGAAAACAATCAAATAGAAGTCTATAACTTCCTCCTTGATGAATCAAATGTAAAGAAATCAATACTGATTACTAAAAATACTTAGCGATCCCACACTATACCATATTCTTCCCTATGCAATACTCAAATGACCATTCACAAGGCTTGGAAATGCATTAAGAACTGTCACATTCATCAAATCCGATCTTACAATCATACAACTAAATGTGGCAAAAGCAAACTGCAACTATGATTATAGTTTACTAGAAAAGACACCTACAACATTGGAGAAAAACAACAATATGATACAAAGATTTATGAATTATATTACATACACTTAATGATTGATTCATGTATAAACAAATCTTGCAAAATATCCTTTCTTAATCTACCTCCTTGAGCTAACAACCCTATTGAGAAATTGCCAGAATGACCAACCCTTAACACCAATCCAAACCTTGCATATATAGCAATTCAATTTAAATTGATCATGTACCAATTCCTAGTGCTACACTCAGTAAATGAGTATACACTGTGGTGCATTAAACTCCAATCCCTAGTCTATCAGAACATTTGCACATTGGGGTTGAGACCCATGCTTTGTTGCCTCTGCAAACAATCAGAAAAAGATTGCTTGCACTCTAATTGTACTCTGAGCAATAAAGAGGGAAGGTTCTAATCCTTCCAGCTACCTGCAACATCGACTTCTTAGATTTGTCCTTTATGTATTGAAGAGTTTTACTACACCAACCACCTGCACAACACTATTTTGGAGGCTCATTAAATTCTAGGTACAAATCAGTTTATGTATACCTGCAATCATGGCATGCATTCAGGGAATTAACCACTTCAAGTATTGATAGTGTTCCCAGCGTGTCATCCTCATTTTCTATTTTGAGCCATCTAACCACTAACTACACCTTTCTACGTTTTCCTCCCTATCAGCCAATCCTCTTCATTCTCTATATTTTCCATTATTCTCTTTTGGTCTTCTTTATGCCCTGTCAGCAAATCTTTTCTTTTTCTAACTCTGGAAGAAACTCACCCTTTGGTCACCTATCGATGAATCCCTCATTTGCTGAACTACCTTACTCTAGCTCCTATCAGCAAACTTACCTTTTTCCAAACCTGAGCTATTTCACCTTTTATCGAGAAAAAGCCATTATGCCAAACTAACTCCTGTATCACCTTGTTGGCAATTTCACACTTTTTACCCCTTGGTACCCTTTTCCATGCTTTATCAACAAATGTCAACATTTACGAACTTGAGCTATTTTGCCTTCTTTTCCTTTGTTGGTAAAAATGAATTTTGCCAAACTTTGCTTTTCCATCTTCTTAGACATATTTGCCTTATCAGAAAAAAGAAGAAACATGAACTTGGCCTTATCCTTTGGTCATATTTGCCTTATCGACAAAACTTAAAATTATTGAACCAAGCTCCTTTCACTCTTATTAGCAATTTCACAATTTTTAGAACCTAGAGAAAAGTAAACCTTTTATCGTCTTATCGGTGAATTATGAAAATCCTGAACTAGTTCTCTAGTTACTTTTTCCCCTGATTTGCCAATATCTTTCTTGCCTTAGCCAATTTTCCTTCTATCAGAAAACTTGCTCATTTCAAAACATTGGAAGCTTGCCCTTTGTAGGAAAAAATGAACTTTTCAAAACCTCCCTAACTTAGCCAATTTCCCTTCCTTTGTTATCAAAAATACCTCATCACAAACCTTTGACTTTTCCCTTTTTTGCTGTATCCTATCGCCTTATCGACGAAATAAGAAAAACTCAAACTAATGAAAAGTTCAGTCTTTAGCTAGTTTGCCGATAATCTATTCCTTAGTCTTTTTTTTTAATCAACAAACTAGCCCTTTTTAGAACCAAGAGCCTTGGGCGCCACTTTCTTCATTATCGGCTAAAATGCCTTTTGCTGAACTCTTTATGCCTTAGGAAAATATTACCCTTATTTGCCTTGTTGGTAAAAAGGGCCCATGCCAAACCAACACCTTTATCGGTGAATTCTCAGATTTTAGAACCAATTCTACATTTGTTAGCAAAAAGGAATTTTGGCAAACTCTTTATTATCACATCATCTCCCTTTATCGATAAAGTTGTGTTTTCTCGAAGCAAGCATTTTTCTGCCTTATCAGAAAAAAATGTCATTTATCGAACCATTTTTTCTTTGCTTTTGATCATGTCAGAAAAAAGACCTATCAACGAACTACTAAAAATCTAAACTATTTCATTAGTTTGGCCTTCTTCTAATTCCCCAACAAAGCATACTTAAATTCTTTCATGCCTTAGGAAAATATCACTGCAATGTGCCTTATAGTAAATTTGCCATGTGTTGAACCTTTACTTTGACATCACTCTTCCCTTTTACTTGATCGGTGAATCTTTAGGTTTTCTAACTTTACCTTTCGCCAATAGAAGACTCTTTCTTCCATTTATCACTTTATTGGCAAAAGGTGAAAAACATAAACTTATGGAAAGTTTGGTTTTTGGCCAATTTCCTGACAAAGCACTTGCTTTCCTTTTTCCTTAGCCTTTGTCAGTGAAATGGCCATTGGGTGAACTCCCTATTGGTGAACTTCAAGAACTTCGAACCAAAGTAACCTTTCCGATAGACTTCTTCTTTTGCCTTTATCCCTTTTTCGCAACACTCTCCCTTTGCCCTGCAGTTTCCTTGTCAGTGAATTGGCAAACTTGTGAAACTCTAAACTAGTTTGCTAGTTAAGATTTTTGTCAATTCACCGATAGAAGAAAAATTCCTTCCTTAGCTGCTTTTTATTCCTTTTGGTGTGACTCCTTCCTAATTACTGCTCTCGTCATGTTGTCAGCAAATCAGAAAATCGCCGAACTTTAAAAAGTTAGGAAGTTAGGGAAAAAGTCAATTTTTCGTCCAAAGGAAAAAATAGAAAATATTCTAAGAGAGAAACCATTTTTTGACCAAGGTAAAAAACATAAGAACCAAACTTTGACCAAGGATAACTTCTTCATTTCAAGGAATTTTGAGATGGTTAAAAAGGCAAAGTTGCTAAGAATTCAATTCTCTATCCAATGGTGACATTTGCTAAGAAATTTGCACAGGACATGAATTTTTTGGGGGCAAAATGGGCATAATGGGAATACATTCTTTTGCAAGTGCCAATAGTGTCCAAGTCTAATAGGGAAAATTTTCTAGAGATTTCAAACAGAGAGATGTAGCAGACTGTATCCTTATCTTGATTCCAGAGCTAAACTTGTTGGGAGGACTACAGGATGGTTTCTCTAGTCCAGGAGGGAGGAATATTCACAAGATTCTTGAAGATCCTGAAACCTTATCCTTCTGACTACTTCTCTACACCTATAATTTTCCAACTCTCGCACCTATAACCTAGACACACAAAGAAAGGGGTTTGGGGGTTGTGGTGTTTAAGATCATGCCTTGGTCAAGCCTTGGAATGACATTCAAGTCTTCCAACACCATTGTTAGATAGAGTACGTGCCCAAGGAGGGCAGAGGCCAAATCCAATGATGAAAGGAAATGATTGAAACACAAATTGATATCACCTTAGAGGTGAATCCCTCACAAAGATGAAGATATTTCATACCATGAGGAGATGGATTGATGAAGCCAAATCTATACAAACAAACACAAAAACAACACAATTCTGCTCTAAAACACAATGAAGGATTTGAAATCTCTTTGCTCAATATCACAAGTTTGTGTTATCCATCTTAACTTAAAATGAAGACATAAACCTATATAAATATGCTTTCCTTCTAACATTCATAAATTAAATCAAGAGAGCCAACAAAGGGAAACCTTTTGTGAGGGCCCAAGCTGACATGCTTTAATTTTCATCTCAAAAAATTAGGGTGGACTTGGGCATGGGCGCCCAAGTCCCAAGGCTCTAATTTGGTCATGATTCAAGATTAGAATGGGCCCCTTAGTCCCGTTTGGCATGGGTTCTAGGGGAAACTACTTTGGGATGAGTATTTAACTTGCAAAGTGTTAACATGGGGACCTAGAAGCTAAAATAGGAGGTAAAAAGGCACATGGAAACTTTTTACTCCATAACATTTAGCACCCACTTTAATGTATATATGATCTTAGGATTCCATACATGCATTAAAGTACGGTCGAAGCACATCAAACACATCAGGCACATAGAGGTAAATCATTCCCAAAGGTTGAAGGACTATTTCTAGCCCCCAATGTTAGGTAAGCACTAGAAGACACACAAAATTCATGCAAGACACAGGGAAGATAGTGAGAAGCACACAAGACATCGAGAATACAATGAAGCATGCAATACACGAAGAAGAAATGAGAGAAGTCATGCAATACATGAATTATACATTGATTTAGCAACTGAAACAAATCCTAAACTAGGGGGTGGAGGGAGCTCATTGCTACATGCCTTTAGACTGCCAAAAACATACAAAATAAACCCCAAAATGTGGAGAGAGCTCATTGGTACGCACCTTTAGACCACACTAGGGGGAAGACACACCAAACAAAAACCTAAATGTGGAGGGAGCACATCATTATGTGCCTTTAGACCACACTTGGGGGAAGACACAACAAACACATAAAGAAGACACAGAATACATGAGCACAACATAGTACGTTATCGACATAATATATGTCTTATACATAGAAAATAGGAGCGATGGGAAGGAGCTTATTGATAAGTCCCACCATCTAAAACACATTTCAGGCACACTTAATGATTGAGCTATGCTACCACAACTGCAAAAAAACATGTTTAAGGGTGAATGACTCAAGATCCAACCTTGCCTCCACAAAGGACTTTGTATAAAAGGACATGCACTAGCTCAATAGGTACACAATCCCACCTTCTGTAGAAGTGATTTGTATAAAAAGATGCACACTAGCTCAAGAGATATGTCATCCTACCTCACGATGAGGTATTTTTGCTTAAAAGGATGTGTACTAGCTCAAGAGATACACCATCCCACATCATGATGAGGTATTTCAAACACGCTTTGTCAATGTAAAATTAATCAGACAAATACCATTATACATGCCCTCACTTTAAGGTGGTTGATCCCTCTTGGAGGTATCAAGCACATTAAGGTAGAGTGAAAAAATGCAAGGGAACAAGAGCTTTTGCAAAGCCCATGCCCCCAAAGGTGACATGTGCCATGATTGCCAAATGTTCTCACAAACACATTTATATTAAGTTTGCTAAGATAATCAATGAGATATAATATTTAGTTAGAAAATATTACTCTAAGATAACAACCAAATCAATTCATAGAATCTATTCATAAATCATATATTAGATGACATCAAACACCAAGGCTACACTTGCAATTTCAGAACTGAGTATAGCTATTGGGCTATACTACTGGTATCTCAAAACTGAGTGTAACAACAAGTTGAGATACAAAACCAACCAAAGTACGTTGAAGCAGATTGAGAGTATTGCAAATGTTTTTTACAAGAAGTTTCACAACATGATACATCACATGGAGTGATTCTACTAGTTAAGCATCAGATATATATAAATCAACCCCATCTTCATGCATGGACTAGGTCCATTTTTACTTTCTTGTTGAAGCGACACATAGTCCTTATCAATATTTGTTTCTTTTCATCATCTGCTAACTATATAGAATCACTGAAGAATGTAAACAATAAAAATGAGAGAGGAGACAAGAGTGTATTGGGAATACCATGTAGGAGGATGCCCCCAAAAAACACCATCCACAATGCTATGCCTCCAAGGCACAACACACAATAATAAAATAGAGGAGAGAAGAGTAGAAGAATGGAGAAACAAATAGAAGAATGGTCACAATAGAGGTAGTCTCCTTGTATCCTTGACCTTATAAGAGTATCAAAGGTCATCCAAAGAGATCTAAATAACACATAACACAATATGGGGGAAATACAACACATAAGAGGAGGCCACGTAAGTGAGCAAAGAGATGCTACAAGAAAGGTGGCTAAAAAGGGTTAGAAATAATTACTTGTTATCTTTGATCTTGATCTTTACATTTATTGTTAAGGCTTTGTCCCTTGTTCTTCCTTCTCAGTGAATTATGTTATACACATTGTCCTAAATTTGTGAAGAGTAAGCCAAGGGAGTTGGCAATGAAATACCCTTCTCTTGAAGGTTTTCTCTTGCAATATACAAGGATGGTGGAGAGGGAATCTCACAGATTCCCATTTTAGTCGAGTGAGGTGATGAAGGAGTCAGTAAAATGCCCATTTCAGCCAGTTTAGGTGGTGTTGGAGTACCTTGGTCCTTAGGAACAATATGTTTATTAATGTTCTCCCAATTATTAGAGGTTTCCAAGGTACATAAGTGTTCTGGCAAGAGTAGGTAATCTATGTCTTCATTTAAGATGTGGTTAAGAAGTGTTTTAAGATTGGTAGATAAACTTCCAGTATCAATGAGTTGTTCACAAAGGGAGTTTTCATCATCCAATCTTCATCTTGGCTAGGGAGAGCATTGGAATGAAGAGATGGTAGAGTGGTAATAAGAAATGTCTCAATGATTTCTTCTTCTTGCACCCAAATATCCTCACAAGGAGGAGTTATGTTAGGAGAAGACTCCAAATCATTGGATGAGGCACACAAGGCTATGTCAGCCTCATATGTCTTAGAGATGATGTCCATTATATCATCATGAAATGCAGTAAGAGAAGGGAGAATATCTTCATCATTACCTTCCTCATGATCAGTTGTGGAGATGAAATTAGTGAGATTCTCTAATTTATCGAAGGGTAGATGCCCATGACAGTTGTGAAGCTTTCAAAATCAGATATGTAACAAATAATTTCATATGTGGAACTCATAGAAATGTCGATATCATAGATGTATACTATTTTTTGTAGGACTTGAGGATGCTTATTAGTGAATTTGTAGAAATTGTCAACATCTATGATGTATGCAAACAAAGCTTTCAAAGATGAATAACAATAAGCAAACATGATGAAAGTATAACTTCTTGGCACGTACAATATTTTAAGGAATTGGGTTTTTAAAGAGCAAAAAAGAAAAATACATGGATTTCACAACAAACAAAGTAAGTAAGATGGAAATAGGGTTATACAACAAAGCAAGATGAATGATTTATGGGTTTGCTTAAAGATGTGTAAAGAAAACACGTGTAAACCCTTAATGTTGAAATACACATGGTGTAATTGTAAAATATTAAATTTCAATGCAAGGATGTAAAATGAAGCAACACTACAACTCAAAATTAGATCTGAATGAGTGTTTAAAGGAGTAGAAAAATCTGAAATAAGATTTTGACTACAAACCGCAGCTTTTGGAATTACTAAGTTATATGAAAAGTATAACTTTTTAAGCAAAACCATAGCAAATGAAACCTTCAAATGCAAGATTTGATATAAATTAATGATAAACTTCTATAATAGGGATCATATATGATGCAAATATCAGAAAATTAATTCTTTTTATCATATGCAATACAAATTATGCAAAACTATGCCTTAATGCAAGCCTAGAATGCTTATTTTTAAAAAAAATTTCAAATGTATGTGAGATTTTTCAATTTAAGATAGTAAATATGATATGAATACATGCAAGGAATGATTAAAACACTCAGAAAGATGCAAAATTATCATTATTCTAGGTTCAACAAAATGTTAAATGTGTAAATGAGAAGAGAGGAAATGATGTTAAAGTATATCAAATGAAACCTTCCTTTTACAATAACATTCAAGGACAAAACTAAGCCAATTCACTACAAAATGGATGAGGACTCGGCTATTTGTTTTGTGCTAAGGAATGATATTGAAAGAATAGATTAGATTGAGAGATTTACAAAACCCTAGATCAAATAGACCTCAAACCCTAATTATAGTGCAATCAGGTATAAACAGATAGAATGCTACTGAAGACCAAATTGGAAAGTACTCAGGAAGGATCAGAAACATAATAGAAGTTGATTTTCCAGAAATGTAACCCTAGTGGACTATGGAGTGGGTGCCCAAGTTTATTAGAGTAGAATTTCTAGAGATTCTGAATAGAGAGATATAGCAGATCGTATCTTGATCTTGAGTCCATAGCCAAACTTGTTGAGAGGACTACGAGGTGGGCACCCTAGTCCAAGAGGGAGGAATATTCACAAGATTCTTCAAGATCCTAAAACCTTATCCTTAAAACTGCTTCTCTACACCTATACTTTTGCAAATCTCATACTTGTAACCTACACACAAAGAAAGGGGTTTGGGGGTTGTGGTGTTTAGGAGCTTGCCTCAGTCAAGCCCTAAAATGAAATTTTATTCTTCCTACAATGTTGTTAGATAGAGTGCATGCCCAAGGAGGGAAGAGGCCAAATCTAATTATGAAATGAAATGATTGTTCAAACACAAATTGATGTCACCTTAGAGGTGAAGCCTTGAAAGAGATGAAGATCTTTCACACACATGAGGAGATGGACTGGTAAAGCCAAATCTGCAACAAACAAACACAATAACAACACAATTCTACTTTGAAACACAATGAAGGCTTTGAATGCTCTTTGCTCAATATAACAAGTTTGTGTTATCCATCTAATGGAAACAAAATACTACTCCCCTCTTCAGAACAACTCAAAAAACAACCACACAATAGCCTGATATAGATTGCAACAATAATTTCATGTCAATTTTATTTATTTCAAAACTACAATATATTATGTACAATTTGGGCCTTCAATGGCCTATGTCCTGACACAAAACCTCTCTCTCAGTTTTACAATAGAAACTTACGTTTATTCATGTGCCCCTCTCATGGGCAATTCTCTCACTAAAAACCACTCAAATTCTCCACTCCCAATTTGCTACATATATTTAGCATACCTTCAGCATCAATATGAAGTGCTTTCTTCCAACTCAGGCGCTCATGTTTTCATTCTAGGCACTCTCTCCTTATGGAAGATTTTCCCTTTGATTTATCATGCCTTCAAACAACATTTTTCTCTTACTCTTACGTCCCCCTCTTTGCAACAAATTATTAAAAGAAAATCTGAAATGATGTGACGCTTCAATCACTTAATTTCTGCATTGAAATAAGCTTTAAATTTGGCCACCTCACCTTCCACTCTCCTCCAGTAAAGGCATTGAGGGTTTTTTTTAAATTTGTTTTTACTCTCCCATAACATCAAGTGCTTTCTCTTCATTTTTAAAAGTTCTTTCTTTGACAACTTTTTTGTCTTCTATTCAAACTGGCAATTTTAATCTTTTAATTATCAGTGAGGATCATAAAAATAATGTTTCATAATTATTTCACCTGGTACTTCTCTATTTCTCGTGCTTCATCATGTCCAAGCTTGCTCCATAAACAATGAGATCTGCCACTATTCTCATTTTTTTGGCTTATTTTAATTTGCTACATTAAATGATATTCCTCTAATTTTCTTATGCAATCCTCTGTTGGGTGCAACCTCCATTATTTGGCTTAGAGAACATGGTGAGAATTATGGTATTTTTACACCATTTCGGGGCCCAAAGCATGAATTTTTTAAAGTCATTTTCAAATGCAAATGCCTCCAAATTCGTTATGCAATGGAAAAATGAAATATCAATGAATAAACCCAAAAGATTATTATCCATGATCTCCATATCATCTTACCTAAAAAAATGTTCAAATTGGTGGTTTGGATATGTAGAATTGGGTGTCAACATGCAAAAAATTCAAACTACTCTGTTTAGCATGAAAATCAGCAAGTATGCTTGGAATAACATCCTAAGGTGTCGGGTAAAAGTACAAACCCATGTCACACTTATAAAGGAATCGGCCTACAAGAAAAAAAATTCTAAACTTCGACCACATAAAACTAGTCTTTATATTTTGAATTTCAAAATGATGTAAACTAAAAAAATGTAGAACTCTTGTTGAAGTTTATTCTTGTAATTTTTTATATTTTTTAAAAATTGTTTTGATATTTTATTTATCAATTTAAGAGTAGATTTTGTAATGCTGAAAATTTGAAGAAAAAGTGATGTTTAGTTGACATCAAGAAATAAATAGAAAAAAACTTCATTTTCTCTTATTTTTTTTCTTAAATAGGTGACTTCAATATTTAGGGCATGGAAAAAAATTGATAGTTTTCAGTTGACATCAACTCTTGTTTAACTTTTTTTCATTTTCAAAAAACAAATTATACCCTTTTGAAGAGGATTCTCTCCTTTATGGCATCATATATTTTCCAATTTTTTTTTATCATGTTTTACTATTTTTTTAATTTCAAATCAGCCTCTTTTTGAACTTGAAGAACCTACTTTTATTATTTTAAAATATTTATATACTAAAATTAATCAAAATATAAAAATATATATTTTTTGATTCAACACTGTGAGCTCTACAAAAGGGTATTTTTCTTTCTTTTTCAAAAATAATTTTGATTGCAAAATATTTAGCATAAGTTGGAAGTTTCAGAATATTTGAAAAAATGGTGACTTGGCTGCCAAGTTGGATGCCACTTAGACAGATTCGGCTGAATGGGATTCTGCATAATCCAATTCGGTTGAAATTATGTTTTTTTCAATTTTTTTTTTTAAATTATTGAATTACAAAAAAATTGGAGAAAAAAACACTAATTTCGACAAGGACAGAGTAATATTTCTCAGATACCATGATTTGAAATGAATTTGGATTGAAAATCTCTTTTTTATGCCTTTTTTTAGTTTTTTTTTGGCTTTTTTTGGTTTTTTCTAATTATTAAATTACAAAATATTGGAGAAAAAAGAAACACTAATTTCGATAGGGGTGGAGTTGTATTGTTAGGCACCATAATCTAAAATGTGTAATTGATTAAATCATTGATTTATTGAATGTAGGTAGATCTTCAAAATAGAGGTTAAAGTATTTGTATGTGTTATTTTTGTATGCAGGTGAATTCAAATTTGAGCAATTTGTGATGGGCAATAAAAAGACAAGAAAAATGTTGTATGATCAAAGAAGAGATACTACAAATGTGGATGAAGGAACATCTACTCAAGAACAACCCATGGAAATTGTTGATGACCAAGGAGTGCATGTACCAGAACAAATTGAAGGTGGTGATAGAAAATTTTCCTTGGTATGGAAAATCTGATGGAGATGGATGAGGATTCTCTTTTCTATAGTATTTCATCTAAATATATGTTATCTGAAAGCAAAATAAAATTACACTCTAAAATAATATGGGATGAATTTTTTGAAAATAAGTCTATAATTGGAAGAGCACACTTATTTGCAAAGTTATTTAGGAGGAAAGAGATGACCCCTATTTTGGAGTTGTTAGGGGTTGATAATAAGAAAAAGTTATCAGGTTCATTAAAGAAAACAATAGTTGAAAACTTGCAAGAAGCATTGAATTCTATTGAAAGCAAGAGTCAAGCTGTTGATTTAAGTGCTGCACATAGAGCATTGATGACTATAATTTGTAGTAAGAAATTGTCACATAGAAGACAAGGTCAAGAAATTTCCCTATTACTCAATGTTTCTAGGAGAACTATTCAAAGATATATTGTAAAGAGAAATAGATTGGATGGAAATATTGAGAATAATTGGGTAAATATTTGCAGGGTTCCTCGAAAAGATAGAATCTCACAAGATGTATAGGAACAGGTGATTGAATATTGGACCAGCCACTCTCGTGTTTCTTCCAATAGAAGGGACACTATACAAATAAAAGGTGAAGATACAAAAATTTCACATCCAAAATATTTTATAGATACAACACAAAGTAAACTTTTTGAAGCATTCAAGCAATAATTTTCAAATGTGAAGATTTGTCAAAGGGTGTTTGAGAGACTATGACCAAGTTTTGTATGTATAAATAAGGTGCGTGAGACTTGTTGTTGTCAAAATCATGTTGAATTTCATCTATACCTATAGTCATATAAAATAGCTATGGTAGTAATTAATCCAAATATAGACATCCTTGGAAGTACAACATAATTTGTGAAGTCTTTTCTATTTGAAAAATTAGAAGATTCAGATGAATTCAAATTTCTAAAAAATATATGTAATGACTGTGGAAATTTGAAGAATTTTGTACAGGTTGACAATATTGATCATTCCAACTAAGTTATGTGGAAGAGATTTGTATATGAGAAATACTCAACAAAGTCAAGACTTGAGAGTAGAAAAATTATTCTCAAAGAGAGTGAATTGTCTTACAATGAGTTTATGAATAAATTTTATAATATCATATATCCACATATTCAACATTGTCATGGTGCTAGATGGAAAGCTAAAAAATTTCATGACTCAAAGATTTACTTTCCACCAGGTTGTATTCTCTCTATTGTTGATTTCTCTGAGAACTATACATTGAGTCCTCAAACTGAGATTCAAAGTCAATATTATCATTCAGAGCAAGTTGCGATATTTGTATAAGTTTGTTATAGGCATGCCGAAAAACATGTGGATGGTGTACAAAGTAGCAAAGATGAACAAATTATCATCAAAGAGGTTCACTTTTATATCAGTGATGATACAAGTCATGATAGAAGCTTTGTAGCCCATTGTTTTGCAATATTTTTTGAAGACCTGAGATGACATCAAATAGATGCTTCACAATACTAGATATGGTCTGATGGATGTGCTAGTAAGTGTTGATTTAATTTTTTAATAAATTTATATATATTTATTTATTTACTTAACTTGAAGACTTGAATTGTTCTGTTACTTATATGTTGTATGTATGCATATAGTTTATTTATACTATTTTGGTTTTAAATGAAATTGTTTGTAACTTCACAAGACAATTTAAGTCTAGAAAAGCTTTTAATTGGTTAAGCCAACAACATATTAGACATAACATAAAATTTATGTTGAATTTCTATGAGAGTGGACATGGAGAAGGAGAGCATGATGGAGCTGGAGCATGTGTGAAGTGTGCACTTCGCCAAGATGAACTTACAACACCATATGGACTAGAAATTTAAATTCTTATATTTTAAATTCTTAAACCTGTTAGGAAAAGGGTGTCTCAATATATTACATGTGTTGAAAAGTGGAAGCTTACCATTATGGAATAGTGGTTTTGATACATCCAATTTTACAGATCTTCAATATCGAGTGTTGGATTTTTAGAAAACTCTAATTATGATTTTTGAGATCATCTTTTCCTTTCAACTACAAAACCTCTTAACATGACATTTCACCAACATGAACTTGTAGGTAATGCCATAAGGAATACAAATGTAATTGTTGAATGGTACAAAACTCATTTGGTCGTCCGTGACTCAATATACAACACACGCTATTTTTGCGAAGTTAAAGGTACATAAATGATTTTTTTTTAATTTCAATGTATGTACATGAATTGAATTTTAAATTTTATACATTTTTTAATTGGATGTTTAAAATTCACAGATATTGATCAATCAACTCTTACTAATTGTAAAATAATTAGTGGTATTAGAAGTTTGCATCAAATCATGACATCAAGACATAGCAGGCCTCCTGTAATTCAAGTGAGAAAAATCATGTTTTTGTGTTGATTGCATTCAGAACAATGCAAATACTCTACAATGTGAGAATATTAGAGATGGGTATGTTTCACAATGGGAAATAAAACAATTAGTGGCCACATCAGACCCTTTTTAAGATAATGACATTGTACATGTCTATGATCTTGTAGGGCCCCTCTTTGGTGTTGTCATTATGACAGGATAGTTGTACATTTTGATTCGTTATAGACTCTTGGCATGGCTAGTTATATGGCTGGTCATCTTGGTTATTTGACTTTGATGTAGACCCATGGATGTTATATTTATATGTGCATGCACTGGGATGTTACATGCTTTATTTGATTTTATGTGATGATGTCAGATCTTTCTTTGTATATGTAAGTAGTATGTTGCTTTTGACTTATGGTTGTATATATGTAACCCTTGGTTTTCATGGCAAGGTTACTTACTTTTTTATAAATGATGTCACTTACTGATTATATGTATCTAGTTGTAGTTAGAATTGTGATATTCAGAGTTAGTGATAATGAAAATGTGTGTGTGCTCTTTTATATGATCTAACATTAAATCATTTATACTGATATATGATATAGCTGTGGTTAATTTTATATTTTTGCTTTGGCTATTTATTGTTAATTATACTGACGATGTAACATTGAGTGTGCATGAAGCCAGTGGAAATGGGGGAAAACATGTGGAGTTCCATTGTAAGTTCTTAGTGAGCTAGCCTAGCCTGCATGAAGGAATAAGCCTCTTGTTAGTCGTGTGTGTATGTGTGTCTTGGAAAGGGAGTTATGTAAAGTCATCTTGTTAGTATTTATGAGGAAGTTTTCTTAGAGCATGTATTGTCCATGTACAATGTTATTTTGTGTCGATGTTATGTGGAGAGTGTTGTGTGATGTTTGTTAAGGGGGGAAAATTAAATTAACCTGTTAAACTTACTATATAGTCCAAACTGTGCCTATTAATGGAAGAAA
Organism: Cunninghamia lanceolata; assembly: GCA_027924645.1. NCBI lineage: Eukaryota > Viridiplantae > Streptophyta > Pinopsida > Cupressales > Cupressaceae > Cunninghamia > Cunninghamia lanceolata. The sequence continues at coordinate 1,013,557 of BSBN01000744.1, read as the reverse complement.
AATTAAACATTTTTTTATACACATAGGTGGACTCCTCAGGGAAATGCAATAAGAATAAAAAATAAATAAAAATGAAACACTTTCTAAACTGCCCTAAACTTATGGACGGGAATACATTTTTAATTTTGGGGGAAATTTGGCTCATGGGAGAGCACTTGTTACCCACCCATTATAACAACATGATGCCCTCATTTGGATACATGCTGTCCCTTTGTATGGACACATGTTGCCTACAGGGACAGCTGTAAAATTGAGGTAGAAAGGAGGTAAATAGAAGGGGAGAGTATTCTGGTTTTAAATTTTTTACTTTTCTTTCTTACTTTTTACTTACTGGGACTAGAGAGGAATTGGACGGAATTGAAAAAGGAAGAAGGAATTGGAAGCAATAAATCTGGAGGACCTAGAGCTTTTTGTGGAGCTGAATCAATTGCAGAAAGTTCCAGGTTGGAGACATTAACTAAATTACTCTAAAATTTATATGGGATAAGCGATGTTGAGTCCTTTCTTGTTTGTTATGACAATTGTTGCTATTATAATTTTTGCTAGTAAAAATGTTGTTGTTGTCTCCATGTTGTGTTTATTGCTGAAAGTGTTAAGTATAAGTGGTTACTATTGCTTGTAAGTCTATGGTAAGTTGTAGGTGGTGATAGAAGAAGAGGTCTTGAAAGTGAACAATGGGTATGAGTACCACAAATTTAGTATTGTTGGAATCTAAACAATCAAATGGGTAAGAGTACCCCATCCTTTTACTCTATATGTATATACACATATATGTTGAGAGGATATGAGTACCCAAGACATTAATCTGAAATGAGCTCAAAGTAAATGGGTAAGAGTACCCTTGACAAAAAAATATAGTTACATTTCTATGATGGCAAAGTTATTCCTTCAGGCTGCTAACTTCTATCATCCCCTTGTGAAGGTCTTCTATGAAGTATTCTTGTGTCTGTGTTGTGGATACCCAGTGAATGTGTAATTATCTATGTGAAATTGGTGGAATCTGAAGTATGAGTATGGTTGATGTATGATAGTAAGGGTAAGGGATTGTGTGAGATGTACTTGGAACTTCCATGTCTTCCCCTAGCTCGAGGGTGGGTAGTTTTTGCACTAGGCTGGATGGTGAGCTTCACTGGCTATTAGAAGACTAGACCTTTGTTCATTGTCAATACAGGCTTACAGGTTGTGAGACTAATGGAGAAAGCTTACTACAGAGCTTACTACAGTACTAAAGTACAGCCAAGGAATGCTGAGGGGAGAATCTGTAGCTAAGTCTATTTTCATATATGCATATATATAAATTATTTATGTAATATTATGATGAAATGCTATGTAAAAATGTATTCCTGTAATTTATTTTGAGAAATACATGCTCAGTTGTAGGGCCATATAACTATGGGGAGCGTGATTCTTTTTTTGAAGCCTTGAATGAATTTATATCTCCTTGTGATAGTGTCCTTTCTGTAAACATAGATTACTTATCTCTGATGATGTTCTATACATTTGAATAGAGTTAAAGAAAAAGAGAGAAAGAAGAAACTATTTTCTATAAGAAATTATCTGTACAAAGGGAAGTGGCTACCAAAGCAAGCTGTGTTTGAAAAAAAAAAAAAAAAAATAGATGCATTGTGAGAAGTCACAACACACTTATAAATTTGAGACACAGGGTAGATTTATTGTTGATGCTTCGTCCCATTACATATACCTGTGTGAGGGGAAGGAAATGAAATGAAAATCTTTGGAATGGTTTCTCACATTGTGGGTCTTTGTAAGACTCCAGGCCACTCTCTATATGGTTGACAGTGAGTTCTGAAATCAACGAAGCATGAAAAAAAAGAATAGTGGTTGAAGCTAGTGGGACCTCCTTGTCTCAGAGGCCTCCCATCCTACAAACACTCTATAAAATACCCAAACATACCCAATGTTGAAAGCCAAATAGAAGTACCAATTTACAAACATCAATTTACCGCATGAAATATGGATGGTAGCCAAGGAAAAATAACTTCAAACATCTGAATATTGTTCAGCTGGTATTGGGATATATAAAGTAGCAAACATATATTAGATGTTGTATTTGGCCCTAAATTCCTACTGCAACTGCATGTTTTTCCCCATTTTTAATTTTGCAAAGCACATTTCCCTCAACTCTTCCGCATATGCTTAATCTGACCACCCTTCCTCAACCTGGCCATCACCACCATCATGGAAGAGTCTATCTATGTGAGGAAAAAATGTAAAGCATGTTTTAGGGTTGTAGGAAGTCTGCCCTAGTTCAGGTTGTATTTTCCTTCCCACCCTAGAAGAAATCAAATAGGGCCATGCATTAGTCTATGCCAAATACCTTTAGCTTTATTTTCATCTTAAAATTCTTTTTGGGTCATGAGTATAGTAGAAAAACATTAATGTTTGTTTTTAACCTTATTTATTTTATGTTTTCCTTCACAACTTGAGATGCGAACCACAACATGTTCTTAAATGAGATAAATTGGTAACTTTTTATATCTCTTTTTTTAATACTGCCTATTATATATGTATTTCTATATTAGATAATTATCAGCACTCTTTAAAATATATATAAATATTTTAATCATTATAATAGGTATTCTTAATCACTCACAGTAAATTGCACTCTCTAGGTGGTTATTGTCATATATTTGAGTTTATACAAAAATAATAATTTTTATTTATTTATTTATTTATTTATTTTTATTTTGTTGAGTGTCTTATATGGGACATCACATAGGGTTTCCTTTTTACCCTAGGCAAGCAAAACTTAAAAACAATTCCTTCAACAAATTTCTTACTAATGTTTTAGTCATTGCTAGTTAAATGTGTTTGGAAGTGTGAACTAAATCTTGGCATTTAAACCTATATACATGAGTTTACATTTTTAGCCAGGTAAATTTGTATTCCCTTGAAGTTCTTTATCTATCTTCTTTCTTTAGCGCATATATGTAATTATTCTTTGGTGGAAGATTATTTGTCTATGTATTTAATTTGTAAGGAAACCTTAATGTCTTCAGTATTAATTGTTTTAATTTCCTTTGATATTAACTTTCCTTGTAAAGTAAAATATTTACTTTCATCTATGTGGATGTCATTACTATCGACCATTTTTAAAATGATATTAAGTTATCTATTTAGTTAAAAGTTCTCTATTAAGTTAAAATTTCTCTTCCTTCCTAAGAACTAGTCAAAATTGAGAGAGTTGGTTTTCCCTTAGATATGGGAACTATTCCTTCATCAAAGAAAGACACTTAATTAGAGTTATATAAGAAATGTGTTAAAATCATAAAGGCTACCTTGGCTAGAGAAATATTTGGGATGTACTTTATAGAAAAAAAAATTATTAGGGTTTATTTCATATTTTCTTGTCTATGGGATTGGGGTGTTACATAGGTATCTTTTTTTGTTTATGCACCAATTATGCTTGTGATAATTCATAGGTTTATTTTGTTTTGGGTCATTACAGATCCTTTTTATTCAGCTGATTACGAATGTGTATTAGATTTAGTTGTTATAGGTAAATTTTAAATTTTTAAATTGAATTTTAACTTACAATTCATTTATATTCTACCTAAGTTGAGCATGGTTTACTACATGTTGTGTATAGGAGATAATTTTATTGTTCTTGTATATCCTGAGTATACAGAAGGTGTAGATTACTATCTACTAAGATGTACACAACCAAAATGCAAATTGTCAAAATCAATGACAGATGGTGATGGACAAGAAGCCACATACTATTGAAACAAAGAAAGATAGATACACATGGTATTATATTTATTGATTATATGCTAGGTCAAAAGGTTCTACATTATAGTCACTTAGTTATAGCAACAATAATAAATCTTGAAACTTTACCAAAAAGAGGACGTGCCAAACAAAGGTGGAGGTTTCCTAAAAGATTTTAGAGATAATAAAAGATAGAGAGGATCTAGATTATATGTACCAAGAACTTTAATCTATTTTTGTACATATATATTTTCTATGACAATATATATACATGTATTCATTTGGACCTAAATTTGAAAATCTTTTTATTTTATGTTGAATTCAAATAATTTCATTCAATGTGGTGATCTATTAGCCCATGAAGCTAAATCTTTTGTGTGATCTTATTTGCAATAATTTTGTTTAATGAAGAAGTAGTGCTTAAATTATTTCATCAAAAGTTATTAGATCCAACAAAATTTGTAAGTTTTAATTTTATTATCTAATTAAGTTTGTTTAGAACTAGCTAAAATAGGTACAATGGTAGTAGATTTGTTTATTGGATCCCATCTCTATAAAATCATACAACGATTAATAATATAGTCCCACGTGTAGTTTAGATCTTTGTCCAAAATCCAGCACATAAAATATATGTTAACACATATTTTTTATTCTAATTAGATCATTTGTATATGAATCATAGAATTTTCATCATTACAAATAACAAATGAATAAAAAGATAAGTGTAATACCCCACCATGAAACCCTAGAGAAAATCTCAACTAAGCAATGCAAAAGGCAAATATTTAATTTTTTTTAGTAGAGAAATATCAACAGAATGCAAATCATGTTTATTTATACATCTCAGTTAAGCTTTGACTGCTAGAGATTACATGGCTACATTACCAAATGATAAGATCTAACTAACATTATGAGTTACCTAACAACCATAGATCACTCTAGGTCTATTTGCAATAGATGAATACACACATAAAATTCCTTATTATAACATTAGATAAGTATTCATTTAGATCCTGTATAAAGGATTACAAGAAAAGATACATATTTGATAAACAAGAAAGGTTTATTTTACAACACCAAGTTAGATGATCCTATATTACTCACTTCTACAATGTGGAAACTAATAACCAAATGCTACAATTCAGTTTCTAGCTAACTAGTATATAAATGGCATAAATAGAGATACAATCTAATTTACAAATACATAATAAAAGATCTTTTTAATTAGGAACAAGACATCTCTCATGCAATTACAAACAAGTATAATAAGAACCATATGCCGATCTTTAGCATAGTGGAAAACCTAGTCTTTGCTCCAGTACGTTGTTCAGTTAATAGACGTGTATCTTCTTAGCTTCAAAATCCTGCATGGCTTAGATATCTCAAACTGCACATCTAATGAAACATTAGTCCTGCATAGTTACTAATTTACACAAAACAAATATCAATTGCATATAATGACAACCCTAATGCCCTAGGGCCTGACCTAATGTCTCGGGGGCTCATGTTGGCCTTGCCTACGTACGCATAGCGTAGAGACTTCGTAGTTCAAGAACTAGATCTTGCAACCATTAGATGGTTTCATATAAAACAAAACTTCTAAGGTATAATTCTCATGATATCAACATCTTCTCAAACTCATATACACATATACATTTCATTCCATTCTAGAGGATAAAAGAAGATTAGGGTTTACCCTTTTCATTCTCATTACCAAACATACTGATACTAGTACTTAATTTCAAAATACAAATCTCAACAATTCAATATGATAGTTATCTATCTGTATTAAAAGTCTAAATAACTTCTTCTAAGATGTATAACAGAAGATTGAATTAGCTCAATCCAAATCATCCACACATAAATCCCACAAGCTCCCTCATGATCCAATTCACATTAATAAAGGTTTCTAAGTTTATCTCATTTGTTACATCACATACCATTATCCATACATACTAGGGATTCAAAAATAATAGAGATAACAATAAGCAATTCAACATGTAAAACTATTCAATCGAAAACAATAATGTTCCAAATACATAGTTTCTATTAATGTAATTCATAGACCAAATAGACATTAAACAATTCCATGATCATCAATGTTAGCACTACACCAAATTGAACAAATTTCCTTTCTACCTTTGACTTGTTAACCCCACCATAAATATGCTACAAGGATATCATTCTTAATCAAATCGTTTATTCCTCTTTACTCTGTTTTATTTATGTTCAAGACCTAGCAACTTATTAAATCAACTTAGAACATCATAAATTCTAGAGTACAAATTATAAGTTTCTATAGCTAATGAACATTCTACCATAATCTTATTCATCACATGAGCAGAAAATAACGTAACCTGGATTACTACAGATGCTTTTATGATAAATGATCAATAACTTTTAATCAACTATTAAATTCTATATCCTACCATTTTAATAACAAAGGGATATACTAAATATTATCTTTACCAAACTGATAGATATTTCAAAAATAAAATTTGATTGACTCAAAGATTTGTATTTCTTATCAATAAGGCTTATCTAACTAGAACACAACCACAAACACCAAACAATACAACAAACATATTTATTACTGCCATGAAGATGATTGCTTTCTAACACATTCCTTTCATTTTGAATTTGTCATGTACCATGATATCATCATATTGAGAGTGGTCCATTTACATCTTATGAGCACCTCAATAGTATCTCAAGAAGGTAATATGAATGTTTACTGGCCTTAAAAGAAGTATTACACTAATGAGATTATCCTAATTTCCTACTATATTAAAATTAATAATTAAACTAAATTTAAATAATTCTATTTGAAGAAATGATATTCTTTAAAGAGTAATATTACTTTGAATAATGCATAAGTAATTTCTAAAGGAAAATCTCTTATTTATTAAATTTTAAATTAATTTTCTATTAAAAAATACAAGATAAAAATTATTTCTCTCTTTTATTTTTTTAATGCATACAAGATAGTAACTTTCTATATAACTAGATAAATGCTTTTTACAAAATAATTTATTTTCTTACTTTTCTTTTAATATAGAATATAAAATTCTAGTATAATATATAAAATAAAAATAATCCAAAAGTAATAATTCTATTCTAATATGATTCTAAAGAAGAAATAGTTTTCTAATAAGGAAGATTTAAGTTTCTAATTTAAAATGTTTAAAGACAGAATTCGGTGGATTCTCTTCATTTCTAAATAAGACATATTTTATGATTTAGGAAATAAACCGATTCATAATAAAAACAAATAGAATCTCTTAAGAAAGAAAATGGAATCCTTTATGATTTGAAAACATTTATAACTACTAAATACTGTAACGCCATAAGAATGCAAGGGCATCATTACTAAGTAATGTAGCATTTTAAGAATGTAAAGATCACAAGTAATGCCTTTGAATTACTCTATTCGAAAGGTTTTCATTTGAATTTAATCATCTTCTTTTATCATATCATGCAATTGTGGATGAGAATGCTTAAATGGAGGTCTTGGGTGCAGTGTGTTTAAGTGGACTAAATGCCCATCAAATTTCAAAGGAAGCAAAATCATTGCCATTATTTGGTAGTTTTAAACATAAAGATATATGCAGAATTAACATCAATAAATGGTAGTCATATACATTAACTTTAAAGAGGGTTTAAACACTATTTTTAGGCAATATTAAACATAAAGTTTCAACGCCATCATTTGGCAGATGTTTAAGATGGAAAAAACTTTGGTACACATACATGCAAAATAAAATGTGAATGCAAGGACAAGGTATGTGGACTGTTTGATAAACTGTAATGATCATAGGGTAATACAAAATATATTTGCAATGATTTGGTAGTTCGCCTCAAAGAAATTCTGTCTCAAGGAATGTAATGATTATCAGATTTGCACAAAATGGATTTGTTGAAAAGGTTTTAGAAACTTTTAAGAAAAATGCTATTGAAATGCCATAGTAAGTCAAAGGTATACACTGATATAACAATCAATGAATTTAAGAATTTTTCAGGCATGAATCTTTTGTTTATGGTGTGGGACAACTTTGAAACATAAATGCATGAATCATTTACTTATGAAGAGAAGAAAATGGTCATTTGTAACTACTGAGGATTAGTTAACGACCTTATCAGAAGAAAGATAAATAGATTTATATGAGTTCCGATTTAAATTCAATCACATCCATATTTCTCAATATTGGTCTATGTTCTTTGAATGATTAGAAAACAATGTCTTCAACAGAGTTAAAGGTGCATGAGAAGGGAAATCTCCAGTGTGAACATTGGCATGGGAAACATAGTAAATTTACATGAATTATTTGACATAATGCCTCACAAGCTACATGGAAAGCAATAATTACAGAATATGTACAAAATGGATTTGTTGGAAAGGATTTAACAATTTCAGGGAAGTGTGATTTGCTAGATATTGTGATTGACATGATATTGTGATTGTCAAGATAAAATAAAAGATCAATTCCTAAGGAAAGATTGATTGCCTACCAGTTTGGAGAGAGCTCACAAAATAACGCATACAAAATCAATTAAGCAATGATGGATTGAGTCCTCATAGAGGATATTGCAAGCACAAGTAGACAAGTAGCTCAGGAACAAAAGATTAATTGCTATGGCTAGAATGAAGGTTTTGACATTGATACATGTGGCCGTGGATGTTGATATATATATATATATATATATATATATATATATATATATATATATATATATATATATATATATATATATATATATATATATATATATATTAAAACAAACTTGAATGATATCAAATAGATTAAAAAAAATTGACAAATAAATCATTTCACCAAAGCCACAAATAAAATCTTTTAAAGAGGGGATTAAGATTTGGACACAGATTCATAAAAAAATTTCATGCATATTCATACAGAAATGAAAACTATTGCATACCTAGTCAAAAGTCTTTCAAAGTTTTCTTTCTCTCTTGTCTGAACTTCTTATTTCTTTTCTTTTCTTTCTTTCCTTGAATAATCTCCAATTTTCTCCCCTCTAGAATTCTGAATCTCATATATTTATTAGGTGGTATAACAAAAGCAAGAAAATAGGTATCGACCTTACTAGCTGTTATAAGACAACCCCACTAAGTCTTATTCTTCCATAATCTAAAATTAGATCCATAAACTAGAAACTAAAAAGAAGTATTCATAACTCCTACAAAGTAGTAATGACCCAAAAACTAGAAATATTCCATCAAAGAGGTGGATAACCACCACTTCTTGTTTGACTAAAATTAGAAAACAATTAGGAATGATAAAGCATAAAATAACTATATATGATTTTCTTATTGAACAATACTAACTCATATAAATAATCACTCCAAAAAAATACAATTAATAAAATATCATAATTAGTAAATAAGTTTCAAGTATGCTCTATACCTCTCCATGGAAAGAATATTCTACACCTGAGTCAAACTTAGTCAATGATTGTTAAACTGCACATTCACTGTGAGAATAGAGGGGCACTATAATAAGAAATTATAATCCTTCTTTCACAATTTATATATTTTTGTCTTAGCAAGTGGAGAAATTCAAATGTGATTGTTACTTTTTTCTTAATCATCCAATTAGATAGGTCATGAATTAATTGTAGCCCGCATGTTTCTTTTTCCTACATTTTGGTGGACCCCTAATTTAAAACCTATCCTAGTTCTTGGTGAATATAGGAAGATTTAAATTTGAAAACATAAATCCTATAAAATATGAGACATCCTAGTTAATTGAGTCAAATAAATGGCCTAGGTCCTTGGGATATCTTCTAGGAAGAATCAAAATAATAATAAAAAAAATCCCTTAATATGAGTTTCTATTTGTGAAATTTAATATAAATTTATATTCTAGGTCCATAATAAACTCATTAAAGTTCAAACCATATTTGAATTATTTAAGAAATTAATATACCAATGTTCATGAGGGAGAGCAAGGAAAAGACATATTTTCTATTTTTCAAGAGGGTTATACTCTTCTTGAAGAGGGTGTGGTTTTAGAGTGCATTGGTCAAATTTTCATTTGGAGCCAAATTTAAAAAATATAATTTGAAAGGTAAAGTCTATCAATGTTCATTTATATCCAAAATACATATTTTTCTCATTTATTTTTTATTTATATTTTGAACCAAAATAGATATACTTGAATTTATTGTTCTAACATATACACTCTACTTATTTTTATTGATAGAAGACATGTGATCTATATATATGATGCTCAATATTTTTATGTCAAACAAATACTTTTATTCTTGGTTAAAAGTCTATATAATTGTTATAAAATAGAATTTACTTTAAATATAATAAATAAAATTTTATAAACTATACTTTTCAAAAAGTGTATTTTGATGGACACATTCACAAAAAAACATAAATTATTACAGTTCTTTATTTTTCATAAAAAATATATATCATGAAAACTTTGTTTTATTATGGAAAACATGGCCTAATTTGACAAATTTTTCCAACAAAAGGTGAACATACATAGGAACCACATAAGTGTCAATTTTAAGTAGCTTTAATTAAAAGTTTCATTTTAAATGTATCTTCAATCAAATGTCCTTCATTTAAAAGTTATCTTTAAGAAAATGTCCTTCTAATGAAGGTCAACATCAATCAAAGGTTAAGTGGTGAAATATAATATAAAGGTTACATAAAGATCTATCCATCAAAAAAGTAAATTATTTGGTTGCATTTTTGGTAAATTAGCCTTAGAACACATCCAAAATCTTAAGATGAAAAAGCTACTAGACAATGCACTTGGATCATATCCTAACACATAGAACTCAAGATATGTATAATTATGGAGCTTGCATATTGATTAAACAAAGACCAAGCTAAATTTCACAAAACAAAAAATCAAGTTGAAACCATGTAACAAATTGTCCATACCCACTCATTCAAAAACAATCAGATGTAAAGCCCTAATTATTCAACCCGCCATTCCCAACTGCCTTATTGAACCAAAAATAATTAAAATAACTCAATTTTTTATAGATTAAAAGTGTGGAAGAATATTAAAGTTTCCCAACTCAAAACCCTAATTAGCTTCAAGAATTTCTATATATTACTGTATCCAAAAATGAGACCAAAAATGTTAGATTTTTATTAGAGAGATTATTAAAGAAATCATATTCAAACCATAGTGGGACAAATCACAATTTAAGAACCATAATATGAAACCATAATGTAAAATGTATATACTGTAGAACATAATAAGATGAACCATAATGTGAAACCATAATGTAAAATGTATATAATGTGAATATCATGATCTAAGAACCATAATATGACAAGACACAATATAAAATGTATAACAAATCATGTGTCTGCATGTAAAACAAGTCAAAGAGGAGGATGTCTAATATGACTATGGATAGATCTCTCTCCTAATCCCTGTATGGATCCATGTCCTAATCTCTCTCTCAATCCCTATCCTGTTCCCTGTCTTGATCCCTGTCCTGATCCACCTCCCTACACAAGAAAGTACATAATTTAATTTAATGTACATGTGTATAAATATGTAAATTCATCTTAAAGTTTTGTACTTTCAACATGTCTAATTTATCATGTAATTTATATATTATAAATGTACCTCAAATGTACCATGCACAGGATTGTCTACATTCTCCAAAGCATGACAAATCCATGTATTGCTAGAAATTTTCAAATACAAGATTTCAATGAATAGTGAGAACTACTTTAAAGTCAATTTAATTTAATATACATGTGAATTTTTAGAATGGAAAATATATAAATTATTCAAGTACTTGCGTTGCATCCTGGAGCACTCTACCAATCGCACTGATGTCACAAGAATGAATGGTCACATTAAAGGGGAAGAAATCTCTTTTATTCATTCAATTATATGCAGATACACAACCATATATAAATACTATGAGGGAGTTGACAGTTATATGAAACTGAACCATAACCGGTATTATATGAAACCAAACCATAACCGATAGTTAAAAATGACTGAACCATAACCAACAATGTAATACAATTATGTATTACCCTAACATTCCCCCCCTTATTACATCGTTCCTGCAATAGTAACAAGGTACCCCCTCTGAATGCTAACATACTCAACACAATTGATTACATAATATGAATACATATTTTATAGAAGATCTTCTCCCAAAGAACACATCCTGAACCAAGTGGGGCTCCATCATGCTGTCTCATCTACCCTTGGAAAGGCATAGCTTCAAGCTATGTTCTTGAGCTCTTTAGTCCCAAACTCTCAAATCATAGAGTCTTGAATTATTTGACAACAATCCCTAAGAGATACGATAGATCTCTATCATTGTCTAGTGACCGTAAAAGGGTATAATTCTCGATCATATACTCTGAAGCTCATTGGACAATAATCCATATTGAGCTCAACACCAAATCCCAAACCTGTCTCCAAAACAAAATCTTCACAAAACATATATTCTTCAAATCCATCAGCATCAACAAAGAAAAGAAAAACAACCAAAACCAAAAATGCTTCTCATGCAAAGCATCATCTCAAAGCAAGAAGCTAACTTGAGATGATGGAAAATCCTCCATCCTCCGATGCTGCCTACCTCCAATAAAGTGAAGGATTATAGTACTAATGCATTATTAACACCACCAAAAGAGTCATTAATAAAAGATTCATCATCTGATAAATCCTCATCTTCTTGGCCTCTTGATAACTCTCCTTGTTCCTCATAAACTATAACCTTGTCTACCAACTATGTGGCCATGATAAAATTGTGCTTGACAACAAAAGTAGTTTTCTTTGCATGAAGAATAAATCTCTTTATAACCTTTGCTGGTACAATATGCTGCTCTGAATCCAAGTATGCACTTGGCTCATTAATCAGATAAATGTCTGCAGGCTTGCCAAGACATAAGCACAGTACCACTCTCTATAATTATCCACTGGAAAGATTTAAAACTTCTTGATCCATTAGTTGCTCAATTTGAAGGGGCTTCATGACATCAGTAGTAAATTGAAGGTGTGAGTATGAATCATGAATCTTTTGGTGCAATAAATACCTCATAGTTGAATGAAACTTTGGGCTGATCTTATGTGGTTTATAAGAAAATTAAATTCAAGTATCTCGACCTTTGAATTGTCAACTATATCTAGCTTCAAAAAGCCAGCCAGCATGCATATGAAAGTAGTCTTTCTTGGGTATCTATACCGGGCATAGCTTTTTAATTCCTTTGCACTTTCTTGCGGCATTTTTGCAACCTTAAATGTCAGTGATTCATCTCGAAATTGAAGATTTTCAGTGGGAATAAAACTAGCCAAAAAGATATTAATGTCTTCTCTTACTAGAAATGAAAGTGTTACCATTACAAACTTTGTAGAAAGAAATAGCGATCAGAAACATCTACAATGCCTTCCAATGGAAACCCATTCTTCTCACATAGATTGCATAAAAACTTCAAACGATACCAAATGAGCTATAATATAGATGCATTCAATCTCACCACTGCTAGTCCAGAATGAATCTGCTTCAAGATTATTTGGATTCTCCATGCTAGAAACATGAGGCTCCTCATGTTTGACTACATGATAAATAGAAGCACGGTTCGACATCATCCACCTTCCATCTTTCAATGACTCTACATTAACGAATCACAAAGGAATTACTCTTCACAGGCACACATAGAAATCATTAATGCTCTGATACCATATGAAGGGGAAGAAATCTCTTTTATTCATTCAATTATATGCAGATACACAACCATATATAAATACTATGAGGGAGTTGACAGTTATATGAAACTGAACCATAACCAGTAGCTAACAATGACCGAACCATAACCAACAATGTAATACAATGATGTATTATGCTAACACACATCAAGGACACTTGTATCAGGTAAAGGACTAGTGTCAAAGAGAAGTGTGTTGTATGTACCATGTACATCAGGTGCAATAACCTCAACTTGATGATGTACGGGGGCTATAGGTTGGTCTGGAATATGCTGGTCCTATGAAGCCGTCTCACCCCAACCCAACTATCTAGGTACATAATGTCATCTAATATGAGTTGGTACAACATCTAAAGGAACCCCATACTCGTCACTGATATACTAGTATGCTAATAGTAAATCAACAATGGAAGCTAAACACACATTACACACAGTGGCCTCACTCATTTGGGCCACATCTGACGGTGATTGTAGCTCTGCACGGATGTAGGGATCATAATTTGTAGATGTAGCCTTAGTGGGAGGAAGGCTAATCCATGGACATAATAAGTATCTCCCTACACGATCAGATGAAATCTAATCAACCTGAGTAGCAATCATGGTAATACTGTCAAAAAGCTTGGATCTGGTAGGTGCTACTGCTACATCTCATGTTGCTGCTAGCTCCAAACATTTTGGAAGAACCAAAAGGTTTGGACCAACTAATGCCCTCTTGTTGATGGGTGGTGGAAAATCTACACATCTATATTGAGGTTTGTCGGCAAACCTCCCCTTGCCTTGTCCAACATGTGTGGGCATAGATGTGTAATCCACATCTGATCCTAAATGGAACTTAGCATATGATTGTTTGCAAAAATAAAGTGTCAACTCAACATTATGAGGCCATCTATGATTGGTTGCCAACCATTTGTGATATATAAATGGACCAACAAGTGCATCAGTACACCTAGTAATAGTATATCCTCTAACTTTTTCTTGTCCCATATAATGAGGGAACATGGTATGCACATTATGTAGTGAAACTCTTTGAGAAACATATTGAATTTTCTCAGTGCTAGTAACAGTCCTAGCAAGGGACCTATAAAAGTCCTCAGTGTTGATGTCATCATATGGATTGTATGATCAAGTCATGTCAATCATACGTCTAATCTCCTACTGAATATTAACTAATCTATATCTATTACTCAAATTAGGTGAGTTATGTATGGTTTGGTCCAAACATCTCAATGCACTCTCTAATCTAGTAATGTTATCATTATAAAAATTAGTCCTAGCCTCAGCTTCCTACTGAGACTGCATGGAATAATGAGATCTCTGATCATCAGTGATATCTATATAAATACAAAGAGATCTGCATTTAATTAAAACAAAAAAAATAAATTACAAATATATGTACTTATTTTATTTTAGTAATTTAAGTAAATATGCAATAACCATTTTTCTAGTAAGATGCTCCAAAGGAAATTACATTTAGTATAGGAAATATGTGAATTGACTACCTTTCGTCATGAAGTACAAAAATAAGAACAATTTTATGTTGATGAACAACTATCTATGAAAAAGAGGGAGAAAGGGAGAGAACTTAGGATTATGAAATTTTACCTATAAAAAAAGTGTACCTACTAAAATATCTTAATGAAACATTCACATGTAAAAGTAATGTACAAGCATATAAATACATAAATCATGTGTAAATTTAAGTAATGTGTCATATGTAGCATCATGTGATAAGAAGGTATAACATATCAAATAATAATAATGTGAAAGAATATATCTAGATACTACATCAAAATGTCAAGGTGTATACATTTTTCTTAAGTATAGGAAAATATAACAATGCTGCAAGATATCTCTAAATTCCAAATAACTTGATATCATACAAGCATGTTATAAGTATAGGAAAGAGGCATAAATACCCAATGTGGCTCTAGGAATGTGATAAGGCATGTGGTCAAATAATGGCATATATATGTAACTAAGGTATTTCATCAAGCCAAATCAAAGATAGAGATCTAAAATTATGAAAGAGAAATCAATAACATGATATGTATTTATCAAATAATAATATTGAGTTCAAGAATATATCTACTAGATCTAATTGTCAAGGTGTATGCATTTTTCTTGGGCATGCACCATAATTTTTAATATATTTAAGCAACAAGAATAGGATCATAGGTTCAAACTAGGCATAAGATAAACGATTATTCATTTTAGAGATAGAATAGACATCATAATATTTTGATTAAGGTATGGAAAGGATTATATATAATAATTTAATAAGAATTATAATTTTTACACTACATTTAAGCATGTAGAAAAAAAAATACATTTCCATGTTAATAGCTATAAATTGAAATAATATGATATGTATTTATCAAATAATAATAATGAGAAAGAATATATCTATAACTAGATCTAATTTATATATAAGGGATTTTTATTTGAGTTTGAGTGTTTCTAGGACAAAAAGGCTTTATCATTGAGGATTGTTGTCTTTTCTAATCTATACACACTCTTAGATAATCTTGGTCAACTCTCTCCATACAAGGGGTACTTGTGCTTTCTCACTAAATTTCAAAATTGTTGGAATATTAGATTAATTTTTGTGAATGACACCTTATTTTTCATGCTTTAAATAAGCATATGTAAAGGGTTCCTTTTGGTGAAGTTTTGGCTACCACAAGCTATTCATTTCATTCATCTAATAATATGATATATTTTTATCAAATAATAATATTGAGAAAGAATATATCAACTAGATATAATTATCATTTGGTGTATACATTTTTCTTAAGTATAGGAAAATATAAGATGAAAAGATCAATACCATTTGCTTCCATGGTTTCACATGGTCCAATCAAATATTCCCCTTTAATGAGCCTTTATAAAAGTGTTGTTGACATTTATTGAACATTAGTGGTTTATGTTTAAAAAATTAATACAGATTTCTGAGAATCTCTACCAAATCTTCTCTATCTGATCTGGTGTTGTTACAAAGGACCAATATTTCTAACGAGAATCTTCAATCTAGTTCAGGGTTTCTCCTTGGGGGCCAAATTTTACTTTGGTTCATTGGAATATATGATGTCTTTCCTAAAGTCCATATGTATTTTGCTTTTATCATATTATCATATGGTGTGATTGAAATTTGAAACCACTTCTTTTTGTAATGTATTTACTTACATATAATTTAAACTTCTTCCTATTTCGTAGGAGCATTTGGTCTTACCTTTTATGACAGAAAGAATAGTTTCACATAAGAAACATCTAATAATGGATGTTACATACAATAGAAATATGAATGACACACTTTCTTTTAAAATAGTGACTAGATAACAATTAGTTTTAAAACAAAAATATTCAAAGCATATGCAAAAATTACAAGTGATAGAAGCCCAAAGGCACAACAAATCACTTTTGGGTGGACAAACTTTATGTCTTGCAAACATCATGGGGTTCCATGTGGACTTGGTGGCATCTGGAAATTAGGTTGAGCTTACTTAAGTACTTACCACCTTGAAGGTGGCCTATACGATCATCGATCCTGCAAAGTGGTAGTAGTTCTTCATAGTGGTTTTGTTGAGAGCATGATAATTGGTGACTAATTGACACACAGTATGTTCCTATGTTCCTTCTTTGGCACTATCTAACATGGTATGTGAAAGCAGATGTTCTAGGTTTTATCTTCCCTTGATGTCACAAAAACAATCATGAATCAATGATTTGATATCATATGATATTGATCAAAATATTTGTGCTCAAAACCTACAAAATTAAGGCTATATGGATTGTAATCTATTTTCTTCAAATATTGAAATTTAAAGAGATGTCACTCAAATTTTCTTTTATATTTTGTGCTCAGAAAGCACACAACAAGAAAAAAAAGAAAACACTTCCCATCATTAAGATCATATATTGCAGATTTGGATGGTAGGTGCACTAGTGATGCTAGAAGGAATTAAGCTGCATTCTTTTGGCCCTAAAGAGTTTGGAATCTCAGGCAAAGGACTAGTGTGAAAGATAAGATGAAAAGATCAATCTAAGTAAGAGGGTACTCTCTCTTAGTTTGATGAGGAAGAGAGTTTTTACAAAGCCAAAAACAAAATCTATTCTGGTGTTTTCTTTAATGCTAGATTTTATACTCATCCTTGAACAATACATTGTGATTGCACATGATTGATAGAAGTTTGATTTAATATAATTTAATAGATAGAAGAGAGTTTCAATTTTGATTTTTTTTTTGTAAAAACATCTGCTTCACTTCTTTTTTAGCTTCTATAAAGGGGATCAGGTGCCCCATTCCAAAAAAAGGGAAACATTGCTATATGCACCTTTTGGCTTCCCATTTTCTACTTGTTTGCCGCAGGGGTTCATGACAATATTGAGGAGGTGCAATGGAAAATATAAGTAGTAGTTTTCAACAACTAGTAATCTACTAGGGAAAGGTCATTGAATGGCAGAGCTACACACTTGATTCTTTAATGTGACAATAAATGAGTGCGTGCATTGTCTCGAACAACAGGAACACTAAAAGTAACTACTCTCACTATGCTAATTTCTCATTGCCCAGTGACTCTTTGCCCAGTGACTTTGAAATTTAGAGGAATGCTGCAGTTCACTTCACAATATTATGAGTATGAAATAGTGCTTTAGGTGCTGGGCATTAGATTGTTCTGCAAATTTATACAAAATATTTGTCGATGCTTCCATCTTTGTTATTTGGTTTAAATTGTACGATGTGCATGCCAAGTTACACCAATCGTCATAGTTGGAAGATTGTTCATGAAAGAAATATAAAGAGCAATATTTGACTAATAAATAATTTCTCAACACATGATTTTTTGCTCTTTCTAAGGAATTAAGATTGTGCTATGAATTTAGATGAGAATAGCTACACCCTCATCATTGTTATTTCATTTAAATTGCATGGAATGCACACCAAGTTACACTAGTTGTCACAATTGAAAGGAAAATGAATTGTTTTGGTCAACTATAAATTTGTTCCACGTTTATGGTGGATAATAAATAGAGAAATACCAAGAACAACATATATTTATCAATATGTAATTTTAAGAGACCAAAATTGATTTATGTGCGTACAATGTGCTAACCCATATATTAAGAGACCAAAATTGATTTATATGCATTTTCATGGTGAGAAAAGCTTTGCAACATGGTACATCTACATTATGAGATCAATGGTGCAGGAGGGGAGGACTACCACTAATAATCTAGACCAAACATTATTTTCACACTCTTTACTACAGAAAAGGGAGGACGTGAACAAACCCTAGACCATTTTGTAAACAGGCTCGCATCTGGCATCAACAAACCCTAGACCAATTCTTTTGCCCTAAAATCAGTAACCAATCATGACAACTAGGGTTTTAAATAAGTTAATATAAATTTAACTCTATTTTGTTAGAAGGTGTTTCATGAAACTAATAAGCAGTAGCAGATGTAACAGAAATGAAACCATCAACATCATAAAAAACAACAAAACCCTATCAGGTAACATAGAGAAAAAAACAAAACACTGTACAACAAACTTAAAGCTAACAAAACAAATCTTTTCAAAGCAAGAAAGAAGGCAGAATGAGATCTTACCTGGGTCCGACAAGGATTTGTAGGATGAGTTGTTGGGTAAGCACACTCCAATCGCAACAAATTCAGCCAAATACGCAAAATACCCACGCACATTCCATTTTTTGTTTTTATATTTAATAGATTCAACCGAAACTTACTCAGCTGAAATCTACTTGACTGAATATTTGAGGCCACGTCGATGCCAAGTGGGTGCCACATGGTTTTAGTCAAAAAGTACTCGGTTAGAACCAACTCGGCTGAAATTTACTCAGTCAAAATTATTTAGTTGGCCCAAAGTGTGACACGGGTTTATACTTTTACTCTGCCTTGCAAAAGGATTTCTTTCTAGCCTTCACGGATTTTGAAATTTTAAACTTTTGGTAAGTTACCAGCCTCGATTAGAGAATTTTAAATTCTCTTAAATGGTGAAAGATATGGACCTGATTCCTTTTGCATATTTGACAAAATACCTTCAAGAATACACTTGTCAGAGGATTCATCATGAAACTTCACCAATCTTCCTAAACAATTGTTTTCATGGAGACTGCCTTTTGTGCATCAACATCCAAAGTGTGGCAAAATTTAAACTTGTAAATTTTTGACATGCCACACACTCCAAAAGATGTGAGATGCCAAAAGAATGTCAAAACACACCAAAATAAAAAATCAAACCTCCGACTTGTTTTTGTGATGTAGGAGCATCCAGTGGTGTAAGGGCAATCTTGCATCACCCAAAAAAAAAAGATGTGTTTCAAAATTGTTGATGTTCTTTCAATTTCTTTACAAAATTTGTGGTTTTGGTTCCATAATCGCTTGAATAATGATGTAGGACTTTCAGTTTTTCTAAACTGCTAAAAATAGTAACCTGCTATTTTTAGAAAGTTTGCATTTGGGCACGGATTAAAGTGAAAATTTATAGGAAGTTACATAAAAGAAATATAATACCTTTGGAGAAGGAATCATGCAAAAATTATTTGCGAGCTGAAAGATATTAAAGTTTTTGTTTCCTGAAAAATACCTGAAAATTATTCAAACTTAGGTTTGAGGCACTAAATGGCCCCGTACAGGCCCAAAAATGGCTGAAACCGACAAAGATGATTCTTAGCGCATAGAACACTCTGTGAGCTTTCTGACGTATAAAACAGTTCGTCAATCAGACACCTAGATCAAAAGTTATGGCTCCCAGAAGTTGACCTATTTTTGGAGGGAAATGCAAATTTCAAAATTAGGTTGTTGGCCACCAAAAAGGCTATTAATAACCATTTTTGGGAACCCTAGGAGTAGTAGAATTAAGGGGTCAAGTGTGGAGTCAAGAATAGGTTGGAAAAAATAAACCCTAGTTGATTTGGGGTTACAGAAGGCTAAAGATTCTAGAGTCTTGAGGTTGGGAAAGTTGTAATGTGTTGCAGCCAGTAGAGGATTCATCCTCTGATTGTAATTGAGCTTCTGTAATGTAATGAGTTGCCCAGATCAATATAAGAAAGTTATATTTTCTGTTTTCAATTTCTGTTGTTATATTTTTTGTGATTTACCCCCTTCATCAAGTGGTATCAGAGCCAGGTTCCGGAGTATGTAGACAAATCGCTGACTGTGAGGTAGTTTGCCCCAGGACCTGAGGTTGTGGGTTTGCTGCGGAGATCAAGATGCCTCCACGAAGAAACCGTATTGGGAGGAATGCTTTGATGGAAGAGGGTTTTAGAGCCTTGCAAAGGCAAATTGATGCATTGCAAGAGGAGCTGCAAGAGGGTTTGAGCCGAGAACAAGAGAAGAAAGTGAAGATGAAGTTGAAGAAGGGCTATCTGAAGATGATCAAGAAGCTACAGGAGATCCTATAGAAGTTAGGTTGTTGAGGGCCATTTCAAAGATCAGAAAGAGGCTCAGGATCAAAGTTTCTACATATTCTAGAGATTTGAATCTAGAATAGCTTATTGATTGGATCAATGACATGGAGGAATATTTCAAGTATGAAGATGTAGAAGACCCAGATCGGGTCAAGTTTGCAAAAACAAAATTGAAGGGCCATGCTAATATTTGGTGGAAGGACGTCCAGTTAGAGAGGAACAGAAGAGGAAAAGGAAAGATCACCAGATGGGATTAGATTGTGGAGAAACTGAAGAAGCAGTTCATTCCTATGGACTATGAGATGGAGTTGTTGAAGAAGCTACAAGGACTAAAGCAAGGTACCGAGTCTGTTAAGGAGTATACAGAAGAGTTTTATAAAATTACTATCAGGACAGGCCATGCAGAGCCCAACAAGGAGAAGGTAGCCCATTACATTAATGGGTTGAGGCCAAGTATTCAAGAGGAGTTGAGCCTGGTCAGAATGACCACCATAGAAGATGCATACCAGTTTTCCCTAAAGGTGGAAGAGAAGCTGAATAAAAGATTTGACAGCAAGAAAAGGGGAAGAGGTCAAGGCAGAAGGACTGGTGGAAGACCCTATGGGGGCTGAAATGGAGATTCAAAGAAAAATGAAGAAGCTGGCACCAGTCAAAATCAGAGAGGAGATAATACCTACTGCCCTCATGACCAAAACAATGGTGAGCAAAGTGGAAGAGGAAGAGGTAGACCTGGGCAAGGACCTGGAAGAGGAGGTTTTAGAGGAACCTATTTCCAATGTCAAGTAGAAGGGCATCGAGCATATGAGTGTCCACAACATCAAGGAAGGACAAATAGAAGACCTGAAGGCAATGCACGAGTTGCACATGTAGATGAAAATGCACATTCTGAGCATTCTAAAGATGTTGAAAGGGGAGAAACCCTAGTTGTCAGAAGAACCTTGCTAAATGAGGAGAAAGAACCCAATCAGAGGAAGAGTTTATTCCGCACAAGGTACAAATGTGAAGGTAAGTGTTGTGATATTATTATTGACAGTGGAAGCACTGACAATCTTGTTTTAGAGGAGATGGTTGACAAGTTGAAGTTGAAAAGAAGAAAGCATCTACATCCATATCAGATTGCATGGTTGCAGAAGGACCATAGAGCTTTGGTCAATGAGCAGTGTTTAGTGAAGTTCAAGATTGGTGACTACCATGATGAGGTCCTGTGTGATATCATACCGATGGATGCATGTCATATGTTGTTCGGGAGGCCATGCCAATATGATAGGAGCACTGTCCATAATGGCCGTGCAAACACATATTCCCTAACAAAGGATAGAGTTCGTCATAAGTTGAAGCCCTTGAAGGAGGTGAAAGAAAAGGTATGTAGTACTGCCAGAATTTTCTTGGTAGATGGTAGGAAATTTTTGAAGGGTATGAAGCATGAGCGACATTGTTTTGCATTGGTTCCTAAGATTAGTCAAGAGAACTATCAAGATGTACCAACACAATTTTCAAATATGTTGGAAGAGTTCTAGGACATTATCGCTTATAATGTACCAGAAGGTTTACCACCAGTAAGGAAGATAAGTCATCAAATGGATTTGATACCAGGAGCTAGTTTACCAAACAAGGAAGCCCATAGAATGACCCCTGCAGAGAATGAAGAGTTGAATAGACAAGTTCAGGAGTTGTTGAGGAAGCGACTGATAAGGGAGAACCTAAGTCCATGTGCCGTACCTGCAGTACTAGCACAAAAGAAGGATGAAGAATGGAGGATGTGTATAGACTCTCGAGCCATCAATAAGATAATGATCAAGTATAGATTTCCATTGCCAACAATGGATGACATCATAGATTATTTGAGTGGAGCCAAGTACTTCACGAAAATTGACCTGAAGAGTGGGTATCACCAGATCCGTATTAGAGAAGGAGATGAATGGAAGATAGCCTTCAAGACAAAGGAAGGTTTGTATGAGTGGTTAGTCATGCCATTTGGGCTAACCAATGCACCGAGCACATTCATGCGGCTCATGAACGAGGTACTGAAAGAATTTTTGAGAAATTTTGTTATTGTTTATTTGGATGATATTTTGATTTTTAGTAAGACTTGGGATGAGCATCTGATGCATATCAGAAGAGTTCTAGAGAAGTTGAGGGAGGAAAAGTTGCTGATTAATATGAAGAAATGTAGTTTTACAAAGAAGGAGTTGGTATACCTTGGATTTGTTGTCTTAGAGGAAGGTCTTAAGATAGACCCCAGAAAAAGTAAGGGCTATCATTGAATGGCCTATGCGAAGGAGTGCAACAGAGGTAAGATCTTTTCATGGTTTGGCAAGTTTTTACAGAAATTTTATCAGGAATTTTAGTAGCATTTGTGCACCCCTAACTAAGACAATGAGGGGGGATAGAAAAAAGTTTAGATGGACTAAAGGAGCAGACAAGAGCTTTGATACATTGAAGTAGAAAGTCATAGAACAATCTGTTTTGGCACATCCAGATTTCAATAAGGTATTTCAGGTAGATTGTGATGCTAGTGGTAGTGGTATAGGAGATGTATTGAGCCAAGAACATAAGCCCATTGCCTATTTTAGTGAGAAGCTTAATGATGCCAAGAAAAAGTATTTTGTTTATGATCAAGAATTTTATGCAATAGTTTAGGATTTGAAGAAATGGAGACATTATTTGTTGCCAAAAGAGTTTGTTTTATATACTGATCATCAGGCTTGCAGTATCTTAATAGTCAAGGGAAGTTGAACCAAAGGCACTTAAAATGGGTTGAGTTTTTGCAGAGCTATACTTTTGTTTTGAAGCACAGGAGTGAGAATTCCAACAGAGTTGTAGATGCCTTGAGCAGAAGGTAAAATTTGTTGACAGAAATGAAGATAGAGGTTGTTGGGTTCGATGAGCTCAAAAGTTTGTATCCTGAGGATCCAGATTTTGCAGAGGCCTAGAAGCTTGTTTGGAACCTGTTACTTTAGACAGGACAAAATGGTTGGATTTCATAATCCAAAATGGCATGTTGTTTAGAGGAAGCCAGTTGTGCATTCCAAGGAGTTCCATGAGAGAGAACCTAATTAAGGAGAAGCATAGTGGAGGATTGGCCAGACAGTTTGGTTGAGATTAGACCATTTCTATTGTTGGTGAAAATTATTATTGGCCATAGTTGTAGTAGGATGTGAGGAAATTTTTGCAGAGTTGTAGAGTATGTTAGATGGCAAAAGGAGAAAGTCAGAACACAAGTCTATATCAGCCATTACCTATACCAGAGAAGCCATGGGATGATATCAGTATAGATTTTGTTGTTGGTTTACCAAGGACATAGAGAGGACATGATTCCATTTTTGTGGTGGTGGACAGATTCTCGAAGATGGCACATTTTATTCCTTGCAAGAAGACTAATGATGTTGTTCATATTGCTGAATTATTTTTCAGAGAGGTGGTGAGATTACACAGTCTACCAAAGAGCATAGTTTCAGATCGAGATACCATGTTTGTTGGTTATTTCTGGAGGACATTGTGGAAGAAGTTGAAGATAGATTTGAAGTTCAGTTTTGCACACCTTCCACAGACTGATGGATAGACAGAAGTGGTGAATAGGAGTTTGGGTAACTTGCTATGATGCTTAGTAGGAGATAAGCCCAAGGGATGGGATTTGATTTTACCACAGACAGAATTTGCTTACAACAATTCTGTCAATAGGAGTACTGGTAAATCACCATTCCAGTTTGTATATGGAAATAGTCCAAGAAATGCTTCAAAGTTAAGGAATCTAGACAAAGGAGAAAAGACAAGTGCCGAGGTTGAAGACTTTGCAGAACATCTGAAGAATTTGCATGCAGAGGTGAGAAAGCACATTAATAAGATGAATATTCTATGTAAGGCTAAGGTAGATCAAAAGAGGAGGTATAAGAGTTCCAGGTAGGAGATGAAGTCATGGTTCACTTGAGAAGAGAAAGGTTCCCAATTAGAACATACAATAAGTTAAAAATGAAGAAATTTGGACCATGCAGAATCCTGAAGAAGCATGATTCAGGAAATGCATATGAGGTAGAGTTGCCAAGTGGGATTAATATTTCCCCTATGTTCAACATTGTTGATTTAACATAATATCATGAGGGTGGCATAGAGGATGGAACAACAGAAGAATAGTGGAGTATTCCGGCATCTACTTCAATGGAGGAGATATAAGAGATCTTGGATAGCTGTGTGGGAAGAAGTACTCGAAACAGGGAAAATGAAGAATATCTGGTGAAATGGAAAGGAAGACATGTTGAAGATTTTCCTTGGTTGTCTAAGGCAGATGTTGACTATTTGGGTTTTCCTCACACAAACACCTAAGACATGATAGGGTCACTTTTTAAATTACACTGGGTGTTTGATGCAGGAGCATCTAGTGGTGTAAGGGCAATCTTGTATCACCCCCAAAAAAAAAGATATGTTTCAAAATTTGTGGTTTTGGGTCCATAATCACTTGAATAATGATGTAGGACTTTCAGTTTTTCCAAACTGCTAAAAATAATAACCTGGTATTTTTAGAAAGTTTGCATTTGGGCACGGATTAAAGTAAAAATTTACAGGAAGTTACATAACAAAAATATAAGACCTTTGGTGAAGGAATCACACAAAAATCATTTGCAAGCTGAAAGATAATAAAGTTTCTATTTCCTGAAAAATGCCTGAAAATTATTCAAACTTAGGTTTGAGGCACTAAATGGCCCCATACGGACCCAAAAATGGTTGAAACTAGAAAAGATGATTCTTAGCATGTAGAGCACTCTATGATCTTTCCAATGCATAAAACAGTTTGTTAATCAGACACCCAGATCAAAAGTTATGGCTCCCGGAAGTTGACCTATTTTTGGAGGGAAATGCAAATTTCAAAATTAAGTTGTTGGCTGCCAAAAAGGCTATTAATAACCATTTTTGGGAACCCTGGGGGGTAGTAGAGTTAAGGGGGCAAGTGTGGAGTCAAGAATAGGTGGGAAAATAGAAACCCTAGCTAATTTGGGGTTACAGGAGGCTAAAGATTCTAGAGTCCTGTGGTTGGGAAAGCTGTAATGTGTTGTAGCCAGTAGAGGATTCATCCTTTGATTGTAATTGAGCTTCTGTAATGTAATGAGTTGCCCAGATCAATAAAATAAAGTTCTATTTTCTATGTTCAATTTCTATTGTTGTGTGTTTTGTGATTTACCCCCTTCATCATTTTGGTTGATGGTGATCGCCAGTCCACCTACATGCTCCTGCATCAGACATGCTGGGTAGAAAGTTTGTGAGCATAGATTCACCAACTTGCAGTGAACTCCATCACTTAAAAGTGTGCACAAGTTATATCTTCTTCCTCTTTTTCTAACATCTCACTGGCACAAGCATTATTCTCCTCCCATAACTCCATTCACCATTCCTCTCTCCTCTCGTGGGTTTATATCCACCATATGCCATCCTCCTCTGCCAAGTTCTCTCTACTCTCCTCTCCTCTCCTCCTTCGTGGGATCCATACCACCAACAACTGACCACCTCCACAAACACCATCCACATCACTACCTACAATATCCTCAACAAAATTTGCATCTGCAACTCCATGGAAATTAAAGATTTCCATGTGCTTTTCTTCATACTCTCTAACCCTCATCATAAAAAATGAAGGAAAATCAACATCATCATAAAATGCAATAAACATTACCTCTTGTTCCTTCAATACTGTAATTTTCCTTTCATCTCCTTCTATTGCAATTTCATTCTGCACAACTACATCTTTATCAATAGCTGCAGTGATCTTTTTGTCATCATCCAAAAGATTCATAATAGCTGCAAACTTAGTGTCCTCATCTTGAATTGCAACAATCTTCTCTAACCATTCTTCCACTATCACTGAGATTTGCACCAATAAATCATCATCTTTGTCATTTACTGCAACCACATCCTCATGCTCCATCACTGTAACTTCATCCTCTTCATTCTTACTACCCAACTCTTCATCTTCAACTACTACTACACACAACCCTTCACCTTGATTGACCAATTCTTTTCATTGCCTTGCTTCCAATCTATCCACTCTTGCATTAATGTTTGCCATCATCTCAAGGATCTTCCAATTTTCATACTATATCCATCCTTCCCATATTATGGGCCTTCTTACATAAATCCTCATCTCTATTACTGCTACAATCTAATCAAGCAATCTAATACTGCAATCTTCCACAACCCACATCAGACTCTTCACAATTGACAATTATTTGCAGCTCTTCAGCTCCCAACTACTCCAGACTTCACAAACCTGTAATAGTTCTCCACTGAGCTCTTCACAACTGCCTTCTTTTCCTATAGGTCTTGGCATAGGCTATCTCACATTCGGTGCTCTGCCTCTACCCTCAAGAACTCTCTCTCTAATACCATTTAATGCAAACAAAATTCTACTCCCCTCTTCAAAACAACTCAAACAACAACCACACAATAACTTGATACAGATTGCAACAATAATTTCATGTCAAGTTTATTTATTTCAAATCTGCAATATATTATGTACAATTTGGGCCTTCATTGGCCTCTCTCCTAGCACAAAACCTCTCTCTCAGTTTTACAACAGCAACTTACATTTATTCATGTGCCCCTCTCATGGGCTGTTCTCTCACTATATACCACTAAAATTCTCCACTCCCAATCTGCTACATATATTTAGCATACCTTGAGCCTCAATATGAAGTGCTTTATTCCAACGCAGGTGCTCATGTTTTTATTCTGGGCACTTTCTCCTTATGGCAGATGTTCCCTTTGATTTATCATGCCTTCAAACAACATTTTTCTCTTACTCTCATGTCCCCCCTCTTTGCCACAAATTATTAAAAGAAAATCTAAAATGATGTGGCACTTCAATCACTTAATTTATGCATTGAAATAAGCTTTAAATCTGGCCACCTCACCTTCCACCTTCCTCTAGTAAAGGCATTGAAATTTTTTTAAAAATTATTTTCTGCCCTCCCGTAACATCAAGCGCTTCCTCTTCATTATTAAAAGTTGTTTCTTTGGCAATACTTTTGTCTTCTATTCAAAATGATAATTTTAATCTTTTAATATTCAATGAGCATCATAAAAATAATGTTTCATATTTATTTCACTTGGCACTTCTCTCTTTCTAGTGCTCCATCATGTCTAAGCTTGCTCCATAAACAATGATATCTACCACTATTATCTTTTTTTTCCTTATTTTAATTTCGCTACATTAAATGATATTCCTCTGATTTTGTTATGCAATCCTCTATTGGGTGCAGCCTCCATTATTTGGCATAGAGAATATGGTGAGAATTACGGCGGTTTTACACCATTTTAGGGCCCAAAGCATGAATTTTTTAAAGTCATTTTCAAATGCAAATGCCTCTGAATTCCTTATGTAATGGAAAAATGAAATATAAAGGAATAAACCTAGAAGATTATTTTCCATGATCTCCATATTATCTTACCCAAATAAAATGGTCAAATTGGTGCTTTAGATGCGTAGAACTGGGTGTCAGCACGTGAAAAATTTAAACTACCCTGTTCCACACAAAAATCAACGAGCATGCTTGGAATAACATCCTGAGGTTCCCTGCAAAAGGATTTCACTTCAGTCTTCATGGATTTTGAAATTTTAAACTTTTCGTAAATTACCAGCCTCAATCAGAGAATTTTAAATTCTCATAAATGGTGAAAGATATGGACCTGATTCCTTTTGCATATTTGATGAAATACCTTCAAGAATACACTTTTCATAGGATTCATCATGAAACTTCACCAATCTTTTTAAACAATTATTTTTGTGAAGACTACCTTTTATGCGTCAATATCCAAACTACAGCAAAATTGAAACTTGCAAATTTTTGACATGCCACACACTCCAAAAGCCATGAGATGTCAAAACACACCAAAATAAAAAACCAAACCTCTAACTTGTTTTTGGTTGATGTTGATCACCAGTCCGCCCAGATGCTCCTGCATCACCATATTAACTTAAAATTAAGATATAAACCTATTTAAATATATTTTCCTACTAACATTCATAAATTAAATCAAGAGAACCAATAAAGGGAAACCTTTTGAGAGGGCCCAAGCTAACATGCTTTAATTTTCATCCTAAAAAATTAGGGTGGACTTGGGCGCGGGCACCCAAGTCCTAAGGCCCTAACTTGGTCATGATTAAGGATTAGAATGCCCCCCTTAGTCCCATTTGACATGGGTTTCAAGGGAAATTGCTCTGGGATGAGTATTTAACTTGAAAAGTATTAACATAGGGACCTAGGAAATAAATTAGGAGGTAAAAAGGCATAGGGAAACTTTTTACTCTATAATAGTTTTAACTGACAATGAACATCTCAGCTAATAAGAAGTTTCTTATTACTCTCATCATACAACCTATATGAACTTGAAGATTCAAAATAGTTTAGAAAAATACATTTGTAACTTTGGTGATGCAACTTACTTCTTTTCTCCTTGGGAATCAAAGTATAGCAAGTGGAGCCAAAAATTAAAAGATGTTGAATAGATTGAGGGTAACCAAACCAAACTTCATATGGAGTCACTTGGTGAAAACAAGATGAAGGAGATCCATTGCAAAGATAAACTACTATTCTTACTTCTTCTACCCAAAATGTAATTGGATGCCTTTGATAACATTTCTCAAACCATATTCATGATAGTTATGTTCATTCTTTCAACAACACCATTTTGTTGAGGAGTAACTGGAATAGTGAAATGATGTTGACTCCCATTTTGACTTAGATAATCCTCAAAAGATATGGAAATAAACTCTCCACCATTGTTTGTTTGAAGAGTACCAATTTGAGATTGTGCTTGCTTTTCAACCATAATACAAAACTTCTTAAAAGTTTTAAAAGATTTAGATTTTTTCTTCAAGAAATAAATCCAAGTCATGTAGCTATAATCATCAATGAATAACATTAAATACTTACATACCCTAGTATAAGTTATTGGTAAAGGACCACATAAATCAAAATGAATGAGTTTCAATTTTCTATGTTCTCACCAAGTGGAATGAGGAAAAGAATCTCTATGTTGTTTTAGAAGAATACAAGCTTCACATTTTTTAACTTTCTTAGGCAAAGTGGGCAAACCTACAACACCATTCTTTTCCATGACTTGAATGATGTCATAATTAACATACCCAAATCTTGCATGCCATAAAAGACTAGGAGAAAGATTAACTTCTTTAGTAAGATATACAAAACTTCTAGAATGGCTGATTCACAATGGAATTTTAATAACTTGCCATCTTCACAACTAGTAAATGCATCTTGATTATTTTACTTCCTCCTAACAACCACTTGTCTATCTTCCAAGAAAATGTAGTGGCCTTGTTGTCGAATTAGGACTAGTGACAAGTTACATTGTAATTAATGAAGATACAAGACATCATGAAGTACAAAATTTAGAACGCCAAGCAAATTCAGTTGAATGGTTCCTTTTCCAATAGGCTTGAGACTTGATTTATCTGCCAAATAGATTGTACCACAAACACTTTCATGAAATTCTTCAAAATAATCAATGCCGAAATGTCATATGTCATGTGGCTCTAATATATAACACCCAAGCATCACACCATGAAGTATTAATTGAATCTAATATAGAAAGCATATATTTGTCATTATCACCACCACATGCAAATCAGGTTGCTTTTGATGCTTTATCATCATAGTGTCTTTTATCTTTTTGTTTGAAATAATTTTCTATCTTATCCCATGAGAGTTCGTATTCATGGGCTTCATGACTACCTTTTCAACCACATGTAAAAATACAATCTTACAATACAAGTGGTTACTATCATATTGGTTGTCATCTTGGGAGTGCCCTTTGCCATTTGCACCTCTTCTACCTCTATTCTTCCATTGACTTGTACCTTTTCCTTGATTACTGCAACCACCTCTAGAAGAGTTCTTATTAGGAGGTCTATCTTTTTGTTGAGCAAGATAAACATTTTCGCCCATGTTATCAATTTTTCTCCCAAAATCCTTCTCACGTTCTACCAACTTTACAACCAATTGATCAAAAGTGATAGTCTTCAATTGATTTCTTGCTTGAAGAGACTCCAAATAAGTTGAATGTGTTAGAAGAAGCACCTTCATTAAGCCTATGAGATAGATATCAACTTTTCCACTAGCCACATCAACATCTTATTGTATGGCTCGAATTTCAGAAGTCAAACTCATGACATCACCATTCTTCAATTCAATGTTAAATAACTTCAAGTGTAACTAAATGAACTCCAATTCAGAATGAGAATCAAATAGATCTCATAACTTTTGAAGGGCATCCCAACAAAATTTACTCCCTTGTATGTGTCGAAACACATCTCCATTAATAGAAGTCCCTATCAATGCCAATGCTTTTGCACTTTTATATTTCCATACTTCTTTCTCTTTAACAGTAGTTGGTGTTGTAGGTTGGACATCTCTGGTCACAAATATTACACCACAAAAATCATTGAAAATAAGTGTGTTTTCAATTTTTCTATATCATTCTATACATGTTTCTTTTCCAATTAAACTTTCATCAATCATTGTCACAATAGATTGCATTGTGAATTGTGAAATTTGCATACAATTTATAGATTCAAATCTATTTATTTAATTTTTATTGCTTAAATTTGTATTAGAAAAAACAAGATAAAAATATATCTGACTATGTTCAGTATAGGAGAAAAATTTGCATACAATTTACAAATTCAAATCTATTTATTTAATTTTTATTGCTTAAATTTGTATTAGAAAAACAAGATAAAAATATTTCTGACTATGTTTATTATAGTAGAAAATAAATAAATAAAATATTTTCTACTAAATATATATATAGATTACACTTGATCCACATGTCTCTCCATCAACCTTATATCTCTATAATTTTCACGTAGAAAAATTTCTACTTTCTATGACTTGCCCCAGGCACTTCCTTGCAAGAACTCTTTGTTGAACATGACTCTACAACTTCACCATTTCTTCACGGCTTACCAAAAAAAAACTTTGTGATCACAAGGACCCTATCTAATATAGATTCCTCAAAAGAATTCTGCACTTACAAAAATCTTTAGGATCATAAGGACCCCATCTGGTATCTTCCTCAAAATAAGTTTGCACTTAATGTAATTCTGATTGCTCTTCACAAGGAAACTCAAAATGAAAAGGAGTATATTGATGTGTGTTGTCTAGGAAGGGCTCAAGTGCTTCAATTTTGAATGATTATAAAATTTGATTTTCTTGTGCTCTAATACCACTATCAGGCTAGGATGGAATGGAAATAATGGAAAATTTTATTGATAGAAAAAAAAATACAATCTTATTTATAGGCAACAAAAATGGTTCAACTACCAAACTAACTAGCCTTTAGATAATGGCTTACATGATGGATCTTATGAATCAGAAGACATTTAGATCATTTGTGAGAAGACAGGACTAGGAGTCCATAGTAAGAATTCACTAAGAAAAAGAGTCAGGTTTCAAGAGGAGTCCCAAAACAATGGTTTCAAATTGAAATTATCATCTAAGGAGGATACTCTGGTTCATAGGAAGCCCTTGAAATCTCAACAAGAAGCTTTCTATGAGTTTCAAGCAAATAGAGAAGCTGACTTTACTTAACGTAGTGGGTATTTGTAGAATGCAAGCTCTTCCTTAAGAGGTTTTCTACAAAGAGAGTTTGGGAAGGGAAGAAGGTTTGGTTACTACAGATATTCTGAGAGACGATTAGAGGAAGGGCACAAACCAAAACAAAAAAAGGTTTGAACTCACAAAATTAAGGAAGTCTCTAGATGCAATGAGTTTTTGGAGGTCTCTTTGGATCATGTGGAGAAAAAATTGAGAGATAAGACTTCCTATTTCTCTAAAACTGCCTTAAAAGATAAAATCTTATCTCCTCACTTTTCAGTAGAAGATCTAAAAGAATGGTACCAAAAATTGTGGGGAAAGTTAGAGGAATTCTATGAGCTAGGCAATGGTTTCTTCTGTTTTGTATTCTTTGATAAGGAAGAAAGGGATAAAATTCTTTCAAAGAAATTATGGAAGTTTAACCAAATAGCAATTTTCTGTCAAGAATGGAGACCTAATTTTCATGTTGGAAGAGAACAAATTCCCCTGATACCCTTCTAGGTCCAACTTCCATACCTCCCTCTAGAATATAGGGATGTGGAAGTCTTGAAATGTTTAGGGAACTCTCTCAGGTTGTGTCAAGAGGTGGATATTGCAGAGGATAATCTCTCCTCAACTTCAGTTAGGCTGTGTACTCTTACAGATGCTAAAGAGATGTTACCCAAAAGGCTTAAAATGAATTCCACATATGGCCTCTGGTTCCAAGAGATTACCTTAGAAGATGGGTTTAATTTAGAAGATTTGGAAAGGATGAAAGAGTTTTTACTCTTTAAAGATTCAAATGACAGGCAAGAGTCGATCTCCTCTCAGAAGGATATGGCAACTCCAGCTTCTGTTGTAGAAGATAATAACAAGGAATTGGACTCTAATCAAAATGAGGAATCTGAAGGCCTCTTAGAGCTGAGAGATAGAGAAAAGGAGCCTGAGAATGTTAGGTCTAGCCCAATGGAGATTCATGTTGTAATACTTGCTCCAAATACTGAATGCCTGGGTCTATCTCAGAAGGATCTTGATTGTGACAGTGAAGGGGTTCAGTCCATTAATCATGGGGAGGAAGAGTATGAAGAGACGTTCAATCAAGAGCCCCAAGTAGCAACTCATACTTTGAGAGATAAGTCAAAATCTAGCATGGATGTGGTCTGGGGATTTGACTCACAAAGCCACTTGTCCTCAAGAGAGGAGGAGGATTGGTTAAATGAGGATGATGATACCTTGTTACGTAAAATGGATCAAATACCTAGAAATTCTCAGGAGGAGGACATGGTGAATGATCTTTTGGTTAAAGCCCATAGCTCTAAAGCCTTCTCTAAGGACTTGTTATAGAACAATGAAACTTTAAAAGACTTACTTGATTAGGTGGTGATGAAGGTGGAAAATAACGTGATTGAGGGCATAGTTGATCAAGTTCTTCAGGAAGATTCAGATAAGGCAGATAATACAACTCTAGGAATTCACCAAATGGAAATGAATAGTCCCTTGGTTAAGGGCACTCCTATTTCTCTTAGGAAAAGCTCCAGGCAGAAATAGGCGAGAAAGCATCGAGATCAAGCAAATTGTCCCAGCTCCCAAGCAAAACATAGTCCAAGCAAGAGGAGAGTGCATGGATCTCCTCGGAAAGCATGAGGATCCTCATGTGGAATGTTAGGGTTCTCAATGCCCCTAACAAGAGAAAACTCATCAACTTCCAGATTGATGAGGAAAAACCAGATATCATAATGTTACAAGAAACAAAACTGGCTACTGAGTTGAATGATCAAGTTTTCAAAAGCTGGAAAGGCTAGGCTTTTGAGATAGTGGCTGAACGAGGTGCCTCAGGAGGGCTAGCAATAGGATGGAGAAATCATATTTAACCCTTGGAGGTGATGGAAAAGAATGATCATTTTCTAATAGGTAAGTTCCCCACTTTGATTTATGATACAGACCTTTGGGTAGTTAATGTGTATGCTCTTATTGATTTAGCTCAGAAAAGACAAGAATGGGAAAATCTATCCGTGTGGTTAGGATACTTGAAAAGAAAAAGAACTTTGTTGGGAGGTGATTTCAATTCCATCCTTGATGATTCTGAGAAAATGGGAGGTATTTCACATTTAGCTAGGTCTCAATGGGATTTTAAAGACTTCATCAACAAAAACCTTCTCCTAGATTGTATTCCTAAAAATGGAAAATTCACCTGGTCTAACAGAAGAAAAGACTTTTTAAAAATAGCTAAAAGACTGGATAGATTCTTGCTATCACCTGAATGTTTTAAAATACCTTTTAGCTTTGATGCGGAGGTTCTACCTTTGGTGGGTTCGGACCACTTTCCCGTCAGATTAAGAATAGGATTTGATTCCTTGTCTAGAAAGAAGAAGTTTAGATTTCAAGCAATGTGGTTTAGATATGCTTCATTCATCAAAAAATTTCAAAATTGGTGAAAGTAAGCCCCATTTGTGAAAGGCTCACGTATGTTCCAGTTAGTAAATAAACTAAAATTTCTTAGAAACAAGGTGGTGCAATGGAACAAGTTTTAGTTTCATAATGTTTTTGCAAAAAAATTTCAAATCTAGAAGGAGTTGAGATCACTAGCAAAACTTATAATTAAAAATGGTATGGATGCCTCTTCTTATTAATAGGAGAAGGAACTCAAATTTGAGTTGGAAGAGGTCTTAAAAAGAGAAGTCTTCTGGAGGCAAAGATCTAAGGAATTATGGCTTAAAGAGGGGGATAAAAATACTTCTTTCTTTCACCTATCAGCTAAGGTGCGTGATGCTTCCAATTCTATCAAATCAATCCAGTTGGACAATGACCAAGTCTGCACAGATCCAACAAAAATTCTCTCTATAGCAAGAGCTTTCTTCAAGAACCTCCTCTCTAGGTCCATTCCTAAGGTTCCAAGGGATCAGAATATCTGTAGTTTTATCCCTAAGCTGGTAAATGAGAAACATAATATGGAATTGTTGAAAGAATTCTCCACAAAGGAAGTAAAGGTAGTTGTCTTCTCTTTGGTGGGTGAGAAAGCTTCAGGGCTGGATGGGTGGATGGGGATTTTTTTTCAAAAATGTTGGGACACGGTTAGTAGAGATGTTTATTTGGTAGTGGAAGAATCTAGAAAAAATAGAAACGTGCTAAGGGAGATCAAGTCCACATGTCTAATGCTCATTCCAAAATCAAATTCCTCTCAAACTTTCAAAGATTTTAGGCCAATCTCACTCTATAACTTTATCTATAAAATCATCTCAAAAGCTTTGGCATAGTAGTTACTTAGCTTCCTGCCTAAATTAATTTCAGAGGAACAAGCTAGTTTTGTCCCAGGTAAAGAGACCCCAGAGGGCACCATATTAACTCATGAAATACTTCATTCTCTTGACAAAGACAAAGAGGCAGCCATGATTGTGAAACTAGATATGTCCAAGGAATATGATAGAGTGGAGTGGAATTTCCTATTTGCTATACTGCTTCAATTAGGGTTATCCAAAGAAGTTATAAAATGGATCTCCTCATGTGTTTCAAGATTTAAGGTTTTAGTTCTTATGAATGGTAAGGAGTTGGAAACATTTGAAATCTTGTGAGGGCTGAGACAAGGTGATCCTTTATCCCCTTACCTCTTTATCATCATGACAGAGGACCTCACAAGGGTAATAAAGGAAGCCAAGAGGAAGTAAGAATGGAAAGGCATTAAGATTAAAGGGGTCCAATAATCCTTTACTCATGCACTTTTTGTAGATGACACCATACTATTTGGACATGCTTCAATGCAGGAAGCTAGAATCATGATGAATACAATTAATATGTATTGCCGAATTTCGAGACAATTGGTTAATTTCAACAAGTCTATGGTTTATTTTCAAAATGTTCCTCTTCAGCTTTAGGATGAGATTTGTGGTATCTTCAATTAAGACATATAGACATTACCAGGATGATACCTAGGCCTTCCTCTTTTCAATGGTAGATACATGAATGATCTATGGAATAAAGTTCTGGGAAATCTCAATTCAAAATTATCAAACTAGAATGGGTGTAGATTATCTCTTGCAAGCAAAATACTGATGATTAAAGCAGTTCTACTTGTGGTTCCAGTCTATATCATGTCCATTTTCCACATCCCCAAAGGGATCATTTCCTAAATAGATGGGGTGTGCAAAAAGTTTGTGTGGCAAGGATCCTACCAAGAGAAGAAAATCCACTTGTTGGCATGGGATAAGGCATACAAACCTAAAGATGAAGGAGGGGATGGAA
Organism: Cunninghamia lanceolata; assembly: GCA_027924645.1. Classification (NCBI taxonomy): domain Eukaryota; kingdom Viridiplantae; phylum Streptophyta; class Pinopsida; order Cupressales; family Cupressaceae; genus Cunninghamia; species Cunninghamia lanceolata. The sequence continues at coordinate 976,850 of BSBN01000744.1, read as the reverse complement.
TTCTTAATGTAGGCATTCAAAATCAAGCCTTAGGGGCCAAGTTGGCATGGAACATGTACACAAAGCCTAACTCAAAATGGGTAAGACTAATGAAGGCAAAATACCTAGACTCCTTTGATAATGAGAGAATTTTTAAAGTCAAAAATCCTCCCAAGGGTTGAACAATTTGGAATTTCATTGTTAGAAGTAGAGATATCCTTCATCCAAAATTGACCTAGATAATCCACAATGGTGAAAAGGTGGACTTCTAGTTTGATTCCTGGGGGGTGAGCCGACACTTGCATCTAGGAAGGATCTTACAGAAGCTAGAATTTTTCTCCAAGCAAGTTGGGGCTCTAAAGTTAAAGACTACTAGCAAGTGAGAATGAATGGGATTTCAGCTTCAATTGTTTGGAAGAGCACCAAGGAATGTAATTTTCCAAGGGAACAGAAACTGATACTAAGTCAAATTCTAAGGAAGAGAATGGTAATTGTTTCCAACTTGGATGATGAGGTGATTTGGACGGGATCAAAATTAGGCTTTTATACGGTTAGAGAGGGTTACAAAGCTTGTATGAATAAAGTTGGTTCAAATTGGCCTTTAAATCTATGTTGGGGTAATGCCCTACTCCCTAAAGCAAGAGCTTTTGCTTGGTTTACACTCCATAATAAGATCCTGACAGGCGATAGAATTAAAAGACTAGGCCTCGGTTCAAATTTTCCATGTGTTTTATGTGGAAGTGTGGAAGAGTCTGCAGACCATCTTCTTCTTCTCCATCGCTTTAGTAGAGAGTGTTGGCTTTGGTTTTTGAGGAAGTTAAATTGGCTTAGTCCTTTATCCAAATCTTTGCTTCTTAAGTTCAAGAATTGGCCTCATCAGTTTGATAATTCCTATCTCGCATGTTTGTGGGACATAGGCCCCTCCATGATTATTTGGCATTTATGGTTGGAAAAGAATCTCTGCATCTTCAGAAAGGAAGTGAGCTCTGTGCATCTTGTCTGTGATAAATTAGAAGTAGTAATTTTTGATTTGGTGGTGTCCAATCTTAGGCGTTCAAAATCTAGCCAATTAGTGTGGACAAAATGGGATGCGGCAATAATACCACACTAGCCTTCAATTAGTAAATTAGGTTTTGGTAGCTTCTCAGGGGTGCCAAAGTCTATCTCCAAAAGAGACCAAATTAAATGGATTCCACCCTCCTCCCCTTTTTTCAAGTTAAACTTTGATGGAGCATGTCGAGGCAATCTGGGACCCTCTGGCATGGGTTGTGTTATTAGAAAAGAGGATGGCTCTTTGATAGTAGCCAAATTGTCCAAACTTCCTATAGGAACTAATAATGAGGCTGAAGCATGGGCTTTAGTGCATGGTTTGCAACTAGTAATTGAGAAAGGCATTAAAAGCATTTGGATTGAGGGTGATTCTCTAATAGTGATTAATGCTCTTAAAGAAAAAGACTTAGATAACTGGAAACTTAACTATACTCTTCAACAGGCCATCACCCTCCTTAATAGGCTTGATAACTATCTCATCTCTCACACTTTAAGGGAAGGCAACAAGGTGGCAGATCTTCTAGCTAATCTAGCCATTGGGCAAGAAAGTACAGTCATTCTTTTCCTACCTAGAGATCCAGATCAGCCAACCCCTTTGGCCAAACTTCTATTACATGAGCTGGTAGGAGTGGTGGAACCCCTCTCGGTTTGAAATTTTATAGTATATAAATGTCCCTTTGGCATGCCTGGATCAGTCTCATTAATTGTGTTATTATTCTTGCCCACTAGCTCTTGACAAGCTCGTTGACATAGATTTGCTGGCATTCATGAATTTTAATGATCTGAGACAAGTACATGTCGCTTCATTTGGTTTGGTGGGTAGCTTGGGATTGTGAATCCTTTCTCCTAATGCCCTACCTTAAGTGGAGGTGACGAGTATTTATTGCCCATCTTTAATGGGTGCTTCTTTGAATGATGATGACTTCTTTTCATTTGTTGAGAAGTGTCTGAAATGGACATGTTGCAATTCCCAATTGCTTCCCATCCTTTCATGGCGCCCTTACAAATCTAGCCTTTGTTAATTCCAATCTCATGATGTCAGCTTAGCCTCTTGCTAGATTTTCTTGGGCTTCACATTTTATGGAGACTTATTAAATGTCGATGGAGAGTGCTTGTCCATTTGATCTTTTAGCTACCTCTTTCCTTTGTTTGGATCACTATTTTGCCCTATTATCTACTTTCATGCTCCCCTCTCTAAGTCTCTCACATTTATCTCACCTGTAGGCTATCATGGCGGATACTCGTCTAAACCAAACATTGTTCTTTCCAGCCCTCGATTAGGAACCAGAGATTAGGAGCAGGGTTAAATCTGCAGATATGATGACACTTCTTGACTGGGACTGTACTCTCATGTAGTTTGAAGTCAGGAATGTTGTTGGACATGCTTGGATAAGAGGATATCAGGGTCGCATACTAAACTACTCAGATGTGGTGTCTCAGCTTCTCTCTAACAGTATGGATCTTGTCATGAATGGCGAGTATGTGCATGCTTTAGCCTCAGGTCTATTTTATAAAAACATTTATACTATTGACAGGTGGGAAATGATGGTGGCTGCTTATAGTATGGAGCAGGGGGAGGCACTAATCAGTGGCCTGTTCAACCTCTCTTCTCTACAAGCTTCTATTTCATAGCAAGCAATCTATCGAGCCTTGCAATCCAGCATTAAATCCCTGAGCAGCTATGAAATTGATAATGAATTGTGTTCCTATAGTTTCTAATCTCTAAGAAAAAAGCCCAAAGGATCAAGGATGTCTTCACGGTTATTAGGTTTTTAAGGGTTCATGCCCCTGACATGGCGCCATGCATGCCTCGATATGCTCTGGAGGATCCTAACAAAGGAGCTCAACCAATTGTGGCTGTGGATTTAGATGTGTAGAATCTTCCTGCAACTTCTATAGTAGCGTGATGTGGAGGTGGTGGGATGTGTTTTTGCTAATTTTTGGTCATCAGAAGAGGTCTGGGCTGGTATGGTGTTTCTTTTGATGGTGGCTAGCGGAGGTGGGATGGTGTTTCTTTTTTGGTTGGCTCCTAGTGGTGAAGTTCTGGCTGATACTCTAGTTTGAAGGGTTATTTTCCTATCTAGTGTTCAATGACATGGGCGTTGAGTCTATATTTTTGTTTTCTATGTTTTTTGTTAATTCTATTGAATCTGGTTGGTTAGACCTTTTGGAGGTTTTCTCAAGATTTTCTCATTAAATGGTTTATGTTCTGTATAATATTTTTGATATATTTGGGCTGATGCCTGTTAGACTTCTATATATGTTTAACTCTTTTATTAATAGATTTTCTATGTGTGCTCCATCACCTTACCTGGTTAAAAAAAAACACATTAACAGGGTGGGGGGTCGCATCATCTAGTCTCATGGCTAAAAGTAGCACGAGATCCATTACTATTTCTATGCTACACCATTGTAGGTAGAGATGTATGAGTCACTTGACTTTCTTGTCTCTCTTTCTTCTTTTCAATTGTACCATTTTATGTTGAACATTAGCTTTCTTCTTTTTGTTTCTTTTTTTAGTACCTATCTATTTCTAATTTTCCTGGTCTAATATGTATCTTAGGATTTAGTAATTATATATCAACATTTTATGAACTATATACAGTAGTTTAGATCTATATCTGCTGAGTTGTTCCTCCCAAAAAGTTGAGGCAAAATTTCACTAAGCATTTAATCATAAAAATATAGGGATCTAAAGTTTAAATTATTCCAAAGGAAATACCTAGGGAAATATTTCTTGATTATGATGAGTTTAGTTTCACCTTTATATAATATTTTTAATAGAATTGCCTTCATTGACTAGTATGTGCAAGGGAACGATGAAAAATATATTGTAAATTTATTTTTAATCATCTAATGTGGCATTGTCTATTCATTTTACCTTCCCAATTTTTATTTTTATTATGCATATATGCATCCATGTGATGCAATTTCCTTTACCCATTTGAAAAATCACTATAGAGTATTAAATTCATTTTGCAAGAATGCTATAGTTCATAATTAATTTTCTTATTTAATAATTTAGTAAATGTTACTTATTTGTTTTCTTATTGGCTCATTTTGTGAATAGTCAGTGTAAAAAAAGAAATTATTATTTAAATTTTATTATATTTTATACATTTAATGTACATAAGTACCAAGTTGGCACTATGATAGGTGTGCGGCAGGAGTGGTTTGTATAGACTTGGCAGTCAAATTATATCTTGAGGACACCCTTGACTGTGACTGATGAAAATGACATTTACCTACTTCAAGTTTATCAGACATGTGTACATATGTCAGTGACACATTACTTCAAAAATTAGGCTAACAAGGTTGTTTAAAAAATGAAAAAAAGATGATTCATAAAAATATTAGGCTAACAAACTATTTTCTAAACTATTCCAAGTGATAAACTATCCTTTAGGTAGAAGTTGTTGCTATTTTAAATGTTGCTCAAGAAAGATGGACACATAGAAACTCACCATTTAAACCATAGAGAAAATATTCAAAAGCACATGAAAGTGCTACATCTATTTTTCTATATATAAAGAAAGAGTGAACATAACAAAGGTTGTACACAAATTATATGTTATATTTAACTTTTTATTTTAATTGGAAACATTATAAAAAATACTATTCATATTTAAATTTTACTATATATTTCTTTATCATTACATTATTTATAGCTAATTTTGTATTTATAAAATATTATAAATTAATATATTTTTAAATATGTAATTTATTATTATTTTTCTTATATTTATTATATTTTTTCAATTTTTTTCTTCCATATTTTAAATTTATCATATAAAATATTTTATATGAACACTACAAAGTCAATAAGTTAATTTTTAATGTAGGGGCCTTTTTTAAGGTAAAAATTATTTTCTTGATAAAATATATTTATGGCTATCAAATTTATTAGTTCTTGTCAAGGAAGGAATACTTATGCATCTATGCATCCATGTGATGCAATTTCCTTTACCCATTTGAAAAATCACCATAGAGTATTAAATTCATTTTGCAAGAATTATATAGTTCATAATTAATTTTCTTATTTAATAATTTAGTAAATGTTACTTATTTGTTTTCTTATTGGCTCATCTTGTGAATAGTTAGTGTAAAAAAAAGAAATTATTATTTAAATTTTATTATATTTTATACATTTAATGTACATAAGTACCAAGTTGGCACTATGATAGGTGTGCGGCTGGAGTGGTTTGTATAGACTTGACAGTCAAATTATATCTTGAGGACACCCTTGACTGTGACTGATGAAAATGACATTTACCTACTTCAAGTTTATTAGACATGTGTACATATGCCAGTGACACATTACTTCAAAAATTAGGCTAACAAGGTTGTTTAAAAAATGAAAAAAAGATGATTCATAAAAATAGTAGGCTAACAAACCATTTTCTAAACTATTCCAAGTGATAAACTATCCTTTACGTAGAAGTTGTGGCTATTTTAAATGTTGCTCAAGAAAGATGGACACATAGAAACTCACTATTTAAACTATAGAGAAAATATTCAAAAGCACATGAAAGTGCTACATCTATTTTTCTATATATAAAGAAAGAGTGAACATAACAAAGGTTGTACACAAATTATATGTTATATTTAACTTTTTATTTTAATTGGAAACATTATAAAAAATACTATTCATATTTAAATTTTACTATATGTTTCTTTATCATTGCATTATTTATAGCTAATTTTGTATTTACAAAATATTATAAATTAATATATTTTTAAATATGTAATTTATTATTATTTTTCTTATATTTATTATATTTTTTCAGTTTTTTTCTTCCATATTTTAAATTTATCATATAAAATATTTTATATGAACACTACAAAGTCAATAAATTTATTTTTAATGTAGGGGCCTTTTTTTAGGTAAAAATTATTTTCTTGATAAAATATGTTTATGGCTATCAAATTTACATGTATGTCCATACCACTAAATTGACTAGCATCACTACCCATGTAACAGATGGTCCAGTCATGGTAGGAGGGTTCAAAGAATGAACTGTCCAAACCATGTAGCAAGAGTAAACACAATAGAAACAACATAGATATAGAATGCAATGGAAGATTCAAATACTTAATATATTAGATAATCGAAATGCTTATATGTTGGCAACATGCAAGATACAATCAAAGGGCTCATAGGCCTGCCTTCCAGGTTGCAACAAATATGCAAGATATGGCAGTGAAGTGCCTTCCTGGAACAAAAGATCTTATCTAAACTATCATTATTGCTAATTATTGTGAACTAACTTCCTAGTGCATCTGAGAGATCTATATATATCATCTTCAAGCTCATAAAATCCTTTGCATCAGCCACAAGAAGTTACAATCTTCAATGAATGATGAAACATGTAGAAACATTTAGGTCGGCCTACAACACATAGTATTGCTCTGGAAATGAATGAAATTGGGTACAAACCTCAAGGAAGGTCTATCAGGTCATCATGTTCCATGTATGATGTTCTATTAGGCTCTAGAAGGCATGGAAGTGCTTTGCAAACCTTCTCCTTCAATTAACTTCTTGAATGTTTTGTTCTAAGAAAGTTGATGATCTCCTGATAGCGATAACTTTTTGTAGACAAATCCAAATCTCCTAAAAGCTTTATATGATGTACATGACACTATGTAGATGCTATGTCATGCTCCATGAGCTCTGATATGAAGATGCAAAAAAATGCAGTAGAAAATGCTGAACTACCAATTACTGAACTACACCTGAAATGAAGGAAAAGAAGAAAATAATGTAGATATTTTTGGTTGATGCAAGATTGCTTTGCAACGTAGGATTCTCCTGCATCAGTACCTCCCATACAGACTCCCAAAACAAATGGAAGAACATCAACTCAAACCAGATATATGATAAATCAAATGTATAGTGTTATTACTATCATAGGCATGGTCATTATGCAAGTGAATGCAGAAAGAAAAAATATGACTAGGGGAGTCAAAATGTTAATGTAGCAAATGAGAACAAGGCTAAAAATGAAAAATAGTCACAAGTATCAATTACATGCAACCTAGCTGAGTAGGGAAACATTGAGATTTGGTATTTGGACAACGTCTGTAGCAACCACATGAGTGGTAATAAAAACTTATTTACCTCTATAGACAACAACATTAAGTCTAAAATTAAAATAGGAAACAATGAGAAGGTTCTAGTCATCAACAGAGACATAGTCAGCATTCAAACCAAGCATGGTGAAAGAAGGCAGATCCAAGATGTTTGTTATGCCCTAGGCATAAAACATAACCTACTAAGCAATGGACAGATGGTCCAAAATGATTATAGAGTCTAGATGGATAAAGGGAAATGAAATATCCTATTCTCAAATATAATGTTATTAGGGACATTACAACAAACTTTCCTCGCCCAATTGAAATTTTCTTCCCCACCTTGATTTTTTACTTCCATTTCCCACAAGCTTCATGTTGGAAGTGTTTTCATTGATGTCAAAAGTAAGAACATTTTATCATTGATGTCAAGAAGGTGCATGAATAAGAAGTGGTGTCAAGAGTGTATCGGTGAGACTATCAACATGATTGTTGGCAAAGAAGTGGGATAGTTATAATATGATTTTCCCATTAGAGAACCAAGCAATGATATCATTGAAAGAATGAAAGATTTAAACATTAGAGAGATTGAGATGTTGAAATAAGATTGTCAATGTTAAATTAAAGATTGAAAATTATATAACTATGAAGTCCGATCCTCATAAAAAGAGATTTATTTGGATTAGGAGTCATCTGACTTGTGTTTAAAGGATGTGATTAAGAAGGGATAAACGGCAACAACTTTCATCTAAAAGACAACGATTTAAAAAGGAAGTATATTCAACGTACAAATATTGAAATCAGACTTTAAGCACTAAAGCTAACCAACTACAAGAGAAGAGATCGACCCTCATTAGTGTATCCAACTCCTTCAAAGATAAGAAACAATTGATGCATTGTATGGCCGACCTTTGATAATGTCTAAAGGCATATGAATATAAATAAAGATAATATCGCCCAAGTCAAGAATAATTATGAGGAGAGATTAACATTCATAAGGCAACAATTCATTTGTTATAAAGTAGCGAATGTGTATTAAAGAAGAGAAGTGATCATTATTCATGAAGGTAGTAATTAAAGCAATGATAAAGGAAGCGCTTGGCAATAAGACAAAATAGTAATTAATATAATCCTAAAGATGCAGTGATAAAATCTTACAAAAGCAGTGATTAAATATCAAAGGGATGCAACTTGTGTGGAGGTAATTAACTCTTTTCATAAGGTGTGATTTTTTAACATATGCAAATAAAGGCAGTGATCTATAACAAAGGGTGTGTCTATTGGTGAAGGGTAGTGTCTCCAAGAGAAATCACATCCCTTCAAGAAGAATATGAAAGTATAAAACAAAGTTGTGATGGGTGTAAGATAGGGGAATGGAATGAATACTTTCTAAGTATTAGAGTTAGAAATAAAGAAGAAGAAATATATATTTAATAGAGATAAATCTGTAGGAATAGATCGGCAGTGTATATATATATATATATGTGCAATAAGTGATAACAACAGATAATTATTCATTACAACAATTCTATCATGCTATGACTCTATCAACCTCTCATTCTATTAATCTATTAGTCCATAATTCTATTATTCAATCATTATATCATCATTTCATTCTATTCTTCTATCATTATATCATTCTATTCTATCATTTTATTATTCCATTATTCTATTACTTTATCATTCTTTCCTTCTATTCTACTACTCTTCTCTCATTCTATAACTCTATGATTCTATCATTTGATTATTATATCCTTCTATTATTCTATTGTTCTATCATTCTATAATGCTATTATCAAATCAACAAATATCTGATATATCAATTAACAATCAAAGGAAGCTAGATCCTCATTGGAAGTCATATAAGAATCAAGCAAAAGGAAATATATCAAGTATATATGTATTGGCTATACAACAACTATTAACAACAAAGAAGGATATATTACAATCCTTGAACTGAACTTGAAATCCATCAAGATGTACTTTTAACCCAATGAGCCATCACATTTGGAATGAATGTGAAATACATATTAGGGGACAAGTAGTAGCATTGGTCCCTTCATCAAGTAGGCCACCCAAGTTGGACGGATGGGAGTTCCTACCACTTGTGGACCAAGGGGTAGAATTATCTGGGATGGATGTATCGTGCCCTTGGGATTGGTTGTGGAGGACAAGCTCCCGATGCCCTATAGGCTTTCCCATAGAATTTCATTATGTACTTGACCATTGGGAACAACCCATAAATGATTATATGTCTTCTCTATGAATTTTGTGTATGCTTCGTGTATGGTGTGTATAGTTTATGGTTGTTAATATATGTATTGAATTAAAAAAATTGATAATGCTATGATGATTTGATCTCATTATTTATGTTATGAAGTATTGATCTCATTAATAATTATGCTATGATAGATTAACTTAATATGAATGATAGATGAATTTTAATATGAATAATGCTATGTACTGATTATTATGTAATTTATTGATCTTTAATATTTCTAATGTCCCTTTGTAGTGATTATTATTGTATGTAGGTAAAGAAATTAGGAATATCGAAAAAGGGGACATTACAAAATGCATCATCTATGACAAGGAAGAAAGCAATAAAGTGATCCCAATGGTTCAAATGACAAAGAACTAGATGTTTCCCCTCAAAATGCAAATCCCACTATAGGAAAATTCAACAAGCCTGTAATAGTCATTTTTCTAGGCAGTCATAAATGACCCATCCAAGCTTTGGCATTTGAGGTATTGGCATTTAAGCTATTCTCGTTTAAGTCTTTAGATAGAAAAGACATGGTTAGGGGCCTAAAACAATTGTAGAGCCCAATAGAAAATTAGAAGCATGCATCCTAGGTAAACAACATAGGTAGCCCTTTCAATTAGGGTATTCTAGGAGAGCAATAGGACCATTAGAGCTAATGCATTTAGATTTGTGTGGTTGCATGAAGATCCCAACCCTAGGTGGTAATGTTTATTTCATGACCTTCATAGATGACTATAACAGAAAAACCTAAGTATATTTTTTGAAGAACAAATCAAAAGCATTTGAGAAGTTTAAGGTTTTTAAGGCCTTGGCTAAGAAGTAAAGCGACCATTATATCAAAGTCCTTAGAATGGACATAGTGGGAGAGTGTTAGCAAGAGACACTACTACACATGACAGGGGTTGTCATTGATGGCAACTAAGTCTATCCTACACATCTGCATTACATGATTTCTTCATACCGGAAGTCAGAGTGAGGATTTGTCTAAGTCCATCCAAATCTTAGAAACAAAGCATGTGATAGGGTTTGGTATCTCAGTCCGGATCTCTCTCGTGGTAATTCATAGTGTTCTGCAGATCTAAAAAAGTGATAAGGGTTGTCAGGACTATCTAAATCCAGAATCTTAGCCTCTGGTGATGAAGGAGTCAAAAGTTATAAGGATTTGAGTATCAGGTTCCAGTTAGTCTACACAGTCAGAAGAAGAATAGGGTGACCTAGTATTTGATCTTGGTCCAGATGCAGAAAAGTTGTTGGATAAGAAATTAGTGATAATCAATGGTATTGGCTGACATCATTGATGATTTGGGAACACTAGTTTTTGGTTCATGTTATTATTTGTGCATGGATTCAATCGACAGAGCAAAGTTCTTAATAAAGTTTTAAGTTTCCTTGAAGCTGACTGCAGTTTATTGAATTTCTTAATGCGGATATATTTAGCCGATGGATTCAACTCTTTTTATGTGTGACTATGGTGTTATGAAGAAGGAAGTGTGAAAAAAGTAAGATGAAGTGCAAAGAAGAAGAGATATGAGGAACAGATTATGGAAGAATAGTAAATAGGGTAGAGCAAGGATGAAGTGTGTAAGATCAGTATTATGTACTTAGTTGGAACTGAATTCTTGCATTGGTAGATGGTATTCATCAGTTCAAACACTCTATAATCTTCTTGTAATCATTCTTGTAGGCAGTGAGCCTCTTTGAGTAGTGAGCTTTGGGCAGTGAGCCCGAAGGCATGTGCCTTCCCATTTGTAATACTTTTAATAGGGTATTAATCTTTGTGGACTAACCTCCACCGTAGTTTTCCCTTAACCAGGTTTCCACATTAGAATTCTTGGTGTCAAGTGTGTTATTTGTGTTTCTGCTCATGCATCATTGATGCATACTTTCATGGTTACAATAATGATCTGTAAATAAGTGGTAGAAAAGAATTAATTGCAGCAAGTGTTAAAGTTTTGAGATAACTTATTCACCCCCCCTCTCAATTGTCTGCCTTAATTCAAACAATTGGTATCAGAGATAAGTTCCTTGAAAGAAGTTTAACATCTTAAGGAAGATCTGGGAAGGTATCAAAATAGATTCATACAATCTTCAAGAACAACTTAAACTTCCTTTAGAAGATCTTGATTAGTCTAGAACAGATGTCAAATAACTACAAGAAAACCTTAAAGATGTTGAAGACTTCATTGAGATCTTAAAAGAGAAATTAAGAAAATCTAATGAAAAGAGGAAGGAGCTACTTCATCAACTAGGAAATCAGAATGTAGACAATGACATGGATGAGGCTCTAAACAAGAAGTCAAAGGAATGTGTGAAGCTGGAAAAAGAAGTTTATGTTCTAAAACATGAAATGGAATTTGGGGTGATGAGGTTAACAAAAGAAATTGAGGAAAGAAAGAAGACTGAAGAAGACTTGAAACAAACTCTGAAAGAAAGAATAGAAGAATACTACAAATTGGACGAAATTGCTTGCCATCTAGAATCCGATCTACATGAAAGTAGAGACAATGGAAAATAACTTGAAAGGCAAGTTCTCATTCTCAAACATGACCTAGAAGTTGCAAATGAACATAAAGAGAAATTCAAGATAAGCTTAGCTAAACTTGAGGTGCTGCTTGATAGTTAGGAGAAGGCAGATGATAAGCATGGTCTAGGATTTGAGAAAGGTGAAAGCTCAAGATCCAGTCAAAGAAATCCTGATTCAAGAAATCAAAGAAGGAATCCTAGAAGACCTCTGATAAGACAACCCAATGCTCAAAGGTATCCATCTTTCAATGGAAATTGTTTCAAGTCCAATAAATTTGGTCATAGAGCTACTCAATGTGGAAGTAGAGTGAATCAAAGTAGTCCATCCTTCTCTAGTCAATGCTTCAATTGTAAGAGGTATGATCGTAGATCCAATGAATGCAAAAGTATGATGATGAATAACTCTAACAATAGAGGAAATGACAATTCCTTTAACGGCTACTGTTTTGCATGCAATGGATTTGGACACATGGCCAATCAGTGCAAATCAAGAGGGAATCAAGTAAATAAGCAAAGAAATGTTGTGTGCTTTAATTGCAATAGATCTGGTCATATTGCAAGATTCTACAGAAGTAGGAATAATAGAAAAGGTCCAGTAAACAGAAACCAAAACATGTAGAAACAAGACAAAGGCAAGGGTAAAATTGATGTGAATGAGGTCTAGAGTGAAATAAGCAAAACATGGGTAAAGAAAGGTGAAATGAATGTTGATAATGGATCCACACCAGAATTTGGTGTTGATAATTCCTTTGGGAATTGAATTAGGAGCTCTGGCTCAGGGGAGCTGCTTTGAAAATCTAATTCCCCTAGTCAGTAAGTGAGTGCCTAAATCTAGCACAATGATTGAAGTTAAATAAGGCCATTGCAAATCTATTGAAACTAATTCTGGAAGAAAAGAAGCTAATTTAACTGATTACGGAGCAATTGAAGATCGACTATATGCAAAATAGTGTAACTGGATGTGTTAGGATAGAGCATTTATTACAATGAAGAATTAGGTTTTGTAGAGGAGAAAAAGTCATTCATTTGAGCATTTGAATCACTTTGCATTAGAAGAGAGCAAGCAGAAGAGCACATGAGCTAAGATTTTAAGGATTTGAAGTGCAACCGGTGAATTCATCCACTAACCCTAACCCTGTGAAGAAAAAGGTATTTTCCACAAAACTTTGAACTTGTGATCTTCTGAAATGGCTACACCATTGGTTGTTGATATTATTGAAAGGCCCTGACCCAAATTTAAGAAGCATCCACACAAATCAGTAGAAGTCGACCACTTAGGTGCATTTTCAAGTGTTTCGTATGGTGTATTACATGTTGAGGATATTAGCGCCTACACTCATGCCATCATAGATGAATTTGGAGACTCAAAGTTTGTAGATTTGTTTAAGAATCATCTAACAGATGAAATTCATGGTCTTAAAATGGAGTATAAGGCATTGCACGATAAATATTTCATTCAAGTTATAGGGTTTCCATGTTTTGTTGAAGGAGAATAGGTCCAGTATGTCTTAAGCCATATGCATGATGAGTTTATGTGGATAATGAAACCTTTAAAAATCACCCAGGATGCCATCAAGACCGTGACAGGGTTAAACTCATCCGGTGGACTGCCAATGTTGAAGGCTATAAAGAATCAAACTTTGACTAATGCTACCGGTTCAAGATTTGACAAAAGGGCAATGACTATCAATGATATTATTAATCCGGATGTTAAGTTTTCTTCAATGGTGATTGGATACAAGATTTATCATTCCAGCAAAGAAAATTCTATATCTGGTACGGCTATCTATGCATCTTATCAGATGTTGAGAGAAAATGTTGACTATGACTTGTGCGAGTTGTTGCAGAACCAGTTGATGGAAAATTTGAATAAGGTAAGAAAGGATAAGAAGAACACCTTCAAGTATGGTACACTGGTCTTATGAAGCATGTGTTGGACCAATGATAAACCTGTTGCTATTCAGATAAGAGAAAACTTGAACAATATTGGAGATGCCAATGCCCAAAAGACTACTCTCTAGGGATTTTTCAAGAATTTTCAGAGCATGATGCATTCAAGGGAGAGAATTCCTTCTTCTATAACTAAAAAATACAAGGATATAGTATGTTTTATGGTAGATATAGATCAGTGCTTAATGGAAGTTGTTGAACCAAGAACGGTATGGATTATGCTATGGGTTATGAAGTTGATGAGAAAGTATTAGATATGTATGCTCAACATCTTTTGAGCAAGTCAAAAGATAACACAGTTGAAAGATTTGGAACATATAAGGAGCTAAGTTTGAAATTACATGTTGAGCTCAGAAAACCATAAATCAAAAGCAAAGCTCAGAAGCAAGTAGAGATGTATGCCAAAAGTATTGGCATAGCTAAGGAAGCTATGAGGCAGAATAGAGAAAGGATAGGAAAAGCTGAGAAGGAGAAGCAGGATAAGAAACAAGGAAGTGCTCTGGAAGTCTCCTCTAGCTAGCCTAGAAAAACTAGAAGCTCTGTTGCTGCCCTTATTCCCTCAAAACCTGCCAAACCTGAGAAATCAGAAGGTAAATCATCCAGAAAAGAAGGAAAAAGTGTGAAAACTAAGGTCTCCTAGACATATAAAAGTATGAAGAACGATGAAGAAGAAACTGATTCTGATGTTGAAGTCAAAGAGTTAAAGGCATCAGGTACAAAAGCAGCCAAGGTGTCTAAGGAGAAGCCCTCTAAAAGTAAAAGAGCAAGGAAGAGGCAAAAGACTAAAACATATGTTGAAAAGCCTACTCTCTCTATGGATGACATCATCAAATCAGTCATTGTAGATGGTAACTTAAGACCAATGACTGAATTCTTTGATCATTACAGTGATGCTGATAAGAGGGTTCTAGAAGAAGTGACAGTCAAATATTTGAACATCTACAATAAGGCTTTGATTGAAATAACTTCTAAAATTCCAAAAAGTCTTGCAGATATTCTGGAGTTAAGAAAAGATAATGCACAAGGTAAAGACATGGAAATTAGAGAGCATGTGTTGATAAATTTGTTCCCTTAGATTACTCCAGATCAGATGAACATGATATTCAAAGAAGTGAAGGATGACTTCAGGAGTAAGAAGAAAATGAATAAACTCATGCTTGGTGAAATAGATGAGATAGTCAAAGATAATTAGGAGATTCTTCTAAATGCACTGAAAAGACATAATCTTCCTATTGTTGAAAAAGAGATTGATGATGGGATTGACTCCTCAATTTTGGATGTTGAAGAATTCAAGATCAATGAGCAGCAAACTGAGTTAGATGACTCCTCTATTCTAGAAGAAAAAGTAGTAAACAAGGAAGATGTAAAGATGCCAGATGAAACTAATGATACACAAGGTATTCAAACTCCTCCGGATCAATCTTGCAAAGAAGATATAGAGATGAATATTGAAGTAGATGATCAAATTGAAGATGATTCATTGAAGAATAAAGAGAATGAAGTAGAAGGAGAGGACCAAGAAGCAAAAATGGCCAAGGAGAAAAATAAAAATGAAGTAGAAATTGCAAAGGTTGATGAAGAACCCAAGCAAGACAATCCAATTGACAGTACCGGTAAGGATCAAAAAGATACGTCATCATTTTGGGCAAGAGACACTGCAAAAGTAGTGAAGGAAATTCTAGAAGGAGACAAATAAAATGAAGAAGATCAGGACATTATACAAGGTCCAATAAATTTTGATACCTTATCTCCGGTGCAAAAGATAAAGTTGGCCTCCATTACTAAAGCTAAAGCCAGACAAGACATTTTGAAGTCTCACATAGAAGACAGTGAGCTACTTGGCCCGGCATTAGGAATTTTGGAGAAGATCATGCCCACTTTTCAGAAGGATTCTTTGGCATCTCCATCCAGTGAACTGAAAAATCTAATAAGCTCGGTAAGTTCTCATTTTGAATCTCTAGAGAAGTCTATAGAAGTCAAGGTTCAAAAGGAATTCAATGATAAGAGATTTGATCCTCTAAAGGGGTTGATTGGAGTAGATAGAATGGTGTTGGATGCCAGTGTAAAGAGTATTCAGAATGCCCTTACAAATGGAGGAAATGTATATAAATTTTGTTTATCTTTTCCAAAAGGTATAGAGGATATTGAAGATCAAATAAAGGAATCTAAGAAAAAACTATCTAGTGTATGCAAATCTTTTCATCCTATGATAGCATCAGTGGCAAGAAAGGAGTGTCAAATAATGAGCCTGATTGAAGAAATAAGGAGATTGACAAAAGAAAAGGAGAACATTGAGGCAAGGATGAATGAGCTTCGGAGACTAATTTCTCCCAAGATGGAAGCAATGTTTAATGCTCTGACCGAAGCCCAAGATGCAACTCAATCAAGTGACCCAATTGATCTGCGAATAGCAGAGTCACAAGCATTCCTATTTAGTGTGATGGTGACAAGTTGTCATTGATGTCAAAAGTGTGTTCAGTTGGTGAAAAGTTGCCATTGTTGTTGAACAGGAGGAACAGGAGTACATCATCTTGTGTGTTGATGCAGGAGTAAATCATCGGAAGTACATCATCTTGTGTGTTGTTGCAGTGAAATATCTGTTCACAATTTGTCATGATCTTTACAGATGCATATATCATTGGAGTTGTGAATATAATGATAAGATTCATTGAATATAAAACTTAGTGTGATACATATGATGTGATATACAGTGGCAGTGGCTTGGTCATTTGATCTCAGTATTCAGTGGCATAGTCTTCAATCAAACAAGTGTAGTTGCATGGGGGTTGAAATATCATATATGCAATTAGTATCTTGTATCAGGAGAATGTTATATGGTAGAGGTATGTATTAAGAAGCTGAATCTTCCTTGAGTTGATATTGATGTCTTCTGATCAATCTTGGAAGTTGATTCTTAGAGAAGATGTTCAAGATATGTGTTGAGTTATTGACAAGTCTTCATAACTCATATAAGGTGATTGCCAGTTATAGTGGCAGATTAAGGTGACAGTGTGTAATGTCTTCACTATACAGTACTCCATGCTCGAGCGGTCTTCACTATATCATATGAAAAGTGTATAGTGACTGTTGTTTTTAATATTTCTTAAAGGTTTATTTTGTCATACAACATATGCATAGTAACTGTCACCCATGTTTGCACTTTTCATATATTCATATGGTGACTTATGTTTATAGGTTTATAACTTAAATATCATCGCATGAAGGGTCCTTAAGACATGGCGGTGACCGGCCCTCTTTCTTTGCCACGGATACCACAGGTTTCCTTTATAAAAGTTTGAGCGGCAAAAGGTGAAACAAAGGTAATATTTCATAGTTCATCGAGTGGGAAAAACAAGTCATAAGTTCCTTTTAAACTTTGTGGAAAGCATGTTTGGTGTTAAAGTTTTATTTCACAAGATAAAGTTTTTATTCGATGAAAAGCTTAAAGCATGAAATGCACAATTTTTGCCTTGTTTACAGTGCATTATTTTTAAGGAAAGAAATTTAATTAAAACCATCAAATGATTTTGGAGTATTATAAGGGCCTAATGCATACTCAAAAGGGGAGTTAACTAAGATTTTTTTTGCCACTAATATGGATCGAATTGTTAGGAGCATGTTTATAAGGAGTGGCAGCCCAATCTCTTGATTTAAGTTAGGAATTTTATTTAAACCTCATTTCTAATATTGACTTTGAGTAAAAGCCTTTTTATATGAAGTTCTTGTTTTTTTCAAAAAGGCTAAATCAGATTTATTTCCCTTTTAAAGTGCAATGAAGTTCAAGAGTGATTGAAGATAGAAATTGTTATTAAAAGATGATTTTGTTTTTTGCTTTTCTCAAATTGAAAGAGAATGATTTTTTAAGAGGATGAAGATATTGAAGATTAATTTTTAAGGAGATTTTTATGGAGAATTAAAGATTTTCTGTGAGAAGATTGATTTATTTTTTGAAGGATCATTTTTGCACAGAAGATGAACAAATTTTTGTAAAAAGATTGTGAAGGAGATGAAAGGTTTGTTGAAGATTAATTTTTATTGGAGAAGACAAAGAGAATTCAAGATGAAATAAAAGAATTTGAAGAATATTTGTTGAATGTGTTTTTGCAGAGAAGATCAAGAGTTTTGGAATGTGTTTTTGCAGAGAAGATCAAGAGTTTGGAAATGTGTTTTTGCAGATAGAGACAGAATGAATTGTATTTTTTCTTTAATAACATTTTGAATAGGGTTGTAAATGCAGAGGTTGAAGAATATCAAAAAGTGAAGAGATTGATTGTCTTTGCAGATTGAATATTTAGTTTGATAGAGATTTTATTCTCTCTTACAAGGGCAGTTTCAAAATATATTATTGAAGATTTTAATCTTGTTTGGAAATGATTTTTTAGGAAGATGAAAAGAAAATGAAAGAAGATAAATTTATTATCAGATGGAAGAGGAAGATGAAGGATTTTGTAGATGATTTATTTTTGCAGGTTCCAGATTGAAGGAAGTGATGGTGTGCAGATCAACATAAAAAGGTGAATTAGATGATTCAAAGAAAAAAGTTAGAGGATTGAAATGATGAAATAGATATGTTGCAGATGAGTTGATTTGAATGGTGCAAATCAGATTGAATAAGCAATCAATTCTTACACATGAGATTTTGTTTTGATTGATTGAGAAAAGCCAATGAGGCTTATGGTCAATAAGACCTTAACAATTGTCAGTGAGACACATATTGTAGCCAGTGAGGCTTCTTTGTAGCCATTGAGGCATGTTTTTTAGTTAAGCCAGTGAGGAAGTTCTGGAGTGGTTTTTCTACCCCTAGAGGGTTTTCCACTCGTGTAATTCTTGTGTCTTGATTCACATTATTTTTCTCTCTATTTGTGTGTATGATTTATTCATGAGATTTTAATTTCATCATTCATTCTCAGTTATGTGCACATGTGTGTAACAAATGATATCTTACTTTCTTCATGTCTTGAAAGTTAAATTTGCAAAAGGTTAAAATTTATACAACACTGATTCAACCCCCCTCTCAGTGTTGTCCTAAACTCCTACAATTGGTATCAGAGCCAGTTTCCCTTTTGTAGCTTAATCAGCTTGGGTAGGTCCTGTGTGTGGAGTTCAATGGGTAAGTGCAGAAGAAATAAGAGCAAGAAAATTGTCAAGCTTCATTCTGGTCATAAGACACAGAAGACATCATTCATATCAAATCTAGATGTTGATATAAAGTTAGTTGATAAAGATGTTCTCCAAGTTGAATCTAATATTGTCCTAGAAGAAAATGTTTCAGATGTTCCTCAGTTTGATGGTTCAAATTTTTTAGTTTGGTATGTTAGAATTCAAGTGTATTTATCCTCCTTACGATATGATGTTTTAATGTCAGTTGAAAATGGTATTTTTGCAAATAACAAAGAGGCTCTTAAATGGAATCATATAGCCAAGAAGGTTATTTTATCTAGTTTATCTAATGACATTTCTTGTAAGGTTGTGCAGTGTGAAACAGCTCAGGATATATGGGAAAAAATAATAAGAATTTATCAAGATAATGATAAAGAAGAGGACACTCTGGTGTGTGAGGAAAGTGGCAATCAAGGAGTTGAAGTTCAAACACAATCAGATTCAGAAGAAGCTAGCATCACAAGTGATGATGATCAGGATTCTGAGATTGATATTGAAGGAGAGCTTATATATGCTCTGAGTGAGCTCAAGAAGTATAAAAGAGAGAATCATAAACTAAACTTGCAGCTACAACAAGAAAAAGAATCTAAAGTCAATGCACTTTCAGAACTTGAAATTGTATCTGCAGATCTTGAAGAGGCCAGATGTCAGATTATTAGTTTAAAGACATATATTGGTGATTCTGACAAACTAATTGCTAGATTGAAGACATAAATTGAAGAAGCTAAGAGGATAGCTGATGTCTCAATATCTTACCTTGAAGTTAGAAGGAGTGAGAATCTAAAACTAGAGGGTGAAATTATCAAACTCAGAAAAGATTATGATGGTCTCAAGACTTTATCTAAGAAGTATCAGGAGTTTGAAGAAAGCACAAGAAAGTTACCTATGTTGTTGGGCAAACAAAAATAGCATAATGACACAACTGGATTAGGATTTGAAGAAGGAGAATGTTCAAAAGTCAGAGAGACTCCCAGAAAGAAGATTGATTTGAATACTGCCATTAAAAACAAAACGCATAATCAAAGAAGAAGAAATTTTAGAAGAAGTGCTCCTATTAGACAAGCATACATGTACAGGTATAACTATTCATTTAATGGTTTTTGTTATACTTGTAATCAATTTGGACACAAATCAGTTGTTTGTAGAAGGAATACAAGGAATACTGATATTGTTTGTTACAAGTGCAATAATGTTGGACATATTCAAAGATATTGCAAAATGAACAGAGTGTATGATCCTTCATGGAAGCTTAATATGAGTGCTCAAAGGTATTATCAGTCAATTGATTTTGATTACAACATAAATTGTTATAATTGCAACTCTCTTGGTCATAAAGCACACAGTTGCAGGAGATCATCACCTAATTTGAAAGGTTGGGAAAAGACAAAGGTTGAAAAAGTTTGGAGGAAGAAAGAACACATGAAAGTTTGGAGATTGAAACAAAGGCAAAAGAGTACAGATTCTAAACTTGTGCATCTTGCACAAGTAACTTCATCAATTGCATAATACATGGCATGAAGTAAGGGGGAGGTATCAAATGTTCTATCAGTTAACCCCAAGAAGTTTCAAGAAGGAGATCATTTGATTTAATGATCTTGTCTGTCTTGCCAATCTTGTGAGATAGTTGTTGTTGATGTTGCTAACTAAGTTGATTTTTTTAGTGTATATCGGTGTTAATGTAGTTGGTATGCAAAATTGATGGACTGGATGCTCATATGGAAGTGTTCTTGATGTGATAATCTCATATGTTTCTTTGATATTTTTCATCAGTAATATGTTTCAGGGTAGTATGTACAAATTGTGTGATTCTAGTGGTATCAGGTGTCCATGATCAATGACATGTTTAGTGAATGCAAGGTGTTGATAAGTTATTAAAGGATTTAATGCTCAAAGAGTTTGGTGATGTTGTGACTTGATCCTATTTTGTATATTGTTCATATCATACTTACATGGTTGAGTTGTCATGTTGCTTCAGTAAAGGTGTTCTCAAGGAACTCTCATCAGATGTGGTTTTGTATCAGAATTGACAAGTGTCTTGTGCAGAACAGGAAGTTAGTTCAGATGGTCTTCATTCTTTGCCATGTCAGAAAAGGTGTCAGAATAGTTTGGTTGCAGGATGATAATTTGATGATTATATCTATTACTTTGTTGAGTTATGACATGTGTCTTGGAACTTTCAGGTGGTTTGAAGATAATGTCAAAAGAAGATGATAAACTAGATATATTAAGGAGTTTCTGATGTTTCATTGATGATCTTCCTCTCTAATTCATTTTAGACAGTGTTCTTCAAGTTATGACATTGATGGTGATATCTTGTATTTCTTCAGAGGAAGTTAAAGGTACGTCTTGAATCAACAGTAGTAGAGGATAATGTTCAGCAAGATTGGTCATATGTTGGTTTCAGGATTGTTATCACCATAAATCATTATTTGTTCAAAAGTTAACAAGAATTTATGTCTTCAAAATGTTCATAATTCAATGTGATTATAATTGTTATGATCATGCTATAACATTTTTTCTGTTGGAGTTGGAGTTGTTCTCAGGGGGAGTTAATCAGAGGATTGAGTTGTCACTATCATGGGAGATTTGAAAAGGTCTTATCAAAAGTGGTCATCATGTCATCTTGACTTGGTAACCATGTGTTAAGGAATCTTCATGATTTTTGCCTGCAAAGTGTTCAAGAAGTTGGTATTTGGTTGCAGAGTTGATATGTTGCTTCAGGACTAATTCAAAAAGGGGAAGCAAATAGGTTTGAACCTTTGTCATCAGATGTCAAAAAGGGGGAGAAAGAGAGATTGCTTCATGAAGTTTTGCCATCAATGACAAAGGGGGAGATTGATGGTGACAAGTTGTCATTGATGTCAAAAGTGTGTTCAGTTGTTGGTGAAAAGTTGCCATTGTTGTTGAACAGGAGGAACAAGAGTACATCATCTTGTGTGTTGTTGTAGGAGTACATCATCGGAAGTACATCATCTTGTGTGTTGTTGCAATGAAATATCTGTTCACAATTTGTCATGATCTTTACAGACGCATATATCATTGGAGTTGTGAATATAATGATAAGATTCATTGAATATAAAACTCAGTGTGATACATATGACATGATATACAGTGGCAGTGGCTTGGTCATTTGATCTCAGTATTCAGTGGCATAGTCTTCAGTCAAACAAGTGTAGTTGCATGGGGGTTGAAATATCATATATGCAATTAGTATCTTGTATCAGGAGAATGTTATATGGTAGAGGTATGTATTAACAAGCTAAATCTTCCTTGAGTTGATATTGATGTCTTCTGATCAATCTTGGAAGTTGATTCTTAGAGAAGATGTTCAAGATATGTGTTGAGTTATTGACAAGTCTTCATACCTCATATAAGGTGCTTGCCAGTTATAGTGGCAGATTAAGGTGACAGTGTGTAATGTCTTCACTATACAATACTCCATGCTCGAGAGGTCTTCACTATATCATATGAAAAGTGTATAGTGATTGGTGTTTTTAATATTTCTTAAAGGTTTATTTTGTCATACAACATATGCATAGTAACTGTCACCCATGTTTACACTTTTGATATATTCATATGGTGACTTATGATTATAGGTTTATAACTTAAATATCACCGCATGAAGGGTCCTTAAGACATGGCAGTGACTGACCCTCTTTCTTTGCCACGGATACCATAGGTTTCCTTTATAAAAGTTTAAGCGGCAAAAGGTGAAACAAAGGTAATATTTCATAGTTCATCGAGCGGGAAAAACAAGTCATAAGTTCCTTTTAAACTTTGTGGAAAGCACGTTTGGTGTTAAAGTTTTATTTCACAAGATAAAGTTTTTATTCGATGAAAAGCTTAAAGCATGAAATGTACGATTATTGCCTTGTTTATAGTGCATTATTTTTAAGGAAAGAAATTTAATTAAGACCATCAAATGATTTTGGAGTATTATAAGGGCCTGATGCATACTCAAAAGGGTAGTTAACTAAGATTTTTTTTGCCACTAATATGGATCGAATTGTTAGGAGCATGTTTATAAGGAGTGGCAGCCCAATCTCTTGATTTAAATTATAAATTTTATTTAAACCTCATTTCTAATATTGACTTTAAGTAAAAGCCTTTTTATATGAAGTTCTTGTTTTTTTCAAAAAGGCTAAATCAGATTTATTTTCATTTTAAAGTGCAATGAAGTTCAAGAGTGATTGAAGATAGAAATTGTTATTAAAAGATGATTTTGTTTTTTGCTTTTCTCAAATTGAAAGAGAATGATTTTCTAAGAGGATGAAGATATTGAAGATTAATTTTTGAGGAGATTTTTATGGAGAATTAAAGATTTGCTATGAGAAGATTGATTTATTTTTTGAAGGATCATTTTTGCACAAAAGATGAACAAATTTTTGTAAAAAGATTGTGAAGGAGATGAAAGGTTTGTTGAAGATTAATTTTTTATTGGAGAAGAGAAAGAGAATTCACGATGAAATAAAAGAATTTGAAGAATATTTGTTGAATGTGTTTTTGCAAAGAAGATCAAGAGTTTTGGAATGTGTTTTTGCAGAGAAGATCAAGAGTTTAGAAATGTGTTTTTGCAGATAGAGACAATGAATTGTATTTTTTATTTAATAACATTTTGAATATGGTTGTAAATGCAGAGGTTGAAGAATATCAAAAAGTGAAGAGACTGATTGTCTTTGCAGATTGAATATTCAGTTGGATAGAGATTTTATTCTCTCTTACATCAAGATTTTAATCTTTTTTGGAAATGATTTTTTAGGAAGATGAAAAGAAAATGAAAGAAGATAAATTTATTATCAAATGGAAGAGGAAGATGAAGGATTTTGTAGATGATTTATTTTTGCAGGTTCCAGATTGAAGGAAGTGATGGTGTGCAGATCAACATAAAAAGGTGAATTAGATGATTCAAAGAAAAAAGTTAGAGGATTCAAATGATGAAATAGATATGTTGTAGATGAGTTGATTTGAATGGTGCAAATCAGATTGAATAAGCAATCAATTCTTACACATGAGATTTTGTTTTGATTGATTGAGAAAAGCCAGTGAGGCACAGTATGCCAGTGAGGCTTATGGTGAGTAAGACCTTAACAATTGTCAGTGAGACACATATTGTAGCTAGTGAGGCTTCTTTGTAGGCAGTGAGGCATGTTTTTCAGTTAAGCCAGTGAGGCAGTTCTGGAGTGGTTTTCCTACCCCTGGAGGGTTTTCCACTCATGTAATTCTTGTGTCTTGATTCATATTATTTTTCTCTCTGTTTGTGTGTATGATTTATTCATGAGATTTTAATTTCATCATTCATTCTCAGTTATGTGCACATGTGTGTAACAAATGATATCTTACTTTCTTCATGTCTTGAAAGTTAAATTTGCAAAAGGTTAAAATTTATACAACACTGATTCACCCCCCCTCTCAGTGTTGTCCTGAACTCCTACAATTGGTATCAGAGCTAGTTTCCCTTTTGTAGCTTAATCAGCTTGGGTAGGTCCTATGTGTGGAGTTCAATGGGTAAGTGCAGAAGAAATAAGAGCAAGAAAATTGTCAAGCTTCATTCTGGTCAAAAGACACAGAAGACATCATTCATATCAAATCCAGATGTTGATATAAAGTTAGTTGATAAAGATGTTCTCCAAGTTGAATATGATATTGTCCTAGAAAAAAATATTTTAGATGTTCCTCAGTTTGATGGTTCAAATTTTTCAGTTTGGTATGTTAGAATGCAAGTGTATTTATCCTCCTTAGGATATGATGTTTTAATGTCAGTTGAAAATGGTATTTCTACAAATAACAAAGAGGCTCTTAAATGGAATCATATAGCCAAGAAGATTATTTTATCTAGTTTATCTAATGATATTTCTTGTAAGGTTGTGCAGTGTGAAACAACTCAGGATATCTGGAAAGAACTAATAAGAATTTATCAAGATAATGGTAAAGAAGAGGACACTCTGGTGTGTGAGGAAAGTGGCAATGAAGGAGTTGAAGTTCAAACTCAATCAGATTCAGAAGAAGCTAGCATCACAAGTGATGATGATCAGGATTGTGAGATTGATATGGAAGGAGAGCTTATATATGCTCTGATTGAGCTCAAGAAGTATAAAAGAGAGAATCATAAACTAAACTTGCAGCTGCAACAAGAAAGAGAATCTAAAGTCAATGCACTTTCAGAACTTGAAATTGTATCTACAGATCTTGAAGAGCCCAGATGTCAGATTATTAGTTTAAAGACATATATTGATGATTCTGACAAACTAATTGCTAGATTGAAGACAGAAATTGAAGAAGCTAAGAGGATAGCTGATGTCTCAATATCTTACCTTGAAGTTAGAAGGAGTGAGAATCTAAAACTAGAGGGTGAAATTATCAAACTCAGAAAAGATTATGATGGTCTCAAGACTTTATCTAAGAAGTATCAGGAGTTTGAAGAAAGCACAAGCAATTTACATGTGTTGTTGGGCAAACAAAAGCAGCATAATGACACAACTGGATTAGGATTTGAAGAAGGAGAATGTTCAAAAGTCAGAGAGACTCCCAGAAAGAAGACTGATTTTAATACTGCCACTGAAAACAAAATGCAAAATTAAAGAAGAAGAAATTTCAGAAGAAGTGCTCCTGTTAGACAAGCATATATGTACAGGTATAACTATTCATTTAATGGTTTTTGTTATACTTGTAATCAATTTGGACACAAATCAGTTGTTTGTAGAAGGAATACAAGGAATACTGATATTGTTTGTCACAAGTGCAATAATGTTGGACATATTCAAAGATACTGCAAAATGAACAGAGTGTATGATCCTTCATGGAAGCTTAATATGAGTGCTCAAAGGTATTATCAGTCAATTGATTTTGATTACAACATAAATTGTTATAACTGCAACTCTCTTGGTCATAAAGCACACAGTTGTAGGAGATCATCACCTAATTTGAAAGGTTGGGAAAAGAAAAAGGTTAAAAAAGTTTGGAGGAAGAAAGAACACATGAAAGTTTGGAGATTGAAACAAAGGCAAAAGAGTACAGATTCTAAACTTGTGCATCTTGCACAAGTAACTTCATCAATTGCATAATACATGGCATGAAGTAAGGGGGAGGTATCAAATGTTCTATCAGTTAACCCCAAGAAGTTTCAAGAAGGAGATCATTTGATTTAATGATCTTGTCTGTCTTGCCAATCTTGTGAGATAGTTGTTGATGATGTTGCTAATTAAGTTGATTTTTTTAGTGTATATCAGTGTTAATGTAGTTAATATGCAAAATTGATGGACTGGATGCTCATATGGAAGTGTTCTTAATGTGATAATCTCACATGTTTCTTTGATATTTTTCATCAGTAATATGTTTCAGGGTAGTATGTACAAATTGTGTGATTCTAGTGGTATCAGGTGTCCATGATCAATGACATGTTTAGTGAATGCAAGGTGTTGATAAGTTATTAAAGGATTTAATGCTCAAAGAGTTTGGTGATGTTGTGACTTGATCCTATTTTGTATATTGTTCATATCATACTTACATGGTTGAGTTGTCATGTTGCTTCAGTAAAGGTGTTCTCAAGGAACTCTCATCAGATGTGGTTTTGTATCAGAATTGACAAGTGTCTTGTGTAGAACAAGAGGTTAGTTCAGATGGTCTTCATTCTTTGCCATGTCAGAAAAGGTGTCAGAATAGTTTGGTTGCAGGATGATAATTTGATGATTATATCTATTACTTTGTTGAGTTATGACATGTGTCTTGGAGCTTTCAGGTGGTTTGAAGATAATGTCAAAAGAAGATGATAAACTAGATATATTAAGGAGTTTCTGATGTTTCATTGATGATCTTCCTCTCTAATTTGTTTTAGACAGTGTTCTTCAAGCTATGACATTGATGGTGATATCTTGTATTTCTTCAGAGGAAGTTAAAGGTACATCTTGAATCAGTAGTAGCAGAGGATAATGTTCAGCAAGGTTGGTCATATGTTGGTTTTAGGATTGTTATCACCATAAATCATTATTTGTTCAAAAGTTAACAGGAATTTATGTCTTCAAAATGTTCATAATTCAATGTGATTATAATTGTTATGATCATGCTATAACATTTTTTTTGTTGGAGTTGGAGTTGTTCTTAGGGGGTGTTAATCAAAGGATTGAGTTTTCACTATCATGGGAGATTTGAAAAGCTCTTATCAAAAGTGGTCATCATGTCATCTTGAGTTGGGAAAAATGTGTTAAGGAATCTTCATGATTTTTGCCTGCAAAGTGTTCAAGAAGTTGGTATTTGGTTGCAGAGTTGATATGTTGCTTCATGACTAATTCAAAAAAGGGAAGCAAATAGGTTTGACCCTTTGTCATCAGATGTCAAACAGGGGGAGAAAGAGAGATTGCTTCATGAAGTTTTGCCATCAATGACAAAGGGGGAGATTGATGGTGACAAGTTGTCATTGATGTCAAAAGTGTGTTCAGTTGTTGGTGAAAAGTTGCCATTGTTGTTGAATAGGAGGAACAGGAGTACATCATCTTGTGTGTTGTTGTAGGAGCACATCATCAGAAGTACATCATCTTGTGTGTTGTTGCAGTAAAATATCTGTTCACAATTTGTCATGATCTTTATAGATGCATATATCATTGGAGTTGTGAATATAATGATAAGATTCATTGAATATAAAATGCAGTGTGATACATATGACATGATATACAGTGGCAGTGGCTTGGTCATTTGATCTCAGTATTCAGTGGCATAGTCTTCAGTCAAACAAGTGTAGTTGCATGGGGGTTGAAATATCATATATGCAATTACTATCTTGTATCAGGAGAATGTTATATGGCAGAGGTATGTATTAAGAAGCTAAATCTTCCTTGAGTTGATATTGATGTCTTCTGATCAATCTTGGAAGTTGATTCTTAGAGAAGATGTTCAAGATATGTGTTGAGTTATTGGCAAGTCTTCATACCTCATATAAGGTGCTTGCCAGTTATAGTGGCAGATTAAGGTGATAGTGTGTAATGTCTTCACTATACAATACTCCATGCTCGAGAGGTCTTCAATATATCATATGAAAAGCGTATAGTGACTGCTATTTTTAATATTTCTTAAAGGTTTATTTTGTCATACAACATATGCATAGTAACTGTCACCCATGTTTACACTTTTGATATATTCATATGGTGACTTATGATTATAGGTTTATAACTTAAATATCACCACATGAAGGGTCCTTAAGACATGGCAGTGACCGGCCCTCTTTCTTTGCCGCGGATACCACAGGTTTCCTTTATAAAAGTTTGAGCGGCAAAAGCTGAAACAAAGGTAATATTTCATAGTTCATCGAGCGGGAAAAACAAGTCATAAGTTCCTTTTAAACTTTGTGGAAAGCACGTTTGGTGTTAAAGTTTTATTTCACAAGATAAAGTTTTTATTCGATGAAAAGCTTAAAGCATGAAATGCATGATTTTTGCCTTGTTTATAGTGCATTATTTTTAAGGAAAGAAATTTAATTAAGACCATCAAATGATTTTGGAGTATTATAAGGGCCTGATGCATACTCAAAAGGGGAGTTAACTAAGATTTTTTTTGCCACTAATATGGATCGAATTGTTAGGAGCATGTTTATAAGGAGTGGCAGCCCAATCTCTTGATTTAAATTAGAAATTTTATTTAAACCTCATTTCTAATATTGACTTTGAGTAAAAGCCTTTTTATATGAAGTTCTTGTTTTTTTTCAAAAAGGCTAAATCAGATTTATTTCCATTTTAAAGTGCAATGAAGTTCAAGAGTGATTGAAGATAGAAATTTTTATTAAAAGATGATTTTGTTTTTTGCTTTTCTCAAATTGAAAGAGAATGATTTTTTAAGATGATGAAGATATTGAAGATTAATTTTTGAGGAGATTTTTATGGAGAATTAAAGATTTTCTGTGAGAAGATTGATTTATTTTTTGAAGGATCATTTTTGCACAGAAGATGAACAAATTTTTGTAAAAAGATTGTGAAGGAGATGAAAGGTTTGTTGAAGATTAATTTTTTATTGGAGAAGACAAAGAGAATTCAAGATGAAATAAAAGAATTTGAAGAATATTTGTTGAATGTGTTTTTGCAGAGAAGATCAAGAGTTTTGGAATGTGTTTTTGCAGAGAAGATCAAGAGTTTGGAAATGTGTTTTTGCAGATAGAGACAGAATGAATTGTATTTTTTATTTAATAACATTTTGAATAGGGTTGTAAATGTAGAGGTTGAAGAATATCAAAAAGTGAAGAGATTGATTGTCTTTGCAGATTGAATATTCAGTTTGATAGAGATTTTATTCTCTCTTACAAGGGTAGTTTCAAAATATATTATTGAAGATTTTAATCTTGTTTGGAAATGATTTTTTAGGAAGATGAAAAGAAAATGAAAGAAGATAAATTTATTATCAGATGGAAGAGGAAGATGAAGGATTTTGTAGATGATTTATTTTTGCAGGTTCCAGATTGAAGGAAGTGATGGTGTGTAGATCAACATAAAAAGGTGAATTAGATGATTCAAAGAAAAAAGTCAGAGGATTGAAATGATGAAATAGATATGTTGCAGATGAGTTGATTTGAATGGTGCAAATCAGATTGAATAAGCAATCAATTCTTGCACATGAGATTTTGTTTTGATTGATTGAGAAAAGCCAGTGAGGCTTATGGTGAGTAAGACCTTAACAATTGTCAGTGAGACACATATTGTAGCCAGTGAGGCATGTTTTTCAGTTAAGCCAGTGAGGCAGTTCTAGAGTGGTTTTTCTACCCCTGGAGGGTTTTCCACTCATGTAATTCTTGTGTCTTGATTCATATTGTTTTTCTCTCTGTTTGTGTGTATGATTTATTCATGAGATTTTAATTTCATCATTCATTCTCAGTTATGTGCACATGTGTGTAACAAATGATATCTTACTTTCTTCATGTCTTGAAAGTTAAATTTGCAAAAGGTTAAAATTTATACAACACTGATTCACCCCCCCTCTCAGTGTTGTCCTGAACTCCTACATAGTGGTCATATCTCAATTTTGAACACTATGAAGAAGAGCTGGGATAGTGAGATGGCACAATTGAATAACATTTTTGGAGATGTACTCAAGTAAATTTAAATAAGACTTAAGAATTGTTTGTACATATGTGACCTGGTATGTAGAATTTTTGTGTAATTTTTGGTTTGATGATCCCACCATTTGCCATTGATGTCAAAGGGGGAGTGAAGAGTAGTTAAAAATGAGGAATCCAGCAAAGGGGAGCTTTGGAGAATAGTGAAAAGCACAAGTGTACATAGAAAGGGGGAGTTGTTCTGACACTTAGTCATTTTTCACTAAGTGTTGCCATCAATGCCAAAGGGGGAGATTGTTGGCAAGAGACACTGCTACGCATGATAGGTGTTGTCATTGATGGCAATTAATTCTATCCTACACATCCGCATTACATGATTTGTTCATACCGGAAGTCATAGTGAGGATTCTCTAAATCTGAATGTCAGAAATAGAGCATGTGATAGGGTTCAGTATCTTACTATGGATCTCTCCAGTGGTAATTCACAGTGTGCCACAGATCTGAAGAAGTGATAAGGATTGTTCAGACTATCTAAATCTAGAATCTTAGCCTCTGGTGATGAAGGAGTCAAAAGTTATAAGGATTTGAGTATCGAGTTCTAGTTAGTTTGCATAGTCAGAAGAAGAATAGGGTGACCTAGTCTTTAATCTTCGTCTGGATGCAAAAAATTTGTTGGATAAGCAATTAGTGATAATTAGTCGTATTGGCTGACATGATTGATGATCTGGGAACACACGTTTTTGGTCTGCGTTATTATTTATGCATGGATTCAGTCGACAGAGCAAAGTTCTTAATAAAGTTTTAAGTTTCCTTGAAGCTGACTCTAGTTGATTGAATTTCTTGATGTGGATATATGTAGCCGATGGATTTGAGTCTTTTGATGTGTGACTGTGGTGTTATGAAGAAGGAAGTGTGGAAAAAGTAAGAAGAAGTGCGAAGAAGAAGAGATCTGAGGACCAGATTATGGCAGAACAATAAACAAGGCAGAGCAAGGATGAAGTGTGTAAGATCAATATTATGTACTTAATCGGAACTGAATTCTTGCATTGGTATATGTTATTCGTCAGTTCAAACACTCTGTAATCTTCTTGTAATCATTCCTGTAGGCAGTGAGCCTCTTTGAGTAGTGAGCTCTGGGCAATGAGCCTAAAGGCATGTGCCTTCCCATTTGTAATACTTTTAACAGGGTATTAATCTTTGTGGACTAACCTCCACCATGGTTTTCCCTTAACTAGGTTTTCACGTTAAAAATCTTGGTGTCAAGTGTGTTATTTGTGTTTCTATTCATGTGTTATAGATGCATACTTTCAGGGTTACAATAATGATCTATAAATAAGTGGTAGAAAAGAATTAATTGTAGAAAGTGTTAAAGTTTTGAGACAACTAATTCACCCCCCTCTCAGTTGTCTGCCCTAATTCGAATAGAGAGTACATCTCCAAAGTGTTTATGAGTTTTTCCAAGTATGAAGGCATTGAGAAACAATTCATAGCCAAGTATACTCCATAGCAAAATGGAGTGGCTGAAAGAAAAAATAGAAGCATCAAAGAGATGGCAACAAGCATATTGAAGGCAAAAGGTTTATTAAATGATTATTGGGGTGAATTTGTAACAACAATAGTTTACCTATTAAATAGGTGCCCCACAAAAGTTGTTCATAAAAGAATTCCACAAGAAGAATGGATAAACAACAAATGGTGTGTAGAGAATTTTAGAATATTTGGGTGTGTGGCATATGCATTTATGCCAAAGGAAAAGAGGTAGAAATTTGATGACAAAGGAGAAAAATACATTTTTATAGGCTACAATGAAGTGTCAAAAGACTACAAATTATATAATCCCATCACCAAGAAAGTTGTGATCAGTAGGGATGTTGAACTCATTGGAAATGAATCATGGGATGGAATGGTGGATAGTACTATATGTATTTTTGTCACAATACCCTTTGATGATGAAGAAGCTCTGGAAGTTAGCAGCTCCAAAACCTATTAGCAAGGTGGTAGCTTAGAAACCTTATAGTAGGATGAACATTCTGGTGCTCAGTCTTCTTCATCAGTCCAACAATCAAGCAACTTCATAAACTTAGACCCTACACTCGCATCATTGATGCCACAAAGGACATGAAGCATGAGGGAAATTTATGATAGCCAAGGTATGTTGATTTTGATGATAACCTAGATTTTACATTATTTTCCTATAGTGATTCAACATATTTTGAAGAAGTCATGGAAGAGGAGGTGGTGTAAGGCCATGGATGAAGAGTTGGATGCTATAGAGAGAAATAAGACATGGGAGCTCACTATTTTACCCAAGGGTAAATAGGTCCTTGGAGTTAAGTGGGTCTATAAGATCAAAAGCATTACTGAAGGAAAAATTCAAAGGCATAAAACAAGGCTGGTTGTTATGGGGTACAAACAACAGTCTAGAAGAGATTATGATGAAACATATGCACCAGTTGCAATGTTGGAAATAGTACAAGCAGTGTTGGTAATTGTAGCCTAGCACAAATGAAATGTATACCAATTGGATGTGAAGTCAACCTTCTTAAATGGAGTGCTAAAAGAAGAGGTGTATGTGGAGTAACCACTTGGCTATGAAGTCCCAGGGCATGTAGACAAAGTGTACAGGCTCCGAAAAGCTCTTTACAAGCTTAAACAAGAACCTTGGGCATGGTACAATAGAATAGTTTTCTATTTGCTAAGAAATCATTTTGGCAAAAGGGACAATGTACCTACACTTTACATTAAATCAACTAATGGTGAGATTTTAATTACTATTTTGTATGTAGATGATTTGATCTTTACTAGGAATAGTGACTTCTTCATTGCTAATTTCAAAGAGGCAATGAAAATGAGTTTGAAATGATATATCTTGGTCTAGAAAATATTTCTTAGGCATAGAGGTCCAACAAATAGAGCATGGAATATTTATTTCATAAACTAACTATGCCAAACAAATCTTGAAGAGATTTAGATTGTTGGACAACAAACTTGCCACAACATCAATACCTATAGGTCTAAAATTAAGCAAAGAAGATAGCAGCAGTGAAGTGAACCAAACCCTCTTCAAGAGCATGGTTGGAAGCCTCATGTCTTTGATAGCTACAAGACCTAATTTGATGTAGGCTATAAGCCTAATTTCTAGGTTCATGGAGCAACCTAAGGACACACACTAGCAAGAAGGAAAGAGAATCCTAAGGTATGTCAATGGCACCAAAGGCTATGGCATTATGTATACCTCCTCCAATGAGTTTGAGTTGGTTGAGTATATGGACAGTGATTGGGTAGGAAGTGTAGATGATAAGAATAGCACATCAGGATATGTGTTCCATATGTGTCTATAAGCAATATCATGAGCATCAAAGAAGTAGCCCATTGTTTCTCTCTCCATAATAGAAGTGGAGTACATAGTAGCAAATGCAACAGCATGTTAGGCTACTTGTCTAAGAAGAATCCTTGCAAACTTGAATGAGTAACAAGAAGATGGTACAACCATATTTTGTGATAATAGATCTTCAATAGCCTTGACAAAGAATCTATTATTACACAGATGAAGTAAGCACATTGAGATTCATTACCATTTCATAAGGGAATTGGTAGAGCATGGAGAGATTGAACTTCAGTTTTGTAGATCAGAGTAGCAGCTCGGTAATATTTTCACCAAAAGATTGTCAAAAGATTGTTTTGAACACCTAAGAGATAGGATTGGTATCATGGAAAACTCTAGAAGGACCCATCTCAGGAAAGGAAATGGTCCCAGAAGTGCATCTTCAGAAAGATAGTCTCAGAAAAGCTTTGGAACTTCAGTTCTGGAAAGTCAAAAAAACACCAGAAGGGTCAGCTCTAGAACACAAAATAGATCTAGGTAGAACAGCTCTAGAACATATAAAATAGATCTAGGTAGGATAGCTCTAGAACACAGAATAGGTCTAGGTAGGATAGCTTTGGAACACAAAACAGGTCCAGATAGGACAAATCTGGAACACAGAATAGGTCTAGGAAGGACAACTTTGAAACACAAGTCAACTCCAAATAGAAGGGCTCTAGAATCTCAATTCTAAAAAGGTAGAGCTCTGGAACCACATCTCTGGAAGGATAGAATATCTCCAGACAAAGAAGCTGTGAAAATACATAATGGTAATGAAAATGCATGAAGGCTCAAGATTAAGGGGGAGTGTTGGAAATACATAACCTTGAGCTCAACTAACTCATTAAATGCAATGTTAGAGAGGTCCATTGAGATTTTTTCCCTCTTGCCGCGTCTGACAAGTTAGCTGACTCATTTAATGCATTCTAGTAGGGAATTAATTTTAGTTGGTGATTTTGAAACAAGCAGCAGATTTTGGAAAGACAAAGAAAGACAAAACAAAAAGAATGAACAAAGAGTAAGTTTAGTCAGTTAGAGAAATGCATGTTGCAGCAGAGAAAGAGGAATGGTGCAACAACAACAGAGAACAAAGCACACAGAGCAGACAACTTTGAAATAGTAGACATCTCCAGAATGCAACATAGAGCTAACTATGGAAGCACACAGTTTCAGCCCAATCATCTCTAGAATCTCTAGAAAGGTTTGCGTTTTATTCTAGGAAGTGAATGCATAGCAATAGCTTTGGGATTTTGTTTGTTAACATTCTTTGAATGTAATTTTTAAAAATAAATGAAAATAGTTTTCTGTCTCTTTTTTTTTCTTTGCATCGTCCCCCTTTAGTCTTCTTTACCCACTTTAGTTGGATCTTTTTCCAATAGAGTTTGAATGTTCGGTTCCCTGAAAGGCTCATCTCATTGATAATGTTGTAGAAGTAAAGAGCAATTATAAAGATCAATTATATAATAAAGGCCATTGTTAAAGGGAATCTTAAGGTTGTCTAGAGTTAACATGTCTTCCCCTACTTGTGATGTCATAGAAGCAATCTATAATACAGATGAAGGTGGTTTGTTCAATAAGCCTCTCCCCAAATTGGAGTTTGTGTCGATATGTGATGGCATCAGAGAAGGATACCTAAACCAAAAATGATCAAACGGGTCCTTCAGATACCTATGCTACCACAACAACATTAGATTAGGCAATGTCAGCTGAATAGATTCAAATGTAAGGCCTAAACAAAATCATTTTTAAACTTACCCTAGAATAAGATCGTCGCATCCAGTGTATAGACGAGCGACCTGAACTAATACGGTGTTCTTGAAACTAGTTGAGTTAACATTGGAGATTGTAGCGGCCTCAACTCAATGGTGGAAATAAACACAGCTATTACCTTCTATCTCTAAATTTCTAGCTAGGCGTAAAGTTAGAGTCTCACTTTTAGGGGCCAAGATGATGTCAAGGTATTCAAAATTAGTTGGTTTGAAACCCATCATATTGACCTTTCTCCACTTGATTCCACCTATGATTAAGTCAAATACGCTTGCTAAATGAAGATCTTCAAATTCTCTGAAAGAAAACGTAGCGCTTAGCAGGAAAAGCATATGAGGTGTCACGGGGAGTAAGAAAACATAGTGCTTACCAACTGATATTGATATTGGTGATCAGAACTCACCTAACCCAGAGACATAGTGGAAGCATTTCTGAATTTGATGAACAAGGAACCTGTAATCCAATCGAACGTTCCATCCATCCCATTATTTGAAGCGCCACAGTTAATACTTAGAAATCCTTCATAAAAAGCAAGAAATGTAGGATTGGAAGATCTTAAACAGCTGGTAGATATAGACAAACAGACATGTCAAAAACATTTTTCATTATTGATTCAAATAGTCTATAAAACAAGTCCAAAAAAATACAGGTTGAAAATACCAAAAAACAATCAGTTGGCACACAACGTGTGGACTGTTTATGGTGGGAAAGAAGGATCAGTCTTAAAATTATAGGCCCCATTTTTTAATCAAAGTAAAATTTGATTGGAATAAATTACAACTTGCCATCTATATTTGTGAGTGTGCAAGGACTGAATAATCCAATGAAAGTTGTGATTGGTAACAAGGTTAGCATGTGAATTTCATGACAATCAAAGCAAGCTACTATAATGAAAAAAAATGCTGGCAACTCTCATGTATACATATAGATAGTTAATGGCCTTGAATATTTTGAGTTATAATATAAAAGGTATGTGTTTTGAAGTACTTAGATTGGGTTAATAAACTATGTTTGGGTAAAAGCACAAATTTGTGTCACATTTTATAAAGGAATCGGCCAACAAAAAAAAATGAGGAGGTGGCTGCCAAGTAAGATGCCACATAGATAGTTTTGGGTGAAAGTATTTGGGGACGAAATCATTTGGGGGCGAAATAATTTTTTTTTGCTTTTAACTGCATGATTTCATTTTTTTTGTTTTTAACTAGATGATTTCGGGCGAAACCATCTCGCCCCCAAATAGACTCGCCCAAAAATAGCTTGCCACATATGCCACATATGCCCCACGCAGTGGCTACATGTATTCAGGCGAAACTATCTCACCCCCAAATAGACTCACCCAAAAACGGCTTGCTCTAAATTGTTTTGTTGGCCCAAAGTGTGACATAGCTTTATGCTTTTACCCGTTTGTATTTATCATCATTGACTTGTATTCGCAAGGGATAAATTTATCATTTTCCAAGAAACAACAAAAATATATTTTAAATCATCTCACGTGGCATCATTTATTTATTTCACCTTCATGGTTTGTTTTTTCTTTGGTGACAATAAATAATGATTTTACACTTGTTTGGCAACATTTCAAATGATTTTTTTTTCTTCGGTGACATTTGAAATGGTTTTAGTTTCCTTTGATGACATTTCAAATAGTAGCTAATTTTTATCAAGCTTTTTTAGCTGATTTATCAGCTCTATTCCTTGTTGTTTGTGTGTGCTTTTATAGAAGCTTTGTTTTGTTGAGGATTAATTCTGCTTGTTTTAAAATTTGTCTTGGTCTTAGGTGTTTTGTTAGTCTATTCTTTGCAGTCTTTTGACTGCATTTATTATTGTAATTCACATTTTTCAATTAAAAAAATAGTAGCATACAACATAAAATTGGAGACTCTATTACATTTATTCAACAAGAGATTACAATTTATAACAATAAATAAACATAACAACCTCCTATAAACTTGCAAATAGAATTGATAGCAGTGCAGAGTCATTTAACAACAAACTAGAGACTATGACAACACCTCTACAAAAGTTTGTGACACCACAACAACTGTTTGACACATCTACGACACATATTCAACATATGCATAATTTATTAATGAATTATTCTAACCCTCCCCCTTAATGAATAACTAAATTTTCATGGACTCCAAGCATATCCCTACATTGTACAAACTTTATCTTTCCCAACGGCTTTGTAAATACATTAACCATGTTATCATTTGTGTTACAATGCATCAACTCTATCTCTTGTGATTGAATCTTTTCTCTAACAAAATGATGTTGAGTTTCAATATGTTTTGATCTAGCATGATACACTGGATTGTTTGCCAACTTGATTGAACTTTGATTGTCACACTTGATTGGAGTTGGTCCTTCTTGGTTTTGTCCCATATCTTCAAGAATATGCCTTAGCCAAATAGCTTCACAAGTAGTATTGCACAATGCTTTGTACTTGGCTTCAGTAGAGAACAAGAAAATAGTTGGTTCCTTCTTGTTGCTCCAAGAAACAGTGCCTGAACCTATGTTAAATGTATAACTAGTTGTGGATCTTTGATCATCTAGATCACCTGCCCAATCAGAATCTGAATAACCTATCAACTCAATATTCAAATGATTAGTATATTTAATACCAAAGTTAATTGTTCCTTGTAGGTATCGAATAACTCTCTTTGTTTATTTCCAATGAGTCTCAAGAGATTTATCCTTGAATTGGCTAAGTATGTTGATTGAATATGTAATATCTAGTCTTGTTGTGGTTAAGTAGTTCAAACTTTCCACCATTTGTCTATACAAAGTGTCATTTCCTTCTGTTGTACCATCATCAATAGAAAACTTAAAATTTTGTTCTAATGGGGTTGATATTGTTTTACAGTCTTGCATTTTAAACCTTTATATCAATTTCTTTGCATACTTGCTTTGAGTAATCAAAGTCTTTCCATCTTCTCTCCATACTTCAATTGCTAAATAATAATGCATTTGTCCAAGATCCTTCATTTCAAATTCATGTCATAGATCTCTTGATTTCATCAATCAAACCTATAGTACATTCTATTATTATTAAGTCATCAACATACAATGAAAACAAATCAGCATTCCCATGTTCATTTTTCTTTATGTATAAATTTGGGTCATTCTTACTTTTGATAAACCCTTGCGGGAAAAAGAAGTTATCAATTTTCACATACCATGACAATGGTCCTTATTTAAGACCATACAATGCTTTCTTTAACCTACATACAAGATGTTCTTGTCCCTTCTTTACAAAACCTTCATGTTGAAAAAGATAGATTTTTTTTTCAAATAACCATTTAAAATCTCAACTTGACATCCATTTGATGTAGATCCAAATTATAGTTAGTAGCAAGTGCAACCATAAGTCTAATGGTGTTCATTTTAACTATAGGTGCAAATGTATCTTCATAATCTATTCCTTCCTTTTGTGAATAACATTTTGTAATCAATATAGCTTTGAATTTATCAATACTACCATCAGGATTAAACCTTGTTTTGGACAACAATATAGAGCCTATAGGAATTATATTTGCAGGTAATTCAATTAGTTCCCAAGTGTCATTTTTAATGATTGAATCATATTCTTCTTGCATATCATTGATCCATTCTTCATGATTTTTAGCTTCTTCAAAATTTGAAGTTTCATCTACACTCATTACTTGAGCCATTAAAGCATAGTAATTATACTTGATTGGTGCCTTCATTTTCCTCATTGACCTTCTTAATGCTTCACTGTTGGATAGAGTAGCTTCACTTTGGATTTTTTCAAGCCCACTTTGATCATGAGTTTGCTTATCTACAATATTTGTACTCTCAATGTCTTCTTCAAGAAGTTTTCATGAAGTAGTACTTTCTTCCTTTTCTTCTTCTTGAATATTATCTACATATTCATGAAAGATAAAATCTCTGCTAGAAAACACTTTATGAGTAGTAGGATTATACATTTTGTAGGCCTTATGATCAACACAATAGCTAATGAAAATACATTTGATTGATTTTGCATCAAGTTTCATCCTATTTTCTTTTGGAATATGACAGAATGCCTTACCTCCAAAAATTCTCAAATGACTTATAATAGGTTTAGTACCAATGAAGGCCTCATAAGGGGTTTTCTTTTCTAGGTACTTGGCGGGTCTTCTATTCAACAAATATACAAATATACTAATTGCTTCAACCGACAAATTATTAGGAAGATTATTTCCTTTGAGCATACCCATGGCACAATCAATAATTATTCTTTTTTTTTTTAATTTTAGCCACACCATTTTGTTCTGGATTATGAGGAACCATGTATTGTTTGATAATTCCATTTTCTTTACAATACTTCACAATTTTTTTGAAGTGTATTTCCCTTTGATCTATTCTTAGAATCTTAATATTGTGAGTTGTTTGTTTTTTCACCATAGTTCTAAACTCTTTGAGCATTCAAAAGCTTCACTCTTATTTTTTAATAAATAAACCTATGTGTATCTAGTGCTATAATTAACAAATATAAGAAACTAATAAGCACCCCCAAGTGACTTGGTTTGCATGGGACCACACACATCTGTATGTATTAATTCAAGAATATTTCTTTGCCTTTTATATGTCCTTAGTGGAAATTCATTCCTATGTTGTTTACCAAATGCACAACCATCACAATGAACATGTTCATTCTTAAAAACTGGAAGACCTTGCACCATTTCTTTTCTTTGTACAGAACTAAGATCTCTAAGATTTAGGTGGCCATACCTCATGTGCCATAGTTCTTCTATTTACACACATGTAGATGTCATTGCTCAATGACTTTCTACAACTACATCAAGTTTATACAATCCTCATGTTCTGATTCCTTTAGCTATCACATTATAGTGATCTTTCATATCCTTCACTTGGCAACCTGTCCTCAAGAATTCAACTTTTAAACCTTGATTAGTAATGGTTGAGACTGATATTAAATTCTTGTTAATTCCTGGAATATACATTACATTTGTAAGTTACTTTACATTTCTATTAAGCAATAGTACACTTATATCACCATAACTTTTTATGCCATGAGATGTATCATCTCCTAAATAGGTCTTGCTACCTTCATTTTTCTCATGAAAAATATTTAAACCAATCTCTATGACATGACATATGAATTGATGCCCCTGAATCTATAAACTAAGCATTACAATCATTGTATCAGCAGAAAGAACAACATCTGAAATAAACAACTTAAAAGATTATGGAGGTCATCTTTTATCTCATCACCACTATTCATAAAGTTTCTTTCATATTTATTATGTTTGGGCTCATTATACTTCTTTTTCCAACATTAATATACATAGTGTTCATATTTATCACAATAAATATAATTTTCATTTTTCTTTACATTGGAATTTCAATTAGATGATGCCCCTTCTTGATACCTTTTGTCATTTTGATACATTTTGCTATCAAATTTACCTCCCTTAATCTTTGTCCATTGCTTTCCTTTGGATGGCTTCTTATCTTTAGCCATCAATGTTGAATCTTCAATCTAGAGTCTACTATTCACATGCTTCTTCCTTCTTTCTTCTTTTAGAATGATATCTGCTAAATTGTCAAAAGAAGGTGCATTTTCCCTTGTAGCCAAATTAGTAATAAACACTTTATAGTCACTTAACATGCCATTCAAAGTAACAATGACTAAATCACTACTTGAAATTTTTTCACCAATGTCAGCTAATTTATCCCTTAATTCCTTAACACTAGACAAGTAATCACTAATGCTTTCATTTACTTCCATTTTGATTGAAATTAATTTTTTATTTAGAAACATAATTCTTTTTGTGTCTGTAATTTGATACAAACCTTTCAGAATAGTCCATGTACCGGTAGATGTAATGATATCTTGAATATAAGCGATAATTGAGTCCTTCACAGACATACATAAGAGAATCTTAACTTTGCATTTTCTATTCTCGCAATCTTTAATAGTTGGTGCAGGCAAAGTAGGTTTGGCCTCCATACCATTTACAATGGTCCACGCATTGTACCCTACCATTAGAGTCTGCATCTTAAACTTCTAATTGACATAATTTGTGCCATCTAACTTATTTGATTCAATTAGATATGAATATGTAAGATTTTCCAGTTTGAAACAAAACTTTTACAAGACACTTATTTGCTTTAAGCTTACACTTAATAGCACAAATTTCTCTTAGGCATATAATGGCAATTTCAAATTTCTTATTCAATTTATTCCCCCCTATTCTTTTTAGCTTATAGTTGACAACACAACTTTTCACATGAAACAAAATGCAAGACACACAAGGCTTACATAAAATTACAATAGCTAAGTAATGAGGGATGGTGTACAGGCTTTGAATACTCTTCTGCAATCCTTCTCACACGTAGAAAACAACAAGCACAATACTTAGATTGGTTTGGCACCAGACGAATAGACATCAACAGCATGTCTTGTTTGCTGGAGCCTCTCTTTTATTTTTGCAACTTCAAATCCAAAAATGCTGAAAGACTCTACTCACTTGTTACTCCAAGTGCTTCTCTTTGATGGCTATCACCTTCAAATGCAACACTAGCACATAATTAGAAACAACTTTAGACTGGGTGACAGCTCCTTCCAGGCTTCAACTTGGCTCTAATACCAAAACAAAGAAGATAACAGTAGCATACATCACAAAATTGGAGACTCAGAACTACATTACGCTTATTGTACAAGAGATTATAGTTTATAACAATAAACAAACTTAAAAACCTCTTATAACTTGCAAATAGAATTGACAACACTGTAGAGTCGTTTAACAACAAACTAGAGACTAGACGACGCCTCAAACTAGAGACTGGACGACGCCTCTACAAAAGTTTGTGATACCACTGCAACTGTTTGACACGTCTATGACACATATTCAACATATGCATAATTCAGTTATGAATTATTCTAACATATATTTCAGTAGAGCAAGTCAATTAACCTCTCATTCTTTTGGAAATATGTCTTTATTTCATTTTTACACAAAATATTTGAGTTTTTTGAACATTTAGTATGGAAAAAAATGTGAGATGCTATTTCCTTTAAATCTACGTTTACATGGTAGTGAGCTTTGTGTAGATATGGATGTAAGATTGTCTTATTGTCAATTGAAGGCCCCAAAGAAAAGAGCATCTCACATTTTTCTTCATATTAAATATCCAAGTAACTCTAACATTGTCATGTATGAATGAAATGAAGGCATATGACCACTAGAATGGGATATTAGTTGACTTACTTTGCTGAAATATGGGTCACTCATTTCAAGTTATTGGTCATCTCGTAAGCTGTATCACTTACAATTTCAACATTCTACTTATATATCATCCACTTCAAAAAACACATCTAGTCTTTAGTGAATGCCAAGTTTCTGTGATTTGTTTAAAAACTTGTTTATAATTGTCATTACACGGAGTTGATCATAAATTTGAAAATTTTGGTCATTGGTTACAGTCCAAATGATTTTGCGTTTCTTTACCGATATTTCGAATGACTTTATTTTCTTTGGCTATTTTTTAAAAAGTGGTGGAATTTTAGGTCAATATATTAGAACCACTGGCCAAGTCTTGATTTTTCTTGTCTTTTGGTTACAGTCCAAATGATTTTATGTCTCTTTGTCGGCATTTCAAATGACTCTCTTTTCTTTGGCGATTTCCATCCAAGGAGTCAATTAATGGTTGAATTTTTTTTCTTTGGCGACATTTCAGCAGAGAAAGTCTGGCGATATTTTAGGAGAGAGGTAATTAATTGTGGAATTTTAGGTTAATATATGAGAACAAATGGTCAAGTCAAAAATTAAGATACGTTCATTTTACGCATGTTTTGGTTTAGCCAAATCATTTACGTTGTCATGTAAGAATCACACGAAGGCATGCTTAAAATATACGCAAAATAAGATATTTAGCTTCCTTGAGTTTGACTATTTACTATGATATATTTACTTAAAATTTCACCATTAATTGACTTTTCTTCTGAAATATCTCCACCGTTAAATTGATTTTCAAAAGTCATTTCAAATGCTGCCAAAGAAACGTAAAATCATTTGAACTGTAATCAAAGAAAAGAAAAATCATGAAGGCGAATTGAACTGTAAAAGTGCCCTTTAATTTATAAAAATTTAAAACATACTCTTTTACTTTTTTTTAAATTAGAAGTATGTGAGCAAGAATGAAAATTGTAGGATATTATGTAGTTGTAAGTAGTTATTCTATGAAGACTTTGTGAGAGCAAATATTAAGATATTTAAATTTTGTCATATGTTATTGAAATTTGTATATTTATGTAAATTTTCATTTAGTTTTGATTTTTAAGATGTGATTTAATATAATTGTATTTTGATAAGTGGTATATTCTCATTTAGTTTTAGATTTATTTGAAGGAATGATTTAATGTAATATATATTGATAAGTGGCATATTCTTGTGTTAAATTTGGTTTAGTTTTTTTGTCTATAGCTACTCCCCATTTATTTTCACTTACTTTCACTTTCATACATTTATTCTTATCCAAGCCGTATTTACACTTATTTCTACATATGCACTTTATTATCAATTTAGACTTCTATATACAAAAATTTATAATCCCAAGATGTATGTTTCCCTATCCTAGATTAATCCAAGTTGGATTCTAAGTGGCTCAAGATTGAACCCAAATTCAAAATTTTGAAGTTCAAATTCCTAGCTCCTACCCTTTCCTACTAGACATTAGGAGCTAACTCAGTACATGTTTGCATGAATTTTTATTGTCTTAGTATTTAAAGACATTCATTTGTACAATTAAACACATCCAAAAATCATTTAAAAATTAAGTATCTGTAAGGAGCAAATCATTCTAGGAACACTTGGATTTAGAGCTTAAAAAGAATCGATTGTATCAAAATCTATATATAGTTGATCTATATGCTTGTGTATGATATCCTCCAACATTTTCCCAAAGACATAAGGCTAGTCCAACAAGAGGGTTGACCTAGAAAAACTTGACCTTAGTAATTTAACAACTTCCCTAAAGGTATTTTAAATACCATCATCCTTACGCACATTCAAATAGTAGAAATCATAATGAGTTAGATTGTAAAAGTTCGTTATATGCTAGCTCAAATCTCCATATTAGGGGACAAATCTTGGTTGCAGATAAAGAATTCTATGTTTGTTCTAATTTTGAGACAATGAACATAGC
Organism: Cunninghamia lanceolata; assembly: GCA_027924645.1. NCBI lineage: Eukaryota > Viridiplantae > Streptophyta > Pinopsida > Cupressales > Cupressaceae > Cunninghamia > Cunninghamia lanceolata. The sequence goes on along the minus strand of BSBN01000744.1, from coordinate 932,516 downwards.
AAGGATATCATTTTCTAAGCATTGGTGAATTGATTTTACATATCTTTAACTAACATATTTTTTCAGTAAATTAAGAGCTAAGTCCATTTATCTATTATATTTTATTATAAAAAAAAAAATCAAAGACTCAAAATTTTTGATCTGAGCCCAAACAGATAGGAAGCACTTAAACAGTGGGTATGTTGTAAAACGTACTGGCATCGAAATCTGAGTAACTGATCGATTCTTCTCGACCAGGTGTCCCTCAGATCTTCAAAGCTTAATTGATGCGTGGTTTTATTCTTCTGTTGTAGCGCACCTGCAATGAATACTGCTTCATTAATTCCTTGCTGACACGAGATATTGGCATTTGCAGGTTTTCAATAAATCCCCCATCCGGCTTGAAAAACTTTATTCTCTCACGATTCTATTTTCCCCTATTCTGCCATTCCTTCCTGTTTTATTTGAGATTGTGCAGGTCCTCAGCATATATACTTCAATGGACGTTGTTGTTTTTAATTTTTGAATCAACCTTCCACCTTTGGAGTGGGAACTTGAGGACGACGGGGAGTACGATTCCAGATGGTCGACGTTTGTGATTCATATCCGTAGTTTCTCCTTCGACGGACATGTAATTTCCTTTTTGAGACACCTTGGTTATTCTGCAACTGGTTTTTTGCTTTTTTTTTGTTGCGATTCGGGGTTTCGGCCGTGGCTGCATTTGCATGATGACTTTGTGTAATTTGTTTCTTTACTTTAATATATGTATGGGTGACTTTCATCACCTTTTTGCCCAGAAATTTTTTTTTCAGTTTTTCATTTTCCAACTCTTCTTCTTCATCAATTAAATCTAGGCATAGATTAGGTGCATTGAAATGTAGCTTGATGAGGCTTTACTTAAATGTCATTCACTTCCACTGTCAGCATTGACTCAATGTTGATGTGGAAGTGGCCCCGCTCATCCTCTTCCACTCCTCCGTCCATCCCTCCGCCAGTCTTAACCGCAGACTTCACTAACTGTAGCAGGCTAACTTTGAAATATTCCCGCATTGAACTTTAGATATTTCTATTTTCCTTATCGAACTTTAGATATTTCTATTTTTCTTATCGTTTGATTTTTGATTTGATTTATTTTTTCATTTACCCGCTGCGTGCTGATCGCTCTTCATTTGGCAAATTCTTGTATTTTCCTAGAGGAAAATTATATTGCAGAATCTGCATTTGTTTTGCTCCGATCAGAAAGCTCGATTCCACGTCAGCATTATATTCAGCCCTGTTTTGCTCCGATCAGAAATGTAAACATCTTAAGAAATACAATAAAAAAAACTCACTGCTGCATAAAAAATGGTTTTGATTTGGCATTAATTTGAAAAGGGTTTTGATTTTTTTCGAACAGCACTGCTGCTGCTGCATAAAAAATGCACTAGGAGAAGTGCCATCATCCTTCCTGCATACAGGGAAAGGCCTCTCATTGTATGTATCGTTGGTATCTGAAGAGCTGTAGGAACATTATACGGCCGCATTTAACATATATAGCTGTCTATCTATCTACCTATCTATTTATACATATGATTGATGCTGAGGAATGGCATGGAATTGGAAGGGCTTTTATGAACTATTGTTTCTGCTTTAGTTATTATAGATGAGGAATGGCATACCCTCTTCGACTTCTTTAAGTCAGCATGGTTAGAGACGTCGTAGAGAACAGATTAGTTAGGAAATATTGCAGATTTTCTGATGGGTTTCCCACAGATTTTGATCAGGAATTGGCACATAAAGTTGAGAACTTGAGCGTATTGTATTTGATCTTCAGCTTTGTTTGAGGATGAATAGGACAATGGAGACTGATAATTTCTATATATATCATTGCTGCTTTATTTCTAAACACGTAAAGTTTCAAATAGTTTGTTAAAAAATTCCACAGATCATATCTTATGCATGTTTCTTTGTGCTATTGGAATTGTTATTATTGCATAAAATTTGCTCCGTTTTTTATGTTTGTGATCGGAGCACTTGTATTTTCAAATTAATGCTCCGATTAGTGCCAAATCAAAACCCTTTTCTCATCCTAATTAAGTGCATTAGTGGTTGTTAATGGGTTAGATAGTGGTCACCAAATTAAGAGAGATTACAAGAAGTGTCAAGGAAGTTGTAGAAGGAGTCCATTGATGCTACAAAAGTTAGTTATTAGTTGCTGAGTGTGTAGGTGGTTGACAAGCTAGTTAACCCTCCCTTTTGAGCTCATAATTTTTAACCCTTGTTTGTGTCTCCTTTATGTCTTCTAACATCATTCCAAATTTTCCTCCAATGTGTACTACTATTAAAATATTTGGCATTCTTGCTCTTGGGTCACATCTTGGCTATCTTTGTTCTATTCCCTATTGTTGCAACTATCCTAGTTGTACTATCCTACATAAGTTACACACATAGACTATAGGTTTTTCTCACAACCACTCACACTTTTACCTTTATCTAATAATACTAGAATTAGACTTTGTACATTCCACTACCACTATCCCCTCAATGGATGATGTCTCTACATCCCTCTATCTAGAGCTTACACTTGTTTAAGGATACATGCAACACACTCACAAACTCATTTCTAGTGTTGTAACTTGTTTTGATACTACTTGATAGTAACGTTAAGGTTGGAGACCAAAATGAAGAGTAGTCCCACCTAGTATCCTAAAATAAATGCACACAAATAATGTGCTAGAATGACTTTGGTCCATATTGTAGGAAGACTTGTAACTACACCAACAACCTACAATAGAAGACATCAACAATTGTAGTTATAATTATTTGAGATGTGACCTCTTTTTCACCTCCCACACAAACTAATACTTGTAGGCTAACATAACCCAACAATCATAGAAAATGGAACCCAATTCATATGCACTCACATTGACAATGTGTATATATTTATAAGAAAAATACATGATAAGAAAAATAGAAAAAGCTAAAGTTGAAGGCGGGAATATTTCAAAGTTAGCCATCTATGCTGTCAACCGTGGTTAGTGAAGTCTGCGGTTAAGTTTGGCGAAGGAATGGAAGAGGATGAGGGGGGCTACTTCCACGTCAGTATTGACTCAACGCTGACCATGGAAGTGGATGACATTTAAGTAGAGCCGCTTGATGATGGAGCAAATGTGTGGGGAATCAGGATAAGTGTAAATGGAACTAGATAAGGAAAAATATACAGAAATTTATGAAGGTGAGAGCAAATTAGAAAGGATAAGGATCAAGGAAGGAACCAAAATTAACACAAGAGTACATTCCACATGTCACTATGTAATTGTGTTAAATCATTCTATTAAAATGGTAATTAGCATGGGCATGTAAATTTCACCATTATATTTTGTCCCCACTTTGTGGTGCAAGTGAATTCTAACTTGGGAATGAATTATAAAGCATATAAATATTCTCAAACATGCATGATAAGTAAATATTCAAACATAAAAGGATCTGGAGTCATGTAAAGTAATGGGCCCAACTTGATCTCTTCATGTGTTCCTCGTCCTTGGCATGTATACTTCATAGGAACATACAAAATAGAGAAAAGATATGCATTGAGTAGCTTATGTGACATAAGTGAAATAGGCACAAATTACAAGCTTGCTTTAAATATCAAGGAAAATGAAAAAGTAAGAAGAGAGAGTAGCGTTAGGAAGTTATGCAATACTAAGGAAAGTGGTATGGTAATATTCCACCTAGTGCAACAACAATAACATGGTATGACACTTCAAGACAAACCATCTCATGTAATCAAAATCTATCTAGGCATAGTGATAACTTTTTTTGTAGCATAAGTCACTACCTAAAATCTCAACATAGAAACACTAGCATGATGATATATTTCTCCCACCAATTGGTTGCACACAATGTGTACAAGGAGTTGGAGTAGAAGAAAAGTAATACACGAAAAGTAAATGCATTCAAATAATATGTAAACATGTAAGCACGTAAATCATGTAAATTAAGTGTCATGGGTAAAATTATGTGCTACACAAGTAGAAAAGTATTGAATGATAAACATGGAAAGTATGGAATCTAGAGATAATGATCAAGGTATAAGGGCCCAAGGTTTCCCCTAATATGGGAAAATCATAAGTTGAAAATGGACTTAGAAATGTAACATACTTGTGGTATGGGGAAGGAATGATGTCCCCAATGTGGCTCTTAGAATGTGATGAGGCATGCAAGTAAATAATGGGATGGGGAAGGGGTGATTCTACCAATGTGATAAGATAGCTCTAGAAACATGATAATACATGTGACCACAAGATGATATGGGCCTAAAACATATTAGTGTGTTCAACTAGTAGGCCATGTGTTGATTTACCAATTTATGGGAAATAGTGTGTCCCAATCTTGGAACACGAGAAAATTATATTAAGTTCATTGTAGATGACATTCTCATCATGTATATGTGTATTCTTAGGCGACCCCACAATATTGTGTCCCACTTTATGGTGCAAGTGGAACACTAAATCAACATTTTAAACCAAAATTTCACTCTCTATCACTTATAGCAAGAAAACCATTAAGAATTTCAAAACTATGTGAACAGTAATTTTTGAGTTTTTCTATATAGATATTAAATATATATATTTTTTAAATTTAAAAAATAGCTTGTCTTATATTTTTAAAAATTTTAATAACTTATCTTTTATTCATTATATTATTTTAAATGAGTGATATTATTCCATAATGCATAACTCTTTTAGAAATAAGATAAATTCATAAATTTTTAACCATAGATCATAAACACTAATATCTAGTGCATACATATTCTTTCATATTTTTTTTTGCATATTTTATTTATTATTAATTTTAAATTTAGGTTAATTATCCTTTACAGTAATTTTATTCCATAACACATGATGTTTTGTATATATCAAAAATAAATAAAAAGAATGGGTGGAAACAAGGATATCAGTATCGAGTGCAAACATAATTGTAAGATTTTTTATGCTTGTTTTTATTTTTCCATGTGCATTGAACAAAGACCTTTATTTTTGGTATGAAACCCATGTTCATGCCACATAATAGAAAAAAACTATCACAATTAATGAAAATAGATTACAAATTATACTTTTTAGAAAGTTTACTTCGAGGACTATGCTCTTGCCAAGTTTCATGTCATGATGACTCCATTTGATGGTCCAACCCTTGTGTCTCAATAGAGATTTCTTATGAAAATATGGTGACAACTGGGTAGATGGTCCACCCAAGGACCTTCAAATGAAGGTCCTTCACTCAGTGGTACATGTGTTTAAGGGTACCTTTGAACAAAAAAGCTTTCATTTGAAAGTATTAAAATAGTCTCATGTATAAACAAATAGATGTATATTATTCCATCTCCATCATATGCAATGCATTTCATCTTCCAACCTATAGGAGAATTGATATTTTAAGATGGATTTGTTCTAGCTTTTGAGGATTTTTTTAAATGGTGGATATGAAATAGTAAGTAATAATAATCTTTAAAAAGGCCCTGCCTCCATCTAAAGCCACATTCAAAACCCACAATGTTTCCTAAAAGCTAATATTTTCAATTGGTTGGAATGAAACATATTTCTATGTTAGGAACAATGGAAGAAGAGAGGCTTCTTATTCCCATAAAGATTTGTGATTTATGAGAATAATAAATAATATGAATACATCTTTGCCTTGACTTCCCCTTAGTTGTTTGATTAAGAGAGTTGCTAGTAAGTTTATTAAAATTTGAAAAAGTACATATTACTTCATATGATAAGATTTTTAGTAGATGGCAAACAAAGAATTCTATGTTTCATATTATTCTTGAGATCTATAAATTTGGATTAACCTTGATGAGTTGGTAGACTTAGATTAAAAGGAATAGACACATCTTTAGCAACTCTTCAAGACAAGTACACAAAGTTTGGGGTAGATTCTTGTACTCCATTATTAGAATTGTGAAATAATTTTCATGGTAATGAGTATATTCAAAGAATTTAAATTAACTCCACAAATTTTGAATACTTTCAAACTATGGATCACAATTTAAAACATTATGACTAAAATTAACAATCATGATTTAAATAGTATACAAAAATTTATCTACTTACTTTTTAATAACATTAATTATTTTGTAATGGTAAACCACCTATTCTTCTATTGTGTGTTCTCCATAAATATTTGGGGAAGAACAGTTTTTTAATTTTTTTGAAATTAGTTGGGTGATGCCTAAGTCATTGGATGATTTCTTTGATAGCTAGACTTCCCCATTTCAAGATATGGTGATTAAGGAAATGTGGAAAAGATCCCCACAACATGTTGCTTGGAGGGTGTGGAAGGAAAGGAACAACCATATTTTTAGGGGAAAAAGCCAAAATGACATGTTTATCTCCCAATATATTTAGAAGGAGATTTATGAGAATATTGAGTTTACTGAGATAACTAAACCCACTTGCAACCCTCCTACCCAAGAAGTGAGAATTTCTAGAATGTGGGTGGTTACTTGGGAACTCCATAATGTTTACTTCAATAAGCAAAGGTTGAGAAAGGTAGTAAGACGAAGGACTCCACTTGAAGGTTGGGTCAAGCTCAACTTTGATGGGGCTTCGAAAGGAAACCTAGGTGTGGCTAGTGGTAGAGGAATAAAAAAGAATGATAAGGGGGATTTCATTATAGTGTATGTGGGTAACATAGGAATTAAAAGCAACAATGAAGTTGAAGTGGTTGTTGTGTGTTGGGGTCTTCATCTCTCTAGCTCCTTGGGTTTTTGACATGTCTAGATAGAGGGAGACTCTAAAGTCACAATTGATTTCGTAATTAAAAAAAAAGTCAAAACCATGATGCGAATTGGAAAGTTACACCTTTGATATTAAATAACTGATAAGAAAATTCAATCTTTTTTTGTCAATCATGTCTTAAGGGAAGGGAACAAGGTTACTAATGCCTTAGCTTATGAGGGAATTATTAGAAACCATGAATCAACTAAGCATTAGCTGATTACAACATGGAGTGGAAGCAATTGGATATTGGAATAGATTAACAATGATTAAGAGGTACATGAGTTTGAGTCACTTTAGGAGTTGACTCAAACACTCAAGGAGTGGTGGCAAATGAGTGTCGACAAGTGGCTTGGAGAGTTGTATTGGACTCTCCAAGTAGGCACCTAACCACGTAAGGTGGCTTAAAGCCATGTGGGGAATATACACATAATTACTTAATTAAATAATGAGTAATAGTGTTGATATTCCTACACTAACAACCCCCCCTTAAGCATAGCTTAGGTGGGACAAAATAGATGGGTCCCAGATACAAGTCATGGTGAGGTACCCATGTACACTAAAGAGAAATGGGTCTCGGCTAATATCCTGGTGAGGTACCCATGTACACTAAAGAGAAATGGGTCTCGGCTAATATCCTGGTGAGGTACCCATTTACAAAGAAATCACTCAAAAAATAGAGTAAGATAGAAAAGCCAGTGGGAAAAAACTATCCTCCAAAAAGAGAGAAAGAATGCATGAATCTAGAAGCTGCTTGTGTACCGATATCAATGCTGAACTGTGACTGATGACTCCATATATACTAGTATCATGAGTATTCAGGAACATTAACTAAATTTGAGATGTGATCCGATGCAAGGTTCAAGTTCATTTACCATAGGCTCTCGATGTGAGATATGAACTAATGTGAATTTGTTGCAAGATTATGGATCATTTACCATAGGCTCTCAAAAAATGTTTTAAGGATCATTTGATCCACCTGTTTCTCAATGAAGGATCATTTGATCCACTTGTTTCTCAACAAAGGATCATGTTAGTGTAGGACTATTAACACTATTACTTATTATTTAATTAAGTAATTATATTCCCCACATGGCTTTAAGCCACCTTAGGTGGTTAGGTGTCTACTTAGAGAGTCCAATACAACTTGCCAAGCCACTTGTCAACACTCATTTGCCACCACTCCTTGAGTGTTTGAGTTGACTCTTGAAGTAACTCAAACTCTCAACACTATATGTACACCTCTTGTTCATTGTTAATCTATTGCAATTCATAATTTCTTTCACACCATGTTGTAATCAGCTATTAATTAGTAGATTTTGTGTTCTAATATGGTATCAGAGCCAAACTAAGTCATTGGCTGGTTCATCTCGGTTGCATAAATCTAGTTTGTGTTTTGCTCTGGTCTTAAAGGGTTTGTTGTGTTCAAGTCTGGATTACTTGGTGGCTTTCAGAGCCAACACTGGCAAAGAAGGCAACACCATAGCTGTGAGAGGACCCCACAACCCATGGTAGACCCAGACGTGACACCACACCCACGAGAGGAGTCTAAACAACTTAGGGCAGAGTCGATGGGAGGAGCTACATAGCCAAAAGGACTTTCTTTTCTGTATAGGGCATACAACCTGCAGGGTCAATGCCTTTTCTGCAGGCCTGTTGCCTTTCTTGTAAGCCCTGAACCTCTTGGTGCAGGCCCATCACTTTTTTGTGACTGAACACGGACGTGAAGGGCCTCCTGGATACACATGCAGGCCCTTGGCATATCTTTCTCAGATATTCGACTCTTCTAGCACTGTTCGGGTTACCCTGCGCACAGAGAGGTCATGCATTGTAGACAGAGGAAGCACATGATTGAATCAGAGGCTTGAAATTTCCAACCATAGAGGTTCCAGATCTTGGTCATTGGCGACGCCTAAAGTAGGCACTCAAACTAACGGAGCAACGCTCCCATTATATAAAGCTAGCGTGGACTGTAGAGAGGACACTATTCGCGCCTCTATGTTTTGGAAAGTGCAAGGGTTGCTAGAAACCAATGAATGTCATCAATTTCTGGCCGCCATTTCTTCCCAACCTGCATGCCCCTGTTCAAACCCTGTTCGAGCTACATCTCATATGGCTGTCGCCGCTACCATCCCCTGCAGATTCCCTTTAATTCTCTTCTTTTAGTTTTCCCTAATCTGAGCATTTGCCCTAATTTCTAATTTATAGAAATCTTCAAAATAGTATTTAAAAGTGTTTTTTAATATGCAAAGGTTTATTAAAATCCATTAGGAAATAAACATTACAAATACAAATTTGGAGGGGGATATTTTTTAAAATTTAGGGTAAATTAATTTGGGGTAAAATTGCCTTGAGGAGAGTAATGGTTCTTTATAAAACTATAAGTGTTAATGTGCATTTTTTGGTTACAAAATTGGATAGTCTATGTATATGCACTAAATTATAAAGTGCCGCAAAGTAGGGGGGATCAAAGTAAGGGGGGTATCATTGAGTTAGTTTCTCTATTTTCTATTTCTATACTTTTAAGTTTGCAATTACAACTCATCTACATAGATTTATATGTGTGATTGACTTCAACAAGAATCTTTGTTCACATTGTGACCTTGAAAACACCCAAGGTAAGGTCATCAAACAAAATAAGTCACCTCATAAGTATAACTCTAAATACTATAGAGGATTATGTCACCTAAATTAACTTAATGAGGTTGCAACTAAAAGAAGGTGGATTGAATGATCTATTAAAAACCATGAATCGACTAAGCATTAGATGATTACAACATGGAGTGAAAGCAATCAGATATTGTAATAGATTAACAATGAATAAGAGGTGTACATATAGTGTTGAGAGTTTGAGTCACTTCAAGAGTTGACTCAAACACTCAAGGAGTGGTGGCAAATGAGTGTCGACAAGTGGCTTGGAGAGTTGTATTGGACTCTCCAAGTAGACACCTAACCACCTAAGGTGGCTTATAGCCATGTGGGGAATATACACATAATTACTTAATTAAATAATAAGTAATAGTGTTAATATTCCTACACTAACAGGAATCAATACTGAAGGTTGGAAATATTAGAGACATCTAGCTAGCATCCCATGCCATATATCAAATGTTTTAATCAATGATTGTCCCTAACCTCAACATGGTGATAGAAAATTTCCTTCCTTAAAGTGAAAAAAAGCAGGACTCTCCTCACAAGTGAGGCATCATTAAGTTGAATAGTAAGAAAATGGATTTTCACCTAATCAAATGGAAATTCCCTATGAATTCTCCAATCATCAATTATGATTGGGATGTTGTGTTATGGAAGTGGCATTTGGATCTTTCCCTAGGTGAATAAATTATTTGTTTTCTTATTCATTTAGGTCACTTTCAAATTCACTATTTGGATTCAATTTTTTATTTTCAAAATGGGAGGTGACATGGTGAGAATCAAACCCTCATCATGCGAGGATCTCAAAAACAACAAGGAATTATGGGAGATTTTTTGTCAAGGTGGAATTAATCCCTATTTGAAAGCCATGAAAGGGTTTGATCCTGCCCTATCTATAAAGTTCACATTGTCTTGGAAGGATGGGAAGGTAGAAATTTGGGGTATTAGCTTTGAGGTGACAAAGGAGATGATTGGAATTGCCATAGGTTTATAAGTTGATGGAAAAAAAGATGAAAGGTTGAGACAAAGTGGGGACAAGGAATTCATTAATGTAGTTCTAGAGGAGAATTAATTAAGTGAAGACACATTGAAAATGACCCTCCAGTGTAAAATAGAGTTACCCATCAAAATAATCATAACTAGATTATCCAACGTGAGTCCTATTGCACCTTGCACACATGCCCCATTTTTTTTGAAATGTGGACCCCCTTCTTTTATTTTTCTTTCCTAGCTTGAGTCTCTGATTTTGATCTCTTAGTTGAGAGAGTGATTTCCTAAAGAACTTTGAATGGTTATTGCTATGTTTTCTTGATCAATGGTCCTCTGTGATTTCCTGAAGCATTTTTTTCTATGAATGAAATATCTTGCAAAATTGAAAAGTGTATACCTTATTTTTTTTAACTAACTTTAGACTAACAAATCTATTTTAAAAATCTAATAACATCAATCTAGACATCATCTCGCACACTAGTTACATTTAATGTTATGATTATTTTAGGTCTAGTAAAGGTGTACATAGATGCATGTGTTTTTACATTCATAAAAGTATTAAAAAATGTCACTTTTCTACACCTCTACCTAATAAAATTTTATCATATAGTTATTAAAATATATAATATATATTTGAGGACTAGAAACGTAATGTTACATTTCATCTTTTTACACCATGTTCATATTATATTTACAAATAACTCAAATTATTACCCCAAGTATAAGAATCTTTGTCTTTTAAGAAAAAATGTTAATTTGAATGTTAGTTTTGACTACCATTAGCTTGTACTTACCCAAGCACAATAAAAAATTTTAATTGGATGATGGAGAATTTGTATCTAAATATCAATCCACCTATTTTTGTTCATCTTCTATTTTATATGTCACTATTGATGATCCTTTAGCTACTGGGGAGGCACTTGATACAAACAAAAGTAATGTTTGGAAAAAGGCTATGGATGAATAAATGGAGCCCTTAGACAAAAATATGGTATGAGAGTTTGCCCAATTTCTTGCTAGAAGAAACTCCATTGGTTGCAATGGGAGTTAAAAGAAGAAGTTTATATAAGGTAAAGTAGAGAAGTAGAAAGCTTGTTTGATGGCAAAAGAATATTTCCAAGTGGAAGGAATTGATTTTAGTGAGATTTTACCTCATGTTTCTAGTTTAAATTCTATTAGATTTATTTTGATTTTAGTCATTACTTTTTAATTTCAAAGTAGAATAGATGGATTTGAGGACAACTTTCCCACAAGAATCTTGAAAAATAGATTTGTGACAACTAAAAAAATTTATGGTTAAGAGAAAGAAGAGCTTGGTTTGTAGGTTAAACCCTTGGCATTTAGTTAGTAAAATTCTTATATGGTCTTCAATCATGAAATATTAAATAATACTCCTTATTTTCATTTCCACCTCTATATTTTGAATTTTTATGCCCCCTTCTAGTATACAATTCCTATTAAAAAATACCCCTTTTACCATATATTCTAGTTATTTATTTCTTTAAGACATTTTTATACGCTTAAATTTATTTATACCCTTCTTATGTTCAAATGAACATTTCATTTTAACGACTATCACACACAAATCAAATTCAAAGTCTTAGAATGAATTTTATAGGAGATTATGGATATTCTTACAATAAATCTTTTACTTTGATTCTATCATGTACCTCCTTATTTTCCTTGACATCTTGATAAGTTAGAGGATGAGGATTTTCTTGGAGTTGGTATTCACTACTAGCCTTCAATCATTAAGATTACAAGTGACCTCTCATATTACCTCTAAGATCTCATTACAATAAATCACCTTGATTTAAATGGTACACACAAATTTAACTTCCTTGGTCCTTAATCAAAAGGAAATTGTGGATCTATATTCCCATTTATCATTATTAACTTATAGAAAATACCTAATTGTATTTCCCTCAATGTTCAAGCCTAATCTATGGATATTTGATAATATTCCTCTAAGATGATTTATCAATTAATAGTGTAGAAAGGATGTTGATGTGGTGCCTTAAAACATCCATCACTACAAATTAGTGTTTCTTGGGGATTGAAAATAGTTATCAATGGTCTTTATTGATTCTAGCATCTTTGGTATAATTTTGGGACAATTAATTTTATACCCTTAAATTTATTTATACCCTTCTTATGTTCAAATGAACATTTCATTTTAACGACTATCACACACAAATCAAATTCAAAGTCTTAGAATGAATTTTATAGGAGATTATGGATATTCTTACAATAAATCTTTTACTTTGATTCTATCATGTACCTCCTTATTTTCCTTGACATCTTGATAAGTTAGAGGATGAGGATTTTCTTGGAGTTAGTATTCACTACTAGCCTTCAATCATTAAGATTATAAGTGACCTCTCATATTACCTCTAAGATCTCATTACAATAAATCACCTTGATTTAAATGGTACACACCAATTTAACTTCCTTGGTCCTTAATCAAAAGGAAATTGTGGATCTATATTCCCATTTATCATTATTAACTTATAGAAAATACCTAATTGTATTTCCCTCAATGTTCAAGCCTAATCTATGGATATATGATAATATTCCTCTAAGATGATTTATCAATTAATAGTGTAGAAAGGATGTTGATGTGGTGCCTTAAAACATCCATCACTACAAATTAATGTTTCTTGGGGATTGAAAATAGTTATCAATGGTCCTTATTGATTCTAACATCTTTGGTATAATTTTGGGACAATTAATTTTATACCCTTAAATTTATTTATACCCTTCTTATGTCCAAATGAACATTTCATTTTAACGACTGTCACACACAAATCAAATTCAAAGTCTTAGAATGAATTTTATAGGAGATTATGGATATTCTTACAATAAATCTTTTACTTTGATTCTATCATGTACCTCCTTATTTTCCTTGACATCTTGATAAGTTAGAGGATGAGGATTTTCTTGGAGTTGGTATTCACTACTAGTCTTCAATCATTAAGATTATAAGTGACCTCTCATATTACCTCTAAGATCTCATTACAATAAATCACCTTGATTTAAATGGTACACACCAATTTAACTTCCTTGGTCCTTCATCAAAAGGAAATTGTGGATCTATATTCCCATTTATCATTATTAACTTATAGAAAATACCTAATTGTATTTCCCTCAATGTTCAAGCCTAATCTATGGATATTTGATAATATTCCTCTAAGATGATTTATCAATTAATAGTGTAGAAAGGATGTTGATGTGGTGCCTTAAAACATCCATCAGTACAAATTAGTGTTTCTTGGGGATTGAAAATAGTTATCAATGGTCCTTATTGATTCTAACATCTTTGGTATAATTTTGGGACAATTAATTTTATACCCTTAAATTTATTTATACCCCTCTTATGTTCAAATGAACATTTCATTTTAACGACTATCACACACAAATCAAATTCAAAGTCTTAGAATGAATTTTATAGGAGATTATGGATATTCTTACAATAAATCTTTTACTTTGATTCTATCATGTACCTCCTTATTTTCCTTGACATCTTGATAAGTTAGAGGATGAGGATTTTCTTGGAGTTGGTATTCACTACTAGCCTTCAATCATTAAGATTATAAGTGACCTCTCATATTACCTCTAAGATCTCATTACAATAAATCACCTTGATTTAAATGGTACACACCAATTTAACTTCCTTGGTCCTTAATCAAAAGGAAATTGTGGATCTATATTCCCATTTATCATTATTAACTTATAGAAAATACCTAATTGTATTTCCCTCAATGTTCAAGCCTAATCTATGGATATTTGATAATATTCCTCTAAGATGATTTATCAATTAATAGTGTAGAAAGGATGTTGATGTGGTGCCTTAAAACATCCATCACTACAAATTAGTGTTTCTTGGCGATTGAAAATAGTTATCAATGGTCCTTATTGATTCTAACATCTTTGGTATAATTTTGGGACAATTAATTTTATACCCTTAAATTTATTTATACCCCTCTTATGTTCAAATGAACATTTCATTTTAACGACTATCACACACAAATCAAATTCAAAGTCTTAGAATGAATTTTATAGGAGATTATGGATATTCTTACAATAAATCTTTTACTTTGATTCTATCATGTACCTCCTTATTTTCCTTGACATCTTGATAAGTTAGAGGATGAGGATTTTCTTGGAGTTGGTATTCACTACTAGCCTTCAATCATTAAGATTATAAGTGACCTCTCATATCACCTCTAATATCTCATTACAATAAATCACCTTGATTTAAATGGTACACACCAATTTAACTTCCTTGGTCCTTAATCAAAAGGAAATTGTGGATCTATATTCCCATTTATCATTATTAACTTATAGAAAATACCTAATTGTATTTCTCTCAATGTTCAAGCCTAATCTATGGATATTTGATAATATTCCTCTAAGATGATTTATCAATTAATAGTGTAGAAAGGATGTTGATGTGGTGCCTTAAAACATCCATCAGTACAAATTAGTGTTTCTTGGGGATTGAAAATAGTTATCAATGGTCCTTATTGATTCTAACATCTTTGGTATAATTTTGGGACAATTAATTTGATGGATTTCATAGTAAATAGAAGGAATAAAAAGTTCACATATTTCTATGTAGTGCCTAACCTTAGATATTGTAAATAGTAACACATGGACATGTTATTTGAAATGAAGATTCAACCAATAGTCACTCAGCAAAATTTAAATAACAATAAATGTAATCTATTGAATAGGAGTCTAGAGAAAAATTACATCCACTTTTACATGGTTGTAACTAATTTTACAATTGGAAAGCACTAATCTCTCATAATGCAAATCAAAAGAGATAGAAGGTCCCAATATGAAATACATGTAAAACCATGAAATCTAATATCAAAAAAATATAAAAATATGAAATCTAATGTGATAATGAGACATTCAAAAAACCTTAGTCAACGTGTTAAGAAATTCATTTTCTTAACTATCAAAATTATATATATATGATTTACCTATAAATATTTTAATATTGTGGATTTAAACATATTATTACTTTTCATTAAATATAAATAAACAAAATAATTTAATTAAAAATAAAAATAAAAAATTTCCAAATTGTAATAAAATTTTAAGCCATTTTTACCATTGAAAGACAAACAATGAAAACTAAAAAGAAATAAAATTTAAATACCCCCAATCAAATAAAATAAACCACAAACAATGAAAACTAAGAAGAAATAAAGTT
This sequence comes from Cunninghamia lanceolata, assembly GCA_027924645.1. Taxonomy (NCBI): domain Eukaryota; kingdom Viridiplantae; phylum Streptophyta; class Pinopsida; order Cupressales; family Cupressaceae; genus Cunninghamia; species Cunninghamia lanceolata. The sequence continues at coordinate 916,913 of BSBN01000744.1, read as the reverse complement.
AAAATACCCCAATCAAATAAAATAAACCTCTCTTCAAATTTGATTATGTTTGGGACCGTTCAGAGGTGATCCACAACCATTTAATATAATAATTATTACAACTAAAAGTCTGTAAAAGAAGACACTGTTATGGAGGCATCTTTCCCTGAAGAAGATGCATAATTTTGGCTACCTAGCTTCAGGCATGTCAAGTACACTTGACGATGCCCTCCGACTGTATCCAGATTCACTGTTATTATCCAATACAAGTGCCTTCGCTTCTGCTAGCTCTTTCACAATACTATTCATTGTGGGTCTATTTATTGGTCTTGGTTCCACACAATTGTATGCAATCTCTGCAACTATATCGGCCATCCAACGAAGAATCCATCAGGTCTGCTAGTCTCCCGCATGAAAGCAATTCTTTTGCCTGTATAATAAAGAAGATGAGAACTGTATATTATTATTGATGATAAAAATAAAATAGATTATATATTAAATGAGTTACCAATTCGACTATTCCCTCCTTGGGTGGAACTCCAGAAATAATCTCCAACAAAACTACACCAAAACTATAGACATCACTCTTTTCATTTAACGACATCGATCCAAAATATCTGCATCAAGTTCCAAATTTAGTGCACTGTCAACCATTTGGTGAATGTTAAACTACTTATTTGGTTTATATAAAGATCACATAATGGTTAAGTATGAAAATACTCAGGATCAAGATAGCCGAGGGTGCCCTTGACATTAGTTGTTATATAGCTTTTGGAGTTGTCTAACAACTTCGATAGACCAAAGTCGGTTATCTTGGCAAACATTCTTTTATCCAAAAGTATATTACTGCACTTTACATCTCTGTGTATGATTGGAGGACTACAACCCTCATGCAGGTATAGCAAACCTGCAAAGCATGTAAGACATTTGTAATGTATACGAGCAATTTTACTTGATAAAACCCTAACAAATTGAGACCAATTACTCAAACAAATTACCCTCTGCTGCTTGGAGAGCAATGTTGAGCCTGGTTTGCCAATCAAGTGGTTTCTCTAGTTTCGCTGGGCCTGCAAATATAATAGTAAGTCATTTTACTAAAATTTGTTTACATTTAATTTTATTCACAATAATATGGAATAAACAATACCGTGTAAATGATCCCTCAACGTTCCGCATTCCATAAATTCGTATACTAAGGCCATTATAGGTTGTTTGCAGTACCCAATAAAGTTTACAAGATTCTTATGATATATCCTTGAAAGGAGAGTTACCTGGAGCCAAGAACGGAAGCACCATATGTTAAATAGGCAATTTGGGCTGAAATAAAAGCATCAAGATAAATAAAATTCTTGTCTCTAAATGAAACGTTCAATATTTGTGAAGAAAGGAAAAACCTCATTTCGAAATTCTTGTTTTCCTTGAGATGAATCCATTGAAAGTATCTTCACTGCAACATCATTTCCTGAAAGTTTCCCATAAAACACAGATCCAAAGCCTCCCTTACCAATGAATGTAGAATAGTTATTTGTAGCTGCTTTAATATCTTCTTCAGTATATTCTACCGCCAGTTTGTGAAACTCATTTAGATCATCTTTATCTGTTTCAAAAGAGAAAATAGAACAAAGGTTTCCAAAAATATACAAGAGCTAAAATAATATTTATTGATCTTAAATAAACCCTTTTCAAGTCAAAGGAATTTTGAATGCACCTGAACATGAATGCTGAGGTTGCATGATAGAACTGTTTGTGGTGAGAACTCCTCGATTATATTTGTGTCTCCATAGGTGAATCCCGAATATCACAATGATTAACAGAACCGAACAGCCAATAGCGAGTCCTATAATCCAACTTTTTTCTTTGTTTTTCTTGTCCTGTGGAGAATTGCTTTGAGGATAAACTCTGCACGGTAGAGTGAAACATTAAGATGCCAAAGGTTTTAAAATATATATATTTGAGTAATTCTCCATTTGAAATGTAAGGCAATAATGGTTTCTCTTCAAAGAGACAAAGATAGGAAAGGATGTCCTCGTACCGAAGGTCTAAACCAGGCTTAATTAAACCAGGTGGCACAACTCCATCTAATTTATTGTTCTGCAAAAAACTAATCAATATAAAAGCTACTAATTAAAAACAGACCCTGTTAAGTAAGAGTAAACATTACCTTGTCTAAACTATCAAAACATAAATAAAATGGTTGTGAGAAAAGACAAGAAGTCTTCAAACATACAGTTCATTTAACTTGGTGATCTTCTCTAATGAACTCGGAATATCTCCAGTCAGTTGATTATTTTGCAGTTGCCTTCAACATGCCCAGGAAACTAAAGATCAACACAGGCAAACTACCTTTCTCATTCATCTATCATTCTATGTAAATAAGAATAAGGTTTCTAATAGAAGATAGTCGAGGACTTCTTACAATGTTGTAAGGTTCTTCAATGTGCTGAGGTCCGGAATAGAGCCTGACAAATTATTGTTGCCTAAAAGCTAAAACAAATAACAGAAACTTATTAGTCACTTATTAAAGTGGGTGGAACCACATCTATAGATTGCAAAATACAATGTATAATTATTTTTGAAAATTAGAACTTATCACATCCAAGACAAGTGGGGGCGGATGGATGTTTTACCAATCGAGTTAATGCTGTTAAGTTGGCTATGCTTGCAGGTATGTCGCCAGTGAGACCCATGTTTGTTAAATTCCTGAAAAAGTTGAAGTTATATAGGTTAACAGCCTTCATTACCATGACACCTGATGTATTCATTGCTATGAGTTTTGATGAATTTCTATGATTTTTAAGGAAAGAATTTTACACGATAATCACTCGTCTGAGGGCTTCCTCATTGCAGATAACGCCGGTTAATGGAAAACCTGCGGGCAAACATGGATCTCCTGCTGTCCAATCATCTGGAACATTCACTGTATTCGCTATTTTTCTAATAGCAAGTACTGTGTCACACGCTTCCTAAAATATTAGGAGATATTTCCATGGAAAAACACTATACCCTCTATCAAAATCCCCCTTTCAAAACCTTCTATTTACCCTCTATCAAAAAAGAATATAGGATATATGATAGATAAGATCTCTTCATAATCCATCTAAATGAGTTCATATATTTTTAAGAGTAATTGGGAGTATATTATCCTATACTTTTCCGGTCAGATCATATTTAATTATTTATCATCAAAATAACGAGAACAAAATGACATAATTTCTTTTATGTAGAGAAAAAAAGTTATATAATCCTATATTAAAAGAAAATAGTCCATATAGAATCTGAAACAAAATAAATAGAAAGTAAAAGCAATACACTATTACACAGTATTTTATCTGGGATCTTGAATACAATAATAAATCCTTTTACTTCACCATTAAACATATATATAGACACATAAAAACAATTTTACAGATTGCATAAATCATGTATGAGCTTTAAAAAGGGCAAAATAGAGAAAACTAAAAATAGCACCCAAAAACCAAACAAATGTTAATACATTTTTCAATCAGACGTACCATCTCCGGCGTGTGTTATATTGGTGAAGTTTACCATTCGAAATGCTTCAGCTGCATTTATGAATGGCCCCATGGCGGATCCTGCTTGTGGACGTATTCTTATGTTTGTTGAGTCACTTGTGCTAAGCTCTGCACGATAATCTAGTGACCAGCAGTACCTATACTCAGGAAAGTTTATGACTTTCAATTCTTCATCGCCAATGAAGACCTGGAATGTGTTGTTCTCTGAAAGGCTTGTCTTATTGATGTTACAGAAGTAAAGAGCAATATAGTAAGTGCCCTGGGCAAAATTAAACCAGTTTGAAATTAGCAATTCCTCCCCTACTTGTGATGTAACAGCAGTCTGTAATACTGCTTCAGGTGGTTGGTTTTTGATGCTCCCGAAAATGGAGTCATTCGTGCTGATGTTTGTTGTTAACGGCACCTGAAAACTTAGCCACTCGCGATCATACTGGTCCTTGGGATACCTATACCATACCACCACCACAACATTACATTAGATAATGTCAACGGAACAGATTCAAAAGTAACGGCCAAACAAAATCGTTATAATTAAACTTACCTTAGCTCATTAGAACCGCCAAAATTTCTACCAGAGAAGCGAACTAAAGCGCTGTAGTTGAAATCAGTGTAAGAATTATACATTGTAGATTGTAGCGGCCTCAACTCAATGGTTGAAATGAAAACATAATAACTTTCTTGTGTCTCTGAATTTCTAGCCAGGCATAAACTCAGACTATCGCTTTTGGGGGTCAAGATGATTTCGTGATAGAGGACGAGATATTTTGGGAAATTCGTCAGGTCGACTTTTGCCCACTTGATTCCCTCTATAAATAAATCGAAGACGCTTGCTAAAGGAAGATTTTCAAATCCTCCATAAAAAAACCTCGCCCGTACCAGGTAAAGTATATGAGGCCTCACGGGGAGTAAGTAACAATATTTATTTGCTTCCAGATTTGTAAAATAAGCCATGGACTGATACTGAAAGGCGATGTTGTTAGAACTCAATGGAGGCATAATGGAGGTGTTTCTGAATTTGGTGAACAAGGAATCTGTAATCCAGTCGAATCCTCCATCCGTTTTATTATTTGAAACGCCACAGTTAATACTTAGAAATCCTTCATAAAAAGCAAGAGCAGCCGGATCAGAGTGCAAAAATTACAGACCACTTTTTCAATCAAAGTAAAATTAAATTGGAACAAATTACAACTTACCATCTGGATTTGCGAGTGTGCAGGGACTGAGTAATCCAATAAAAGCTGTGATCGCTAACAAGGTAAAACTTGTTAATTTCATGACGATCAATGCAAGCAGGGAATCAATGAGATCGCGAGAAAATATATTAGGCAGCTATTATAATAAGAAACAATGCCGGCAACTCATATATATTGAGTGGCATTGAATATCTTGAGTTATAATAATAAGAAAAGTTATGTGTTTTGAAGTGCTTAGATTGGGTCAATCATCCGTGTTCCAAAGGAAATACCGAAGGGATTTCGGTTGATTATGAGGAGTTTAGACTTATTCACAAACGAGTTATTTGAGCCACTTTAGTGTCCCATGTATATTATCTTATTAACAGAATTCCCTAAAGAGGCACAAATATCGTGTAAGGTATTTTGTGTGGGACGGTGTACATGCACTCCAAGCTCCCTGCAATGAATCTGCACGTTACACGTCCCGTAATTAATCTCCTTTAGTGAACGCGGAGTTTGTATTATTTAATTAAAAGTGTTTTGTTTATGTATCATCATTGGGTCGACGCAGTTGCCTTGTATGCGCAAGGGATAAATTTATCATTTTCCAAGAAACTATGAAAAATATATTTTAAATTTTATTCTTAATTATCTAACGTGGCTCCTTCATGATTTTTCTTTTCTTTGGGGACAATTCAAATGATTTTACGTTTCTCTACGGGTTTTCATAACAAAAGATGTGAAAAGTAAGGTAGGCATCAAACTTTAATTGCATGTTCATACAGGAAAAGAAATACCACTTTAACTTGTTCAAAGGTATTTGCTGGAACGACCTTGTTCAAAGGTATTTGCTGGAACGACAATTCTTTCCCACATTCACATGTTGAAAGTTACTCGATACAACGATGGGAATAAGTACAATATTTTAATAAGTTCTAGAGGAATATTAAAGAAGTTAAAAACGACCACATACATTGACTTCTTAAAGAAAAAAAATTTAGAAAGACCACGATCCATTGAAAAAAAAGATTCCATGTTTAACACAATAATACACGTAGACATGGCCACGAAACTTTACCGGGGTTAATGCTAGGTTACCATTTCCTTTAGTTACCTATATATATATATATTACAATACTATCCAGATTAAGGAGTGATCTAATGAAGAGTTTTGTGACGATGAATAGCAAGATATTGAATTTTTTTTTTTTAATAGTTTAATAGTTGTTATATGGGGCAGTACCCTGTATTAATAAAAAAAAGGTTTTTACATTTTTTGGAGAAGATCTAACCCTTGGACCAGCCACCAGAAGTACATCTCGACAAAATTGATTGTGAAGCCCACATTTACAAAAGTTTTTTCAGACCCAAACTTGAAACAGAGTGACCAAAGACACCCATGCTATCTACTAGCAGACCCTTCACCAAACACCTGGACACATTAAGTACACAAAAGAACCACCCCCGATACACAGGCTTTATGCATTGCTGCTGCTGGCCGCATTGTCCTTCTTGGGCTTGACTGCATTCAGAATAACCGAACAGTCTCTGACACAGGCACTATGAGCAGGATGGTTTGCTCACTCCACCAGGCTCCTAGTATCATTCTCTATCCATTCTTTTCCTGACCCCACCTCCCAATCCTCCTCATCTGATGTTCACCTTTCCCTATTGAGTCCTACTGCCACTGCAAAAGCCTTCACCCAGCCCTTTGGGCGGTTCTTGAGAATGTCTACCGCACACAGAAGGAAGTCAATACACCTGTCGATCTCACCCCTATCACTCACTTTAATGAATCCTTAAGGTCAATGCATGAATCCTCAGCTGAGTGCGGCGCTAGCCTGTGCGTCATCAAGGCCCTGAGTACTTTCTGCCGTCACTTTTGCCAACCCGTCAGCGACCCCATTCCCTTCTCTGTATACGTGGCTCACACAGTGTGCTTCAAACTTGGTCAACATGTAGCTAATGGGTTGGAGCCTATGATTGAGCTTCCAACATGGCGTTGAGCTGAGTTGGATTGCATTTATTGTATTATGTGAATCTCCCTCCAAATGTAGCCATTTTGCACCGATTTCTAGCCCCGCTTGCAAACCAAACAATGCCGCCCTGATCTCTGCTTCATTTTTTGTATATATTCCTAGGGTGATTGATTTATCAGCTAGCACTTTACCCTAGTGGTCTCCTGCTACACATCCAGCCCTGCCCATCCCCAGGTTCCCTCTGGAAGTTCCATTGAAGTTCACCTTGACCCATCCCTCTTCCACGGGCAGCCATTTGACATCTAAATGCTTCCTTAAGTTCTGGCCAATGTTCGCATTCCCGCCTATTTTCAGGATTTTTAACCCAATGAAGGATTTTGAGATTTTGCCATCCCAGCGTGAGAATATTGCTTTATTAAGTGATTTACCCCGTGCTACTTCATTGACCAATTATGTGACTACCCTTTCAATTTTTGCACATAGCCTCTCATGCTCCATTTCTTTCCCTTGAAAATCCTCTGATTGCGCTCTTTCCAAATCTCCCATATAATGGCAAAGGGCATGATTTCCCAGATGCTTTCAAACACAAACTTCTTGTTTGGAAGAGGCCACATATTGAACCACCCCATGATGTCCTCTGGTGTGGGGCTTTGGTAATTTAGTTTGGCCATGAAGAACTTCCAACAGTTGTCCGCATATGGGCAGGTCAGTAGGATGTGGTCTGTAGACTCATCCTTTTTGCATAGAACACACCTTCCAAGGCCTTGAATCCTAAAGGTGGAAAGCCTATCTTTAGTCAGGATCCTTTTTTGCAAGGCTAGCCAGGAAAATACCCCAGCTTTTGGGGGCAATTGTTGCCTCAAATGAGTTTGCAGGGCCAATTTTGTCTTGCAATCGCCAATTCTTTGATCTTGTAGCCCATATTAACCTTGTATTCCCCATTCCTAGAACCACACCATCTGATTTCATCCTCCTATTCAGAGGGGGCAAAAGTTCTATTTTTTAGGATTTCAGCTAGCACCATTTTTTGGTCTTGGGGAGCAGCAATGTCATGCAAGGGGTTTCATTCCCATTGTTGAAGCCCATTTCACCATACCGCCCTCCCATAATTGCACACCTTTGTGCCCCAAACTCTAGTTGTCTCGGCTCTGATGTCTTCCAAATTGGGGTGCTCAGCAATTGGCTTCTACCCACCCCAGAAGTCTCCCCAGAAAGAAGCACTCTGCCCGTTTCTTGCTTCTCAAGTGACATGTTTGGTGATGATATCTCTACATTCCAGTATGTAGTTCCAGATTACTGATCCCTTCGGGGGGTCAACGGTTGTTAGTATGCGAGTTGGGCAATCAGAGTCCAAGTATTTCCTCCTAAGCACTCTAACCCATCTTTGTTCTCCATTTGCATACATGCCCCAAACTAGCTTTGCCTTCATGGCAAAGTTCATTAGTGTGATTTACTTCAGTCTTTCTCCCCTAGCCAACTTAGGGGTGCATACTTTTTCCCATGCTACTAAGGGGAATTTATGCTTCTCCCCAGTACCACTCCAAAAGAACTTCCTAAATATCTGGTTGAGGCTTTCATCGATTGCCTTTTGGGACTTTAAGGTAGGCCATAGAATAGATCGAGATGGCTGATAGGACCGCTTTGACCAATTAAAGTCTTCTAGCTGAAGAAAGTCATTTCCCCTTCCATGATTCCAACCTGTTCTTATAGCTGTTGACCAAACTTTCCCAATAGTTCCTTTTGTTGGGACTGACAAAGAGAGGCATCCCCAAGAAGCGTCTAGGGAAATTTGCCACCTTCAGTCCCAAAATCCTAGCCAAGTCACATTAGAGGCTTGGTTGGGTGTTAAGGAAAAATACCTTTAATTTCCTCCTGTTTATGCTTTTCCCTATTGCCCGGCTATATTCATCCAAAAAATTTATGATTGTTCTCGCCTCTTTACTAGTTGCAACATCAAACAAGATTGTGTCATCAGTGAATTACAAGTGTGTTTTCATGTCCAAACCATTTGCCACCAAAACCCCCTGCCACTTGCCTTCACTTTTTCAGAGCATTGATACCTCTCCGCAAGGCTTCAGCCATGATGATGAAAAGAAATGGCGAGACTAGGTCCCCTTGTCTTAATCCCCTAGTGGAAGCAAAGAAGCCATGGACAGAACCATTTACCAGCATCAAGAATTTAGCAGTTGAAATGCAGTTCACTATCCAAATGATCCAATCTTCATTGAAACCAAATTTCTTTAACACCTCTAACAGGAATTGCCTATCCACCTGGTCGTAGGCTTTAAGTATATCAAGCTTAAGGATCATGCAAGCTTCTCTTGACTTCCTTGCAGAGTGTAGTGTTTCATGTGATATGATGATGCCTTCTACAATTGAGCACCCGGGGGTGAAGCCACTCTATTCAAGGATTCTAATATGACTATTTTTAATACCTCCTTGAGCCTATTAGCAATGATTTTTGTTACTATATTGTAGACCATATTGCAGAGGGCAATTGGTCTAAAATCACCCATGGTCTGCGGATCCTTCTTCTTGGAGATTAAAGCTAGAAATGTGTGGTTGATTGCACCCAACATGGTGATCCTTTGCTTGATTCTTCAGCTGCCATATGTAAGTCATTGCCAACGATATCCCAGAATTTTTGGAACCTGGCAGGGAAGCCATCCGGGCCTGGGGCTTTGTCTGGGTTGAGCTGAAATGTTGCCTTCCTTACTTCCTCCTTGCTGATCTTTTGGTATAGGCATCTTTTTTTCTCCTCGCTTATTATATTTGGGATGGAATTGAGCAGTCTATCCCACTCAGCCCTGTGTACTGGGGTGTCTCTATTCAGGATTGCTTCAAAGAAGCCTACTGCTTCTTGGTTTACTTCCTCCAAAGATTGTGTTGTTCTTCCATCCTCTCTCTTTATTTCTGTGATTCTATTCTTTCTTCTATTTACCATTGTTGTTCTATGGAAGTATTTGTTATTCCTGTCTCCCTCCCTTAGCCAAGTTTCTCTAGATTTCTGCCTCTAGAAACAATCCTCTCTTTTTAATACCTCCGCTAACTCCTCTTTTAGTGCTTTTTCCACTTCAAAGTCTTCACTATCCATTCCTTTTTCTATGATGTGCTCATTTAGTGTTGCCAGTTTTTGTTCAAGCCTCTCCTTTTCTTGAAAGATGTTCTTGAAATGTTCTATGTTCCAGTCTTTTAGCTTATTCTTTACAAAGTTTAGTTTTTTGCTAATCTTGAAAAGATGGGAATGGTTCTCAATCTTTATTTCCTCCCACCAGGCTGCAATCAAGTTAGGCAGCTTCTCGTCTCTAAGCCACATGTTCTCAAACTTGAATGGGTTTCCTCTTGGTGGTGAATCAGGTTGGATGGTTAGTTGGACTAGGAAGTGATCAGATCCTATGTAGGGCAGAATCACTTTTCTGAGTTCATTTTGCTCATCTGAATCGCCAAAAAAAAAATAATATGTCCATTCTCTCTGCTATCCTAGTGAACCCTTTCCCTCTATTTGACTAGGTGAATACACCATTTTTGGTTTGCATGTCCTGTAGTTGATTATTGTCTACAAAGTCTTGGAAATCTTGCTGAACATTTGTCATACGTCCTAGACCTCCTCTTTTTTCCTCATTGTTCAAAGTGGCATTAAAGTCCCCTGCTATTATTCCTTTCCTTTCCTGGAGGCTGGCTAGACAACCTATGATTTGTTGCCACAAATCTCTCTTTTCCCAAGTGGACACTAGCCCATAAACATTTAGGATGAAGAATTTCTCATTTCTTTGCAGCAATCTGCACCTCAGTAGCATCCAATTCCCATTCTCCACTTATATTTCACTTGAGATCACTAGAGGGTTCCATATGACTCCCATTCCTCTAGAGGCTCCTTCAGCACTAACAAAATGTCCCTTCCTTGATGCTTCCACCAGCCAAATCTCTTTTCACTTTCCTCCTTGCTCCATTTGGTTTCTTGTAGTAAAAAAAATCAACTTTAGATTGGTCAATTTGGTGCTTAATTAAGCACCATTTGTTAGGGGCATTAATGGCCCTAACATTCCAGGTTATGAGATTCATTGCCCCTGGGGAAGGATGATATCCTGCCCTGACCTTAGTTTCCTTTGCCCCACTGCATTTCCTACAATTTCTAATTTTGCCTGATTTGTTTTTGGTCCCCTCTTCCCAGTCCTCTTGATGTTTGGCTTCTTCCACATTGACTAAGATTGTTCTAATACTCTTTCCTCCATAGCTCTCCTTCATTTCCCCCAACTCTTCCTCTTCTGAGTCACCTTCTATTTTGCTCTCCTCCCCATCAATTTGTGGTTTCTTGGGAGTGAGCCACTCTTCCCCAACTTCCTTTTCCTTCTCTTCCTTTTGATCCACCTCTATGCCCCTTGCATTAGCTATTGTGTTGAGCTCTTCTTTTGCTGCTATTTCCTTTGGTGCTTTTTCGTACACATTTTCAATCTCCAGAGTACTTGGGGTGGCCTCATTCTGATTGTTCTTGATTCCCTTCCCACTCATCTCATCTTCCGTTAGATCATCTAAGCTGCCCCTCCAAGGGTCATTCCTTTACCCTACCATATTTTGCATATACTCCCTTCCAATTATGTCGACATTCAGATCGTCATATGTTGTGACAATTTCCTTAGTCACCCTCATTGGAGTTTCACTTGTTTCCCTTGAACTATCTTGTTCCCAAACATACTTGTTTTCCCTATTGGCCTTCAGTTTGACATTACAATCGAGATTTCTGTGCTCTTTCGATTTGCACATAAGGCACATTTTCATTTGATCTTCCCTTTCAACCCTTTGATTTTGAATTTTTCCATCTATTTTGATTTCAATTTGTTGTGGGATGGTCTTCCCTGGAGTGATCCCTAGGCAAATTCTAACATATGTGGCCAAGCATCTGTCAACATTATTTTTCTCAATTGTTATTAGCTTGTCAATGCCTTCCCCAATTTTAATCAAGCTTTTAGCCTCCCAGGCTTCTGATGACAAGTTGTATAGATGAACCCAAACTGGCCCCTCCCGGGTTGTGTGATTCCAAGGGTCAAAACTTTGATACCACTCAGCCATGTGAATCCTAGCATTATCTAGGTAGTGTGGTCCACTATGTAGGGCTTCCAATTTCTTTTCCTTTGTGGGAAATTCCACTAGTAGGAAGTCATTAGGCAGTTCCCTAGGCTATGCCCTAAACCCCTAGTTTTCATCCCACCATTTCCCTAGTTTTGTTGCATCACACCACCCCCCATCCTATTTGAGAAAAAATTTCTCTTTCCTTCAGTTTGTCAATTAAACTTTTGATTCTGCTTGAATTCAAAGTGACAGAAATCTTTAGGGCACTTAGGGCAGATGAATTACCAATTAGATCTACATATTGGTGCGATGGACCCTCTATCACTATCAATTTCTCCTTGCCTTTCCATGACATGCTTGTCTGACCCTTGTTGTTGTTGGTTTTGTCACGCCAGTTGTCTGAGGTTGCCACCACCAGTCACCCATTTTCCCTAAACCATCCACGCCTCCCATCCTTCGGCCGCCAATCATTTTCCTTCATCCACCTATTGGGATTTGATGCCCTAGCATCATTCCTTCCTTTGCCAAATATTTCCTACTTTGCTAGAGCCCACACCCTTAGTCGCATCCATGGAAGCTCAGATTTTTTTCTTGTGTCCCTTCTCCCTTGGCTTGTTCTTTGGTCTGGAGTCCACTCGAGATGGGATCCCCTTGTTCTATAATTCAGGTGGCATCTGTCCACCCATGTACCTCCTTCGAAAACCCATTGTGGGACATGATCTCTTTCATCTGCTTCAACCTCAGCCCACCATCTTCTGCCACTAAGATCCTCCATATTTTTTCACTCCTTGGTCATTTTTGCAAAACAAGTTATTGCTTGTAAGACATTGAAATTTTAATGTAATGGTGAAATTTGTATATTCATGTCAATTCTTATTTAGTTTTGGGTTTATTTGAAGGAATGACTTAATATAATTATATATCAAGTGGTGCATTATTGTGCTAAGTTTCATTCATCCCTTGGTATTTATCCATTCTTCATTTACTTTCACTTACATATAGTTCAATATAATCAATCTCATCCTAGCTCTCTTTATACTTATTTCTACATATCCACCTTGTTATTATCCTAAACAGTAAGAACACATAATCTACTAAGCAATATCTAGTCACAAAATTGAGTGAAAGTAATAAGAATTGCAATGCATAAACTATGCACAATGAGAGTACGTATAGATGAAGAGTTTGAGTTGAATCAGAAGTTGACTCAAACACTCAAAAAGTGGTGGCAAATGATCGTTGAAACATAGCTTGGAGAGTTGTGTCAAACTATTTACACTTAGCAAGGGCATTATAACAAGTATTTAGTATAGTGGGAAGGATTTCCACCAACAGATAGCATGTGGATTATAGAGTGGGAAGTGCAGAGGTTATATCCAATCAAATGGCAGCAATTCAAAGACACTCACTTGTAGGAGCTGTGTTCTTTTCAACCAGAGGAGAATGATGCAGGGACTTCTAGAGGTCATAAATTTTGACTCGGATGTGGGTTTTCTATGAAATTTTATAGGTGTATGTGTTATGAGGTGGCATGTGGTTTCCCAACCAACCCTAGTCAGTTGGAACCCCATCTTGGGACTTTTTTGGGGCTTGAAACTTTCATCTTGGCCCTCAAAATGGCAATTTAGTGTTTTTTCCTAGTTTTTTAAAAGTTGCTTTTTTTATTAACTCGAAACTCATGTTTTGAATTTAGGATGTTAGTTGGCTTTTCGTCCTACCTTAGTTTTAGGAAGTTTTTGGGAAAAAAATGGATTCTCAAGATATGAATGTAAAATTGCCTAAAATGGCAAAATCTGACAATTGTCGAAATCTGCCAAAAAGGTAATTTTTTTATTTTTTATTTTTCTTGGATATAAGAGAGTTTTCTCTCATTGTAGCAGTGAAGTTGGTGAATAGAAGTTTATTTTTTTCCAGTATTCAAAATCTTTGGCTCTCACAGATGATTAATTGTATAATTTTATTGAGTGTATGTTGTTGGCTACATCAACAACATATCGTCTCCTATCGATATAGAGAAGTCACTTCGATGAAGAACATTATGCACCATGTGGTCCCCACTACCATGTTAGCATTAGAGTATCGAGGAGACATCCAAATGTCTTGCTATGACAATGTAATGTCACAACGATGAATAGTTACTGTCAATCAAACCACAAGACTCTACATCGGGTCTTGAAGAGACACCAGCCAAAATCCCAAAAACAACACCATCTCCCGTTGATAGAACACACAATGCCAAACTTCAAGAAGAGCTATCAAACCATCAAGGGGACTGGAAACTTGGTCCCAACAAAATCAAACTGTCACTGTGATGAAGGAGAAAAAACAAAACCTGTAAGAAGAAATAGAACTGAAACACTGCTAGCACATGTATAATATTTTCTCATTGAATGTCTTTGCCAGATGACCAAAATTGAAACCAAACCAAAATGGAAATGAAATATTTTTGGCGATGCAGGATTGCCCATTCACCTGAGATGCTCCTGCATAAGACACCCTGGGTAGAAAGTTTGTGAGCATGGGCTCACAAAGCGGAGTTAAATGGTAAAACCAATCTTTCAGGTTGAACACAACCTATAGCGAACTCCATCGTTGAATCAGAGATAATGAATTTCTTCCTCCACCTCTTCCAATAGTTAGCTAGGACACTTACCGACCTCCTCCACCAAGTGTGCACTTTCTTCCTCCTTCCTCTCATGGATTCACACCCACTGTAGACTGTCCTCTTCCACCAAAGGCTCACTCTCCACATCCTCACTCCTCTCTTCTTATCCTTCACCTTCATGGGCTTCAACCCACTGCAGACTAACCACCTCTAGCAAATCTCTCCTATCACATCCTCTACAGCTTCTACCTATAGGTAGGTATCTCTACTCCACTCTACCACATCTACACATTCCACAATTTTCTCTACCATGCTACTCATCTTATCAGGTACATGCACTTCAAACCCAATATCACAAAACACATAAACAACAGAGTTTACCTCATACTCCTTTGCTGCTCCATCGTCACCGAGTGCAATGTTCTTCTTAACATCATCAGGTGCAATGTTCTTCACTGCTGGACTGAACAATTGTTCAATCTTCTGTATCTCTTCACCACAACCCTTGATCTTCATTAGGTTCCTCATCGAACACTGGACCATCATGCAACATCAAATCTTCTTCTTTACCACTCACTTCTCCTTCAAAGAATCTTTTGATTCTTCGCTTCTCCTCTTTCAGCAGGAGACCATCCTCACCAACTTCTCCATCGAACATAGGACTCCCAAAGTTCATTTTATGCACCTTTTTATCTCTCTCTTTTTCTTTTATAGTTGCAACCTTTGCACACTCCATAGCTGCAAATTGATCTATTGCACACATGTTGTCACCTGTAAACAAAAAAAATATCAGAAGAAACATGGGATTCTTCTCTACCCACTTTCTTCTCTGCACAAATCTCCTTTAGGTTTTCATACAACTCTTTCTTCAATTCTTCCAATAACTCTTCACACATCTTTGTAACTCATTTCATCCATCTTTGTCTTCTCCATCTCTTCAACACTAGGATTGTCAAAACCCAGCCTATCACAAACCCTTTCTTCCTTTTCCTTATTTTCTCCATCAATGACTTCAAGTCTTTCTTTCTCTCACTGTTGTAGGACTCCTTCACACCTACCCTGTCTCTCAAGCTTTTCTCAGATTCTTTACTCCTGCAACTATTTACACATCTTTACTCTCTCCTTCATGGCTTCAAATTCTCAACTGATTAGGACTTCATACACCTGCAACAATCCTTTCAAGTTCTCACAACCACCTTCTTTGCTGCTCCACAAGTCCTAGTGGATACTCTCCACGCTCGGGAACAACCTACTTTGATACCACTTGGTGCAGAGGGATCTCCCCTCTGCCAAGTAGACACAAAAACCCACTCAACACACAACATCATTCACTACACAATTTAGAGATTGCAAACACAAAATTTATGTTTCATTTTATTGAAATAAGAAAACTGCAATAAATAGCTCTTCATTACAAAGACAAACAATGGCCTTCATGGCCTCTCATCTTTCTCATTTGCATATTGTCTTCTCCTCTTAAAGACTTCTCTTGGACATACACAGTCCCAAGTCGCCAACCCTTCTCTCAAACAGAGATTTGTCTTCCTCTCTTTTTTTCTTATAGGCAATTAGTTCTCTCCCTAACCGTGCCCTTTCTTTCTCTCTGGGCCTCTACTCCTTAATCCATCTCCAAATCTATCTTCTATATTTGCTTCTACATTGGAGTGGCCTTTTCACCTTCTTCATCGATCTCTCCCCATATTGTTACAATGTATTTGGTATATTGCATCATTACCATCCCCCTGTTCAACCTATGCAATCCATTGAACAAAATTGATTCCCATCATCCTCTGTTACAAAACATACCTCATTTTAGTATTTAAATCATTTCACATTCCAAAATATACGAGAAAACAATTGATACAGTTCCTGTAGGAAACAGTCACAATTCGTTTTAACTGTCAAAGACACATTGAAGCCAACAAAGAGATGTCGTTCAAGCTCTCCTTGATTTCTCAAAGTCTCATCGATATCCACACTATTCACCAACACTTTGCATCCAAGCTTTGATCATGGTGTCCACTGCGCAGGTGGCATCGACATCGACTGCATCAGGCTATCAAGGAGTCTCAAGATAGAGTCCCACCAATGATGCTCGGTCACACCAATGGAGAGTTAATGCCTTGTATTCGCTGTCAAAGGGACAACTTAGAGACTCCCACAAAAATCACATTGTTACACCAATACTATCAAATCACTTCAGTTCAAACGTCCTTCGTCGACATCAACCAATCTTGTTCCAGCTTAGCACCGGCCGAGTCCCACCAAGGCATCTGTAGTTCAATATATCACCATATTGAAGAGACAACATTTGTCTCCTATTGATATAGAGAAGTCACTTTGATGAAGAACATTACACACCATGTGGTCCCCACTACCATGTCAACATCAGAGTATCGAGGAGACATACAAATGTCTTTCTCCGACAATGTAATGTCACACCGATGAATAGTTACCACCAATAAAACCATAAGACCCTACATCGGATGTTGAAGAGACACCACCCAAAATCCCAATGACAAGACCATCTCTCGCTGACAGAACACACAATGTCAAACTTCAAGAAGAGATATCGGACCATCGAGGGGACTGGAAACTTGGTCCCAATGAAATCAAATTATCACATCGATGAAGGAGAAAAAACAAAACTTGCAGGAAGAAACAAAACTAAAACACTACTAGCACATGCGTAATATTTTCTCATTGAATGTCTTTACCAGACGACCAAAACTGAAACCAAACCAAAATGAAAATGAAATGTTTTTGGCGATGCAAGATTTCCTATTCACCCAAGATGCTCCTACGTCATCCTTGATTTCATTTAGGTGATTCTTTTGTTGATCTATAATCTCAGAACTCATTATATTATCCTTCTAACTACATGGTGGATTCCTCAAAGTTTTTCTTCTTTTCAATTTCTTTCAAATCTATTTTTTCTTTATGCTCCATCATCATAATTTCTTCCTTGACCTTTTGTGGTTTTATGATCTTCTTTTCTGGCTCTTTTAATTCTTTTTCTAGCTTCAACTCTTCTTTGCTCCAATATCTATGACTTGGGTCCCAAGGTTCTTTGCAAGATAAGAAAAGAGAAGAAATTTTTGTTTCTTCTGAGTTCATTTCTGGTATCATCCTCTTTTCTTGTGATATGGGGAATCTTTTCATTTAGAAAAAAATTTCCTTAATTTATGCTCCTTAGAAACTTTTTGTGGGTTTGATTGTTCTTCTATCTTCAAAATCATTTTATTTGTTGATCCTTCATCCATGTTGTTATATCCTTTTGATATTTTTAAAATTCTTGCAACATTTCTATCATCGATTCTTGAAATGGCTTCATCTTTCTGCATAAAAATTAGTTTTCTATCCTACAGGCTAGCAAGATCTTAGCACTGATACCATTGTAAAATCCTTAATAAATATTTTTATGATATTTTTGTAAATTTATAGATGCATAAATAAATTCTGCAAAAACTACACAAATGCAACATAACTAGTCAAGATAGTCAACACCAATAAAGGACAAATTGATCCAAAACTCCTACAACTTTCTCCATTGATAAATTTCTGATTTTGTACTGATATATGCTGTTACTACAGCCAATACAACAATGAACAACATCAGAAAGAAACTGGAAAACAAACATTAACAACCCCAACAATCAGAACAAATTTTGCCCAACTAGTCAACTCGGATTTTGGCAATTTAATCACAAAAACTCTTGAAATCTACTTCAATTCATGAAATCTAATTTTTACACTAATATGGACTGTTATAACAACTAGAACAACAACATCTACAGAAAAAATAAAATCTAGAACTATCACTCTTAAAAATTACACCAAAAACTACAATTTTCACAATACCGTCAACACTATTTTGCTCCAATCTGAATAATTAAACCCACAACTTTTGAATATGATTTGAATGGAGAAAATAATAATATAAACCTGATCTACAACAATAGCACACTCCATAATACAAAACACCCACATATTTGTACACAACTTCACTGTAAACCAACAAACAACACACACACACACACACACTACACAATTCAAACAACCTCCAAAATTCTATGAATCCTTGAAGCTCCAATGCAACCTTTAAGTAAGATTTATCTCACAAACCAATGGGTTTTCATCCATTGATCTCTACCTCCAATTGGTTTTCATCCACAGAAGGAAATGTAAAAGCACAAGTGCTCATACAAAAAAGTTGAGAGGAAAATATGATCAAAAGTTCTTTTGAAAGAAAACACTTGCATATTTATAATAGCCCCAAATTCAAATACTCCTCTATTGGAAAATAAATTAAAATAATTGTATTTCCAATAAATTCCCTCAAATGGTGCTCACTTGTCATAATTGTTGCAAGATTCCTGGCTCAAAATAAGCAATAACTCACCCCTTACAAACTATAATAAAATCAACTATTT
This sequence comes from Cunninghamia lanceolata, assembly GCA_027924645.1. NCBI lineage: Eukaryota > Viridiplantae > Streptophyta > Pinopsida > Cupressales > Cupressaceae > Cunninghamia > Cunninghamia lanceolata. The sequence continues at coordinate 898,142 of BSBN01000744.1, read as the reverse complement.
TTAGGACCCTGTCATAGAATCTGTCATTATTGTCATAAGATCTCCTCAATTCACTCTCGGGAGTTACAATTATGCCTCATTAAACACTACTTGTGCAATAAAATAGTAATAGTTAATATTTAAATGCTCCTAGAAATAATAAATCCTTAATTTACGAGATTACAATTAAAATATTAAATAAAATATTTTCCCTTTCAATTTACATTAGCCCATAAGAAAATAGGAATGGGCTGATAATATCACCAAAGTAAATTTATTAGAAAGGGGACATCACACTTCTTGATGAAAACATTGAATCACGGGTTGAGTTTGCGAGGGTTTTTAGAGAGCAATATGGTGATAATGTAGACCCTAATTTCATTATAAATGAATTCAACAATATTGTCAAGGGTTCAAATGAGTCTATATCATATTTTAATACCAGATTCGCAAGGCTTATGTCAAATATTTTGACATATATGAGACCCAACAAAATCCATGTGATTGGTGTTGTATTGCAACACCTACGATGCTAAGATGGGATACAATCTAGGGTGATTGAGTTGTACTAAAGAGGGCTTCCTAACTATGGAATTAGAAGCTGCTGAAGTTTTAAATAAGCTGTAATTTGGCCTGGCCCTAGTGAGGGTGGAGGGGGTTTGCTAGTATTGTCTTGTCTTTCTATTTGACTCTTTTTGTTATTTACTTTGTGGACTATGGTTTGGTTCTGCTACCTAGTCTCTCTGTTTTTGTTTCTTTGTACCTTGATGGCTATGTTTCTGCTGTAATATTTGCTTTGTTCAAGGTTTGTGGTCCCTTCAAAAACAACTTATCTTAATCAAAACATTTCAACAAAGTAAATCAATTAATGGTGGAATTTTAAGTAGGTGATATCATAACAAATGGTCAAAGTCAAGGAAGCAAAATATGTTCATTATTTTTTTTGTGGTTTGTTTATATGAATAATGAATATATTTTGCTTCCTTGACTTTGATCATTTGTTATGATTTATTCACATAACATACCTAAAACACACGTAAAAAATGAACATATTTTGCATCAATGATTTTGACCATTTGTTATGATATATTCACCTAACATACCCAAAATACATGCAAAATAAATAAATTTTGCTTCCTTAACTTTGGCCTTTTATTATGATATATTCACTAACATACTAAAAAAATACATAAAAATATTTTTTACATCCTTGATTTTAACTATTTGTTACGATATATTCACGTAACATGTCCAAAATATATGCAAAACAAATATAATTTGCTTCTTTGATTTTGACCATTTTTATTATTAGTTTTTGGCCACTTAATTGACTTGCTCACCGAAAATATCGCCAAAGAAAATAAAGTCATTTGAAATGCTCACATAAAATCATTTGAATTGTAATGGAAGAACATAAAAATCATAAAAATCATGATGGCAAAATGAACACACGATTTCACATTAGGTGACTAAGAAATCGAATCAAAGCGGCATTTTATTTTGTATACTTTTATTTCTAGAAATTTAAAGGTATGTTTTGAATGATGAAATTTTGTAGAATTTGTAGGATCTTTTGATTTCGTCGGGGTAAATGTCACGGCACTTCTTTGGGTTGCTAAGGAAGAGATCGCTTGGAGATTTCAGCTCAAATCAAACAAATAAATTTTCTTTCCTTAACTTTCGACCATTTGTTGCGATACGTTCGCCACTTAAAATTCTACAATTAATTGACTTGCTCTGCGGAAATGTCGCCAAAGAAAATAAAGGTAAATTCATTGAACTGCTTCCGAAGAAATGCGGCCGTGCAAGGTTTTGTTTTTTACTCACAGAAAGTTGCAAACTTTTTCTTCTTCCCTACCAATTCTTGCCATTGATATTTGCGAAATACTAATAGGCATCTTTTGATTTTAATTTTGTAAAAGTATCATTTAATTTATTAAAATTGAAAAAGTTTATTTTATTTTTAAAAATTTAAAAGTATGTGAGTAACAATGAAAAATGTAGAGTATTATGTAGTTGTAATTAGTGATTTTATGGAAGAGTTTGTAAGTGAATATTAATTTATTTAAATTTGTCATACACTATTTATAAATAGTGTAATGGTGAAATTTGTATATTTATGTTAATTCTCCTTTAGTTTTGGATTTATTTGAACGAATGATTTAATATAATATATATTGATAAGTGGCACAATCTTGTGCTAAGTTTGGTTTAGTTTTTGGTCTTTATCTATTTCCTATTTACTTTCACCTATGCATATTTCCATACATTAATTCTTATTCTAGCTCTATTTACAACTATTTCTATATATTCACTTTATTATCAGCCTAGACTTCCATGCACCTATTTCTAATCCTAAGATATACATTTCACTATCTTAGGTCAATCTCGCAACACTCGAGTTGGATCCCTAGTGGCTCAAGATTAACCCCAAATTCAAAATTTTAAAATTCAAATTCCTAACTTGTTAGAGTTTACAATCTATAGGTGTGTAAATTAAGTTTTTATATAATATTTAAATAAAAATATGAATGAACAATTAAAACATGAGTGAAATGTATACACAAAAATATAGGTTTATGGTGGGGAAACGATAAGGTAAAAATCCCGACAAAGCATCATTAATATAAAAAATTACATGATTGTCTATAAAATTATAGACACAAAACTTGGGAATTGTTGATGTAGTTTTTGACACACCAACTTACCTGCAAGTCGTGAAACCTATAGGATGCAATGAAAAAGGTTCCTCTACTTGAAAAGTGGCTAGTCTCAAGAGTCTTTCATAAATTAGTTAAGAGGTTCACCATAATCCCTCAATCGAAGAGCGCTTTGGTTGGTCCACTCAAGGGGCTCCAAGGACTAATTAAGAACTATTCAATTAGAATCAGGGTTTACCTAGTGAATTTATCACTATTAGCTGCACAAACCTCAAATTCATTTTAAAACTAAATTAATGATTTTTATAATTTTAATTTGTTTGACTTCTTTTAATTTGATTTTGACATTAGTTTTACTTTGAGATTGATTAAACATTAAAACAACAATATTTTCCCTTAAAATCAAAATTTAATACATGAAATTTGGAGATCAAAATTTATCCATTTTAGCTTAATTAAATTCTAAAATATTAGGGGCAACGATGAAATATGTTGGAGTTTGTCAAATTTCGTTGTGAGAAGTCAAAGAAACCAACTTAAAATAATGCCTTGTATGACTAGAATTCTTGAGTCGTAAAATGTGTACACCACCGTTTACCCTTAGTTTAACTCCTAGATGGGCGTTGAATATATTTAGACATGTTAATTAGGACCTAATTTAATATCTTTTTGAGCATTAAGCATGTAGTTCTTGATCCCGATGCAGGAAACCCAAAAAAGAATCATAAGGCGGGGCTAAGCATACTTTAAGTGCCCTCTTTCGAGGACTATGTGGCTAAAGGACTAGGGCGTCCAAGTGCCCTGGGCCTTGCTTTAGCCCTGCCCTAAATTGTGGCCTTATCGGCTTATGCCTCTTAAAATATTCCTAATGTCGGTCTTGTGTGGTTTAACTCTCTAGAAATTAGGAGGAATGCATATACAAGTAATTCTATTCATTTGAACACTTAACTCTCTCTAGCAAAATCTTGGCACTCTTGCACTCTCTCTCTTTCTCTCTCATGCTCTATACAGCTCTCTATTGTGGATTATTGTTGTGGCACTGACATATTGTAGGTCTTGTAAAGATCTTGGAGGCTACACGAACTTCTTGAGTCAAGTTGTGACGTTGTCTACAAGCATGCAAGGGTTTCCATGCTCATGGTGACTTCCTTCCTTCATGCTTTGTCTTAGCATTCCATTCTACTTCACATTTACCTCTGCCCTTCTAGACCATGCACTCTTTATCTATCATCTTTACTATTGTGGAGGTAGAAACACCATTCACAGGGCTTGACTTAGGCAAGATCCTAAATATTACCCAACCATTTTCCTTCTTGCATGTGTGTAGTTCAAACGAATAGGTTTCAGGAGCTGATTTCTAGGAAGAAGGACTAAGGTTGTTGTTATAGACTTGACTGCGAAATCAATTTTTACTAACCCTAATTAGGGTTTAGGTTACCCAAGTGCCCTTGTTCTTGGTATTTTGACCTCTAGAATCAGGTTTTCCTATGTTTACTGATCTCTGTGCTTTTTTTAGATTGTCCATATCTATTTTTGATTGTCTGTTATGCTCTGATCTTCGTCAACTAGGGTTTCATGTCTTCACTCTAGCTTGATTGATTGGATTTGATTAATTCCTTCTAAATACAATAAAAGGGTAGAACCCCTATAGTTTGGCTCTCCTTCTAAGGTAGAAGACAAGCTCAGTTTGTGCACCCAATGTTTTGTAGAAGAGGGTTTGACCTAGTTTGATCCATTGAGCTAGTCTCTCTGTTCTACTAAACATTTTGGTGAACCCGTTGTTTCTTACACTTTGGCATCCTTCTTGCATCTAATCTGAGCTATTTTATTCCATAGATCTAATTAGATTCAATTAATTCATCATTTTTCATAATTATATAGCTTAATTTTGTAGTATTTCATTGTTAGGGTTTGGAAAAAACCTTGCATTTTTGGAAAATTTAGCAGGTCTTCAACCTAGGGTTTGTAGATCAGCGTGTTGTTTCAAATCATGTTGTATCATTGAATGAATTAAAGGTTTTAAGTTGCTTTACCTTATCATCTATGCTAATCTATGGCATTTTTGCATATTTTACATTGAAAAAAGTAAAAAAATCAAGCATTTTAGGCTTGCAAAAGGCATATTTGTTCATTGATTCATTGCATATATTATAGATCATCATAAAAATATTTAAATATCTAATTTTTGCATAAGATATGATTTATATTTCTGTAGATAATCTTTTCATGGTGTTGTATCTTACTTTCAAAGTTGTCATTTGCTAGGGTTTTGTTGAAAAACTTGCATTTTTTGAAAAACCTAGTCAAATTCAAAACCTAGGGTTTGTAATTAAAATATTGTTTCAGATTTTTCTATTGTTATAAACATTTCAAATCTGATCTTGCATTTCTATACCATTTCATAAAATGTATTAAAAAATAAGACTTGCATCAAAACATTTTGGTCTAGGAATAAGCATTTAAGATCTAGGGTTTTGCTAGTAAACCCTAGCTAGTCTTGCATTTAATGCATCTTTATTAAAGAAAAGTGTTGTAAATCATTGTTGCATTTAAGTGGGTACATCATTTAGGCACTTCTTTTACACATACTACACATCCTACATTTGCAAGACCTAGTTGTTGTGGTTACCAAGAATATCACATTTTTGGAAGACCCCACTTCTCTTGCATTTTTAGGTCTTTGATTACAAATACCATCTTCATATTGGTGGTACTTTATTAATACATAGATCTGATTGAGCATTGTTGTTCTATATCATGTTTGCATATAGTCACCAAGGCATTTCATCATGGCTTCTTTTTGTTTGAAATATTTGCATGAACATATCATGGACTTTGAATTTTTTTCTAAATTCATTAATATGTATCCTCATATGTTAGATAAAATAGCATCCATGTATGATATATGTCATGATGATGATAAATCTTCTTTTACTACAACAAATCATGATAATTTCATGGATATACTCTCTAAATCATGTGATGGTGACTTAGCTTTGCCTACTTCACCCTATGCTTTGGATCCCCCCCCAAACAATGAAGACATTTTGGTGCAAGAGGATGAGATTGTTGACATACTCCTTAGTCTCTCTTCTAGAAATAAGGTTGAACATACTATTTCTACTTCTACCCTAACACATGATAATTCTATGGCTCAACCTATTGATCTTCCTCCTTTGATTGAATGTTCAAGCACCTTGGATATCACTAAGGAAGTGAAGACCCTTGATATTCCTCCTTTGGTTGAATGTTCAAGTACCTTGAGTATCACTAAGGATGTGAAGACCTTGGATGTTAGTCCTTTGGTTGCATGATCAAACCCCTTGGACATCACTAAAGATACAAACATTAGCAATTTTCTTAACAACACTTTACTCTCCCTTCATTCCAATGCTTTTCCTTCAAAAGATGAAGCATTAGTGGATGAAGAGAGGTCTCTCACATTAATCCCTTGGGGACGGATGTTGAGCATACTAAAAAAGAAAACAATGTCAATTAAATCATCATTAATAGACTTATTTCGCCTGCTATGGGGATAGTGGATAAGTTTAATAATGTTCCTAAAATAATTGTACATGAGGCACCTAATATGCTTCCTTGCTTCAAACCGGTGATTATGGTTCAAGGTGATCCAACACCACCTCTACCCATGGGTTACATTTTCAATTATGCAAAACAAATTGCTCAAAATCAAGGTGTTCAAAATGTGTCACAACATCACACGATTGCTCACACATACAACACCTATAATAACAAAAAAAGTAAGCAAGCACCAAGTGTGCTTGTTTCTCTTCCATCTTCTCAACCTATCCTACCTCAAGCACCTCATCTTCCTACTCATATTGGTAAAGAATATGATCTTGTCGAGTAGCTCCACACTACTCCAGTTAAGATCTCTTAATGGGATTTAATACGAACATCACCTACATACCACAAAATGCTCCATGAGGCTCTTGAAAAGGTAGTTGTTCCACCTTCTCCTAGACTGAATTATGTAGCATCTCTGTTAGAGTGTATGTAGGTGGCAACATCTGACATATCATTTCAACAACATGAGTTACCTCCCATAGAAGTTGAAAACCAAAATGATGCTCTTATGAGATCTGTGATCTTCAATAGAAAGAGGATAAGACACACTATGATTGATGGTGGATCAGGTCTTAGTGTTTGTGGAATAGATTTGTTATATAAACTCAATGTTAATACATCTTTAAATCAACCAGATGATAAACTCAAAATTTGTGGCTTTGATAATGTTGGTAGGCAATCATTGGGTACTATTTCCTTACTCTTTAGGTTGGACCTAAGACATTGCCTACCCTTATCCATGTCATGCCTAATTCTCTTTCATACAATCTTCTTCTTGGTAGATCATGGATTCATGCCATGGGGATAGTTTCGTCTCTCCTTCATCATTCAATAAAATTCATCTTTGAAAACAAAGTGCATACAATTGAAGTCAATCACACATTGGATAGTTGCTTGACAATAGAAGCGAGACATCAAACTCCTTTGCGTAGTTTGATCCCTTCTTTAACACCACCTTCTGCTGCTAACAATAGTTTTGGTCAGGAAAGTGTTGGTCCTTCGAATGCATTTTTTGGTGATGATTGGGGTTCATTGGATTTTACACCCTCCTTTGTGGGAGAATATAAAATCCCATCCTCACACCATCAAACCTCGAAGGTAAATGAAATTTCTTCAACACAATCTCATACTCCTACAAATTTTACACTTAAATTTAATGATGACAAAACCTTTAAAATAGATGAAGATCTGCCTTCCCCTCGAAGAATGACAGCCATTTGTGATAAATTATCATCTAAATCTAATGAATCATCTAATTCTAATGAGTGTCTTGGTAATGAAGTGGCCTCTTTAGATTTCAATCCCCATGGGATGATTGAAACAAAGATGGACCCTCTTCACCATGATAAAAATAATGATCCTTCTTCTTCAACATATAATCATACTTCTAAAAACAAAGCTAGCCATATGACCTCTCTTCATCCTTCAGTATAAGAGAAGCATTATGGGTGCGGATTCAAAATTCTTTCAAAACAAGGATACAATGGAAATGGGTTAGGATGTAAAGAACAAGGAATTAAGGAGCCTATGGGACCAACACCGTACTTGTCTAAAGTAGGTTTGGGTTTCTAGCCTTCTCCTACATTCTCTCCACCATGTTCACAACAAAAAGGTTTGCTTCCTACTCCCCCTATATCTTCTCTTGTATCTCAACAAGAGTGTCTATTGCCGAGTCTACTCAAAGACTACTTAATCACTCTTCCTCCTCTAAAATGCAAAAAGATTCAAAACAATAAACATTCATCACCTCATTATTGTGCATATCATCAAGCACTTGGCCATTCCACTAATGAATGTTGAGTCTTGGGTGAAAAAATTCAACAAATTCACACAAGGTTTGGTTTAGCATTTCTCACCATGCTTCATGTAGTCCCTAGAGCACCTTGAACTTCTTCTGTCTATGTGGCACCTTGTAGCAATGCTCGGTGTCATACCATGACTACATAGGCCATTGTGTATGTCTGTATGCATTGCCTTGGTTTTCTCTTCTTAGGGGAAACCCCTTTTCATGATGTAGCTTTTGTAAACACATCTCATTTGCTCATGTGCTTTTAGAAAGCTCTTGGGCTTGTTCTATATTTCTTTCTCACTCTACCTTAAAGGTGATTGCTCCCTATTGGAGTTAGAAATCACTTTAATGTGGGGGCATATATCATACTAGGAGCCTTACTTTCTTCTTTCTATCCAAATACTTTTTGATCATATTTGTTACTCCACTCTCTTGGAAAGGATTATAGAAAGCTTGGAAACAAGATCTTGAGTCTATCTTGTTCTCCTAAGGTTGAAGCTTGGAAGCAAGATCTTGAGTCTATCTTGTTCTCCTATGTTGAAACTAGGAAATAAGATCTTGAGTTTATCTTGTTCTCCTAAGTTGAAGCTCCTTGCATGTTTGGGAAAAGGGTTGCGCCAGCAACTAGAGTTTGGTAGTAAGGTCACTTCACCTTCTTATTCTGTAAGGCTTCATGTAAATCCCAAGAGGTAGCTTTGTGTATTCCCTTGAGTGGAAACACTTTTCTTGGTGTGGATTATGTGTATGATGTTTTGTACTTCTCTTATGATTCTTCTTATTTCTAACTAATCTCTTAGCATTCTTCTTTATTGCATCTTGGGGAATGATGCATGGTGATTGAGACATCACTTAGATCAAGGTCTTTCATATTATGTTTTTGTATTATTATTCTCCATGTATTCCTTGTGTATTCTATATATACCTTGTGCCTTATATGTGTGTGCTTTGTATATACTTCGTGTATTGCATACATTCATTGTGGTTGCTCAGGTGTATGCCTTGTTTTATCTTGTGTCTTCTAAGTTCTTCATATATGTGAGTAAATTATGTTATATGTGTCTTATGTGTATGCCAATCATCATAGACTCCTAGAATCCTAAACTTGGGGGCTTGATCACCCTTCAATTTTATTGTCATTCTTTGGTTTCTATGTTGTGTTTGAATTGTGTCTTCTCCATCCTTTAGTATGAGTTTGAACATAAGTTCGTAACCACACTAAAGTGGGGGCTAAATGTTGAGTCATAAAATGTGTACCACCATTTTACCCTTAGTTTAGCTCCTAGATGGGCCTCAAATATTTTCTCTTGTTAATTAGGACCTATTTTAATATCTTTTTGAGCATTAAGCATGTAGTTCTTGATCCCGATGCATGAAACTTGGAAAAGAATCATAAGAAGGGGTTAAGCATACTTTAACTACCCTCTTTCAGGGATTAAGTCGCTAAAGGACTAGGGTGCCCAAGCACCCTGGGCCCTCCTTAGCCCTGCCCTAAATTGTGGCCTTGTCGACTTAGGCCTCTTAAAACATTCCTAATGTTGGCCTTGTGTGGTTTAACTCTCTAGAAATTAGTGAGAATGCACATAAAAGTAAGTTATTCTATTCATTTGAACACCTAACTCTCTCTAGCAAAATCTTGGTGTCGTTAGGGCAAAATCTAGGGCAGAAATCAAAATTGCAGAAATGAAACCTTAACTAGTACCATGAAGCACAAACTATAATTAAAATGCAAAACATAAATGAAATGCAAACCAATTCTCAAACTAGACTTGATTGACCTCCATGGCTCTTCTCCACCTCACATGAGAATGCAAGATTTTGAAGGGCTGATCAATGGGGGATTGTTGGTTGCTCAAGATTTCATTAGCATAACGGTATGCAAGGGCTTGATTGTATATATGAAAATGGATGAGAGATGATTCCAGACTAATTTTGGTAGCAGGAGGCTACTTGAAAACTTGATGTTCAAATGGCTCATGGGAGGCTACCTTTATAGAAAAGACCTGATTTAAATGGATGGATAGGATATAGAGTTATGTTGGATGATATGAATGGTTGAGATTGATTAGGGTTGTTAGGGTTTCCCACTCCAAGAGGGATTGTAGTCATTTGACAAGTGTGTGATGGAGGATAAATGAGACCTATTTTAAATAAAAGATTATTTAAATTAATTTGACATGTGAAGGGGTTAAGTGGAAGATGTAGCATGTGACACTTGTTTGAATGTGGTGAAAGGTGAGGGATTAATTCAAATATTTTATTTGAATTATGTGAGACATGTGATAAGGGGAAATTAATTAAATAAATGGATTTATTTAATTAATTGGGAATGTGATTAAGTGGGATGACCTAGGACCTAGGGAAAAACATTACAAGGTCATGTCAACTAGGGGATGGTCAAGACATGGACAAATTTTAGTGTCTACATTTTTCCCCTCTTTGAGATGATATTCAAGATGATACAATTTATGTCAACATCATTTCAAAGAAGATAAGGAAATGGGATGATGATGAAAGAATAGGTTGATGATGCCCCCTCGAGAGGATAGCTGGGTTGGAAAAACATGAGTAGGCTCTCGAAGTGAAAGGGACGAGTTAAAAGAAAGATAAGGGAATGGCTAGAAGAAGTCAAGGATGCGTTATGCTACAATCAAAGTGAGAAACCATGGTGTTTGATATAGCACTAGATGTTATGCACCAAGGTATAAGGACCAAGGTGATGATGTGTCTCGTGCCCCACTGTAATACAACCTTGTCTAGATACAAGATATGAATATTAGTTGGGTTAGATACAGATTTGAAATAAATGCAAGTAAAAATGATAACACACAAGAAAGAAAGCAAGCATAAACAAATGATTCAAAAACAAACAAGGTATTGCCCCTATCAAGTTGTAAACCAATGATTAAGTGATTGATGATTAATGATAATGGTGTCTGGTTTCAGAAATGAAACATGTCGTCTAAGACGCTTGGTCTGTTTTCAACAATGCAACATCCTGTTTAAGACAATTGATTGATTGACACTAGTGTTGTTGGCTATGCGAGCAACACTAGAATTTGATTAACTGATTGATTTGGTTTACGTCAAGATTAAGATCAAGACCATTGAATGTGATTGGATAATTTGACTTTATTCATTATCTTGATTGGTATGAATTAAGGATGACTTGCATTTGATTTATTGCTTGGAGTTGATTGGAAGAATGATTGGATGAATGATGATGAATAGATTTGATTTATTGAATGATTTGAAGAATTGATTTGAAATGATAAGGATGATTAAATTGGATGAAGTGATTGATTTGATTATTTGATTGATTTGATGAAGTGGATTTGAGGAATTGGATTGACTAGATTGATTTGAATGATTGAATTAATGAGTTGGATTGATTTGAGTGAATTGATTGAGTTGGTTTGATTTGGAATGAATTGATGAATTGATTGGAAGAAATGATTTGGTTGGATAGGATGGAGTGAGGTGATGATTTGGATTCAATTTATTGCTTGGATTTTTTTATTGATATATGATATTTTTTGTGATTTTTGACATATTTTGATTTTTTGGGAGTTTGAATGTTGTGATTTTTTTTTTGTGTTTTTTTTGAAATGTTTTGGAATGGCATTGGATGACAATTTTGATAGCCTTTATGCTAGATACCAATGATAAGGGGGAACCAAGTCTAGGTGCAAGGATGAATGTAGGATTGGAATAACGGATAAAACGATATGCGATAATGGATGGGATGGATGTACACATAAAAGAGCAAGGATGTGATCTCCAAAGGCTATGTTGCATAGGAATAACATGCCCCATTTTAGGTGGAATTCTTTGACATGAAAAGGCTTATGACAATAGGAACGATAGGATCATTTGGAAAGGGATGAGGTATATCAAGAGATAACCAAAACATTTGTCAACATTGTGCCCCCAATCTTTATTCAGATCAAAAGGAGAAGGGGAGGATGGATAGATAGAAATGTGGGTATGTGTATGTGGGATGGGAAATGATAGGATAGGAAATGGTATCAAGGAAATGATAGGAAATGATAGGATGAAAAAATGATAGGAGGATGAGACAACGTGCCCCCAAGTGTAGGTGACATAGAAGATCAACTTACAGATGATGCTTGTTTGCCAGGTTTTCATCATGGTACTTATCCAAGGTGCTACCAAGGGTGGTTTTCACCATTGGACAAAAGGATTTCTCTTTACTTTTTTAATTTTTTTGCTTTTTTGACTTTTTGACTTTTTTATTTTTTATTGACTTTTTGATAGAAGGTGAATATGGATAGGAGGGACTCAAGTGTCTAGTACCATGAAGGTGATAGTCCCATTAGAGATGGATGTCGTCGCATGGACCATTTCAAGTCATTGTGCTCATCGATATTGGCAAGGGATTGCATGAGAGGGAGATGGATTGGGTAGATATTGAATTATGGAGGGAACAATAGGGGATTATGATGTGGATTAAATGTAGGTTAATGAAAATATGGATGAAAGGCTTATGCCAAAACATGGGCCATAGGGAAGTGATAGGTGAAATATGTAGGAAAATAGTTGAATGATGGGGTGATGAAGGGATGGAAAGGAATAATGACCAACGGTTGTGCACATTGTGATAAACATTGCAGCCTTTGATTAGAAGGTGGTGTAGGAAGCAATGACAATGTTTGCTTAGTGGATGGATGATGTAAGCATTTTGGTACCTACATACACTTAGTATTTTTATGATTTTTGCTTGACTTGTGGGATTTGTTTATGGAATGGGAGTTTTGGGATGATTGGATGGAAGAGGATGGGTGGGATTTTTGAGAGGTAGATGCCTCATTTGACTTTTTTTTATTTAGGGACCCATACCATTTTAGTTTTTGACTTTGCTTTTGGAGGTATGGGCTTGGATGGATTTTTGAATGTACCTTGCTTTAAATTTTTGGATTGATGTCCTAAGGCATTAGGGTCCTTAGGATTTTTAGCTTTATGAGTGTAGGCATCCATTTTTTTTGTTTTTGAATCCCTTAGGCATGGTGGAGTGAGTGGAAGCTTCATGTTTACATGATGTGTGCATTGATTGGTCATGATTAGGAATGTAAGAATATTTATGGATGATAGGAATCTTAGGTGTTGGTATAAGTGGAGGTAAAGTGGATGGATGGACATTAGGAGTTGGAAGTAGTGGAGGTAAATTGGATGGTGGAAGGTGTATGGTCACATGCTTTTGACATTTGTAGGATGAGGGAGGCAGAATGGAAACATATGTTTTGGGTATATGATAGGATGCGTGATGGAAGGAGGTAGACTTAGGATGAATGGAGGAAGTACTAACATTGTTAGGTTTTTTACCTTGGGGTGCATATCCAAGGCCATATGAGCGTGGGGGGACATTGACATGTACGGGCTCCAAAATACCTTGTCCGTGAAGGCCTAGGCCTTTGTCTTGGTAGTTCATGTTTTGGAGCATGCGATGGACAATGGGACTAGGTGTGCTTTGGACATTAGACACGAGTTCATTATTGGATGGATAAGGCTAAGTGGTGGACAAAGGTTGTTGTTGTCCAAAGGAAGAACATTCATGGATGAAGGCGGTAAGACCAATAGGATATGTTGGTGGAGTTAAAGTGGGATCGATGGTGGATGAAGAAGGATCATTAGGATTTTGAGTATCCTTATACATGTTAAGATACAAGTTATTTGTTTGATCTTCTATGTATACATGGGAGGCATGTGTCTCATCATGACAAGTGGAAGTTGGTGGATCATGGATAGGTGGAGTGGCAAGCTCTTGACCATGGAACGCATAAAGTTGGCTAAGTGGATCATCATGGCCTTCTTGATAATAGAGGGGATCTTGATCATATATGGGATCTTGGTCATGAATGGGGACAAGTGTGTTATGGATGGGATCAATGGAAGAGCTTTGATATTGACTGAAATAAGGGCTAGCTATTTTGTCATGCTTAGGACAATGCTATTGACTTAGCTTTTGACTTTGAGTGGAAGTGGATGACTCCTGGATAGGTTTGATAAATTCTTGATGGTTGATGACATAAGGGTGTGATGGGTTTCAACTAGGACATATAGGATCAATAGGTTGTTGACCACATGATGGAGTTGGAGGAATAAGCATTGCATTCAAAGGATCATTGCCGAGTGCCAAGGTAGGTGTTTGACATGGGGATAAGTTGTTCCTTGCTAGTAACCATTGGATCGTGCATCCTTTTCAAGTGCATGTGTGGAAGGACAATATAGTGGATGGACAATGAGGGTAGATGATGTGGACTTGTGGTTAGTATTAGGTAGAGCAGAAAGTTGCCATGGTGGAGGGATAAGAGGGATAGATGGTGTTATAGAATTATGGTTCGTATGTTGATTGGATAGAAGATCAAAGGGATTGAGTGAAGTGGTAGATTTGGATGACACTACATGTCTACTTTTGTAATGTTTGAACTTAGGGCATGGATTTAATGGGGGATTAGATGATGGTAAGGCTAGTGAATGGATTGCATAGACTAGGTTGATGTCTCCCTTGTCAAAGGTGGCATTAGGACTTAAAAGGCATTTGATTATGTTGCCAAGGTGGACTTGGACTCACATGTGTTTGTTGTGAAGTTACTTGATAGGTTGATGTAGCATTGAAATGGAAAGAAGTGGAATTGGAAGATGTGACATTGATTTGATAGGTGGATGAATTGGTTGATGTGGCATTGGCTTAGAAAGAAGTTGGATTGGAAGATGTGGCATTGACTTGGAAAGTAGTTGGATTGGATGATGTGGAGGGGGATGACACATAGGTTTGAGGTGGCATTGGTTGAAGTGAATGGATAGAGATGATGTATTTGTTGGATTTGACAAGTGGAAATGAATTGTTGGGTTTGGACTAGAAGGTGTTGGATTTGGGGTGATTTGATTTGTTGGAAGTTTTGGAAGAGGGCTTGAAGCTGGTGTATGGTTTGTTGATCAAAATGTTGGGGTACTTGGTGAAGTGTTTGAAGGAGGTTATGAGTTCGGATGCTAGGACTTTGTTCTTGAATGTCGGCATGGTGTCACGCATGTGTCTAAGTCTTTGCATGTTGGCTTGTTCTTCAAGGTATGCAACATAGTTCATGTCATCATTAGAAGGAAGAGGAGGAGCCCCTTGAAGTATGATTTTTGGTTGAGGTTTTGTCTCATGATTAGAGGGATAGCCCCCTTGAATCATGATCTTTGGCTTAGGTTTTGTCGATCATGATTTGGATTAGAGGGGTGGTCTCCTTGGATTATGATTTTTGGTCTTGAATTTGTCTCATTATTTGCACTAGAGGGATGGCCCCCTTCGACTATGATTTTGGGCTTAGGATTGGGATTGGGCTTGTTTATGATTAGGGCCATTTTGACAAGTGTTGATTAGGACTAGGTTAATGTAGAATGATTTGGAATGAAGTGATTGGATGATTAGGAATGAAGATGATATGATTAGGGATGATTAGTATTGGATTAAGATATGATTAGGATGTTATTAGGAATGAAAGGGTTTTGATGTTGTTTAGATAAATGACAAGGATGACATTGATTGGAAATGTGAAATGATGATTAAGATAATGATTTGGATAGAATGATTAGGAATGATGTGGAATGATAAGATTGGGTGACTTGGATTGATTAGGATGATGACTAGAATGATTAGGATATGAATGGAATGATTACGATTGAAATTGATTGGACTAGAATGAAGATGATTAGGATAATGTTGATTGGATAATGTAGAACGACGAGGAAATGATTAGGATGAATGTTGAATGATGAAGATAGGATTAGAATATGATTGGAAGTGATTAGGATAGAATTGCTTGGATGATGTGTAATGACTAGAATGATGTTGATTTGGTGATGTAGAATGACAAGGATATGATTAGGACTGGATTAGGATGATTCAGATGTGATTAGGATGATGATTAGAGTGAAAATTGAATGATAAAGATATGATTGGACTATGATTAGGATTTGAATTATGATGACTTGGATATGATTAAGATATGAAGTGGCTAGGAAGGGTGATTAGGATGAAAGTGATTGGATTTGAATTTGTTGGAAGAATGTTTAGAATGACTTGTCTTTATGTGTTTGTTGTTTAGAGTTTGATTTGGAAATGTTCAATCAAATGATCACACATGTACAAACATGAATCACTCATGCAAGACACATAAGCAATTTTGAATTTGAAATTGAAGAATGTGATGATGATTAAACAAGCACATGTGGAAGACACATCAACAAGCCCTAGAATTAGTCAAGTGGGGTATGGCCAATTAGGTCTTAAACTAGGAAGCACAAGGTTGACTAGGGAAATGACATGAAAGGGAAATCCTTCCACACAGCCAAGAGAAAGGGGTAACCCACCCTTCACCTTCACTTCCCAAAGGTATAAAGTTCTTTGGGACTTAGCCAAGAGTGACAAGATTTTGACTCCCATGGAGGGTGTCTTTTGATTCAACATTGTTTGACTTGGAGTGGTGTGTCTCTAAGTTGGCCTCCTAATAAAGGGTAAACAAAAGAAAATGAAATGAGGTGTTTTTGATCTCCAAATCACCTAGCAGTGCAAGGAGAGAGTATACACACACACTTGATTCACACTCACACTTGTTAATTGCCCTTAAGAAAATCAAAATGTGTGGTGTGAATATGAATGGATGAGAGGTGTTTTTTATTCTTAAGATGGCACGAAATGCATGAGAAGAGCATACATGCCTTCAATCGCAATCAAATTCACCAAATAGTTCAAGAACTGGTTCTTTTTATGTCCAAGTCAAAATGTGAATGGAAGACACTTGTTCGTTTTATGCTCAATTTTGATGTGTGATAGCAAGCAATGTTTGTTTTAGAGCCCAAAATCCAAATGTGTTTGCAAACAAGATGGATTGATTGAATGAAAGAGATGAAAGATTAGAATGAAGGCACCTGATTAATTCTCTATCCAAGCTATTGTGTGACTGATGTAAACGTTGTTCTAGCCCCGTGAGGTTACCTACAAGCCACAAAATAAAAAAAGAAACAAGTAAACTAGCCAAGAAGACCATTATGTGAAAAATCAAGAATTTGATGAAATATGATGCAAATGAATAGATACAAAAAAATGGATTACATGAATAGATTCTAGATGAAATTCTATGTACTTTTAAAAGAGATTTCACAAAAAAAGTATCAAAAATGCAAAAGTGATGCTCATTTGAAGTTTGCAATGAACTTTGACTTTGACTACAAGAAAAGGTTGGAAAATGGTATAGTCACCTGATAATTCCTGCTTATATATGAAGTTCATCCTACCATGTTTTCGGTGAATCCTCATTTGCATGAATTGGCCTCTGTATGCAAAATTTATGAGAAAAAGAAAAATAGTGCCCTATTAGGGCTTGAAAGGGAACTAGGGAACCTTGATGGTTAAGAAAATGCTAACAGTTAGTGTTGAATTTGGTCACATGTGGTGGTCTAGGCTAGTGGTTACAGTGTGGTTATGGCTAGTTTAGCCCACAATCATTCATATGACCATGGGTGACTCAAGGGAAAAAAAAAAAAAAAAACAAAGATTAAAAACAAAGAGGGGCTTGGTGCTTTAGCCCCCCTCCCCCTTTTCCCCTCTGCTAGTCTTTGATACGACTGTAGTCTTAAGGAAAAAGAAGGACAATGGTAGACTTTTTAATGGTTAAGGTTTGCGATAGGCTTAAAGTCCATGACAACCAGTTAGGCAGTTTAGGGTTTTGAAGGGTTTTGTGAGTGGTGTTTGGAAGACCAGCACATAGTTGTGAATGTGACCACAGGTTGAATCTTTGAAGATTGCAACCACTATGCAAGGGGCGGCAACCTGAGACAAGAGTGGAGTCTCAAGGATTACTAGAAGTGATGGAAGATGGAAAATAGTGGCGATCGGGTAGTTTATAGGTTGCGACCAGGTGTCTCGGAGGTGGCGACAAAGCGAAATGTTGGTTGTCGATGGATAGGAGTGGTAATGGCCATAGAGGCAGTAACTTAGGGTTTTTCTGAGAGAAGAGGTCAGCCCTTGGGGTGGCCGATGGAGATCTTCTAGGAGGTGGGAGATTGGGGTTTAAAACGGAGGTGATGACATTAAGGTTAAAACACAGATAGGAAGGTGTGTAAGGTGAGGGATGGTAGAGGATTGAAAGGTGGTGGTCGAAGTCTTGGTTATAGATGGAAGTGGTAGAGGTCGGTGGAAATGGAGCAGTGGGTATGCCCATGGTGGTGGCTGAGCCATTCACAGGTGGCGACTATCAAACAAGAGTGGCAGTCGGGTGCTTACAACCAATGGTAGCTAGGGTTTGGACTACACTAGCAGTGGCAACCATAAAACAACACCCCTGATTAAAAAACACTAAACCTTTGAATAAAACCTATAACCTACAAATAAATAGACATAAAATAATGAGGGCGTATGGTGTTGTAGACTGTATGGAAGGTCCATACAGTATGGATCTACCAAGTAATTTTTTTTTTAAATTACAAAAAATTTCTATAACCAAAATATAGAAAATTTTATGTCAACCTTCACCTGTGAGGCCTCTCGGACGCAACAATGAGGTCCATTTCAGGCCAGGAGGTCACCTGCAGAAGTTGACTTCTAGAAATTGATAAAAAACTTTAGATTTGCATGATTTCACGTTGGGTTCACCAAAATATTGTTAGGACAAAATCTAGGGAAGAAATCAAAATTGCAGAAATGAAACCCTAACTAGCACAATGAAGCACAAACTAGAGTGAAAATGCAAAACATAAATGAATTGCAAACCAATTCTCAAACTAGACTTGATTGACCTGAGCCATGGCTCTTCTCCACCTCGCATGAGAACGCAAGATTTCAAAGGGTTGATCAATGGGGGATTGTTGGTTGCTCAAGATTTCATTAGCATACCACTATGCAAGGGATTGATTGTATATATGAAAATGGATGAGAGATGATTCCAGACTGATTTTGGTAGCATGAGGCTACTTAAAAACTTGATGTTCAAATGGCTCATGGGAGGCTACCTTTATAGAAAAGGCCTAATTTGAATGGATGGACAAGATTGAGAGTTATGTTGGATGATATGAATGGTTGAGATCGATTAGGGTTGATTAGTGTTTCCCACTCCAAGACGGATTGTAGTCATGTGACAAGTGTGCGATGGAGGATAAGTGAGACCTATTTTAAATAAAAGATTATTTAAATTAATTTGACATGTGAAGGGGTTTAGTGGGAGATGTAGCATGTGACACTTGTTTGAATGTGGTGAAAGGTGAGGGATTAATTCAAATATTTTATTTGAATTATGTGAGACATGTGACAAGGGGAAATTAATTAAATAAATGGTTTTATTTAATTAATTGGGAATGTGATTAAGTGGGATGACCTAGGACCTAGGGAAAAACATTACAAGGTAATATCAACTAGGGGATAATCAAGACATGGAAAAATTTTAGTGTCTACAATTGGCACTCTTGCACTCTCTCTCTTTCTATCTCATACTCTCTACAACTCTCTATTGTGGATTATTGTTGCAACACTGACATATTGTAGGTCTTGTGAAGATCTTGGAGGCTACACCAACTTCTTAAGTCAAGTTCTGATGCCATCTATAAGCATGCAATGGTTTCCATGCTCATGGTGACTTCCTTCCTTCATGCTTTGTCTTAGCATTCCATTCTACTTTGGACTTTCCTCTCCCTTGCTAGGGCACATGCTCTTTATCTATCATCTTTGATATTGTGGATGTGGAAACACCATTTATGGGGCTTGACTAAGGCAATCTCCTAAATAGCACCCAACCATTTTCCTTCTTGCATGTGTGCAGGTTGGTCGAACAGATTCTAGGAGCTGATTTTTAGGAAGAAGACTAAGGTTGCTATTACAAACCAACTACGAAATAAGTTTTTGCTAACCCTAATTAGGGTCTAGGGCACCCAAGCACCCTTGTCCTTGGTATTTTGACCTATGAAATCAGGTTCTCCTCTATTTACTGATCTTTGTGCTTCTTTTGGATTGTCCATATCTATTTCCGATTGTCTTTTATGCACTGATCTTCATCAACTAGGGTTTCATGTCTTCACTCTAGCTTGATTGATTGGATTTGGTTAATTCCTTATAAATAAAAAAAAAGGGCACAACCCATGTAGTTTGTCTCTCCTTCTAAATAGAATCCAAGCTTGGTTTGTGCCCCAATGTTTTGTAGAAGAGGGTTTGACCTAGTTTGTGTTGATAACTGAGAGGAGGGGGGTGAATCAGTTATCCTTAATTCACTTTTAGTTCAGACACTTAAATCCACTTTTGTTAATCAATAGCATAGCAATTAATCATTCATGAAAGCATAAGACATAAACACTAGAGTAGATACACATCAACACATGAAACACCAAGATTTTGACGTGGAAAACCCGGTTAAGGGAAAAACCATGGGGTGATTAACCCAAGGATTATTCTCTGTTAGAAGAATAAGAAAAATAGATGACACATGCCAATTAGGGCTCACAGCCCGAGCACACTGCTCACAAGAGGCACACTGCCTACAAGAGACACATTGTCTACAGGATAACAAGTATTACAAACTTGAATTGGTGATTGACATCTTTACCATGCCTGGATCAGTTCCATTTAAGCCCAAAAACTCCTACTCTATTTCTCGCACTTCTCTTCGCTATATCACGCTCATTACCACATGACACACTACAAAATGAATTCACAAACCCTTATTTATACAAGACATCGACTTAGGAACAATCATCTAAGTCGACAAACACCTACAAGATCATTCACAAGACGTGTAATACATCCGGTCGGCCTGTCTCAAGAAGAACACCAACAACCGGTGGTCTTTACATCAAATCCAAACTCTAACTTCAATGCGGACCACCAATAAGAATTGTACACTATCCAAGGATTACCAAAGCCTTTCCTGAGTCATCAAGAACATCTGCACTTTATCAACTTACTAGAATTCTTCTCTTCTTCATCCGGAACTTCAAGAACACAGTCTGCCACCATTGTCATAATGCAAAAGGTTCTTTCGGACCTCCAAACAATGCACAAATCAAGTTGTCACTTCAAACTGAAATCTTCAACACTCTCTCCAATCCACAGAATGAGATAATGTAATTCTGGAGCTCACTAGACCAATCTGTGACACTCTGTCACCACTAAACGCCTGCCGGAACCAGTTCTACACAAACAGCCATAACTTCTTCAAATCTTTATGCAGACCTCTGAAATCTTAACTGGAACATCTCAAGACTCATATCTACAAACCCTTTAAATGGTATCCTTTGATTTGCAACCTATTGAGTACTTTTGCCTTCTTCTCATCACTATTCTTCACTATTCCTGATGGAGACTAGTTTTCTCAATATCCTCAGCACGCAGCTCATCCAATCCTTCTTATCAATGTAATAAGAGTATGTTGACATCAATGACAATACTGGTTAACCTCGTACTTGCAACAATCTCCTCCTTTGTCATTTATGGCAACATATGATGTGAAAAACCATTAAGATAAGAACTTCTCCTTTCTTTCACAGCTCCCCCTATCAGCAGCAACTCTTCACATGTCTTCTCTTCCTTTACTACTCCCCCTTTGATCATCAACCACTTGTTTTTCACATGTCTTCTCTCCCTCTTTGACATCAATGGCAAAGGGCTCATACTTGCAATTCTAACACATCAGAATCATACCAACTGCTCCCCCTTAGTAGCAGCTCCCCATCATCAATCTGGATCACAAGATATGACTGTGATATCAACCAGACTGATGCACATCAGTGCATCCTAGTTCATCACCAGAGGGGCCATGACCCCTAATTTCTCCCTGAGAAACTCAAAAGAGTCCTTGGGAAGAGGTTTAGTAAAAATATTTGCAAGCTGATCCTTGGAGGGCACATACTCCAATCTGACTTCACGCTTGTTCACTTGTTCTCTCAAAAAGTGAAATTTGATAGATATATGCTTGGTCTTAGAATGAAATACCAGATTCTTAGAAATATTTATTGTACTTGAATTATCACAGAAAATTGTGATAGGCTCCTCATATTCTACTTGAATATCTCTTAGCATTTGCTTCATCCACAAAAGTTGAGTGCAACTACCTATTGCTGCAATGTATTCTACTTCTGTTGTAGATAGGGATATTGCTTCTTGTTTCTTGCTTAGCCAAGAAACCAACCTTTTTCCCAAAAAGAATGCTCCTCCACTTGTACTCTTCCTATCATCGACATCTCCTGCCCAATCTGCATCTGTATATGCATGAAGAGAAAAGTCATGATCTCTGGGATACCATAGGCCATACTCAACTGTTCCTTTCAAGTACCTAAAAATTCTTTTGATTGCCATGACATGAGATTCTCTGGGATCAGCCTGGAATCTCGCCACAAGACCAACAGCCTACATTATATCTGGTCTAGTCTGAGTGAGATACAGTAATCCACCAATCATTGATCTGTACTTTGTCTGATCTATCTTAGGAGAGTAATCATCTTTGCTCAACTTACATCCAGTATCCATGGGAGTGTTTATTGGCTTTGAATCTTCGATTCCAAATTTCTTCAATAGTTCTTTCACATATTTAGTCTGAGAGATAAAGATTCCTTTCTCTGTCTGAGTAATTTGCAGACCCAAGAAGAAATTCATTTCACCGAGCATTGACATTTCAAACTCACTTTTCATTTGGTTTGCAAAGGTTTTACACATACTATCTCTTCCTCTAAAGATGATATCATCAACAAATACTTCAACAATCAAGATGTTTTCATGATCAATTTGGAAATATAGGTTACTATCAGTAGTACCTTTGTTGAAACCAATCTTCAAAAGATGTTTATCCAATCTCTCATACCATGCTCTTGGGGCTTGCTTTAGACCATACAGTGCTTTCTTTAATTTGCAGACCATATCACCATGCTCAAATAATTGAAATCCATCCGATTGTTCAATGTACACCTCTTCTTCTAGGTCACCATTCAGGAAAGCAGATTTGACATCCATCTGATACACTTTGAAATCTTTGAAGACAGAAAATGCAAGAAATAGTTTGACTACTTCAATTCTTGCCATCGGAGCAAAGGTTTCCTCAAAATCAATCCCTTCTATTTGAGAGTAGCCTTTGCAGACTAATCTGGCCTTATTTCTGATTACTTCACCAACTTCATTTAGTTTGTTCTGGAAGACCCATTTGGTTCCAATCACATTCTTGTTTCTAGGTCTAGAAACAAGATCCCAAGTGTGATTTTTCTCAATTTGCATTAATTCTTCTTCCATTGCTTTTGTCCAATTTTCATCATTGCATGCTTCATTTATTGTCTTAGGTTCAATCTTTGAAATCAGACAACATTCATTTGAATTTTGAGCAACATTCCTTCTAGTTTGCACACCTTTGCTTTTGTCACCTATGATCTGATTTTCAGAGTGGTTCAGTCTTACATACCTTAGAATTTTAGGAGTTTCTTGCACTTCTACTTCTTGATCATTCTCATTCAGACCTGTCTCTTCTTCCTGATTTACCAGATCAGTCTGAATTTGACTTTTAGGAGAGGATGGAGCTCCTTGAACTAGAACATCATTCTGATCATCTTCATCATACTCATAAAATCTTGAGGGCTTCTCAATACCTTCATCAACCTTCACATTTGTACTTTCTATCATCTTTCTCTGTCTCTTATTGTAACACCAGTATGCTTTGCTTTGAGTGGAGTAACCCAAGAAAATTCCTTCTTCACTTCTAGCATCAAACTTTCCTAGATCTTCATCTCTTTTAATGTAACACTTGCTACCAAATACTCTGAAATATCTCACAGTGGGAGTGATGCCAAACCAAAGTTCATAAGGATTCTTACCGGTATTGCTTCTGATTTGAACTCGATTGAGAGTGTAGACTACAGTGCTGACAGCTTCTTTCCAAAACATCTGGGGAACATTTGCTTCCATCATCATTGTCTTGGATGCTTCTTGGATGGTCTGGTTCTTTCTCTCAACTACTCCATTCTGCTGTGGAGTCCTAGGAGCAGACAATTGTCTCTTTATACCATGCTTCTCACAAAAGTCTATGAATTCACCGGATGTGAATTCACCACCTCTATCAGACCTTAGACATTTTGGTTTCAATCTGGTTTGATTCTCTACCATAGCCTTGAAGATTTTGAACTTCTCAAAAGCTTCTATTTTCTCTTTCAGAAAGGTAACCCACATCATCTGGGAATGGTCATCAATCAATAACATGAAGTATCTATCACCTTGCATACTCTTGATTCTTGTCGGACCACATAGATCAGTATGAACTAACTCCAATAATCTAGTAGAGGACTGATCCTTGCTTTTGAATAAAACTCTGCTCTATTTACCTAGTTGACATTCTTTGCACATACTATTTGTAGGTTTTACCAACTTTGGAAGATCTCTTACAACCTGAGTATTGCTTATCTTGATGATGTTATCAAAATTTACATGACACATTCTTCTATGCCATAACCAACTCTGATCAACTTGAACAAACAGACAACTTTTATTAGTACCAACTAGATGGAAGATATTACCTTTTGTTTGAGTACCAGATGCAATCTCAGTTTCGAAGCTTTCAAAGATCCTGCATCTTCCATTCTTGAACCGGAGATCATAGCCTTTGTCTACCAACTGACCAACACTGAGAAGATTGTGCTTCAATCCTTCAACATATAGTACATTACCGGTTTTGTTCTTCCCATCAAAAGAGATAGTTCCCCTACCTCTGATTCTACCAGCAGAATTATCACCAAACTTTACCATTCCTCCTTCATACCTTTCCAAATCTAAGAACTTGTTCTTGTCACCTGTCATATGGTGAGAGCATCCACTGTCAATAACCCAATCATCCTTTTCTTTAACTTGAGCAACCAAATCTCTCTCTACCACCTTATGATTGGTAGATATTGGATCTTCTTCCTTGATGGCAATAAATACCCATTCATTTCCAGATTTGTCTCCTATCTCTGATTCATCATCTATTACTCCTTCATTATCAGCTTCTTCATGAACATAATAACAATTCTTTTGGAACCTTTGTTTGTTAGAATTTGATCTTGTGGATCTTTCCAGACATCTTGAGGCAAAGTGACCAATCTTATTGCAGTTGAAGCACTTAAAGGGTAATTTTCCTTCATACTTACCGGATCCCCTTGGCAATCTTTTTGCAATGAGGGCTTCAAGTTGAGCTGTTTCTGCTTCTTCCTCTTCCATGTCTTTTCTTGCTTGATCATACCAAGATAACTTCCTTGAAGAATTTTCTCCCGGATCAAATCTTTGTTTGCCTTTCACATAGGCACTGGCTTTGAATGCAGATTCAGTCTTGGGGGGATCATCTCCAAACTCGGTCATTTCAAATGCAGCCAGTTTGCCAGCCAATTGCTCTCTTGTGATAGTTGTATGGGCTCTGAATTCATCAATGGCAGCAACCTTGATTTTGTAGGCAGCAGGAAGGGATCTGAGAATTTTGCAAACAATCTCATTTTAATCCAAAACTCCACCAGCATTCCTAATTCCACACACCAGCTCATTTACTCTTGGCATAAAGGTAGTGATATTTTCATCATCTCTCATCTTCAATCTTTCAAATTTCCCTTTGAGACTCTGCAACCTTGCACTCTTAACAAACTCATCTCCTTCATGCAAAAGTTCTAGTTTAATCCAGATCTCATAGGTAGTTGGTAGGTCAATAACATTTGAGAGCTCTGAGTTAGTTAATGCACTTAGAAGAGCCTCTTTAGTTTGTAGATTGCTTTCAGCATCTGTGATTTCATTTAGAGTTGTCGGACCACCCTGTGGAGGTGTATATGCCTTTGTGACCATGGACAAGTACGCCTTTCCCATACACTCCAAGTGACATTTCATGCAGCCTTTCTAAAGAGTGAAGTTGGTCCCATCAAACTTTGGACTGTCCTTCTTGTATGACAATAGCCTGGATCTCCTCAAGCGGTTAAGCTCTTTGTAGAGGAACCTTGCTCTGATACCAATTGTTGATAATTGAGAGGGGGGGTGAATCAGTTATCCTTAATTCGCTTTCAGTTCAGACACTTAAATCCACTTTTATTAATCAATAGCATAGCAATTAATCATTCATGAAAGCATAAGACATAAACACCAGAGCAGATACACATCAACACATGAAACACCAAGATTTTGATGTGGAAAACCCGGTTAAGGGAAAAACCACGGGGTGATTAACCCAAGGATTATTCTCTATTAGAAGAATAAGAAAAATAGATGGCACATGCCAATTAGGACTCACAGCCTAAGCACACTACTCACAAGAGGCACACTGCCTACAAGAGACACAGTGTCTATAGGATAACAAGTATTACAAACTTGAACTGGAGATTGACATCTTTACCATGCCTAGATCAGTTCCATTTAAGCCCAAAAACTCCTGCTCTGCCTTTTGCACTTCTCTTCACTATATCATGCTCATTACCACACGACACACTACAAAATGAATTCACAAACCCTTATTTATACAAGACATCGACTTAGGAACAATCATCTAAGTCGGCAAACACCTACAAGATCATTTGCAAGACGTGTAATACATCTAGTCGGCCTGTCTCAGGGAGAACACCAACAACCAGTGGTCTTTACATCAAATCCAAACTCTAACTTCAATGCAGACCACCAATAAGAATTGTACACGATCCAAGGATCACCAAAACCTTGCCTGAGTCATCAAGAATATCCACACTTTATCAGCTTACTGGAATTCTTCTCTTCTTCATCCGGAACTTCAAGAACATAGTCTGTCGCCACTGTCATAATGTAAAAGGTTCTTCTAGACCTCCAAACAATGTACAAATCAAGTTGTCACTTCACACTGACATCTTCAACATTCTCTCCAATCCATAGAATGAGATAATGTAATTCTGAAGCTCACCGGACCAATCTGTGACACTCTGTCACCACTGAACGCCTGCCAGAACTAGTTCTACACAAACAGCCATAACTTCTTTAGATCTTTATGTGGACCTCTAAAATCTTAACTGGAACATCTCAAGACTCATCTACAAACCCTTTAAACAGCATCCTCTGATTCACAACCTATTGAGTACTTTTGCCTTCTTCTCATCACTGTTCCTGATGGAGACTAGTTTTCTCAATATCCTCAGCACACAGCTCATCCAATCCTTCTTATCAATGTAATAAGAGTATGTTGACATCAATGAAAACACTGGTTAACCTCATACTTGCAACAGTTTGATCCATTAAGCTAGTCTCTCTTTTCTACTAAATAGGAATCAATCATCAAAAACTCATATTAAAACTAATCTACCACTAGGTGTAAAAAATGCAAAAAGGAAAGGGGGAAGAGAAGGAAAAACAAAAACAAAAACAAAAACAAAAACAAAAATCCAAACCTATCCTGATCCTCCCTACGCACCATTGATAAATGGACAAAGTCAACTTGAACCAATCTCCACTAGACCCATTATTGAAATCCCAATGTGAGACGGTGCAATCTTCAAGGAAGAAATATCATGCATGAAAGATGATGAATCCAAGTGTACAAAAATAAGTTCAGTTGACCACACAAAACACCCTACCATCAGTGGGACAATAGTGGTAAAAACACATGTTGAGGTTTATCGATATTAATTGAATTAAATGCACAAATTTTAATGACAAAGAAATAAATTTGGAGTTTGGAAACCCATATTGGCCAAAAAAATGCAAGAAATGGAGTAAAAAAAAAGAATTTTATTCAAATTCAAGGGTTCCAAACTCCAATAGGTTATGCAGTGAGATACAATGAGCACTACACAAGTATTTAAAGTTAGTTTGGATAGAATTATCAATTGTTTTCGGTCCAAAAAATATGACAAAATGACAAAAACTTTTCAAAGATGAAAATCCATGTGTTGGCTCTTCACATTCACTCTTTTCCCTTTATTTTGCATCTTCATTTGAAATAATTTTCGTACTTCACCTCCAAAACATTTTTTTTTTCGAACAACTCTTCCACTTTGCTTTCACATTTTCAAATAGCTACATTTTTTACACAATGGACAATAAAAATTTCCCAATACCTGCAAAGTATATTCCCTCACACAACTCCTTTCTTCTAAAATAATCCTGCAGTAGTTGTGGAATTTAATAGTGGATCCTATATGCTCAAAATCATGACTTGGTGGCCTCAAAGGTGGTTGAGTCAGTTTTGGAGAGCACATGGACCCTCTCTCCTTGCCATGGGGTGAACCTCCATGTCACTCTCACTCTCATAGAAGTAGCTAGTCAAGAGGAGGTGAGACATGCGGGTGGTCTGGCTTGCTAGAGAGTTGGACTTCACGGAGAGGGGTCGACCAGTCTTGGGGCCTGTGTTGTGCGCTTGTGCAGATGTGGTGTTCTGTGACCATAGTTGTAAAGATAACTATATGACCCGAAGGGTCACTAGTCACCATTCTCCTGTTGTGGTTTCTAATATTCCACCATTGTGTGTATAGGCTATTGTTCTCATTGATGTTTTGTTGTCGTTTGAGTTGTTGGATGATCGCTTGTTGTATCAAGAGTTGTCTAAATGCTTCTTGTTGTTGTTGTATGACTAGTTGGTCTTGTTGCTATCTTGGGTGGATATCCTCTATTTCGTCGAGGATTGCCCTCACCCACTCACCTCTAAGTCTAGGGCACATTCGTCAGCCGAGACAAGAGATTGGCGGTTTTGAGCTTACCTTGACTTGACCTAGGGTTTTAACTTAGGGTTTGTGTGACATAAGGTTTGACATAGCATTGACTTCATTTGACCTTGTGATGAAACCAAGGGTTTTGACCAATGTTTGACTGTAGATGACCTTGTGTTGGGACCAAGATTTGCGAAGCTCCTATGTTTGCTAATGTTTTTGTTCTTTTTTTAGATTTTATATGTATGCAAGCCTAAATGAATTCAAAACTTATTTTTGTGCCTTTTTATGGTTTTGGAAATCAAAGTGCCTTTTCTTAGTCTAAGAATTAGAAAATGTATGCAAGCTATGATGAATTTACCTAATGTAGTGTAAGCTATGTTTTTGGTGTTTTCTAAATATGTTGATCAATATAATCTAAGAAATGAAAATGATTTTAATCTATAAAGTTTGGAAAGCAAAACTAATTTAACAATGCAAACCTACTTAGCCTATCAAGGAAAAAGCAAACATGCATTTACTTATCCCAAGAGCAAAGTTTTAATTATATAATTACTATGAATTGAAAAGAAAGAATAAAGGAGCTTGGAGACACATGAGCCTCCACTACCCTCACATATCCTTGTAATGGCACCCTCAAATCCTCTTGTAATAGTGTGGTTATCCTCTTGGTGACAATGAGAAAATGGAAGAAAAAGAAGCTTTGAAGCTTTCAAAAGAGCTCAATGTCAGCTTGATGAGCACTATGGCTTGTGGTATGAGCAGTGTATGGATGCATAACGAGCTTGTAAGAAAGATATATGAGACAAAAATGAAATCAAAAGGCTCCTATGTCTTGTATGAGCATGAGAATGCTTGATTGGGAGAGTAATAACTTGCAAGAGCTGTGTGCACAAATGAAATTGCCTCCCTTTACGCTTTAGGAAGGGGAGTATTTATAGGTTAGAAGAAGGGATGAGAGGTGAAAAAGAAGGAGAGTTAGCTTAGAAGACTCAGGAGTGATTTGGGCTAAAATTGGAGTGATCTACCTAGTAAAAGCTTAGCATTCAAGAAGAAGTGAAGAAAGGGGAGTGCATGAGAATGCATGGGAATGCATGAATTGTTAACTAAAGATAAAATAGAGATTATTATGCATGTGTGGGTGCATGAAATAGTCAACTCTATATTTGGCACAAAAATCCATGCAAACAAGAAGAAAAAAAGGTGAAGATAGAGCTTTTTCGAGTTAGAAACTCAAGTTTTTTCGTGGCTGAAAACACGACAGGGTCACCCATGGGTCACCCCTTTCACCAATCAGGGTCACACAAAGGCGACCCATAGGTGAACCTTAGAGGAGGTCACCTAGGTGAAAGTACACAGTGGGAGATGGTAGAGGAGATGAAAAGGAGGGGATCTGCCTCCAGAAATAGGTCAGCTATGTGTGAAAATCCAAATCTCTACTTGCAAAAGTAAGATCTCCCATGGGAGATATGGAAATAATAGGCAGAGATTTTGATTGGTTGAGTGAAACTAAAAATTGAAAGCATGAGATGGCTAGAGAGGACATTTAGAAGGCCTCTAGGCGTGGGAATGGATCAAAAACACTAGGGAAAGGTGAAAACTCACCTACAAGATGCATACAAGGCTCAAGAATAGGGTCTCAAGCACAGGAAATGCAAATCAACAAGTGTTGAAAAGTGTCGAAAGGCTAGAAGAGAGAAAATGACAAAGGGGAAACAACACAAGGAGGAAGAAAAGACACATCACCAAGAGAATTCCTGGTGAGAGGATGTTATTTCATAGTTACATGTATGTGACAAGGACCATGACTCATCATAGGGGTCCTCGTGGAGGCTATGCATGATTTTGATGCTTGCATATTTGCCCCCTTGGGACAGTAGTCTACATGAAGTGTAGGTACCATTCCCAAACTAAGCCTTACCTATTGTCCATTTTCCCACAATTGTACCTACAATAACTAATATTAGTTTGACATCTAAATATATCAAAATGAGTAATGAAAACGGAAATGATGAATATACCATAGATCATTTGAGTTTGACTAGTTGTTTGCCTTTGTTGGTGAGACCTATAGGAATGAATAAATGCAAAACAAATGCATGAGAGATGCATAAAAGAAAACACCAATCTAAGGATGCATAAAGGAAATTAATCTAAGGGAGAGAAAAAAAATGAGAAAATTAGTGAAATTTGAGTGTATTGGCAACACAATCGATCGTGTGAGCAGTTGATGGGTAGATATCGCCAAGGAGATTGCGAAGATGACCACCTCTTCTTCTACCGCTGAGAACTAGGTATGTAAATAGTGAAAAACCCTTCTCTAAACCCTAGTTTGAATTTTGTGAAAAACCTCTTGAAATTGTTCATTTTAAATGATTCTTTCTATTGCATTGTCTTTGTTTCACTATTTAGAGTAATTCTTTTTTTTTTGTTTACTGAAATCCGCTGAGAAACGAGGTTTTTAGAGAATTTTCTAGTTTAGGGGATAGTCATGTAGTCTCAACCCTTTTACCAAGAAGGTCACCTAGGGGAGATCTGGATGAGCAATAGGGTCACCCAAGTTAGATTTGCTTATGCAATACGGTCACCCAGGGGAGATCTTGCTAAACATCTGGGTCACCTGGGGGAGATTTAGTCTGATGAAATCAGTGACCCTGACAAATCAATTACAATTGAAATTTGATGTTTTCTGACGTTTAGTTCACTCTATTTTGATCTAATCTGACCATTGAATCTATCTATTTATTGCAATTTTGATGGTTTATACACTTTTTTTGTGAGATTTTCTGCAAGTTTTATGAGTTTTAGGGATTTTCTGAGTTGTTGAGATCTAATCTAAAGTCCTTTTCTGATTGGTAGATATGAAGATCCATTGGAATGCTAACCGCGAGAAATTGTGGCTTTGAGAGATGTATGCTTCATTATCTACCAATGAGCTTGCTGTCTTGAGTAGAGTAGGCTTGGATAGGGTTTGCCACGTGCCGATTGTACATCCTGTGGCACACATTTGCTATGACATTCTGACTTACTAGGATGCAGACAAGAACACTTTCAGGTTCCCTCAGGTTTTAGGAGAGTGGACCATCACTCTATATGATGTATATTGCATTCTAGGGGTTCTTGTGAGAGGACACCCACTTGTTCTACCAGCTAGTGAGTCCTTCGAGGACAAGACTTCTTGGGAAAAAATTATGGGGGTGAGTCGCCCCAAGGATCATACTGGATTTCAGCTCACCTCCATACTACGACTTTGCATTCCTCACTTGAGGAAGTTTCTAATTGGTTTGATTGCATCATGGCTATCTAGAGACAAAGCCTTAGCTTGCTTGAGGTGGTGTTGGGCACCAATTATATAGGGCATTGAGCAGGGCAAAGTCTATGCTTGGGGACAAGACATCCTAGCTATGGTTTACCTAGACTTCTATCGTATTACGCGAGAGGGAGCTCTTGCTTTCAACCACTCTTCTTTGATTATGACTTAGATCTTTGAGCGCATCAGGCCTTATCATAAGGAGATTCCTCTTCTTGATAGACGACTACCAAGAGCAGCTAGGTGGGCTCATTTGGGCTACTTTGATACTTCTTTACATGTGGTGGCTACTCTTACAAATGTAGATATGATTTTTGACCCTTTTGAAGATATACAGGGCACCTGGTCTCATGATGGTTAGATTAGGGAGCACTATCTTAACATATCAGAACTTTTAGATTGTAATGGTCTAGTCAAGGCTCTTCGTGTTGAGCACGTCTTAAAGCAGTTCGGTGAGGACTTTCTTTAGTTGCCCCCAGTACCGACTTGTTACTGATCCATCTAGGAGATGGGTGAGATTGGCTAGAGGACCGTTGTTTAGACCCCTTTGACTCCTAGAGTATTGATTACCAAAGCTTCTAGGACCCCAAGAGAGGGATAGAGGGGAGGGAGAGGAGATTCTTCCCATGGACTCATTGTGGTGGATGACTCTAATTCTACTGACGAGGACTATGTTCCTAATGGGGATGACTTGTCTGATGAGGGAATAATAGGGGATGCACAAGGGATAGGCTCTGATGAGGATAATGTTCCTGAGGGTCCATTCACAGTTCCTAGACCTCCTCACTTAGATGTGGTGATGTAGCAACTTGACCCCACTTGGTAACCTGATGACCCATGTAAGTCTACACTTGTTTTACTGATCTCTAACTATCCTTTCCTTTCTTTCCTTTTCATCAAGAATCGTGACACTCTTTGTCTTTACTCTACTTTGTAGGTAGCACTAAGGAGTGGAGGGGTTTCATTCGCAAGATCAACATTGGTTTGGCTTCCCCCTTCACTAGGCTGACTCGAGAGATGCTTTTGGCTGATCTTGGTGTGCCCCCTATGGCTGGGCAACACAATAACATTTTTTGCTCCTTCCTATGATGGGTGTTAGGAGAGTGTTACTTTGAAGGCCGAGAATCTCATCCTTAAGGGTGAGAATCAAGTGCTTCACGAGATGGCTCACCTTGGGATTCAGCAATGTGAGCTTAGCACTATGGGACTTTCACATTCATGCAAGGCACCTCACTCACACAGGTCTCATGGAGAGACAAGTAGTACACATAGACAAAGGAGAAAGAGTCTTGAGGGTTCCATTGGAGGGACCCACCCTTGAGTTTATTTTACCTTTCTTGAAACCGTACCCCCTTGCATGGGGAGCCTTACTTTTTCTCAAGAGAATTTTGTCATAGCCCTTGTACTAAATGTAAACTTCTGATATGTCGATGAAAGTTTATCTTTTTATGGTTGTTTTTCTATTGTATGGGTACTCATCTTTTGTGCACTTTTTTGAAGTTTAAGAACTCTTTGATTATGTTTTGACCTTTCAACTCTAGGAATGCAAGTATGATAACGATGACATGTTTTTGCAATTTTTTGGAACATATGTATGAAATGCAAGTTATAATATGCAGATGCAAGAACACAAGGGATGCTAAAATGAAACTTTTACTTTATTGCTTTCAAACTCTTTTCTAGTTTTGATATGAATGTATTGTGGAACAAACATCATGACTACTCTTTAATATGATTTTCAATCCAGGGGATTGCAGATTATTCTGGTATAAGAGACCTATTCAAGTCTGTGAGATAGGGATTTAGAACTCAATTGGGGAGTGGGAATGAAATGGAGTTTTTTTGAATTTGGGCTTTGCTAAAGGCTAAACATTGATCCTTATCTGGATAAGACAATCTGACAAGCTTTCAACTTAGACAAGTAATAAATTTTATTGATGTTCACTAGACTTAGATCATAGATGGCAAGCAAAATAGACCAGGGGTAAAGGATAAATGGGAAAGAATCAGGGTCCCTAGATAGAAAATGATCCTAAAGACTACTAGACTCTTGGCTTTGCTCAGCTAGTGCATTCATGTGCTTTGTACCTTTCTCTTTTATTTTATCTGATAGAATGTCATCCTTGAGGCTTTGAGCTTAGACTGATCTCTACCCAAGAGTACGGACATTCAACAATCTTCTCTCTTTCACTCTTTTTTATGCTTTCTCACTTTTTTTTGTATTTTTGACTTTTGCGGAAATGAATGCTTTTGGAACTTTGGATATGCAATAATTTGATCTCTCAATTCTCATTTTTCTCAACACTCTTATTTTGATCACTCATTTTTTTATTCACTCGTATTTTAGATTGCTTCCTTCAAAGTTTTGATCCTCCTGACATTTTTGGCCAGGAAAGATAAGGGGCTAAGCATCATCAAAAGTTTTCATAATCCAGTTGGACTTCTTTTCTACTAGGGAAGAGTTGGGAAGGTCTGCTTGCAAGCTACCTTTGAACACTGTAGGTTTGAATACTGAGTTTTCTTTGGCCTAACACTTTGACTCATTAAGATTGGAATCAGTGTAAATCTAAGAGTTAGGTTTTGATTAGAATCACTGACAATGAAGGGGGAAAATGGCGATTGTGAAAATGGGGAATCTCACGACCTAAAAGGATCACATATACTTAGGCAACCTTAGACTCCTTACTGAAATGAAAATAATATAGGAGCAAGTCATTTACTGAAATGCAAGATGAACAGAATGATACTTTAATGGAAGAAACAAGTTTATTTTTGACATTTTTGATTTTTATGATTTTTTTATATTTTTGGAATATTTGATTTTTTTTGTATCTTTATGTTTTATGATTTTTATGGTTTTCAGATAGTATTTCTTGAGGTGAAAGGCATTGACTATTTCACCAAATTCCTCTCCCTCTATTATACATAAGAGATAGGCACCATTTCTGACATCTTCTTTAAATATATAAGGACCTTTCCAGTCCTTTGTGAATTTTTTTCATCTTCTCTTTTTGTTTTTCGTGCTACCTCTTCTTAGGACAAGCTCTCAATTTCTGTAGGGCTTATCATTTGAATCTATCATTTCCAGCTTAGTGGTTTCTTTTGGTAATGTGAGACGAAGAAAATCTTAGAAAGTTTGTTGATGGGAAGGGGTCCAATACAAGACCCCATCGCACCTTAGCAGTTCCGTTAGCATGTCGAATTGCTCTTGCATGTAAATCTTCATGTCTTGTCTACCTTGAATAGTTTGGAAAAATTGAAATAATTCAAAGGGAGTTTGAGGCTCCCTTTTCTCATCAAGAGGGACAAAGCTTATACTCATCGTTCCATTGGGCTTAGGTCTCAAATACATAGAATATCCAATGTAGCTTCCCCACAACTCAAAGATGATAGGATCATCAGTTTTGACTAATACTCGCATTTTTCATTCTTTGTGAAACATACCCTCTCTCTCTTCATCTTTATCTGGGAGTCTCTCAACCATTTCTAGTTGCACTAAGGTTGCTTCCCATTCACCAAGCTCATTCAACTATACTGAGGCATAAGTGGTGGGTGTTGGGAATTAAGGTGTCTCAACCTTAGTAATTCCTTGTATTATTTTAGTGTATTTATTTATTTATTTATTGCCTATTATGTAATTAGGATGCAAATCTTGTTTTGTCATCTTGTGGGAGTTGGCACGATGATGTGTCATCCTGCGTGGAAGGTGACAACATGTAAATTTTTCCTCACATGAAGAGATAGGCATCCCACTTAGTGGTAGGAATATTTTGCCATGTGTCAGCATCTTGGATAGTGTGTAAGGGAATATTGACTGAAACAGTCATGATAGATCCCTATGACGAATCAATGACGCGTAAGAGTCATAAATGGAAAATTTTGTGATAGGTGAAGACATGTGTCACAAGGCATATTTGGGTGCCCCAAGGAGGGTTATGACATGTTGTAAGAGAATATGCTATTTATAGCCTATGTATGACAGATTCTCTTACAACTATGACAGATTCTATGACAGTCGTAAGTATCGTAAGAGTATCTATCATTGCCCAACTTGGGAATAGGCGACCTCTATGGGATGGGGTGACTTGACAAGTATCATGAACATCCTACAGTGTTGGACAAGTGTCCTTAGGTGTGGGTTTCGGGCCATGAGGCCATTGATGAATCTAGTTTATGACTCAATTTTGTTAAACTTTATCATCCATTTGTTGTAGTTATCTTGGACTTTGATACTTTAATCCTGATCTTTTTATGTCATTACCCCAAAGCTATAACTTGTTGAGCATAGGTCATTTCTTATATCCTTTTATGGCAAAGACATGCTATTTGAACTATCTATGTTAATCTTACATATGGTTAATGAATATTACTCCAAGGTAGTTATGAATGTGCAATTATTTGTGTGTACTAACATTATTATGCAGATATAACCAACATCCATAAAGTGAGGAAGATTCTTCTGGTTGGTCGCTTACCATAAAAGTCAAACATGGTGATCGTTCAAATGTCAAATGGAGGGAAGGCAACCGCTTTCTAACTAATCTTAAATACCTGTTGAGTAAATTTAGGAGTTATTGTTATGCTAAATCTGTGTTAAAACAACTTGCTTGACCAGATTCCCCTGCATGCATAACCTCCTTTCCACTTTCTATGTTTTCCATAATGTGGTGTCCTCCTATTCTGTTGGAGTTGACCGCCCTGCTAGATAGTTAGTTTTGTAGTCTTTCTTCTATAAATAGGACTCTAATACTCCTTCTGAGGGGGTGGTTGATTATTCAGATATTGTACTTGCATTATCCAGTTTTCGGTAATATAGTTATAATGTTCAGTTGTACTCATCTTTTCGAATGAATAAAATGAAACTATGA
The DNA here is from genome assembly GCA_027924645.1 of Cunninghamia lanceolata. NCBI lineage: Eukaryota > Viridiplantae > Streptophyta > Pinopsida > Cupressales > Cupressaceae > Cunninghamia > Cunninghamia lanceolata. The sequence continues at coordinate 861,314 of BSBN01000744.1, read as the reverse complement.
GTTCACATTTCTAAGTTTACATTTGTCTTAGGGAATACTCATCCAAGGGGGCCCACTTGGTGAGAATTCCACCCTCTAGTTTAGTTAAATTTTCTATTAAGTATTTAGTTAAATCTGGCATTGAATGTTCCTACATCCACTAGAATTCTATCCTATGTCTGTTCCTATAGCCCAAGCAGACAGAGTAGTTTCCTATTTGTTTGCCCAGACTTTTACTTTCTGTCATGTACTTGATTCTAGACTAGTTGTTGGTTAATGTTCAACATTCCTATTATTTCCTTTCTAGCAGTTTATCTTTAGCATTATGTATTTCTTAGCTATAGAATGAACGTGGCTACTTTGGAAGTTCTTAGTACAAATACCGTGCTGATCCATTTCAAGTTCATGTCCCTGGGTTGACAAGTGAAATGCATCTCCATAGTGATTAAGATAGCTACTCAGTTCAGATGTCCAATATCTGAGTTATAGTTTTAAGAGCTCAATTTTTAAATCATTGTAAGAGACCAACATTTTTGGCGCCGTTGCCGGGGATGGTGTCAAACTAAGAAGATCTTTGGAGTCATCTTTAGTATTATTCCTTGCAGTTTTTCCTTAAAATGTGTTTTAGTTAGGAAGAAACCATCTACAACCCATCAACATTTTTTATGTGAGAAGTGACTGATACCGAGTATATCGCATGCATAGAGGTAGGAGAAGAGATGCTTTAGGGCGATTCCTTCCTAATGATTTAACTTACCCAGCAGAAGAAGTAGAAGTGAATCCTTTCCTTGATGCATTCCTTAATTTGAATAGTTCTGAATTCTCCTTTGAAGAACAAGATACCCCAAATCTCATTGAAAATCCATTTGTCTTGATAGTAGGTCAAGCAGTCATGGCTGTCCAAAATGTACTGAATCAACCAACATTTCCATTTCTGATTTCTCTCCAAAATGAAGTGGATAATCTCAAGAACATACCTGCTTCAGCTCTCCCCAAGTTCTATGGACTTGTAACAAAGGACCCAGACACTTTCTTGTTTGAATTTGATATCCTCTGTAGAAGCTATGACTACACTACTAATGCTCATAAACTTAAGTTGTTTCCTACTACCATGAAAGAGGCTGCATTAAGGTGGTTTATGAGTCTAGGTAGTGATGTTGTCAATACCTGGGAAGAAATGAAAGATAAATTTCTTGAGAAATATAAAGACTACTGTAGGAGTGGGGATATGAGAGGAAATGATGTTTTTAGAATGCAGTAGAAAGAAGATGAAAGTTTGGAGGATTACATCTCAAGGTTCATGTTTTGTTTACAAAAGTCTCCCCATCATGCACTCATTGAGGTCTCTCAGAAACTGCTCTTCCTCAGGGGGATAAGTGAGCATTTCATGGATTCCTTGGATTTAATGGGAGGAGGAGATATTACCCAAGTGTCTTGGGATGATATTAAGAAGTTGTGCCAAAATTATTCTAGAGTAGCCATGAAGAAAGGAAGAGGTTACCATTCCGTCACGGGAAAAATCTCTACCAATGGAATTTCAAGGATGGAGATAAGCCACTTACTATCTGATTTTAAGCAAGATATTATAAATAATATGGCTACCCAGTTGGACACACGCCAAGCAAAGAAGAAACATGAAGAGGCTGAGGCAATGTTGGTAGGATATTGTCCTCATTGTAGACAAAAGAAGAGGGACTGCAGATGCAAGATGGTAGCTAACATTGATAGCAAGTAGATTCCACCTCAGTTCAAGCCAATACAAGTTGAATAGGATCAAATCTTCTACATTGCACAAAGGAGGCCATGGGCTCCAAGACAAGGTATGTCACCAGATCCATTATCATATGCTGGTCCACATTTTAATACATATGCATCTGGTAACCAATGACAACAGTCATTTCCATCTAGTTATGGAGGATATCCACCTCAACCTTGGAACAACCCTCAAAATACTTGGCTAAATTACCAAAACCCTACACCCTAGTGGCAGCAGCCTTCGGGGAATTGGTAGTCACCTCCAGGAAATTGGCAGCAAACATCTCAATGGAGAGGAGGACAACAATGGCCAAATCAGACCACTAATTACATGCAGTCACCTCCTCAGCCCCAACATTCTTCTATAATGCCTCCGCCTGCTAGCTCCAATTCAAATACACCTAAACCTACTCAGATACTAGCGCAACCCTCACCTAACCCAAATAATAGACCACAGCAACAGCTAGTATATTCTGCTGATCCAAATCAATTCCCTACATATGCTGTGAATGTAAGTGATATACATCTACATTTAGGTACTACCTTGGCAACTCCTTCAAGACCTGTCATTATTGAGCTTTCTGAGGAAGAAGTGGAACCTAGTAAAACCCCTATTCAATCAGATGTACCTAAAAATCTTGAACCAATGGTAGTCAAATAGACTCCACAAGAACCACCATTTCCACAAAGGTTAGAAACTATGAAACAAAAGATAGTAGAAGAAGAACCCACCTTTAATATTCTAGAGAAGTTGAAACATGTATGTGTCAAGATTCCTCTATTTCAAGATATAAAAGATGTTCTTATATATGGCAAAGTAATCAAAGAAGCATGCCTTAAGAAGCCAGGCAGAAAAAGGAAAGACCCCACTATGGTCCATGTGGTGGGATAGTTGGTTGGGATAGTAGGCTGACATCATGCTTGGAAAAGTGACTATTCCTAAATATAATGATCCAAGAAGTACTGTGGTAGGAGTTTTTATAAATGGAATCCAAATCAGAAATGCTCTGATTGATCTTGGAGTAGCCATAAATGTAATGACAAAGGATATCCTACAGCAACTGAATGTTGCAACTATGTGACCAACCCCTACTATCTTGTAGCTTGCTAATAGCTCTACTGGTAAACCTGATGGGATAGTTGAGGATCTTGTGGTATCCCAGGATTCATGGGAATATCCAGCTGATTTCATGATACTTTCTCCTAAAGCTACATTGGGAGGATACCCCATCATTTTGGGAAGGCTATGGTTAGCCACAACAGATGCTTATATTGGGTGTTAGTTAGGAGACATGACCATATCTGATGGGAGAAGCACTAAAACACTTGTTCTTTACCCACCTACATAGCCATCTCATGATATGGATAATCCTGTTTGGCCTCATGTTGGTGAAGAGGTAGAGGAAGCTAATTCTGTGGAGCAGCTTATGATGATAGGCATAACTTCTTTCCTTTAGCTTCAAGAAGAAGAGGAGGTGTTGTCTAATATAATTCAAAATCTTTATGAAGTGGAGGAAGCATCATCCTCTCATTCTGCCGATCCTGAAAGGATGCTTGTTCCAATTTTTCCTGCAACATCAGGTATGTTCCATGCATTGCTTCAAAAAGAAATTAAGATACCTAGCATTAATGAAGTAACTATGGTTGACTTCACAACTCAAGTGGAAATTTCAGAAGACAGATATCTCAATATTAATAGAAACTTGACTTAAGCACAACAGCTGTCCTTGGTAAATTTATTAAAGAAACATAAAAATGCTTTTGCATGGGATTATCATGACATGAAAGGATTGGATCCTACATTATGCACTCACAAGATTTACATAAAAGAAGATTGTACACCAGTAAGACTACCACAAAGGAGAATCAACCCTACACTAAGAGAAATTGTCAAAGAGGAATTGCAAAAGCTATTAGATGCAGGATTTATCTACCCAATCTCAGATAGCCAATGGGTGTCCCCTCTGGTTCTTGTGCCCAAGAAGGGAGGAAAATGGAGAGTCTATATTGATTATAGAGAATTAAATTCTGCCACCAAAAAGGATCATTTTCCCCTTCCTTTTATAGACTAAGTATTGGACTCACTTGTAGGTAAGCAGTACTTTTCCTTTTTGGATGGATTCAACGATTACAATCAAATTCAGATTGCTCCTGAAGATCAAGAGAAAACAACATTTACCTATCCTTGGGGGACATGCCTACTTAGTGCTTCCATTTGGCTTATGCAATGCACCTGCAACTTTCCAAAGAGCAGTCATTAGCATATTTTCTGATATATCACATGATTGTATGGAAGTCTATATGGATGATTTCACTACTTATGGTGCTACTTTTGAAGAGGCATTAGCAAATTTAGGCAAGGTCTTGGAAAGATGTAAAGACCACAGCCTATCATTAAATAGTACAAAGTGCTTCATGATGATGTAGGAAGGTGTAGTACTTGGTCACTACATTTCTCCAAAAGGAATATAGGTAGACCCAACAAAGATTGAAGTCATCATCAATCTGCCCATTCCTACAAAGCAAAAGGATGTTAGAAGTTTCTTGGGTCATGCAGGGTATTACATATGTTTCATCAAAGATTTCAGCAAAATGGCATCCCCATTATATACTCTTCTTACAAAGGATGCTAAATTTTAGTGGAATGAAGACTGTGACAAAGTATTTTCTGATTTAAAGGTAGCCTTAACCCATGCTCTTGTACTTAAAGGCCCCAATTGGGAACTTCCTTTCCATATTCATACTGATGCATCAGATTATGCCATAGGAGCAGTTTTAGTCCAGAAAGGAGTCATTGAGCATGCTATTTATTTTGTAAGAAAAAACTTACAGGGTGTTGAATTCAACTATACAGTGACAAGGAAGGAAATATTAGCAGTCATCTATGCACTTAATAAATTTAGGCACTACATAACTGGTTATCAAATCTTTGTGCATACAGATCATGCAGCCATTAGGTATCTCATGAACAAACCTCTCATATTTGGTCAATTAACAATATGGGTGTTGTTAATGCAGGAATTTGACATCACTATTGTGGATAAGCCAGGAAAAGCCAATGTGGTTGCAAACTTTCTTTCAAGAATGACTACATTAGAAGATAACCAAGTCATTGATGATTCTTTTCCTAATGAACATTTGTTTTCACTCACTGTGCAAACACCTTGGTATGCTGACACAACAAATTACTTAGTCACAGGAAGAGTCCCTCCTCACTTCTCTTCTAAGGAAAGAAGGGTACTCATTGAAAAATCTTTTCCTTTTTCATGGATCATTGGATGTTTGTTCTACACTGGACCAGACAATGTCATGAGGAGATGTGTGAGAGAAGATGAAACATATGACATTTTGCATGCCTGTCACAATGAACCTTGTGGAGGACATTTTGCAGCAAAGTGAACTACAATGAAGATTTTGAATGTAGGTTATTACTGGCCTACACTATACAAGGATGCAGCAAGATATACCAAGAAATGTGATAGTTGTCAAAGGATGGGACGGTCAACAAAGTCTGATGAGATGCCCCTTTATCCTCATCTTGTGATTACTCCATTTGATAAATGAGGATTAGATTTTGTAGGACCTATTGATCCTCCATCTAATGTTAAATCCTATATCTTAGTATGCACTGATTATGTAACTAAGTGGGTAGAAGTTAAGGCCATGAAGCATGCAAGAGATAGTAAGGTTGCAGAATTTCTCTATGAGGAAATCTTTACACGGTATGGAGTTCCCTGAGAATTAGTAACTGATCAAGGAGCTCAATTCACCTTAACTCTAGTTGTAGCATTAGTGTAGGAATACAACATAAGGCACAAGAAATCTACTCCTTATCACCCCTAGGCTAATGGCCAAGTTGAGGTGACTAACAGAGAAATAGAAGCCATTTTGACCAAAACTGTGGCTATCCATAGGAAGGATTGGGTAAATAACAACTATTGGTTTTACTCCTTTTGAATTGTTGTATGGTAAAACAGCCATGATACCTATTGAATTTGAACATAAAACTCTTTGGATTGCACTTGACTTAGGGATGGATCTATCTAAAGCACAAAAAGAAAGAATCATGTAGCTCAATGCTTTGGATGAGATGAGAAAAGAAGCTTTACATCATACAGAAGTGGTGCAGAATTAGAGAATCAGGTGGCATGACAAATACATCAAAGATAAGAAGTTCCAGCCTGGTGATTGGGCTTTGCTTTATGACTCAAGGTATCAAGATAATGTAGGAAAATTATAGACAAGGTGGCTAGGGCCATATGAGGTTGCTGAATTTTTTTCCAATGGTGCTATTCAGCTTACTACTATTGACCCTGTTAAATTTAAGCTATTAGTCAATGGTCATCGACTCAGGTTATATCACAAGCCAGCGTCCAAAGAATACTTCCTACAACAATTCACTCAACATGCAACTCCAGAACTTCCTGTAGCAAAAGGTAGTGGACCTAGTGTCCCTCCTACTAGCTAACCAAGGCAAGAAACTTGTCATAATAAAGATTTCCACATTTGTGGGAGTCCACTCTTTCACTTCTTCTTCCATCCACCCACCCATATCCATTCTTCTCTCTTCCATCACGTGTATTGATTACACTTCATCCCATCTCGCTTCAACCCACTCCACCTTCATTCATTGCTCAATAAATTCTTAAGCATTACCCGTTACTTTCTCCATGATTTTTGCAACCAATCTTCTACAAATAAAGGTACGCACACTTTAATAATTCTCTCTTAATTATCTTGTGGTTTGTTCATTTAATTATTGTACATTAATATCAATATTTCTCGTAGCATGTCATTATTCCCTTCCTTGTCCTGTCACGCATCAAATCCACATGTGTGGACACATGCCTAAATTTAGGTTGGGGAGGGAGTGTTAATATGATGTCCACGTGTCAGTCCATCTATATGTTTTATGCCTAAATGTCAGTAAAGTTTTGAAATTGAATGATTTGAATCCTGAGTGAGGTGATGGCTCACAAGTGTGAGATGACAACCTTCATCAATCATTCATTAATGCCTATACCACCCTTGTCTTGCATTCCCACGAAAAGAAGCCGTAAAGGAAAATATAGATAGCATGAGTTATTGAAAATTTAACAGGATTGTAGGAAGGTGAAGCTAGTTTTCAAACTTTTTGCAGAGAAAAAAACTTTGTTATGTGATTGTTTTCAGGCAGCTAAGTCATGGGAGGAGGATTAATTTGGAATGAACCCACTATTTATGATGTATTATTGTAGGATGTAGTTAGCCAGGCTAAATTTTGAAATTGTGGATGGATGGACTATTCCTTGAAGTTAAATGGTTTTGATGAGAATGTTGCGCTAGAATTTGCTCAGACATTGTCTGATGGTAAAGCCATGGTAAGAGGATTAGAGGTGTTGGCCACAGAGGAGAGAATTGTAGAAGTTACAGGTTTGCCTGTTGATGGTAAAGAATACCCTATTTCCAGAGATGCTAGGTCAGCTAGGGCCGAGTTTACAGAACCTAGTGATCCACCATTGACTATAGACAAGTAGGGAGCCAAAAGGACCTCTCTGCTTGAACCGTGGAAATAGGTAGCTATCCATGTGGTGAAGTACATTACTTGCGAAGGTTGACAATCGAACCTTCATTCTATGCATTTCAAATTGCTGAACCATATGAGACATGGAAGAAGAATGAATGTGCCAAATGTGCTTTACCACCTTCTCTCAATTATGGCTGCTGAAACCCAAAAAGGTAGGCCTAATTCTGTCTCTCACCATTGTTTAATCAAATTGCTTGTTGAGAAGTCTTTGCATGATGTATCTGATATGACTTGGGAGGAATTTCTGAATATTGATCAAATAAGACCTAGTCATTTGCAACCTGTGGTTGTGCCACAACATCATAGAACTAGGAGAAGGGTGTGTTCTGTTGAAGCTACTCTAGGAACTTCAACTTCAAGTGCAAACCCTCCTACAGCAAAACAAGCTATTGAGATTAGCTCTTCTAAAGCAGAGCATGCAGACAAAGAAAATTCTTTTGATTCTGACAATGAGGATATTCCTCTTAGCAATTTAATTCAAACTAGGGCACAGAGGAGAAGGGCAGAAATAAAGAAGGGCAAAACCAAAAAGCAAACTGAAGAAAGGAAGGTGTTGCGCTCTAGGAAACGAAAAGCTAACACTGTTCTTCCTACAACCGAAGAGCAACATGAAAGCCCTTCTAGTAAATCAAGACCTGCTGAGCCTACCTCCGGTGCATCTATGCTGACAAGCCCTAGGGTTGACGAAATGATAGCTGAGGATATAGAAGCCCCAATAGGGCATGAGAATGATGTAGAAAAAGACATAATTGAAGAAGTAGTAGATGTAACTCTAGCAGACCTTACCGCTGCTGCTGAGCATATTGAGAGAAAAGAACATGAGGATAAACAGGAGTTCCTGCAGCAAGACACCCTGCAGCCTATGCTACATGAAGATCTACCATCTGTGCTAGGAAAGACTTTGGTAGGCATACAGACCTCCTCATTTTTTAATGCACATGGTAGCCATGAATTTGTGGAATGAAATGCAGAGGAGAGAAAAGGAATGGAGGAAGGAAAAATGCAGATTGAAGAATGAAATTCAAAAGAAGGATGAAGAGATTAAAGAAAAGAACACAGAAATTGCAACTTTAAAAGAGAGAGTGGACAGTATGGCAGCATTGGTGCCTCAAGTATTAGAATGCAGGACTCCCCCGAGAGTCTATGCTCTGCATTTAAAGGAAAGGTACCTCTCTTTTAAGTTAGCAAGGATTGTTTTTGGTTTAAACCCTTCCATTAAATCTCCTCTTGAATTTTTCAATGCTTATAGGATTGCTCCTCCAGAAATAAAGAATTTATTGTGTGAATTCTATTGACATAATTTTGCTATGTCCCAAGACCATGAGTGGAACCCCTTGTTGTACGTTGGGGATGTTTAGTTGAGGGCATTTATGTCCTGGATGTAAAATGAGGTTAGTTGGGGACAACAATTCAAGGCTTATAAGCAATTAGAATTCAACACTCCATTCCCTGTTAGAGCTGAATCTTGAAACCCAAGAAGCATTTCAATGATTGGCATAGAATGCTTTATAGGCCAAGTTATGGTAACAGAATCCTGCCTGAGAGAGAAGTATCTTACAAAGAGTATGACAAGATGGTACACACTATTCGAGAATCTGTGAAAGGACATTTGACACAAAGGTGGAATAGTTTATCTGATGAGCTATAGCAAGCAAAGCCTCACTCACTGCAGAATTATGCTACAGCATGTAAAAGGGTGGATAGATATATTTAGATTGGGAGGACAAAGGTGTTAGACTTAGGGCACACAACTGGGAGGGGGGGTGAATCAGTTGTGCAAAACTTTCTCAAATAAAACACTTAAATCTTCTTAGTGATTAGTAGTATATTAATAATGAACCATAATGCATTCAAATTAAGAGCAAAAACACAACAACACATAAGACACCAAGATTTTGATGTGGAAAACCCGGTTAAGGGAAAAACCATGGGGTGATTAACCTAAGATTGTATTCTCTGTTAGAAGAATAGAAAGAACAAAATGGCACATGCCAATTAGGGCTCACTGCCTAAGCACACTGCTCAGAAGAGGCTCACTGCCTACAAAAGACACACTGTCTATAAAGAAATAAATATCACATACATGAACTGGAGAATAGCATCTTCACCATGCTTGAATCAGTTCCATTTAAGCCCAATACTTTTGTTCTTCCTTTCACTCTCCTCCTCGCTACAACACTCTCATCACCACAAAGACAACTTCGAACTGACTTCATAATCCCTTATTTATACAAGGCATCAACTTAAGAATGATCATCTAAGTCAAAAAACATTCATAAGATTATCCACCAGATGGATAACTCATCTAGTCGGCCTGTCTCAAGAATAACACCATCATCTGGAAGTTACTCTTCAATTGCGAGCTCCGACTTCAATGCGGACCACCAACACAAAGTGGACATGATCCAAAGACCTCCACAAGCTTGCCTGAATCACCAAGAATATCCACACTTCTTCTGCTTACTGAAATCCTTCTCTCCTTCATTCGGAACCTTAAGAACATAGTCTGTCATTACTGTCACAAAGGAATAGATGCTTGCGGACCTTCAAACCACAAACCAATAGAGTTGATACACCACAAAGACTTCCTCAGCACTCCCTTAAATCTACAGAATAGGAAACTTCATTTCCAGATCTCACCAGACCTTTCTTGTTACACTCTGTCACCTCTGAACAGCTACCAGAACTGGTTTTACTTGAGCGGCCACAACTTCTTCATATCTTCATACCTCTGAAATCTCTATTAGCTCACCTACAAACACATATCTACAAACCCTTTAATCCGCATCCTTTGATCCTCATCCTATCTTGGACTTTTGCCTTACTGTCATCATTGTTCTTCACTGTTCCTGATTGAGACTAATTTTCTCAATATCCTCAGCTCACGGCTCATCCAAACCTTATCATTAATGCAACAGGAGTATGTTGACATCAATGACAACAACAGTTAGGTCCATACTTGCAACAATCTCCCCCATTGTCATTGATGGCAACATATGATGTGAAAAACTGTTTTAACCATCAAGACCAGAACTTCTCCTCACTGTCACAACTCCCCCTATCAGCAACAACCATTCATATGTCTTCTCTTCTTTTATTGCTCCCCCTTTGATCAGCAACCACTTGTTTTTCACATGTCTTCTCTCCCCCTTTGACATCAATGGCAAAGGGCACATACTTACAATTCTAATATTTCAGAATCATACCTGCTGCTTCCCCTGAGTAGTAGCTCCGCATCAATCCGGATCACAAGATATCACTGTGATATCCACCAGACTGATGCACCTCAGTGCACCTTAGTTCATTACCAGAGGGGCAATAACCACTAACTTCTCCCTGAGATACTCAAAAGAGTCCTTAGGTAGAGGTTTAGTAAAGATGTCTGCAATCTGATCCTTGGAGGGCACAAACTCCAATCTGACTTCATTCTTGTTCACTTGCTCTCTCAAAAAGTAAAACTTGATGGATATGTGTTTAGTCTTTGAATGCAACACTAGATTCTTAGATATATTTATAGCACTTGAATTATCATAGAAGATTGTGATAGGTTCCTCATACTCCACTTTGATATCTCTTAGCATCTGCTTCATCCACAAAACTTGAGTGCAACTACCTACTGCTGCAATATATTCAGCTTCAGTTGTAGACAGAGATATTGCCTCTTGTTTCTTGCTTAGCCAAGAAACCAATCTCTTCCCCAAAAAGAATGCTCCACCACTAGTACTATTCTGGTCATCCACATCTCTTGCCCAATCAACATCTGTATATGCATGAAGAGAGAAATCATGATCTCTAGGATACCATAGACCATACTCAACTATCCCTTTTAGATATCTAAAAATCCTCTTGATTGCCATGACATGGGATTTTCTAGGATTAGCTTGGAAAATAGCAACAAGACCAACATCTTGCATAATGTCTTGTCTAGTTTGAGTGAGATACAACAATCTTCCAATCATTGATTTGTACTTTGTCTGGTCTACCTTAGGAGAGTCATCATCTTTGCTCAACTTGCATCTGGTTGCCATGGGAGTATTCATTGGCTTTGAATCTTCCATCCCAAATTTCCTCAACAATTCTTTCACATATTTTGTCTAAGAAATGAAGATTCCTTTCTTTGTTTGAGTAATTTGTAGACCCAAGAAGAAATTCATCTCACCAAGCATAGACATCTCAAACTTACTTTTTATTTGATTTGCAAAAGTTTTACACATACTATCTCTTCCTCCAAAGATGATATCATCAACAAATACTTCAACAATCAAGATGTTTTCATGATCAATTTTGAAATATAAGTTACTGTCAGCAGTACCTTTGTTGAAACCAATCTTCAAAAGATGCTTATCCAATCTTTTATACCAGGCTCTTGGGGCTTGCTTTAATCCATATAGTGCCTTCTTCAACTTCCAGACCATATCACCATGATCAGACAATTGAAATCCATCCGGTTGCCCTATATACACTTCTTCTTCCAAGTCACCATTTAGGAAGGCAGACTTGACATCCATCTGATATACCTTGAAATCTTTGAAGGCAGCAAAGGCAAGAAATAATCTGATTGCTTCAATTCTTGCCACCAGAGTAAAAGTTTCTTCAAAATCAATTCCTTCTATTTGAGAGTAGCCTTTGCAGACCAATCTGGCTTTATTTCTGATTACTTCACCAACTTCATTTAGTTTGTTCTGGAAGACCCATTTGGTTCCAATCATATTTGTGTTTCTAGGTCTGGGAACAAGATCCCAAGTGTGATTTTTCTCTATTTGCACTAGCTCTTCCTCCATTGCTTTAGTCCAGTTTTCATCATTGAAAGCTTCATTCACTATCTTAGGTTCAGTCTTTGAAATCAAACAATACTCTTCTAAATCTTGAGCAATTCTCTTTCTTGTTAGTACTCCTTTACTTTTATCACCTATGATCTGATCTTCAGAGTGGTTCAATCTTACATACCTAGGAACTTTAAGAATTTCTTGCACTTCTGATTCTTGATAAGGCTCATTAAAACTCATTTCTTCTTCCTGGTTTGCCAGATTAGCTTGAATTTGATTAACAGATGAGGCTTGGGCTTCTTGAGTCAAAACATAATTCTGATCATCTTTATCATATTCATAAAACTTTGAGGGTTTCTTAATTCCCTCATCAACCTTCACATTTGTACTTTCTATCATCTTTCTCAATCTTTTGTTATAACACCGGTAAGCTTTGCTTTGAGTAGAGTAACCCAAGATTATTCCTTCATCACTTCTAGCATCAAAATTTCCTAGATCTTCATCTCTTTTAATGCAACATTTGCTACCAAAACTCTGAAATACCTCACAGTAGGAGTGATGCCAAACCAAAGTTCATAAGGAGTCTTACCAGTATTGCTTCTAATTTGAACTCGATTGAGAGTATAGACTGCAGTGCTGACAACTTCTATCTAATAGATGTGAGGAACATTTGCTTCCGTCATCATGGTCCTAGATGCTTCCTGTATGGTTCAGTTCTTTCTTTCCACTACTCCATTCTACTGTGGAGTCCTAGGAGTAGACAACTGTCTCTTTATTCCATGTTTCTCACAAAACTCTATGAACTCACCGGATGTGAATTCTCCACCTCTATCAAACCTTAGACATTTCAATTTCAATCTGGTTTCATTCTCTACCATAGCCTTGAATATTTTGAATTTCTCAAAAGCTTCTAATTTCTCTTTCAGAAAAGTTACCCACATCATCCGGGAATAGTCATCAATTAGTAACATGAAGTATCTATCACCTTGCCTACTCCTGATTCTTGCCGGGCTACAAAGGTTAGTATGAACTAAGTCCAATAATCTAGTAGAAGACAGTTCCTTACTCTTGAATGTGATTCTGCCCAGCTTACCCAAATGACATTCTTTACACAAGCTATTAGTAGGTTTCACCAATTTTGGAAGATCTCTTACCACCTGAGTATTGCTTATCTTGATGATATTGTCAAAATTCACATGACACATTCTCCTATGCCATAACCAACTCTGATCAACTTGAACAAATAAGCAACTTTTACCAGTGCCAACCAAGTGGAAGATATTACCTTTAGTTTGGGTACCAGATGCAATCTCTATTCCGGAGCTTTCAAAGATCTTGCATTTTCCATTCTTGAACCGGAGATCGTAGCCTTTGTCCACCAACTATCCAACATTGAGAAGATTATGCTTCAAGCCTTCAACATATAGAACATTACCAGTTTTGTTCCTTCCATCAAAAGAAATAGTTCCTCTTCCTCTGATTCTACCAGCAGAATTATCACCAAACTTCACCACTCCTCCTTCATACCTTTCCAAATCTATGAACTTATTTTTGTCACCTGTCATATGGTGAGAGCAACCACTGTTAATGACCCAATCATCCTTTTCTTCAACTTGTGTAACCAGAGCTCTTTCTACAACTTTATGATTGACAGATACAGAGGATATTGGTTCTTCTTCCTTGATGGCAATAAACACCCATTCACTTCCGGATTTGTTTCCTGTCTCTGATTCATCATTTGTTACTCCTTCATTATCATCTTCTTCATGAACATAGTAACAATTCTTTTGGAACCTTGATCTGTTAGGATTTGGCCTTGAAAATCTTTCTGGACATCTTCAGGCAAAATGACCAATCTTATTGTAGTTAAAACAATTAAAGGGCAATTTTTCTTCATACTTACCGGATTCTCTTGGTAGTCTCTTTGCAATGAGGGCTTCAAGTTGAGCAGTTTCTACTTCTTCTTCTTCCAGGTCTTTTCTTGCTTTTTCATACCATGATAGTTTCCTTGATGAGTTCTCTCTTGGATCAAACCTTTGTTTACCTTTTACAGAGGCACTAGCTTTGAATGCATATTCAGTCTTGGGGGGATCATCTCCAAACTTGGTCATTTCAAATGCAGCTAATTTTCTAGCCAATTGATCTCTTGTGACAGTTGTATGGGCTCTGAATTCATCAATGGTAGTAACCTTGATTTTGTAAGAAACAGGAAGGGATCTGAGAATTTTGCCAACAATCTCATTTTCATCCAAAACTCCACCAGCATTTCTAATTCCACAAAGAAGCTCATTTACTCTTGGCATTAAAGTAGTAATATTTTCATCATCTCTCATCTTCAGGTTTTCAAATTTCCCTTTCAAACTCTGTAACCTTGCACATTTAACATACTAGTCTCCTTCATGCAAAAGTTCTAATTTTTTCTAAATCTCAGAAGCAGTTGGTAGGTCAATAACATTTGAGAGTTCTGAATCAAATAATGCACTTAGAAGAGCTTCTATAGTCCGCAGATTGTTTTCAACATCTGTGATTTCATTTGGAGCTTTTGGACCACCCTGTGGAGGGACATACTATGTTGTAACCATGGTCTAGTATGCCATTCCCATGCATTGCAAGTGACACTTCATCCGACCTTTCCATAGATTAAAATTTGATCCATCAAACTTCAGACTATCCTTCTTGTAGGATGAAATCCTGGATCTCCTCAAGTGGTTAAGCTCTTTTTAGAGGAACTTAGCTTTGATACCAATTGTTAGACTTAGGGCACACAATTGAGAGGGGGGTGAATCAGTTGTGCAAAACTTTCTCAAATAAAACACTTAAATCTTCTTAGTGATTAGCAGTATATTAATAATGAACCATAATGCATTCAAATCAAGAGCAGAACCACATCACCACATAAGACACCAAGATTTTGACATGGAAAACCCGGTTAAGGGAAAAACCACGGGGTAATTAACCCAAGATTGTATTCTCTGTTAGAAGAATAGAAAGAACAAAATGGCACATGCCAATTAGGGCTCACTACCCGAGCACACTACTCACAAGAGGCTCACTACCTACAAAAGACACACTATCTATAAAGAAATAAATATCACATACATGAACTAGAGAATAGCATCTTCACCATGCTTGCATTAGTTCCATTTAAGCCCAATACTTATGTTCTACCTTTTGCTCTCCTCGCTACAACACTCTCATCACCACAAAGACAACTTCAAACTGACTTCGCAATTCCTTATTTATACAAGGCATCAACTTAGGAATGATCATCTAAGTCGGCAAACATTCATAAGATCATCCGCCAGATGGATAACTCATCTGGTTGGCCTGTCTCAAGAAGAACACCATCATCCAAAAGTTACTCTTCAATTGTGAGCTCTAACTTCAATGCAGACCACCAATATGAATTGGACATGATCCAAAGACCTCCACAAGCTTGCTTGAATCACCAAGAACATCCACACTTCTTCTACTTACTGAAATCCTTCTCTCCTTCATCTGGAACCTCAAGAACACAGTCTGTCATTACTGTCACAAAGGAATAGATGCTTGCGAACCTTCAAACCATGAACCAATAGAGTTGATACACCACAAAGACTTCCTTAGTACTCCCTTAAATCCATAGAATAGGAAACTTCATTTTCAGATCTCACCAGTGTTGGCAAGAGACACTATATGGATTCATGAATGTTGTCATTGATGGCAGCAAAGTTCATCCCACACATTCGCAGGACATGGTATGTCTATACCAGAAGTCAGAGTGAAGAATGTTGTGGTCCGGTAAACAAGAACAGAGTAGTCAGTAAGGTCCGACAGACAGGTCTGGATCTCTCAGTAGAAGTATCTCAGTGAAGTGTAGATTTAGGAAAGTCAAGAGGAGTAGCTTGATTGATAGATTCCAAGGTTTGAGCCTCTGGTGTGGAAAGGATAAAGAAATATGAATGCTTGAGTGTGGGTTCTCAAGTGACAGTGTGAATAGAGGAAGAACTGACTGGCAGAACATCAGACATTATTCTGAATGTGTTACTGATGTTGGTAAAGGTTATGAAGGCATGAATTATGTTTGGCTAACATGATTAATGATTTCCAAAAGTATATCCTTGATCCACATTACTTGGTGTGCAAGGATTCAACTGACAGATCAGAGTTTGTGAAAAGATTGACTATTCTGGGTGCCAACTAGAAAGGTGATGAAATCACTTGTGCGGATATATATACAAGATGGATTTAGTTATGAGAGGTGTTGTTGTTGTAAGTGATGTGTGAAGAAAAGTAGTAGAGCCGAATAAAAGAAGAAAGGAAGATCCGGTATGTGAAAGAAGAGAAGCATAAAAGAAGAGGAAAGATGAAGTGTAGCAGATCAATATACAGAGCCTAATTGGAACTGAACTCTAGCATATGTTGATGCTTCTTATCAGTTCAAGTATTGTATTACATTCTTTATAAATTGTAGATAGTGTGTCTCTTGTAGGCAGTGTGCCTCTTGTGAGCAGTGTGCTCGGGTAGTGAGCCCTAATTGGCAAGTGCCATTTTGTACTTCCATTCTTCTAATAGAGAATACAATCTTGGGTTAATCACCCCATGGTTTTCTCCCTTAACAGGGTTTCCACGTCAAAAATATTGTGTCATGTGTATTTCTATTTCATGCTTATGTTTGCTTGTTCGAATTGATGTTGCACTAATTATCAAGAAAGTTCAGAAAGCTTAAATAATTAAGATAACTGATTCACGCCCCCCCTCTCAGTTATCAACAATTGGTATTAGAGCCAAGTTCCTCCTAAATAAAGTCTAACAGCTTGAGGAAGATCTGGGAATCCAAATGGATGCATATGGTTTAAGGGAGCAACTCAAGACTACCCTTGATGATCTTGAGCAGTCAAACTCTGAAGTCAATGAACTAAAGGAAAGACTCAAATAGGCTGATGATTTCATGAGAGAACTAAAAGACAAATTAAGTCTCTCTATGAAAAAGAGAAAGAAGCTACTTCAGCAATTGGCAAGTCAAGGTGAAGCAAATAATGCAAATGAAGATCTGAAGGAGAAAACCAAGTTATGTGAAAAGTTATCAAAAGAAATCATTATGGTAAGACATGAAATGGAATCAGGAGTTATAAAGTTTACCCAAGAGATTGAAGACAAAAGAAAAACTGAAGATAATCTAAGACAATCTCTCAAGGAGAAATCAGAAGATTGCCACAAGATGGATAGAATTATCAGACATCTTGAATCTGATCTTGAAGATGCTAAAGATAATGAAGAAAAACTTGAGGATCAAATTGTCTCTGTCAAAAGGGATCTTCAAACAACAAATGAATATAAAGAGAAATTCAAGATAAGTTCTACCCAACTTGAAGTTCTTCTTCAAAGCCAAAAGAGGGTAGATGACAAGTGTGGCTTGGGATATGAGAAAGGAGAAAGTTCTGGATCTGGTCAGAAGAATTTTAGATCAGAAAATCCAAGGAACAGGCCTAGAAGTCCTTCAGTAAGGCAACCTAATGCTCAAAGATATCCATCCTTCAATGGATACTGCCACAACTGCAATAACTTTGGTCATAAAGCTAATCAGTGCAGAAGGAGAATGAATCAGACTAATACATCCTTCTCTGGACAGTGCTTAAACTGCAAAAGGTATGGTCACAAATCTCGTGAATGCATAAATATGCAAACGAACAATTCATTCAATGGTAGATGCTTTGCATGCAATAGAATGGGTCATATGGCTAATCAATGCAGATCAAGAGGATATCAATCAAATATGCAAAGAAATGTTGTTTGCCAAATTTACAATAGATCCGGTCATATAGCAAAATTTTGTAGAAGCAAGAATTAGGATAAAAGAGGTCTGGTATATTATAATCAGAATCAAGATAAGAGAAAACAAAAAGTAAATGCGGATGAAGTTTGAAGTAAGATGAACAAGATTTGGGTGAAGAAAAGTACAGAGAATGTAGGGGATGGATCCGCACCAGATTTTGGTGCTGATATTCCTTCCAAAAATTAAAAAGTGAGCTCTGGCTCAGGGGGAGACACAAAGAAAACCTTGTTCCCCCAGCCAGTCAATTCGTGCCGGAACTGGCACAAGGAGAGCTGCGGATTAAAAGGGGTCATACAAGAAACATCTTAAAGGGCTATGGTAAATATTTGAGAGATCCGCAAGAAGATTTGAAGAATCTAATCCTTCCAGAATTGATCCAGTAAAACAATCTTCCAGTAAAAATAGATTCCTTACAAGTTGGGTCTGGTATGATTCAAACTATGGTGTCTTGATCTGCAAATAGATCAAATGACTAATGAAAGGAAGATAGATTATCACTACTCTCCTAGAATAACTTTGAAATCTGTCTTAGTGATCCGGAAAGGTTTTGTCTCTGAATAAGGAAAACAAAGCTAACCGGAATGAATTAGGTTGCGCATTTATTGCAGAATGAAAATTAGGGCTTCTCAAGAATAAAAGAGTTCATTCGTTCATCATTTGTACACTCACATTCGAAGAAAAGAGAAAAGAAACTCTGCAACAACCTCTCCCAAAGATCAAGATGATTCTCCATACAGCTCAATCTAGATTTCATCGTGTGTGCCCTAAACAACGTAAAAGGTATTCTTCGTTCTTAATATCTCTCAGTAAGATTCCTTGATGATGGCTACTCTGAATATAGTAAAGATTTCTGATAGACCTCACCCCATATTTAAGAAGCATCCATACAAATCCTTGGAGGTAGATCCCCTAGGAGCCTTCTCTAGTGTTCTGCATGGTGTTTTGCACACCAAAGATATTAGGGTTTACATACATGCAAATGTTGAAGAGTTTGGGGAATTCAAACTAAGAGATATCTATCACAAACAACTATTAGATGATTCATTTGAGCTCAAACCCCAATACAAGGGCCTCCGGAATAAGCACTTTGCACAATACATACATTTCCCCTATTTTATTGAGGATGAATGGGTCAGGTATATTTTGAGCAGAATACATGACAACTTCATGTGGTTAAATGGACCATTCAAAATCACAAAAGATACCATCAGGGCAGTTACCAGATTACACTCATCCAGTGGGATTCCTGTTCTTAAATCTGTGAAGAATCAAACTGTGAGTGAGGCTACCGAATCCAAGTTTGACAAAAGAGCAATGACAATAGATGACATCTCTGATCTGGATGTCAATTTTTTCTCCATGATCATTGGTTATAAATTATATCATTCTAGTAGGGAAGATTCAGTACCTGGAACAGCCATCTACATAGCTTATAAAATGCTAAGAAAGGATGTAGACTACGATCTTTGTCAGTTTCTCTTGAACCAACTCTTAGAGAATCTACAGAAAATAAAGAAAGATAAAAAGAATTCATTCAAGTATGGTGGATTAATATTGTGCTTATTCTTCTACTTTATGAATGAGCTTCTTGGATCTAGTGGCTGGGTGTGGGAGAATGATAGACCAGTAACTATCCAAATTAGAGATTATTTGCATGGACTTGGTGATGTCAAAGCACAAAATATAGCCCTGTGGGGATACTTCAAGAATTTCTAGAACATGATGCAAGCAAGAGAAAGGATTCCCCAGTCTATTGTTGAGAAGTACAAAGACACAGTATGTTTTATGGTAGAGACTGATCAGTGCCTAATGGAGGCAGTAGAACCAAGAACTGTATGGATCATGCCCATGGGGTATGAAGTTGATGAACAAATTATGGAGCTAAATGTTCAACACATGCTAAGTCAGCCAAAGGATCCAAAGGCAGAAAGGTTTGGAACCCTTGAGGAGCTGAGTATAAAGATTCATGTGGAACTCAGAGAGCCAGAGATCAAGAGGAAGGTGAGAAAAGAAGTAGAAAATGTTGCCCAAGGCCTTGGCATCTCAAAGGAGGCACTTGATGCCCATAGGAAAAAGATGGAAAGGGCTGAGGAAGAGAAGAAGAAGGCAGAAAAGAAAAATGAGGAAAGTGCTCTGGCAAAACCTTCCACCCAGACCAGATCATCAAAGAGATCTGCACCTACCACTGCCAAAGGCTTAAGGACATCAGAACCAGAAGCACAATCATCCGGCAAAGGAGAGAAAAGAACAAAGACAAAAGCTACAAGAGCCTATGCCAGTCAAAGGGATGAAGAGGAGACTGAATCTGATGAAGAAATCAGGAAACTGAAGAAAAAGAAGAAAACATCTGGCCAACCCTCTATCGGACAGAAGGAAGAAGAAAAGATAGAGGAATATGTTGAAAACCCACTTTTCACATTGATGACATAATCAAATCAGTCACAATGGATGAAAATCTTCAGCCAATGGTTGAGTTCTATGATGATTATGGTGAAGCAGATCAGAAGATATTACAAGATGCCACAGTCAGGTATCTAAATATCTACAACAAAGAATTCATTGAAATTATATCTCTGATCCCCAAAAGCTTGGAGAAGGAACTAGAAATAAGAAAGAACAATGCCCAAGCCAAAGACCTAGAAATCTGGGAATAGTTAGCAATCCATCTATATCCTTTAATCGACCCCAAGACAATGAATATGGTATTCAAAGATTGTAAGGATGAGTTCAGAAGCAAAGCAAGGATGAATCAACTTATGCTTGGTGAGATTGACAAGGTAGCCAAGGACACAGAAGAGATCCTCTGGAAGGCCTTCAAAAGATTTAATCTTCCTATTATAGAGGACTTGGGTACTGATCCCTCGACTACAAGTGTTGCAGAAGAATCTACTGAGAAAATGATAGAAGAGGTGGGCCTTGAACAGACTAACATTTCTCCTCTGGTTTCCCCTACAGTCTTCGGATCTAAAGGAGAAGAAAGAATACAGGAGAAAGAAGCAGAGGTGAAGGAAAAAGAAGATGACAGTACCAAGATTATAGAAGGAGAGAAGACTTCAACAGAAAAGACCACAACTGCTAGTGGCAAGAATGCAGAAGAAAAGAAACATCTGTCTCCGATAAGAGACACTGCAAAAACTGTCCAAGAATTCTTGAACAAAGAAACAATGGAGATTGATGAACTAGAGCTTCTACAAGGACCATTTAATTTTGATTCTCTTTCTCCGGTACAGACAATGAAGATTGCTTCATTTGCTAATGCAAAGGTTAAAGAGAAACTCCCGAAATCTCACATGGAAGACTGTGAGTTGATAGAAGCTGCTTCCAGAATGCTTGAAAAGATTATGCCATCATTTTAGAAGGATCCCACAGCCTCCACTTCCGGTAATCTCAAAACTCTAGTCAACAGTGTTAGCACACATTTTGATTCTCTAGAGAAGTCAGCTGAAGAAAAGGTCTGGAAGGAGTTTTTGGATAAGAGATTCTCTGAAGTACAGGGTCTGATAACAAATGATAGGAAAGTCATGGATATTGGGATAAAGAGCTTGGAAAATACTCTTAAAGATGGCAGAAATATGTACAAATTTTGCTTATCTTGGCCCACAGTGACCAAAGATATTGAGAGGAAAGTAAAAGAACAAGAGGATAAACTATTAAGTCTATCTCAAAGTTTTGATCCTCTCTCATCCTCCATAGTAAATCAAGAGTGTCAGATTATTGCAATCACAAATGCAATAAAGAATTTTGAGAAGGAAAGGAAGAACATAATTAGCCGGATGGGTGAACTTAGAAGGATCATCATCCCTAAGTTAGAGGCCATGCATGAGGCCATAAGTGAAGCTCAAATCACAGCACAAACCAATGATCCAATAGATCTAAAAAGGGCAGATGCATTTGCATTCCTGTTGAGCGGTCATATATCAATTTTGGATAGAATGAAGCAAAGTTGGGCTACAAAACTTATTCAATTGAAGACAACTTTTGCAGACATACTTAAGTATATGTAAGTATGCCATATGTATATACTTATGCGGCTAAGTATTAATTTTGAAAGTTTTGATATGTGGACCCTACCCTTTGCCATTGATGTCAAAGGGGGAGTGAAGAGCAGTGAAAAATGAGGAATCCAACTAAGGGGGAGCTCTAGAAAATGTATATAAAAATAGAGCATCAGCCAAGGGGGAGCATAGTGTAAACACTTAGTCATTTTTCACTAAGTGTTGCCATCAATGCCAAAGGGGGAGATTGTTGGCAAGAGACACTATATGGATTCATGAATGTTGTCATTGATGGTAACAAAGTTCATCCCACACATCTGCAGGACATAGTATGTCTATACCAGAAGTCAGAGTCAAGAATGTTGTGGTCTAGTAAACAAGAACAGAGCAGTCAGTAAGGTCCAATAGACAGGTCTGGATCTCTCAGTAGAAGTATCTCAGTGAAGTGCAAATTTGGGGAAGTCAAGAGCAGTATCTTAACTGATAGATTCCAACGTTTGAGCCTTCGGTGTGGAAAGGATAAAGAAATATGAATGCTTGAGTGTCAGGTTCTTAAGTGACAGTGTGAACAGAGGAAGAACTGACTGGCAGAACATCAGACATTATTTCAGATGTGTTATTGATGTTGGTAAAGGTTATGAAGGCATGAATTATGTTTGGCCGACATGATTAATGATTTCCACAAGTATATCCTTGATCCGCATTACTTGGTATGCAAGGATTCAGCCGACAGATCAGAGTTTGTGAAAAGATTGACTATTCCAGGTGCCGACTAGAAAGGTGATGAAATCACTTGTGCGGATATATATACAAGATGGATTTAGTTATGAGAGGTGTTGTTGTAAGTGATGTGTGAAGAAAAGTAGTAGAGCTGAATAAAAGCAGAAAGGAAGATCCGGTATGTGAAAGAAGAGTAGCATAAAAGAAGAGGAAAGATGAAGTGCAGTAGATCAGTATACAGAGCCTAATCAGAACTAAACTCCAGCATATGTTAATGCTTCTTATCAGTTCAAGTATTGTATTACATTCTTTATAAATTGTAGACAATGTGTCTCTTGTAGGCAGTGTGCCTCTTGTGAGCAGTGTGCTCGGGCAGTGAGCCCTAATTGGCAAGTGCCATTTTGTACTTCCATTCTTCCAATAGAGAATACAATCTTGGGTTAATCACCCCATGGTTTTCTCCCTTAAAAGGGTTTCCACGTCAAAAATATTGTGTCATGTGTATTTTTATTTCATGCTTATGTTTGCTTGTTTGAATTGATGTTGCACTAATTATCAAGAAAGTTCAGAAAGCTGAAATAATTAAGATAACTGATTCACCCCCCCTCTTAGTTATCAACAACCGGACCTTTCTTGTTACACTCTGTCACCTCTGAACACCTACCGGAATTGGTTTTACTTGAGAAGCCACAACTTCTTCATATCTTCATGCAGACCTTTGAAATCTCTATTGGATCACCTAAAGACACATATCTACAAACCCTTTAATCAGCATCCTCTAATCCTCATCCTATCTTGGACTTTTCCCTTACTGTCATCACTGTTCTTCACTATTCCTAATTGAGACTAATTTTCTCAATATCCTCAGCTAACGGCTCATCCAAACCTTATCATTAATGCAACAGGAGTATGTTGACATCAATGACAACACCAGTTGGGTCCATATTTGCAACAAAAGGGACAATTCTAGCTTCTCTTAATCTTTCAACCACCTATCCTATTGTGGCCAGTGCCAAATTACATATTTTACCAATATGATATTGCTGAAGAGCAACAAAGATGGAGCAGGTTGGATAGGCAACAAGGGTTCTATTGGGATCCTACCTCATGCACCAGAGAGACTGATATTGGACAATTGGCAGTTGCTAATTTATGAGCATTAACCAAGCAAAAGAACAACCCTTCCTCTGTTGGAGGACCAACAAAGTATTAGGTTGGGGAAAGTGATGAGTCTAGTTTATGACTCAATTTTGTTAAACTTTATTTTCCACTTGTTGTAGTTATCTTGGACTTTGATACTTTAATCCTGATCTTTTTATGTCATTACCCCAAAGCTATAACTTGTTGAGCATAGGTCATTTCTTATATCCTTTTATGGCAAAGACATGCTATTTGAACTATCTATGTTAATCTTACATATGGTTAATGAATATTACTCCAAGGTAGTTACGAATGTGCAATTATTTGTGTGTACTAACATTATTATGCAGATATAATCGGCATCCATAAAGTGATGAAGATTCTACTAGTTGGTCGCTTACCATAAAAGTCAAACATGGTGATCGTTCAAATGTCAAATGGAGGGAAGGAAACCACTTTGTAACTAATCTTAAATACCTGTTGAACAAATTTAGGAGTTATTGTTATGCTAAATATGCATTAAAGCAACTCACTTGACCAGATTCCCCTGCATGCGTAACCTCCTTTCCACTTTCTATGTTTTCCATAATGTGGCATCCTCCTATTCTGTTGGAGTTGACCACCCTGCTAGATAGTTAGTTTTGTAGTCTTTCTTCTATAAATAAGACTCTAATACTCCTTCTGAGGGGGTGGTTGATTATTTAGATATTGTACTTGTATTATCTAGTTTTTGGTAATATAGTTATAATGTTCAATTGTACTCATCTTTTTGAATGAATAAAATGAAACTGCGAGTTCACATTTCTGAGTTTACATTTGTCTTAGGGAATACTCATCCAAGGGGGCCCACTTGGTGAGAATTCCACCCTCTAGTTTAGTTACATTTTCTGTTAAGTATTTAGTTAAATCTAGCATTGAATGTTCCTGCAGCCACTAGAATTCTATTCTATGTCTGTTTGTGTAGCCAAAGTAGACAGAGTAGTTTCCTATTTGTTTGCCTAGACTTTTACTTTCTGTCATGTACTTAATTCCAAAATAGCTGTTGGTTAATGTTCAACATTCCTGTTATTTCCTTTCTAGCAGTTTATCTTCAACATTATGCCTTTCTTAGCTATAGAATGAACGTGGCTACTTTGGAAGTTCTTAGTGCCCATACCATGCTGACCCATTTCAAATTCACGTCCCTGGGTTGACAAGTGAAATGCATCTCCATAGTGATTAAGACAGCTACTCAGTTTAGATGTCCAATCTCTTAGTTACAATTTTAATAGCTTAGTTTTTAAATCATTGTAAGAGACCAACAGCCATGTTTGACGCCTATCTTAAGATAGAGCCATTTTTGCCTTGTATCTTCTATATAAAAAGGTGCTTTGGAGAGGAGATGTATTATGTGATTGAAAGGTACTATTATGCTGTCATATTGTCTCCAAATACGAGTGTCAAAGACTCATGCAAGAGCATTGACTCTGAAACTGTATTGTAAACTTGATTGTTTACTGGAATACATTTGAGCTATGTTTTGGAGTGTGGGGTTTTTCACCCGTAAGGATTTTCCCCACGTATATCTTGTATCTCTCTTCTTCTGTCTTACATTCTTGTGTATGTGTTTACTACAATATCTTTGTTATTGGGTTAATAACACTATAATTGTAAAGGTTGGAAAGAATTTGCACTCTTCTCTCCTAATTAGATTAGTGTAGGAAGTGATTTTCATACACCTAGCTTCCTTTCAATGGGTTGCACTTGTGGCTGAGATACCATGAACATCCTTGGGAGGAATCCTAGCACATTAGTTGATCCATTGTCAATAGAATTCATGTCCTTCATAGGTGTTAATGGTCTCTATAAGTCATTTGTTGATGTGAGAGGATCATACGACTCACTTTTTTCTAGTATCTCAGGGACACATGATTCACTTATGGGTGACAAAGGAGTGTAACATTTTGTCACGTACTCTTCAAGATCTAAAAAAGCATGAGGATCTGTATATCTCAAATCTAATGTAGTTGTTTCAAATACTAGTCCTTCAGTTCTGTGAGGCTTCTGCCCTATGCAAAGAAAGAGTTTGTAAGCTGGTTGCACACTGATCATGAGTACTTCCAAAGGGAATTGCAGAGGTCCATCCTTCTCTATCCATTCCATGATTTTCACTATCTTTTATTTGGGAATAACCTCTTTTTGCTTTGGTAATGCCTCACTTTCTAAGGTTTTCATCTCTGCATTGTTTATAGGCTTTTCTAGGATATCTGTCCTCTTGATGCATATCGATTGTGGCATAAGACTGGGGACAGAAAGCTTGTTTGTAGGAAGTTCATAATCTATAGGGATTCCTATACATTTGTTTGATGTGTTTGATTTTAGAATGCTAAAAGGTTCTAGATCTCCTTTCATAATGTACACCTTCCCCAGATGAAGGAATCGAGCCTCCTAAAATAACATAGATTGCATAGCTTTCATTCTGTGTATCCAAGGTCTTCTAAGAAGCAGATGTTGGAATTAGTCTGGACAACTAAGAGGGGGGGTGAATCAGTTGTCTCACAAATTTAACCTTTTCTACTTTTAATCTTCTTTATCAACTTACAATCAGATTAATATTGTAAACATTAAAGCATGAATCAACAACACATGAGCAGAAATAAACCGAGAACACATAACACCAAGATTTTTACATGGAAACCTAGTCAAGGGAAAACCACGGTGGGGGTTAACCCACAAGAGTTTGTACAGTGTTAAAAGTACTGAGAAGAAAAGAGAAGGCACATGCCTTCAGTCTCACTTCCCAGAGCTTACTACTCAAGAGAGGCTCACTGCCTACAGAATTTATGTTTATTATAGAAAGAATTAACTGATAAATAACATCTTCTTCATGCCTGGTTTAGTTTCATTGAATGCTTACAAAAATTTTGCTCTACCCCAAATACTTCTTCTCCAACTCTTCATCAAAATAGCTCTTGTTCTTTTGTTTCTCCTCTGCTCTGCTCTTCCTTTGATCCTTTCTTCAGATTATATTATTTTCCCACAAGGATGTTTTTCAACAACTCATCTACATGCCTTTATGTCCTTCATCAACCTTGGAATAAACATCAAGGTTGGCACTACAAGCATTTTACTTAATGCGAGTCACTAAGCTATCAGAAAAACATAATTGGGACTCAAATCTTCCTTGATCAACACGCCATGCTCCATCGAATTGCTCTTAGATTACCCGCAACACTCTTGAATCATCTGGTTGGCCAAGACTGTGAAGAACAATAGCACCAAGAAGGAAATCTTCACCAACAAGCTCAAACTTCAATGCAGACCTCCAACATAATAGTCACACGATCTAGAGACCTTCACAAGCACATTAAATTCAACAAAAACATTTGCACCCCTCTAAATTATCAGAATCACTTGCATCTTCATTCGGAACCTCAAGAACACTATCTGCTATGACTGTTACATAAGAAAGATTGCTTGCAGATCTCCAAACCATGAACCACTTGACTGGATGATACACACTAACTTCCCAAACATGTCTCTAGATCCACAAATCATCATTTTATATTTCTAGAACAATCCGGACCTCTTTCTTGTCACTCTGTCTATGGCCATAACTTCTTCAAATCTTCATGTGAACCCTTCAAATCTTAACTGGAGCTTCTTAAGACAATCCTCTACTCAGCTATATGGTCCCCATACATTGATACTTATTAATTTTATCAATATCCTCAACATTCTAGTCTTCTAAATAAGCAATAACATAGGATACAGTTGACTCCAACGGTAACGAGAATATGTTGACATCAATGACAACATCAATTAGGCACCTATTTGCAACAATCTCCCCCTTTGTCATTGATGGAAACATATGATGTGAAAAACTAATTCAACCATCAAGACAAGAACTTCTCCCCCTTTCTCTTATCATTTCTGCAACCACTATCTTCACTGCTCCCCCTTTCATCAGCAACTAGTTTTTCACATGATTTCTCTCCCCCTTTGACATCAATGGCAAAGGGTACATATTTGTAGTCTTTTCTCCTTATTTTTGTTTCAGACAAAACTCAAAAATTTCATGCAAACTACTCGCCCTGAGTAGTGCCTCCTTAACATCAATCCGGATCACAAGATATGACTGTGAATTCCACTGGACTAATGCACTCTAGTGTATCTTAATTTTGATTAGGAGGGGTAATGACCCCTAACTTCTCCCTGAGATACTCAAAAGTATCCTTGGGAAGAGGCTTAGTGAAAATATCCGCAATTTGATCCTTTGAAGACACAAACTACAACTTGACTTCATTCTCATTTACCTTCTCTCTCAAGAAATGAAACTTGATGGATATATGTTTTGTCTTTGAATGTAGCACCAGATTCTTTTAGATACTTATTGCACTTGAATTATCATAGAAGATTGTGACAGGCTCCTCAAACACAATTTTGATGTCCTTCAACATTTTCTTCATCCATAGAACTTGAGTACAATTGTTTATTGTTGCTAAATACTATGTCTCTGCTATAGATAGGGATATTGCCTCCTACTTTTTACTCAGCCAAGAAACCAATCTACTTCCCAAGAAGAATGCACCACCACTAGTACTTTTTCTGTCATCCACATCTCCTACCCAATCAACATCTGTATATGCATGAAGAGTGAAGTCATTATCCTTTGGATACCATAATCCATACTTAGTTGTCCCTTTGAGATATCTAAAAATTCTCTTGACTGCTACAACATGGGATTCTCTAGGATCAGCTTGAAATCTAGCAACAAGTCCAATTGCATTCATGATATCAGGTCTGGTCTGAGTTAGATAAAGTAGTCCTCTAATCATTGATCTATACCTTTTCTAATCTACCTTAGGTGAATTATCATCTTTACTTAACTTACATCTGGTTACCATAGAAGTACTTACTAGTTTTGACTCCTCCATTCCAAATTTTTTCAATAATTATGTTACATACTTAGATTGAGATATGAAGATACCTTTATTTGACTGAGTGATTTGCAGACCTAGGAAGAACTTCATTTCACCAAACATGGACATCTCAAATTCACTCCACATCTGATCAGGAAATGTTTTGTACATACTCTCATTTCCACCAAAAATGATATCATCAACAAATACCTCAACAATCAGGATATTCACATGATCAATCTTGAAGTAAAGATTACTGTCAACAGTGCCTTTGCTATAACCTAGCTTTAGTAAATACTTATCTAATCTTGCATACCAGGCTCTTGAGGCTTATTTGAGTCCATACAATTCTTTCCTTAATCTGCAGACCATATCCCTTTGATCTGACAACTGAAATCCTTCTGGTTGCTTAATGTAGACTTCTTCTAACTCTCTATTTAGAAATGTTGACTTGACATTCATCTGATAGACTTTGAAATCTTTATAAGCAACAAAAGCAATAAACAATCTGACTGCCTCTATTCTTGCCACAAGAGCAAAGGTTTCTTCAAAATCAATTCCTTCCACTTGAGAATATCCTTTGCATACCAACCTTGCTTTATTTCTTACAACTTCACCATCTTCATTTAGTTTATTCTAGAAGACCCATTTAGTTCCAATCACATTTTTTTCCTTAGGTCTAGAAACAAGATCCCAAGTGTGATTCTTTTCAATTTGCATTAATTATTCTTCCATTGCCTTTACCCAGCTTTCATCTTTGCAAGCTTCAATTATTGTTTTTGGTTTAATGTTTGAAATCAAACAAATCTCTTCTTGATCTTCAACAATTCTTCTCCTAGTTCGAACACCTTTATTTCTATCTCCTATGGTCTAATATTTAGGATGATTCATTCTTACATACCTGGGAGTTTTGGGATTTGCTTGAACTTCTATTTCTTGAGCTTGTTCCTCAACTTCTACACTATCCTCTTGAGTTATTGGGTTTTCTAGATCAATCTGGATCTGAATCTGGGTCTGAACTTGCCTTCCTTGATTTTGACTTTCATCTTGATCTTTTGAGTCATATTCGCAAGACCTAGAATGACCTTCTTTACTTTCATAAACTCTAACATTTGTACTTTTGACAATCTTTTGTTAAAGCACCAATATGCCTTGCTTTGAGTAGAGTAACCCAGAAATATTCCTTCATCATTTCTTGCTTCAAACTTGCCTAGATCCTCATCTCTTTTGATATAGCACTTGCTACCAAAAAATCTAAAATATCTCACAGTAGGAGGATGAACAAAACCATAGTTCATAAGAAGTCTTACCAGAATTGCCTTTGATCTGCACTTGGTTAAGAGTGTAGATAGCAGTACTCACAGCTTCTCTCCAATAGACTTGAGGAACATTTGTTTCCATCATCATGGTCCTAGCAGCTTCTTGAATGGTCTGGTTTTTTCTTTCCACTACTCCATTTTACTATGGAGTCCTAGGAGCAGATAACTATCTTTTATTTCATGCATTTCATAGAATTAATCAAACTCATTGGAGGTAAATTCTCCACCTCTATCGAATCTCAAACACTTTATCTCTCCACCAATCTCATTCTCCGCCATAACCTTGAACATTTTGAATCTGTCAAGAGCTTTTGATTTTTCTTTTAAGAAGGTTACCCACATCATCCAGGAGTAATGATCAATTAGCAACATAAAATATATGTCTCCCTGCACACTCCTAATTCTAGTAGGACCACACAGATCAGTATGCACAAGTTCCAACCGTTCACTTGAAAATTGTTCTTTACTTTTGAATGAAATTTTGTTCTGTTTATCCAATTGGCATTCTCTACACATGCTATCAGGTTTCACAAGTTTTGGCAGATCTCTTACAGCCTGAATAGAACTTATCTTGACAATGTTATCAAAATTGACATGACATGTCCTTCTATTCCATAACCAACTTTGATCTGTCTGAGCAATTAGACAACTTTTGCCAGAACTACTTAAATGAAAGATGTTAGCTCTAGTTTGAGTACTAGATACAATTTCAGTTCTAGGGCTTTCAAAGATTTTGCATTTTCCATCATTGAATTAGAAATCATAACCCTTATCAACCAGCTGTCCAACACTGAGAAGATTATGCTTCAGTCCTTCTACATACAAAACATCATTGGTGTTATTCTTACCATCAAAAGAGATGGATCCTTTGCCAAAGATTCTACCAGCTAAGTTGTCTCTAAATTTTACAAGCGCACCTTCATATTTTTCAAGGCTTACAAACTTACTTTTATCACCAGTCATATGATAAGAACATCCACTATCAATCACCCATTCATCCTTTTCAACAACCTGAGCAGCCAAGGCACTTTCCACATTTGTACAGCTAGCAGATTCAGTAGACACCAGTTTTTCTTCTTTAATAGAAATGAACACCCAATCATTTTCAGTGGAACCTCCATGATCAAATTCTAAGTCATTCTCACTCTCGTGGAAAAATCCAATCGAGCTGAGGTGAGACTCGACGGTTATTCTATTCCCTTGGGAGCATTACCTCGCAAAGGGTGGCTAACTTAATCTGGGGCCTATCATTGTTTTGGAGTTGCCTCAAGTTCTTTCTATGGTAGTTGTCGAAATGATGATATGACCCAAAGGGTTACTTGTGGTTTGTCTCCTATTGGATTTTTTGAGATTCCAACTCTTAGATGGATCTTGATTTGCTTCATTTATGCTCCTAGCATGTTGTAATCTAGCCTCGTGGTCTTTGAGGCATTATTGAATTTGTATGTCTTGTTCTACAACTTTAATGATGTGTTGTTGCTCTTGTGTAAGTTGTGGTCTTGGGTTTAATTCTTCTAGTTCCTCTAGAACTACCTTGACCCACTCTCCTCTAAGTCTTGGTCACATTCTCATATTGTTCTAAGAGAATTGGTGTATGTTGACTTGCTTTGACCAAGATTGACCTAGGGTTTAGGGTTGACCTAGGTTTGACTTTTGATTACTTTGAGTGTTTACCTTGTGATGTTATCAAGGGTTTGTCTCTAATATGAATGTGACTACCTATTACCTCATGATGAGATTGAAGGTTTGAACGTTTTGGGTTTTCTTAATATTTTTGTGCTTTTTGTGTTTTTGTGTATGATATGCAAGCTATATTTTTT
This sequence comes from Cunninghamia lanceolata, assembly GCA_027924645.1. NCBI lineage: Eukaryota > Viridiplantae > Streptophyta > Pinopsida > Cupressales > Cupressaceae > Cunninghamia > Cunninghamia lanceolata. The sequence goes on along the minus strand of BSBN01000744.1, from coordinate 829,538 downwards.
GTATTTTTAATGATTTAGGAATCTACTCTAGGAAAGAAAGAAAAGATCTAACTAATGAAATCAAATGAATTAATCTATGAAAAATAAATACTCTCTAATCTATTGCAATGAAATGAAAGCAAACTATGAATTCCTATCAAGAGCAAAATAACAAGTAACTTTCCTCAAGAGAAAATTTTCATTATTTAATTACTACAAAAAGATGAAAAGGAACCTAGAATTGCTTGGCACACAAGCTTTGCACTACCCTCAAGAATCCTTTTGTATGGCAACCTCATCGTCCTCTTGTAGCAGTGGGGTCCTCCTCTTGGTGGAAATTGGGAAGAGAAAGCAAGAGAATGAGCTTTTGGAAAGCTTTTAATTGAGTTCAATGTGAGCCAAGAGCACTATGGATTAAAAATTGGCAAGCATAATGGCGCTATGAAGCCTTTGAATGCTTTGGAAAAATAACAACAATAAATGAAAGGCACCTATGTCCTACAACAAGCATATGCATGCTAGTTGGAGAGCAAAAGCCAAGCAAAAGATGGATTGCAATAATGAATTTTCCTCCTTTAATGCTTGGAGGAGGGGGCATTTATAGGTTGAGAGCATGTTAAGGGTGGGGATGATTGAGGAGTTAACTCTCTTGATTAGAGAGTTAACTTCCTTGATTCATCAGTCAAACTCAATTGATTGAAGAGTGAATTCAATTGATTGAAGAGTGATCTGAACTTAAAATCTTATCACTCATGGAGTAATGGTTGTTAAGAGGAGTTAAAATGGACCACATGAGATAAAATTAGTTTATTGAGAGTGTTGAATTAGTTAATTATGGCCTCCTCTATGTTTATCTTGAAGTTGCATGCAAACTAGGTGAAAATGAAGTCTTTTTTGGCTCAAATCGAAGGAGAATCTCACATTTAAAATCGCAAAGGTCACCATAGGATTCCCTCTTTTACCAAGTCAGGTCACCCTAGGCGACTCTGGGGTGACCCACAAAGGAGCACCTTGGGGCGGCCCACAAAGGATGGCACCTAAGTGAATTTTATCAGTTGTGTATGCTTAATGAAAGTCTAAAAGGTTGATTTGGCATAAGAGTTAGGTTGTAGCATGACAAAAGGTAGGCTCTCCCAGGGAGATTCGACCATTAATAGGGGAGACTTACAAAGGAGGAAATTTGGGTAAAAATAGAGACATGGGTTTGGTTTGTTAGGCTATCTAGAGGCTTCCTAGGGTCAGAGACCTTCATAATGGGGTGTCAAATGGTGGAATTAGCATGAAAAGGCAAAAACTAAGTATGTAGGAAAGGCAAAGAATGGTTAGGAAATTAAAGAATCAATAAGGGAAAAGCCAAACAACACATGTTACCAAGAGGAGTACTGTTGAGAGGCCATTATTATTCATGCTTCCATGTATGTGATTAGGATTATTCATCATCATGGGGTCCTCTTGCAAGCCCGTGTGTCTTTTTAGTGCTTACAGGTCCAATGTTGGTTCCTTGTTTTCCTTTCTGATAATACTATTGTTATAGCATTTAAGTCTTCTTATTTTTGCACATCCCTTTTCAAAGGATACCCAACTAACTTCTACATTGATTGCTCACTTAGTTGAATTGAGGGTTGTTGATTGGAAGACTTAGCTATCCCTTTAACTTTGCTAAGTGTTGTACACAAAGAACATCCTAGTTCTGAATGGGTTACATTGTGACTTCTACACCGGTTGGGTAATAACACATCTTCCAACCATACTCGTGCTCTTACATTAGCCTAATCTCTTACAAACTTGCGAACAAATTCTTAAAAGATTTCAAAAAACCCTCATCATCATCTAAGGAGGATCCTTTATCTGATTCTACTAATATCTCAGTAATTTGTGTTGTACTGATAAGATCCCTCTATTGAAAATCCATAGGGTAAATTGGAGTGTCTTCTCTTGATGCTAATCTTTCATGATTAACACAAGCTAATAAAAGTTCTTCATATTCCATACCGAAATAGATGTAGACACCTAACTTTGTTTCAACATAGATTATTTCATTATTCTGATTGTACTTTCTGATGAGGTACTTCATCTTTGTCTCTCTTTTTTTTTGATCTGATTGGGAATTCCTCTCCAAGGGAACCACATATGAGAAAATTCAGTAGCCATATATTCATTTAGTGTTTTATACCAATCTCTACTTAACAAAATTCCATATACATCTAGAATATCAACCACTTGAATATCGATGTATTATTGAATGTGAGGATCAAATCCTAGGTACATATGTATATGATTAAGCTCTCCTATTACATTAACTTCAAGTTTGTCCAATTGAGTAATATTTGTAGATGACTTTACCAATGTAGGCCCAATTATTTTACAAACTAATAGAGGCATGACATTAGTTGATGCACCTAAATTGACTAAATAATTATGGAGATTCTTTCCAAATATTTGAAGATTTAGCAAGAAGGGAGGTGACTCCCTTTTTTCCTTGTAGATTGGTAGGATCATTGTAGTTGTCTAATTTTGTAGCATTTAATTTTGATCAATCTGGGTGTTGTCTAGAGCTATTTGTAGAAAGATTTTAGGGTTTCAAAGTTGTGATCCTATTCCAAATTTTTGATGATGAAAATTTAAATCAAAATCAAATCTAAAATTATCTAAATTATTCTACATTACTTTGCTTGCAAATGTAAGGAGTCATGCTTGAAATAACAATCTACACTACTGCCAATAAAACACATACAAAAACAAATATCAAATTAGAATTAAAGCAATACTGAATTAAAACCAAAGCTAGAAATGAATGCTTCATTTATGCTAAACACACATGCTGAAAATAATGCTTAATAGAATCAATACTAGAAAGAGTAAACATTTTTATGATTTTCTCTTAAATTACCTATAGGCAACGATAATAAATGAACAATATAGAAACTATTCTAATCATGTCACAAGAAAACAACTAATTTCAGACACACAATAAAGAAATTTAATCATAATTTTTTTAAAAAAAGTACTAGTAGATCACCTCCTTCAGGTGGAGTGAGCCCAACTCCCTTTCTAGAAGGATTTGCTTAAGCTATCATAGAATTAAGAGAATTTTCTTCTTATTTTCATCCAATGGAAACTCATATAATCGTGCTTACAAAAAAGAGAATGAAATTATCACTGGAAAAAACAATGCTGGAAAAAAAATTGTCTTTCTACTCTAATAACTCTTATTATACACTTGAACCTTATTTCATAAATTGGACTGAATTGGACTAAAAACTAGATTGAACTAAACTTTTCCCTTCCTTTATTCATAAGACTAATAGTCTATTATTCAAAACAAGAGACACCAACAATTCAACCAAGAGATGTCCTTGATTGAAGGCATAGGCACAAGGTCATGCAGATGAAGCCTACATTGGAGGAATCTTTACTAAAGAAGAACTTTAGTTATTCAAATGACTTGACCTGTGGACTGGAGAAAACAAGGTGTGGAAGAAAAGAACTAAAGTCATCTAAGAGTGTTATGATGACCAACTGGATAGCTAAAGTCATTTGGGGTCACCTATTCTTTGTGATGCACATAACAAGATTGAAGTTAGGCACATAATTTTTTAAGAAAACACTAGCCTAGAAGAAGGATGAATGGTTATGATGTAGAGTGCTACTTTGGAGCTAGACAAAGCTAGCTATCTTTCCTTCATGATCAGATTTGGAGAGATATGGAATGTTAATTCTTGGATCCAGTAGCTACTTTTGTCATAAAATCACAAATATATGTGCATAGAGATAGGAAATTATAGAAACATTCAAACAGATTCAACCATTGAAATAATAAGCACCAAAACACATTAACCATCTATTTTAAAAATACTTATAAGTATTTAATTATGTGTCAAGTGTAACAAATCCATATAAAATAAGGAAATGTAGCAATGTTTGTATGAAAGAAAAAGATAATTATTAGGACTCATCACCCCTCCCACTAGAGTCACACCATGTCCTCATGGTGAAACCTGCACTACATCCTTGCTGGCCAATTTTTTATCCTTTAGTATCCTACTGCAATCATAATCTTATTCCTTGTGCATAATGAAATGTCATCCCTTTTCTACATACCCATTTGTCTCAAAAGAACTGGTAAACCATTTTTCATCTTCCTTTGTGGCATTTATCATTCAATAGTCAAAAGTAGAGCTGGTGTAAGAAGCAAAGGTGGTCCCAAAATCATCCTAATCCATTCCTACTATCATTCCTGGATAAATGTGATAAGAATCCTAGCTCTGGTAAGGGTCCACTACATATTAGTGGGAGAGATAGGCACTGTAGATTAGTTAGAGAGATAGGCTCTCTTCACTACAAGTTGTGAGGAAAACCCTCCCATCTGTTGATACAAGCCTGGATGGTAGCAGGAGGAAGGTATCCTTAATGGTTCTAAAGTGCATCAATGTTGGTTTGAAGATTCTATATGTACTGGTCTCTAACCCCGAGTCGATACACCCATTCCTTGAATGTTTTAAAAAACCATGTAGTCTTTGGATATTTGTGGCGCATCAGGAGGCCGACCATGGTCATAGTAGTGTGATACTTTGTTGTGCAATTTATCTCACATATAAATTCAGCATTGAAGTATGGTGATGGCCCATAAGGAAACCATGCTGGAAAAATTCACATAACATATCATTTTGTTCCATTATGCTTTCAAAATAAGTTTCTAGGAAATCTTGATCATTTTCAAAATCAATCGGAAGATTGTAGGTAATTCCTAATAGTCTCCAACATAGAAATTGTTCATGTAGAAAAAGGGCATACACACTTGAGCGATGACACAGAGCAAGGAGTGCTTCCCCAATTTCACAAGCCTAAGCTGCCTATGCTTTAGCCACATTCTTATCCCACTGGAGGGTCTCTAGAGCCCTCTAGAGATGGGTGTTCTCTTCCCAAAGTTAAGTCAGATGAGTGGTACAAGTCATGGAAGTGGTTGAAAAGAAACCAGGACACTTTTATCATGCACAACAGTGGTTGGAGGAAATTTTTGAGAGAGTGGTAGTATGAGAATCATTAGTGACAGCACCTAGTTTTTATTGCTCAAGGGCCAACTGGAGGTTAGAGACCAATTTATTGTGCTCTACTTTGTCTTGTGCAACTTTCTACTAAATTTCTTCTAATTCCTTGGTTTTAACAGCAAGAAGTTACTGACCCACACACTATGAAATGTGTAGAAGATAGGTCCTAATTGAAACAACACGTTACACTAGCAGAAGATCCAAGTCTTGTAGACACCAAGAATTTCTTAACTACGTCCAAAACATCCTTTACTTATTCAAACATCAAGGAATGACATCCGCACACTCCCCTCATTTGAAAACATGACAACTTTAAGTGAATCACATGAAGACTTGAGGTATAAACACCATATCATCTTGTAAACCTTGTGCGATACTGGAAACAAGAAAGATGATCTCCATGAAACCTTCCTAGATGAGTTCACAAGACTCATAAAACATACTCAACCACTCCTTTACCACGACAAATCAAAGAATTATGCCACACAACTTCAAACATTTACTCTAAAAATACTCTATTATCTGGAACACACTGTACCATGCTGTCAATTGAAAAACTAAGCTATAGATTACCAAGAAGATTTAAATAGAAAAAAGGCATGCAATGCACATCCAAGCACATGTTCACAAAACTGCAAGGTCAATCATTCACTTCTAGAGGAATATGGAGCATTTCAATAGGTCTTCAATACTGCACCATTCTACCAGAGCACATTATGGTGTTCTATCATACATAACTTTCACAGTAGAGGGAAATATGATTTGAGACTTTGGAAATAGCACCATCACTTCCTTCTTGACACAATGTTAGAACTACATAGCCACATATACAATGGTAGAGGAATGCAGAGCATTCCATTATCATGCCAAAAACACCTTTTAGAGAACCAACTTTATCTACAAGCTATAAGCAGAAAAACATCCTTCTGATGATTAAAACATCATGAAAGCTGGAACATACATAAAATAACATTGTATGAAGCTATGTTCCAAATCATAGAAGCTCAATAGCATAGTGATGAAAATACAAAGCAATCTTCCAGACAATTTTCAATGAGCCGGCATTCTGAAACAAAGATTATCACCTATTTCCAGAGGCCAAGCCTTTATTGCATTAACACATACAACTTAGGATTAGTAGGATAGGTCATACAACATGCTTCAAGTTATTAAACATCCTTTCTTAACATCTGATTCTCTTAGTGCTTCTAATTCCCATATTAATAAGGCTTCAAACTCAAATCTTCTTTGATTAGGAATGTATCTTTTACGAACTCCAATCATGAGCTTTCTCTTCCTTAGGAATATGCAACCATGAATAGTATTTTACTTTCATGATAGTATTGACATCAGTGTATGTGTGACATCATTATATGTTATGTTGACATCAATAACAACACATATGGTGAACAATCTCCCCCTTTGTCATTGATGGCAACATACGGTTCCCCTTAGATTCTCTCCCCATTTGACATCAAGGACAAAGGGATCCAATACCTGCTCATTCTCCCCCTTTTATCAACAATCATATCTAAAAACATATTTTTGTAAGTTCTCCCTATCATCAGTCACCACTACCTACTCCCCTTGAGAGGTAGCCATCATCAGTCCAGGATAAACATATAGCATGAACTCACCCTAGACAGATGCATCACTATGCATCTTTAGCAAGAAGAGGGAGTGGAAATTACCCCTAACCTCTATCGGAGATCCTCAAAGATGCCTTTTGCAAGGTCCTTTGTAAAGATATATGCAATTTGATCCTTTGTTAGGACATTCCAACTTCACTTCCTTATCTGAAACCTTCTCTCTCAAAAAGTGATACCTAATTGCTATGTGCTTGGTCTGGAATGCATCACTAGATTCTTCGAAATATTAATAGCACTTGTATTATCACACAAAATAGGAATAGCCTCATCATATAATACCTTGATATCCTTAAGGGTTTGCTTCATCCATAACATTTGTGTACAGCAGGTGTAGTACCCCTCCGTTTTCACTTGGGTTGTGCAGGTAGTCTAGCTAAGGAACCTGAAGATGAAGATAGAACATAAGCTTCTTTTTTTTTTAAAGTTTGACAAAGGGACTATACTATTATGAACATGCAGAGGTAATCAACATTATAGCAAGAGAACAAGCTTAAATGCTAAGCTAATCTTTTAGTTTAATGTTATGTTAGAGCCATTCTTAGCTAAGGTAATGTTATCCTATGATTAAAATATATATTTTTTTGCATTTCATAAGTGTGTGTGATGTTGTAAAAATAAATATATATAATTAAACATTTAGTAGCAAATAAATTAATATATTGAATTGTAAGATTGTTAATTTAATAATAAATTTAATAATTATAATTAATTATATGAATAATTAATCATTAAAATCTATTTTAAGGATAAAAGGGAGTTACATGACAATCAATTTATGGAGGGAATAATTAAGTAAGAGGACACTATTTTTAGGGCTGCATGCAATAAAGTGGTAGTTCTTGTTTTTAATGCATTTATTTTACCCACTTGAAGTGCTCAAAATAACTCTAAAAATAATTTTTTTTGTTCTAGTAAGGGAATCTTCTAGAAAAAGATTGGGGATTTTTCTAATTGAAGAGCTAGAAAGTTAGTGGTAATGGTTTTGGGGAGTTTGGCAACTTGCAGATTTAGTTGGCCTCAATAAGAGCGTTGGAGAAGAAAGAACGAGGAAGAGGAATTGCACTGAGTATGTAAGGAAATTTTGACAAAAGCTATTATTGTGTTGCATCCTAAGATGGTAAAGAGGATCAGGTATGATATTTTCTATTCTTTATGTTTTTAGATTCTTGGAAAATAAAATTGGTTGTGCAGGTCTAGAAGAATTGCGGATGGAGAAAATTCTATAGAAAAGCAGATTAGATGATTAGTACAGAAATTATTTAGTTTCATCAATAATTTTCATGAGAAAATTTTCCTTGTATAAGATGATGGGGTATGAGAATAAATGGATCTCTACAAATTGGTGTATAGAAGAGGCAAGAACTTTCAAGTTTAATTTTCAGGTATGCAATTTTGCTTGATTTCCTTTTGTATTGATTGTTGCATGTTTATCATTCCTGCAGAAAATTGTTAAACTGTTTTCTTTCATTAAGTCGGAAATAAAAAATAAGAATAGGGAAATTTTTTATGGAGATTACATGTTAAATCAGAGAAAAAAAAAAGAGAAGATTTAAGTTCAGGAAATTGGGGTATGAATGATTGTTTTGCTAATGCAATAAGTTTTGATTCTACAAATTTTGATAGGGATTTTTTTATCCTTTTGTTTCTCTTCTTTAATCATATTTTTAAAAAATTTTAGAGTCTCTAATTTGCAAAAAAGAAATAGTATGGAGTCATATATTTTCATTTTCTTTTGCTGCTGCACCAATATGGGCTATCCTGAAATCAATATAATAGATAGTTTACAATAAGAACAACTTTTTAATGGTAATGAATCTATCTAATTCACTTCTGGGTTTTATTCCCCTATGTCTTATCTTTCCAGAACAATTTAAATTTTTAAATTTTGTTTAGAAATAAGAGAGTTATGACTATTTTATGGCTGCTGGGTAGTCATGTTTTATCAGCAAAGATTTGTTTATTTATTTATCTGTTTTCATTTGGATAATTTAATGAAAGATTTGAATAATCCATATTTAATGTTTTTTTTAATTAAATAGGAAATTGTATTATCTTTTTACCTCTATAAAATAAATGGTTTAATTGGGAATAATAGTGAATTATACATAGTAGAATAATTTTTCTATTATCCTATTGCATTTATAAATGTGATAAAATATGGTTTTGATTTTCTTTGAAATCACTTTGTATTGTTTCATACTAGTATGTCTGAATTGCATTATTATATGTTTTACTTTGTTTAAATCTGAAATCGTTTTGCAATGATAGATTGAAGAATAACTTTGATTTATTTTGAAATCAATTTGTATTGTTTTCTACCCAATCTTATTGATTTGTATTATCTATTTAGTTGAAAAGTAGAGTGCTGTGGAATAAAATCTAAATGCAATTTTGAATTGATTAATATAGTTTTATTTTATTTTCCTTATTATCATACATGTGCTATATTTAACATTTATTTTATTTTATAAATTTATATTATTTAGGGATGTCCTATAAATTAAGTATTTTATTATTGAGAAAGGAAATCCTTAATAAATGGCATGTTATTCTAAATGGTTGAAATTAGATGTGATATACTTATTAGGTGTGGATATTAATATTTTAATTGTAAAATTTAAATACAAGAATATTAAATAATATTCAATTGGTAGTTATCTAAGATATTTATTTACCAAGTTTAATTAATTAGTATAATGTGATTTCAAAATTATAGTGTTTGGTTTTAGAATAATTTTAATTATGGTTTTATGCTCATACGATGAATGAAATGGTAGTTTGAAATGAAATTTCTCACCGAGCTGTATAAAGACTTATGTTACCATAAAATTATCTGAGAGTTATGCATCAGAATAGAAATATCATGTCCTTATGTTTGAAATCTTATTATTATTATTTTCGTTTGTTTCTATTAACATTGTAATGGAAATAGTCTACTTTTCACCTTTCTCTTACTATTTTCTATAACAATCCTTACTAATTCATGTGGTATGTAATTATTTCTATTTCAATTTTTCTCGCAGCAAATTGTAATAGATTAAGTTAATTTTCAAAATAATGTTTTCACTATATTAATACTTATCTCAATACTAAAAAAAGCATTGAGTTTTTACCACTTATAGAAGTAGGTATCATATCTATTAAAAATAGAAAATTTAAGATAGGAATTTAACATGTTTTATTTTGGCTAATAAAAGTTACAGTTCTCTCTTGAATAAATGATGCATGGATTAAATGATGTATTGTTAATATCATTATTCTTGTTTTAATAGAAACTTATATTTTTTTTTTAAACTTAATGTTAGCATGGGATAAAATAGGATTATTTTATTAAGTTGGAAAGTTTCTTAAATTTAATTCAATTAAGTTTGTGTTATTATACTAGTTTAAATAAGAAAATAATTCCTATATTAGAATAGAAAGTTTATATATATATTCATGATCTCATAGAAGAAGATGTAACCTACCTATAATGGAAAATATTTTGGTAAAGATTATTAGTTGAATAAGAAAACTTGAAAAAAAAAAAATCTATATTGGAGTATTATATATATATCAAATGGTTGAATTATGGATGTTTTGATTCTTTTGGTTGTATATTGGAACTTTATGTGTTGTTGGAATGAATTCCTTTAAAAATTTTATGTGTTGCTTATTGAATGCCCATTTTTAGTAACATTCTTATCTTCTAATTCTTTTCTCAGCTCCATAATCCAATTCTTATGAAAACAAGCATGTGTCCATAATCATGCAAATATCATTTATTATTATTTAGGTGGAATAGAATATATAGCTAGTTTTGTTCCAAAGTTGAGGATTATTGTAGAATCTTGAGTAGACTTTATATCTTGAGATGTGTACTTAGTTAATGTTTAGTGGAGATTTCAACACTAATAGATGATTTTTGTAACTCTTGTTTAGTAAAATAAAGTAATAAATTTTACCTATCTATGGTTATATTGTGGTTAGACCTCAATACCCTTAGGAAGGAGTTAATTTATGAAACTATACTAATGTTTGAGAAGATGATAATTATTTGAGTGAATTGTTTACTTTCCTTATATAAAGAATGTATCTTTGTTTCTTAAGACTCTTTGGGTAACCTTATTAATCTATAGAGAGGTTAGAAAAAAAAATCTCTTGAGAAGAATAGAATTTCTTAAATATACGTAAAATATATTAGTCAAACTAATAAAATAAAGAAGATAATGTCTATCTTTTGTTTGACTCTATGTTGTGTGAAGGATATGAGGTAGAAATACCATTGATCACTATTGCCGATTTTTAACTATATACATGGGAAACCCAAATTCTTCATGATACTCTTTTTATCTATGTGTGATGGTTGAAGATTCTTCAATGAATGATGTTGGTTATTTATGCCATAGTATGATCTATTAGATGATACAAGAATGATGCAGATGTATGTTGTTCTTTTCATAAGTTCTTGAAATTATAAAGTTTCTAATGCATTATGGAACCATCTTGTGATTGAAAGTTCAAGTCCTGAACTATGAAGTCTCTGCGCTACGCGTACGTAGAGAAGGCCATCATGGATGAGCCATCGAGACATTAGGTCAACCCCTTAGGGCCTTAGGATTGCCATTTTATGCAATTGATATTGTGTAATTAATAATCATGCAGGACTAATGTTTCTTTAGATGTGCAGTTGAGATTTATATGCCATGTAGGATTCTGAAGATAAGGAGGTACCCTTCCACTTGGCGAAAATATGACAAACTCACAGTTTTGGTAAAGGTGTACAAATTTATTGTAATGTTTGTACTTTACATTTTAATTACGATGAATATACTCTGATATTTGACTTGAGTTTTACTAAGATTAATTTTGTAAATTGTTATTCTATCATCTAGTTGAGTTTATTATTGTTATTTTCTTGGGTAGGCATTACAAATGGTGTGTATGTGTATTCATTTGGTGCATTTGGATTTAGAACAAACCATGGCTATTAGTTAGATCATGTTAGTAATTAGTAATATAGTCATGTAATTAAATATAATTTGAATAAGTTTTGTGTGTTGTTGAATATTGTTTAATTTCAATAATGTAGTCATGTTATCCCTAGAGATGTTAGTTAACTGGTTGTATCAGACTATGTTATATTTTTTTATAATTACTTCTATTTAAAAAAAAATTGTCTTTTTATTGCTTTAGTTGACTTATCTCTAGGATTGCATGGTGGGGCATTACATTTGGTATCAGAGATAGGTTTTCAACACTGGGATCTCTAGTTAATGTTGTCACCCATGTCTAGTTATAGTAATTCTTCTTATGCATGTGATAGGAACTCTTTTGTTGAATATCATGCTTTAATCTAAACACCCAGCTTGATGTATTAGATAGATGATCATGATATCGATTTTCAACATCTTGTGATATGTTGAAAAAGTAGAGTGAAGGGGAACTGGAAAAGGGAATTGGATAACAAGTAATATTATGATTTGGCAAAGGGAATCACATTGGTTATGGAAATAAATGTACTTATGGTAGTAATGAAATTATGTATGTAAATGTAAATCTTCCCCTGTAAATGTGAGAAACCAGTAACTATGCATTAGATGAGTGTTGTGAATACCCCGTACTTGCTTTGTGTGCCAATGGGATGGCAATACTGGGTACCATCCATGGGGAATATGTGTATTTAAGGTGTGGAATTAACCATACTATTATGTGTGTTTGTATGTTTGTTACCCGATTGAGGGCCAATCCTGTGTGGTTGAAAAAATATATATAAAAGAGTAGCCAAAAGTTAGATTCATAGATTCTCTTCTTTTGGTTCTCTAGTCCCTCAGTCTGTGAAGGGGTAGTAGTAGCCACAAATTTCTTTGGGCCGACTGTGTACTGTATGCTTATGATAGCATAGAGCGATCTCTCGCTCAATCGAACTTGAGGAAATGTACTCACTACTTACCCTTATGATGGATCAGGGTACTTGATCCATATGTGCTAGCCTAATCCCCACAGTTCTTGAGCATCTGGATGGTATTCCTTGGATGATCATCTACATTGTCTTCATGAAGAGTATGATATGCTACATGAGTTGTCAGTTGGGGGCCGGGGTCTAGGACCTGCATGGACAACCCAACTGGAACTATGTGATGACATGTGTCATCACTTGGGGGCCAGGGTCTAGAGTGAAAGGGACCTGCATGGATAACCCAACTGAGACCATGAGCTCCATGTATATTTTGAGGACCAACAAGTGGAGAGAGGTTTGATAGATTCCATATTTGCACATGTTCCGACATGATGCAATTGGTACGATGCCACACCTTGGCACTAATATTCTGACACAGTGCTGATGATGATGCTGTGTTGTTGATGGTAGCGAGCCGGGCTTGAGGACATGATGCCACATGCTTAGACACGTGAAGGTGTACTATGAGATTGTGTTATAGCCTACTTGTGTGATGAGCGTAATGGGGCCTCACACACTTGTAGACAGATACTCATATTTGCTTTCGACAGTGTATGGGTCAGTTAGAATATGAGTATGTCCTAGCCATGTATACCTCTAGCTATGGTGACTACCTATGTGTACCCTTTCCATGAGGTGTCGCTATGCAGGGTGTGTTGTACACGTGCCTACTTCTGTGGAGCCACAGACATACTGCCATGTGGTATACGTCCAGTATGTGCCTTCTCTAGCTAGTATGTGACCATGATGCACTGAGATGCGATGCAAGATGTGGCTGAGGTGCACATTACATGCGGGTAGCCAAGGAGTGAGTGGGCCACTTAGCTAGTCCATGCTGCATGACGACGTGATGTAGGGTGTAGCCAAGGAGTACACTCTTTTCCATTTGGATGGCATGCTCACTCCGCACCACATGAGGACTACTGCTATAGCTAGACATTGTTTCCTCCTTCCTTGTTTGGTGGCTAGCATCCAGTCACACAGTGTTGTGTAGTGCAATTTCAAAGATTATGGACTTTCTTTATGGTTATTGATGATTTTCTATTGATTGTGAAGGACGTCACTTTGTTTATATTTGATTATGATGGTTAACCACACTTTGTGATCTTATTTGCAAGTAACTCTCGTGGTTACATTTGATTTAGTGTTGAAATTAAATTTTTATTTAATCTTTCTTTATGACTTTGGGGGTTGAACTAGTTTATCCTTATTGTTTTCGATGTCAGCCATGTGTCATATTGTGATTCCTCTCCAAGGACATATGAGGCAGACTTGGTGAGTGTATATGAGGAAGCAGATGCAGGGAACCTTGAGGATGGGGGTATGTGAGGTTGTTATACATCTAGGACCCACTACCCACCTATGTGTGATGACTATCTCTTGGAGGCTAACCACCTTATACAACAATATACAAGTCATTATGGCTTGTTTGGATGGTCTCACCCTATGAGTGTGGCCTAACACCAACAAGTCACTGAGTGTGAGGTATGGGTTATGTGAGATGGATTTTGGCTCTTGGTTCATGGATTATGTATTATGGATTAGTATGCTGTTGTCCGATGTCTAGATGGACCCTTGTGTAGCCTTGTGATGTGATTCCTGGTGATGTGAATTTGTGTGTATAAGAAGAATGTATGTTAAATCATGAATATTATACTTATGAAATGATAAATGGTGTTTGCATGCTTTAAAAAAAAGTGAAAAATCATGATCTTTTGTTGATTATGTTAGGAGAATTAGTGTTGTAAACAATTAAAGTGAAATGTCTTATTTATAAATGATAGATATTTACTAGAAAGCGTGTGCTTTATGTGTATAATTATGTTGTGAAAATGTAGCAGTTTGACGTATTGATTGTTTAATAGAAAATTGGAAGAGGAATTGTAATCATGGTGCATTTAAAAATTGAATAATTTAATGTTTATGATATGAGAATTTCTACTAGTTAGGATTCAAATAGGGTACAATGTTTTCTTTAACCAGAAAGATATTGATGGGTGTCAATGCTAACATGTAAGGATTTTGAGTGGTTTATGTACTATGGAATCATTTTTAAAATGCAAGTCTTGATTGTGTTACTATTGTGACATTGAAAACTAGAAGTATAGACTATGTTTAAAATGGAGTATATAAGTTTATATTTTATAAATCCTTTCCATAGGCAAACTAGTGTATATTATTTTTATGAAATGAATTAGCTTTGATGTTGGTACTAACATGTTATGTTTCAACTCTAGTATGTGACTTCCAGGAGTAAGTCGGGTTTTAGGGGGGAGCATGTAGTGCCCCTCCCTTTTCACTTGGGTTGTGCAGGTAGTCTGGCTAAGGAACTTGAAGATGAAGATGGAACATAAGCTTCTTTTTCTTTGAAAGTTCGATAGAGGGACTATACTATTATGAACATGCAGAGGTAATCAACATTATAGCAAGAGAAAAAGCTAAAATGCTAAGATAATCTTTCAGTTTAATGTTATGTTAGATCTATTCTTAGCTAAGGTAATGTTATCCTATGATTAAATATTTTTTTTTTTTTGCATTTCTTAAGTGTGTGTGATGTTGTAAAAATAAATATATACAGTTAAAGATTTAGTAGCAAATAAATTAATATATTAAATTGTAAGATTGTTAATTTAATAATAAATTTAATAATTATAATTAATTATATGAGTAATTAATCATTAAAATGTATTTTAAGGATAAAAGGGAGTTACATGACAATCAATTTATGGAGGGAATAATTAAGTAAGAGGACACTATTTTCAGGGCTACATGCAATGAAGTGGCAGTTCTTGTTATTAATGCATTTATTTTACCCTCTTGAATGTGCTCAAAATAACTCTAAAAATAAGAATTTTTGTTCTAGTAAGGGAATCTTCTAGAAAAAGATTGGGGATTTTTCTAATTGAAAAGATGGAAAGTTAGTGGTAATGGTTTTGGGGAGTTTGGGAACTTGCAGATTAGTTGGCCTCAATAAGAGCATTACAGAAGAAAGAACCAAGAAGAGGAGTTGCACTGAGTATGTAAGCAAAATCTGACAAAAGTTGTTATTGTGTTGCATCCTAAGATGGTAAAGAGGATCAGGTATGATATTTTATATTCTTTACATTTTTAGATTCTTGGAAAATAAAATTGGTTGTGTAGGTCTAGAAGAATTGTTGATGGAGAAGATTCTACATAAAAGTAGATTAGATGAATAATACAGAAATTATTTAGTTTCATCAATAACTTTCATGAGAAAATTGTCCATGTGTAAGATGATGGGGTATGAGAATAAATGGATCTCCACAGATTGGTGTATAAAAGAGGCAAGAACATTCAAGTTTAATTTTTAGGTATGCAATTTTGCTTGATTTTATTCTGTATTGATTGTTGCATGTTTATCATTCCTATAGAAAATTGTTAAATTGTTTTCTTTCATTAAGTTGGAAATAAAAAATAAGAATAGGGAATTTTTTTTTATGGAGATTGCATGTTAAATCAGAGAAAAAAAAGAGAAGATTTAAGTTCAGGAAACTGGGGTATGAATGATTTTTTTGCTAATGCAATAAGTTTTGATTCTACAAATTTTGATAGGGATTTTTTTATCCTTTTGTTTCTCTTCTTTAATCATATTTTTTTAAAATTTTTGAGTCTCTAATTTACAAAAAAAAAAAATAGTATGGAGTCATATATTTTCATTTTCTTTTGCTGTTGCACCAATCTGGACTATCCTAAAATCAATATAATAGATAGTTTACAATAAGAACAACTTTTTAATGGTAATGAATCTATCTAATTCACTTCTAGGTTTTATTCCCCTATGTCTTATCTTTCGAGAACAATTTAAATTTTTAAATTTTGTTTAGAAAGAAGAGAGTTATGACTATGTTATGGCTGCTGGGTAGTTATGTTTTATCAACTAATATTTTTTTATTTTTTTATCTGTTTTCATTTGGATAATTTAATGAAAGATTTGTATAATCCATATTTAATGTTTCCTTTTAATTAATTAGGAAATTGTATTATCTTTTTACCTTTATAAAATAAATGGTTTAATTGGGAATAATAGTGAATTATACATAGTAGAATAATTTTTCTATTAACCTATTGCATTTATAAATGTGATAAAATATAGTTTTGATTTTCTTTGAAATCACTTTGTATTGTTTCATACTGGTATGTATGAATTGAATTCTTATATGTTTTACTTTGTTTAAATCTGAAATCGTTTTGCAATGATAGATTCAAGAATAACTTTGATTTATTTTGAAATCAATTTGTATTGTTTTCTACCCAATCTTATTGATTTGTATTGTATATTTAGTATGAAAAGTAGAATGTTGTGGAATAAAATCTAAATGCAATTTTGAATTGATTAATATAGTTTTAATTTATTTTTCCTATTATTAGGGATGTGCTATATTTAACATTTATTTTATTTTATAAATTTCTATTATTTAGGGATGTACTATAAGTTAAGTATTTTATTATTGAGAAAGGAAATCCTTAATAAATGGCATGTTATTCTAAATGGTTGAAATTAGATGTGATATAATTATTGGGTGTGGATATTAATATTTTAATTGTAAAATTTAAATACAAGAATATTAAATAATATTCAATTGGTAGTTATTTAAGATATTTATTTACCAAGTTTAATTAATTAGTATAATGTGATTTCAAAATTATAGTGTTTGGTTTTAGAATAATTTTAATTATGGTTTTATCCTCATACAATTAATGAAATGGAAGTTTGAAATGAAATTTCTCACCGGGCTGTATAAAGGCTTATGTTACCATAAAATTATCTGAGAGTTATGCATCAGAATACAAATATCAAGTCCTTATGTTTGAAATCTTATTAATGTTATTTTCATTTGTTTCTATTAACATTGTAATGGCAATAGTCTACTTTTCACCTTTCTCTTACTATTTTCTAAAACAATCCTTACTAATTCATGTGGTATGTAATCATTTCTATTTCAATTTTTCCCATAGCAAATTGTAATAGATTAAGTTAATTTTCAAAATAATGTTTTCACTATATTAATACTTATCTCAATACTGAAAAAAGCATTGAGCTTTTACCACTTATAGAAGTAGGTATCATATCTATTAAAAATAGAAAATTTAAGATAGGAATTTAACATGTTTTATTTTGGCTAATAAAAGTTACAGTTCTCTCTTGAATAAATGATGTATGGATTAAATCATGTATTGTTAATATCATTCTTCTTATTTTAATAGAAACTTATATTTTTTTTCAAAAAAACTTAATGTTAGCATGGGATAAAATAGGATTATTTTATTAAGTTGGAAAGTTTCTTAAATTTAATTCAATTAAGTTTGTGTTATTATACTAGTTTAAATAACCAAATAATTCCTATATTAGAATAGAAAGTTAGTATGTATATGTATATGTATGTATGTATATATATATATATATATATATATATATATATATATATATTCATGATTTCATAGAAGAAGATGTAATCTTGCTATAATGAAAAATATTTTGGTAGAGATTATTAGTTGAAATAGAAAACTTGAAAAAAAATTTATTCTATAGTGGAGAATTATATTTATCAAATGGTTGAATTATGGATGTTTTGATTCTTTTGGTGGTATATTGGCACTTTATGTGTTGTTGGAATGAATTCCTTTAAAAATTTTATGTGTTGTTTATTGAATGCCCATTTTTAGTAACATTCTTATCTTCTAATTCTTTTCTCAGCTCCATAATCCAATTCTTATGAAAACAAGCATGTGTCCATAATCATGCAAATCTCATTTATTATTATTTAGATCAAATAGAATATATAGCTAGTTTTGTTCCAAAGTTGAGGATTATCGTAGAATCTTGAGTAGACTTTATATCTTGAGATGTGTACTGTAACGCCTGCCTTGTACACCTTAAAGAAATACACTCTTATGCTATATGAAACAGGAAATTTTTTTTTTAAATGCTTAAGATAGCAAATAATGTTAGCATAACTAACTACGACATATTCTCTAAGGATACAAGGCTGCTTTACTTTACAAACCAACTAACATAATTTAACATTCATCAGTAACTAATCTAAATCCAAAGCACAATTAAATAACTTATTCACTGAAATGCTTTCATATATATACATCATTACATTGCCATTTCCAGACTACATCAGAATCACATACATTATGATTGATCTGTTACACAAATCTGGTACAAGGTTATACACATACATCTTCATCAATTGTACAAGTACAATCATCTGAATACTGGAATAAATCTTTTTTGCTCATTAACTTTGACAAGAATAACCAATGGATAAAATAGCTCTTCCACCCGACCATGTGGAACCCTGAGGTCCACTCCCTGAGCTAGGAGTTAACATGAGGTCCCAAACAATAACAGTCAGGTAGACAAAAGACAAACAAGAACAAAGGACAACCAAACGCCAATACAACACATGGCAATAACAATACAACACAACACAACTTAACTTGACTTGACTTGACTTGACTTGACTTCTAGAGGCAACACAAGACAAATGGGGAGAGAACAACTAGGGAATGCTAGGCTGTAGTAGGGAGAGTGTCATCACATGGTCCTGACATGGGTTATCCTGACAGCCTCTCACTAGGCGCCGGCCCCCATCTATGGTTATCCTGACAGCCTCTCACTAGGCACCGGCCCCATAGGGTGACACATGCGGAATCAACCTTCCTTTCATGAGGACAAGGAAGTTGATCTTGCCAACCAGGCCTTCTCATCTCATCTCAAGCCTAAACAAGCACTTGAGCCATGAGTGAGGCATCCACTTATCTTGTTTAGTGTGCCTAACTACCCAACCCCCAAATTCATTATTTAGGTTATCACTTGATTAATCTACTTCCAACGGGTTATCCTGACTGCCACTTTGGGCGCCAGCCCCACATTGAAAGCCACTCCCCTACCTGCATCTAGAAGACCCTACTCAACAAACATAGCAAACATCATCATGACGACGATGATACATAAAACATGCAAGGCATAATCCATCTTGCATAACCATTATTCTGATATGAACATATACATGTAATAATGCAAGGCATTTACCTTCTTGCATATCATCTCAATTACAAGGACATACTCTTAATACATTTTCCATGGCTTCCAATGAAGTAACTCATAAGAAAAATACTTTTTCATGAATACCGACATCTCCCCATTGTCTAATCCAATACAACATCCCAAACAAATAAATCACAACATTCATGAAGAACTTTTCTACACATCATGATGCATATAGAATATTTACATTCTTTCACAATGCCAACCAAATTCCTTATACATGACAAAAGGCACATAGCTTTATTAATTCAAGACACTTATCAACAAGTTACATGACGTCGAAACACAACAACCTTGGCCTCTAGAAATGAACCCTTGACAACTTATACTTTGACCATTTCATACAATATCAATTCACACTAACTAATTATCTAATACCTTTAAATCAAATTTCCAATACAATAATCATATACCTAATCCTTAATCCATTATCTTTACAAAATGAAGAAACCATATTAAAACCGATGTCAATCTAAATTAAATTTCATTAACCATAATATATAAAATCACAACGGTTTTCGTTTAAATACATAATGACAACATTATTCTAGATTCCCAATTTCATTTGGCTTTTAAACAATCAACTATACTTTTGAAATAATAATAATAATAATAATAATAATACTAATAATACTAATAATAGTAATATTAATAACAGTAACAATAATAATATTATTATTATTGTAATAATAATAATAATAATAATAATTATAATTATAATGATGATAATAACATTGATATTAATAGCACTTCTATTAATATGCATTCAAACACATTGTAAAGTAAATAAACATTCCTTAGGGTTAATCTAAGCCAATAAAACGAAATGCATACAAGAAAGCTCAACTAACTTGGATTAACAATGACGGTTTTCTGCAGACTAGAGTTTGTATCTAAATCAGGCACTGCTGTGAGATCCACCATTGTTTTAAGGAATTCAAAAATGCTGTGAAAATTTTATAGCAAGAACATCAACCCACTTGATCGCTAATGAATCAATCAACGAGCTTGCCCTTTCTATCTTGGTGAGGGAAGGTGAGTTACTGAGGCGGTATTCCATCATTCTTTTACTCTGCATTCATACTACTGATGGAAGCATAAATTGGCCAATAGCTTCTTTATATTTCATCCGCACATTGAGAAGTAACTTTCTCACATATATTGTCAATGACAGGTTTATCAATACCTTCTACTCCTTTTTCAGTGTACATCTTCAGAGAATCAATAAACGGATCCTTCTCTGACATTTCTTGCGGATGGGCAATTCTCATCTGATCATAATTTCCCATTACATATTTTGCACAAACCCTGAATTTAAGTTCCAATTTTAAAATAGTTTCTTCTAAATTTTGTGGGACTTGTCTTGTGCTTCTCTTTTGGAGATCAGGGTTCAAATGTTCAATGCATTACATAGTCTGGAACAATTTCTTGTAAAAATGCATTTGCATTCTGCTTTCTACACTGTTGCTATTCTGCTTTGAATGTTGAACCTACATTCGAGGCTAGAAGCCTACAAGGAGATCCCCTCTGCTATGAAAAGATGATCCTCATGCACTACAACTAAACCCTAGCCCCAATAGAAGTGGTCATTCATATTCATGCATCACTACAAAGCCTTCATCTCCAATGTGGTGTCTTAGCTATTGATCCTCTTCTCATTTCTATCTGTTAAATACCACCCACAAAACAGAAGGAGGGGAAACAATAAACATTTAAAAATGCAAAGAAAAAAATAGAATGAAGCACAATATTGGGGTTTCAGAAGGGGCAGGGTCAGCAATCTGATCTTCTTAATAAATGATTCTTAGTCAATGGCTATTGAGAAGCTTCCAACACAAGCTGATTAATAGCATCACGAAACTTTAAATAATCATCAGTAGTATTGTAAATTTGATGAGAAATTCTTGCATATGCTAAAAATGCTGGTTTAGAGCTCTCGGTTGAATCAGGATGTGTCACCACTATTGGTGGTCTATAATATATTGGAATCTCCACCCCAAACTTCTTTCTTAAGAGGGTCCTCAAATTCATAGCATCTTTTTTTGACCCAACCCTTAAAGCATCTGGCAAACCTATCATTGCCATCGATGAGCATAGTGCTGGAGGGGCACCCAAATGGGTATTCCAGGCCTTGGCAAGCATCTCTACCATGCAGATAACACGGTCATGGTTCTTTCTTCTGATGCCTTCAATACCATCTTCAAATTGTTCAATGAACTGCAAAGCAGCAGGCATAGAGAGCTGTGCACTATAATTTCCAATTCCATACTGTTTTGAACTAACGTAACATAGTTATCTAATATTGTTCCATCAACAACAAAGAGTTTTATTTCGATCTTGTGAAAGAGAATGGCAATAGAGTTGGCAGTGCTGCCTGCTCACCCTTGTGTCTTCAAAACTGACATCACAGCTACTCTTAGACCTGCCAAACGTATAAATTTTGCCTGGAATTATTTTTAATTGAGTGCAGATGGTGTTTACAGATCCTGGAGCCCTAAACTATGACCAACGCACACCCAATTTGGTCAAATTTCCAAATGTGTAAGGTGCAGATTCATTTCAGAGAGCTTGGAGTGTATGTACACCGTTCCGTGCAATATTCTGACAGGAAATTAGCTCCACCTTACGCTATTCTATTTTTTTTAATTCTGGTAATGTTACATACCTCACAACGCATTACAAGATGATCGAATTATGCTCCCATCGAACAGAAAAATAGTCCAACAAAGTATGCGGAATTCCAATGTTAGAGACAGATATAGCTGACCTGTGCGTGGAGGTACAAGACAGGAGAAATTGGCGGTAATTAAAGACATTCATGAATATAGGTGTGTTTTGTGTTTAGGTGGAGATCCTCCATCCTCTTTCTTCTCCTCACCTGCTATGTTCCTGCAACCATCGAGATAAAATCGTCTACATAGTCTGCGTTGATCTTCCCGTGAGACATGGCCCCAACCACAAACACAAGGGAAACATTATCACGGACAGCATCAACATAGTCATGAAGTTGTACCACTTTAGATGCACTATATGACAGCCCAATTCGACGTGCTTCACTTGGCAGATACTTTATGACTGGATTCTTGACCACTCGAAGGAGTCTATCTGGGCCATTAGTCGCACGAATGCTTAGTTTCTGTAGCAGTTGCACCATCAATCCACAAAAACACTTAAAGGTTCTTGGAAGACGAACATGGGTATTAACTTTGATGAGGATATTCTCCTGTGGTTGTACATAAATAACACTAAGCCTTCCAGCTTTATTGAGAGGACTATCCAAAATTGCCAAAAGAGCCTGGTGAACAATATCCTGATCTTCTTCACTTTTTTTTCTACCTGCAATCCCGTCCTCTTTGCCGCTACAAGCTTTTCTTTTATAACACAATCCCTTCTATCATCCAAGGAACTCAGCACGCGATCCCGTGCTTCTCCCTCCTCGAGATAGACTTTTATTTAATTTCACACTCCCAAGAGGTTATTCTTTTTTAAATACTAACACACAATTCTGACAACATTTAATTATTTTATAGTCGACCAAGCATAAAGCATTTAATAAAGTTATAATATTACAACAATCTATAATAGTACAACTATATATTAATTTATTTTATTAATTTAGTTGCAAATCACTAATTACAAAGTAACTTACAACTATTTAATTTATTTAAATAAATAATATTATATTAAATAATACAAAACCTCTTACAATCTTTATTTAACAACTATACTACTAATAAAATAATAATTTATTTACAACAATAATCGACAATTATCGACATTATACTTTCCGTAATATGATTCTAATTAAAGCACAACGACACCTTGCACGCTTAGACACTTTCTAACCTAGTTAGACTCCAAGGTGCAATATTACCTGTCTGCAAATCATGATCGAATGACAGACAAAGACCAACAAGATAAACTGACAACCAGACCACACTGACTTGGGACCTCACGTTAACTCCAAACAACTAATCCATTGGCGAAGGCACGCTCAGACCTGGTAATCAGGTGGAGTCGATGCCTAGTACCTGCATTCCTGCAACAATGCATGGTTAACCATAACAAGATATATATATATACACATCACATGCAGTCCTATAGTGAATGGAAATCGCAGTGGTGTAGGGTACTCGAGAGCGAGTAATGCAACACTATTCCATTCACGTTTATGAATAAACGATTAACAAGGTATCTGATATTAATCAACAACATAAAACATTCAATCCTCTTACAAACCAATATCGCAATTAACATCAAACATCTGTAACATCTAGTTTATTTATCAACTTCTAAAGCATAAAATAACAGAATCCAACATCAACAATCATTACTATACTGATTAGGTCCATAATGACGTAACAAGATAACAAGAGATCCATCAACTACGGTCTAAGACACTATCATAAAGTCTAAGCAAACATCAATCTAATGGACGACGAGATGAGGGGCACTACATCCTCCCCCCCTAGGATCAGGCTTACTCCTAGAAGCCTGCGAACAAATATGGATATAGCTCTCATTCGGGGTGCATCTTTCCAGGTAGCTAAAGTCTCATCACTACATGATGGGCATCCAACCCATCCATCCCAACACTATGTCATAGGATCCTAGTGGTATAATGCAAAGATCTGCCATGGTAGATAAGGGACCTATCCTCAACTTGCAACCATACACAAGAGAGTCCACTGATACCCTAGATTCAGAGACTAATTCCACTTGCCACTTAACATCTTCAGGTTGCTAGGCGAGGACTACGAATGAATATATTCTTCAGAGTTTAAGCAACTAGCATAGCTTAATGGGCTAATTATAAAACCAGAGTACCCAGTGTTAGAAACTTGGCTCTGATACCAGATGTAACGCCCGCCTTGTACACCTTAAAGAAATACACTCTTATGCTATATGAAACAGGAATTTTTTTTTAAATGCTTAAGATAGCAAATAATGTTAGCATAACTAACTACGACATATTCTCTAAGGATACAAGGTTGCATTACTTTACAAACCAACTAACATAATTTAACATTCATCAGTAACTAATCTGAATCCAAAGCACAATTAAATAACTTATTCACTGAAATGCTTTCATATATATACATCATTACATTGCCATTTCTAGACTACATCAGAATCACATACATTATGATTGATCTGTTACACAAATCTGGTACAAGGTTATACACATACATCTTCATCAACTGTACAAGTACAATCATCTGAATACTGGAATAAATCTTTTTTGCTCATTAACTTCGACAAGAATAACCAATGGATAAAATAGCTCTTCCACCCGACCATGTGGAACCCTGAGGTCCACCCCCCGAGCTAGGAGTTAACATGAGGTCCCAAACAATAACAGTCAGGTAGACAAAAGACAAACAAGAACAAAGGACAACCAAACGCCAATACAACACATGGCAATAACAATACAACACAACACAACTTAACTTGACTTGACTTGACTTGACTTGACTTGACTTCCAGAGGCAACACAAGACAAATGGGGAGAGAACAACTAGGGAATGCTAGGCTGCAGTAGGGAGAGTGTCATCACATGGTCCTGACATGGGTTATCCTGACAGCCTCTCACTAGGCGCCGGCCCCCATCTATGGTTATCCTGACAGCCTCTCACTAGGCGCCGGCCCCATAGGGTGACACATGCGGAATCAACCTTCCTTTCATGAGGACAAGGAAGTTGATCTTGCCAACCAGGCCTTCTCATCTCATCTCAAGCCTAAACAAGCACTTGAGCCATGAGTGAGGCATCCACTTATCTTGTTTAGTGTGCCTAACTACCCAACCCCCAAATTCATTATTTAGGTTATCACTTGATTAATCTACTTCCAATGGGTTATCCTGACTGCCACTTTGGGCGCCGGCCCCACGTTGAAAGCCACTCTCCTACCTGCATCTAGAAGACCCTACTCAACGAACATAGCAAACGTCATCATGACGACGATGATACATAAAACATGCAAGGCATAATCCATCTTGCATAACCATTATTCTGATATGAACATATACATGTAATAATGCAAGGCATTTACCTTCTTGCATATCATCTCAATTACAAGGACATACTCTTAATACATTTTCCATGGCTTCCAATGAAGTAACTCATAAGAAAAATACTTTTTCATGAATACCGACATCTCCCCATTGTCTAATCCAATACAACATCCCAAACAAATAAATCACAACATTCATGAAGAACTTTTCTACACATCATGATGCATATAGAATATTTACATTCTTTCACAATGCCAACCAAATTCCTTATACATGACAAAAGGCACATAGCTTTATTAATTCAAGACACTTATCAACAAGTTACATGACGGCGAAACACAACAACCTTGGCCTCTGGAAATGAACCCTTGACAACTTATACTTTGACCATTTCATACAATATCAATTCACACTAACTAATTATCTAATACCTTTAAATCAAATTTCCAATACAATAATCATATACCTAATCCTTAATCCATTATCTTTACAAAATGAAGAAACCATATTAAAACCGATGTCAATCTAAATTAAATTTCATTAACCATAATATATAAAATCACAACGGTTTTCTTTTAAATACATAATGACAACATTATTCTAAATTCCCAATTTCATTTGGCTTTTAAACAATCAACTATACTTTTGAAATAATAATAATAATAATAATAATAATAATAATAATAATACTAATAATAGTAATATTAATAACAGTAACAATAATATTATTATTATTATTATTATTATAATAATAATTATTATAATTATAATGATGATAATAACATTGATATTAATAGTACTTCTATTAATATGCATTCAAACACATTGTAAAGTAAATAAACATTCCTTAGGGTTAATCTAAGCTAATAAAATGAAATGCATACAAGAAAGCTCAACTAACCTGGATTAACAATGACGGTTTTCTGCAGACTAGAGTTTGTATCTAAATCAGGCACTGCTGTGAGATCCACCACTGTTTTAAGGAATTTAAAAATGATGTGAAAATTTTATAGCAAGAACATCAACCCACTTGATCGCTAATGAATCAATCAACGAGCTTGCCCTTTCTATCTTGGTGAGGGAAGGTGAGTTACAGAGGCAGTATTCCATCATTCTTTTACTCTGCATTCATACTACTGATGGAAGCATAAATTGGCCAACAGCTTCTTTATATTTCATCCGCACATTGAGAAGTAACTTTCTCACATATATTGTCAATGATAGGTTTATCAATACCTTCTACTCCTTTTTCAGTGTACATCTTCAGAGAATCAATAAACGGATCCTTCTCTGACATTTCTTGCGGATGGGCAATTCCCATCTGATCATAATTTCCCATTACATATTTTGCACAAACCCTGAATCTAAGTTCCAATTTTAAAATAGTTTCTTCTAAATTTTGTGGGACTTGTCTTGTGCTTCTCTTTTGGAGATTAGGGTTCAAATGTTCAATGCATTACATAGTCTGGAACAATTTCTCGTAAAAATGCATTTGCATTCTGCTTTCTACACTGTTGCTATTCCGCTTTGAATGTTGAACCTACATTCGAGGCTACAAGCCTACAAGGAGATCCCCTCTGCTATGAAAAGATGATCCTCATGCACTGCAACTAAACCCTGGCCCCAATAGAAGTGGTCATTCATATTCATGCATCACTACAAAGCCTTCATCTCCATTTTGGTGTCTTAGCTATCGATCCTCTTCTCATTTCTATCTGTTAAATACCACCCACAAAACATAAGGAGGGGAAACAATGAACATTTAAAAATGCAAAGAAAAAAATAGAATGAAGCACAATATTGGGGTTTCAG
The DNA here is from genome assembly GCA_027924645.1 of Cunninghamia lanceolata. Classification (NCBI taxonomy): domain Eukaryota; kingdom Viridiplantae; phylum Streptophyta; class Pinopsida; order Cupressales; family Cupressaceae; genus Cunninghamia; species Cunninghamia lanceolata. Next base: position 802,021 of record BSBN01000744.1, on the reverse strand, counting down.
AAGGGGCAGGGTCAGCAATCTGATCTTCTTAATAAATGATTCTTAGTCAATGGCTATTGAGAAGCTTCCAACACAAGCTGATTAATAGCATCACGAAACTTTAAATAATCATCAGTAGTATTGTAAATTTGATGAGAAATTCTTGCATATGCTGAAAATGCTGGTTTAGAGCTCTCGGTTGAATCAGGATGTGTCACCACTGTTGGTGGTCTGTAATATATTGGAATCTCCACCCCAAACTTCTTTCTCAAGAGGGTCCTCAAATTCATAGCATCTTTTTCTGACCCAACCCTTAAAGCATCTGGCAAACCTATCATTGCCATCGACGAGCATAGTGCTGGAGGGGCACCCAAATGGGTATTCCAGGCCTTGGCAAGCATCTTTGCCATGCAGATAACACAGTCATGGTTCTTTCTTCTGATGCCTTAAATACCATCTTCAAATTGTTCAATGAACTGCAAAGCAGCAGGCACAGAGAGCTGTGCACTATAATTCCCTGTTCCATACTATTTTGAACTAACATAACATAGTTATCTAATATTGTTCCATCGACAACAAAGAGTTTTATTTTGATCTTGTGAAAGAGAATGGCAATAGAGTTGGCAGTGCTGCCTGCTCACCCTTGTGTCTTCAAAACTGACATCACAGCTACTCTTAGACCTGCCAAACGTATAAATTTTGCCTGGAATTATTTTTAATTGAGTGCAGATGGTGTTTGTAGATCCTGGAGCCCTAAACTATGACCAACGCACACCCAGTTTGGTCAAATTTCCAAACGTGTAAGGTGCAGATTCATTTCAGAGAGCTTGGAGTGTATGTACACCGTTCCGTGCAATATTCTGACAGGAAATTAGCTCCACCTTACGCTATTCTATTTTTTTTAATTCTAGTAATGTTACATACCTCACAACACATTACAAGATGATCGAATTATGCTCCCATCAAACAGAAAAATAGTCCAACAAAGTATGCGGAATTCCAATGTTAGAGACAGATATAGCTGACCTGTGCGTGGAGGTACAAGACAGGAGAAATTGGCGGTAATTAAAGACATTCATGAATATAGGTGTGTTTTGTGTTTAGGTGGAGATCCTCCATCCTCTTTCTTCTCCTCACCTGCTATGTTCCTGCAACCATCGAGATAAAATCATCTACATAGTCTGCGTCGATCTTCCTGTGAGACATGGCCCCAACCACAAACACAAGGGAAACATTATCATAGAAATCATCAACATAGTCATGAAGTTGTACCACTTTGGATGCACTGTATGACAGCCCAATTCAACGTGCTTCACTTGGCAGATACTTTGTGACTGGATTCTTGACCACTCGAAGGAGTCTATCTGGGCCATTAGTCGCACGAATGCTTAGTTTCTGTAGCAGTTGCACCATCAATCCACAAAAATGCTTAAAGGTTCTTGGAAGACGAACATGGGGATTAACTTTGATGAGGATATTCTCCTGTGGTTGCACATAAATAGCACTAAGCCTTCCAGCTTTATTGAGAGGACTATCCAAAATTGCCAAAAGAGCCTGGTGAACAATATCCTGATCTTCTTCACTTTTTTTTCTACCTGCAATCCCGTCCTCTTTGCCGCTACAAGCTTTTCTTTTATAACACAATCCCTTCTATCGTCCAAGGAACTCGGCACACGATCCTGTGCTTCTCCCTCCTCGAGATAGACTTTTATTTAATTTCACACTCCCAAGAGGTTATTCTTTTTTAAATACTAACACACAATTCTGACAACATTTAATTATTTTATAGCCGACCAAGCATAAAGCATTTAATAAAGTTATAATATTACAACAATCTATAATAGTACAACTATATATTAATTTATTTTATTAATTTAGTTGCAAATCACTAATTACAAAGTAACTTACAACTATTTAATTTATTTAAATAAATAATATTATATTAAATAATACAAAACCTCTTACAATCTTTATTTAACAACTATACTACTAATAAAATAATAATTTATTTACAACAATAATCGACAATTATCGACATTATACTTTCCGTAATATGATTCTAATTAAAGCACAATGACACCTTGCATGCTTAGACACTTTCTAACCTAGTTAGACTCCAAGGTGCAATATTACCTGTCTGCAAATCATGATCGAATGACAGACAAAGACCAACAAGATAAACTGACAACCAGACCACACTGACTTGGGACCTCACGTTAACTCCAAACAACTAATCCATTGGTGAAGGCATGCTCAGACCTGGTAATTAGGTGGAGTCGATGCCTAGTACCTGCATTCCTGCAACAACGCATGGTTAACCATAACAAGATATATATATACATCACATGCAGTCCTATAGTGAATGGAAATCGCAGTGGTGTAGGGTACTCGAGAGGGAGTAATGCAACACTGTTCCATTCATGTTTATGAATAAACGATTAACAAGGTATCTGATATTAATCAACAACATAAAACATTCAATCCTCTTACAAACCAATATCGCAATTAACATCAAACATCTGTAACATCTAGTTTATTTATCAACTTCTAAAGCATAAAATAACAGAATCCAACATCAACAATCATTACTATATTGATTAGTTCCATAATGACGTAACAAGATAACAAGAGATCCATCAACTACGGTCTAAGACACTATCATAAAGTCTAAGCAAACATCAATCTGATGGACGACGAGATGAGGGGCACTACATGTACTTAGTTAATGTTTAGCGGAAAGTTCAACACTAATAGATGATTTTTGTAACTCTTATTTAGTAAAATAAAGTAATAAATTTTACCTATCTATGGTTATATTGTGGCTAGACCTCAATACCCTTAGGAAGGAGTTAATTTATGAAACTATACTAATTTTTGAGAAGATGATAATTATTTGAAAAATTTCAATGAATTTCTTTCTTGTCTTATTGAATTGGTTACTTTCCTTGTTTAAAGAATGTATCTTTGTTTCTTTAAGACTCTTTGGGTAACCTTATTAATCTATAGAAAGGTTAGGAAAACAAAATCTCTTAAGAAGAATAGAATTTTCTTAAATATACGTAAAATATATTAGTTGAACTAATAAAATAAAGAAGATAATGTCTATCTTTTTATTTGACTCTATGTTGTGTGAAGGATATGAGCTAGAAATACCATTGATCACTATTGCTAATTTTTAACTATATACATGAGAAACCCAAATTCTTCATGATACTCTTTTTATCTATCCGTGATGGTTGAAGATACTTCAATCAATGATGTTGGTTATTTATGCCATAGTATGATCTATTAGATGATACAAGAATGATGCAGATGTATGTTGTTCTTTTCATAAGTTCTTGAAATTATAAAGTTTCTAATGCATTATGGAACCATCTTGTGATTGCAAGTTCAAGTCCCGAACTACGATGTCTCTATGCTACATGTATGTAGGCAAGGCCATCATGGATGAGCCCCCGAGACATTAGGTCGGCCCCTTAGGGACTTAGGATTGCCATTTTATGCAATTGATATTGTGTAATTAATAATCATGCAGAACTAATGTTTCTTTAGATGTGCAATTGAGATTTATATGCCATGCAGGATTCTGAAGCTAAGGAGGTACCTTTCCACTTGGCAAAAAGATGACAAACTAGTAGTTTTGGTAAAGGTGTACAAATTTATTATAATGTTTGTACTTTACATTTTAATTATGATGAATATACTCTAATCTTTGACTTGAGGTTTACTAAGATAAATTTTGTAAATTGTTATTCTATCATCTGGTTGAGTTTATTATTATTATTTTTTTTGGGTAGGCATTACAAATGGTGCATATGTGTATTCATTTGGTGCATTTGAATTTAGAACAAACCATGGCTATTAGTTAGATCATGTTAGCAATTAGTAATATAGTCAGGTAATTAAACATAATTTGAATAAGTTTTATGTGTTGTTGAATATTGTTTAAGTTCAATAATGTAGTCATGTTATCCCTAGAGATGTCAGTTAACTGGTTGTATTAGACTATGTTATATTTTGTTATAATTACTTCTATTTAAAACTAAAAAAATCTGCCCTTTTATTGCTTTAGTTGACTTATCTCTAGGATTGCATGGCAAGGCATTACAACAGGAGACTGCTACAATATACTCTGCCTCTGCAGTAGACAAGGACACTGAATCTTGCTTCTTTCTTTACCATGACACCAATTTTCTTCCTAGAAATAAATCACCACCACTTGTACTTCTTCTATCATCAACACAAGTGTCCCAATTAGCATCAATGTATGCACCCAAATCAAATTCATTACATTTTGGATATCATAGATGATAGTCAAGAGTTCCTTTTAAGTATCTGAATATCCTTTTCACTACTTTCTCATGTGTTTTCTAAGGATTGGCTTGATATCTGGAAACCACACATACTACACGCATAATGTCAAGTCTAGATGTAGTTAAGTACAATAATGCTCCAATCATAGACCTATAGGCAGTCTAATCTACCTCTAAAAATGCATCATCTTTTCTCAAGTGACATCTAGTAACCATGGGAGTACTCACTAGATTTGAATCCTCCATACCAAACTTCTTCAATAATTATTTGACATACTTAGCTTGAGAAATAAAGATACCACCATCTAGATGGTAAATTTGAAGTCCAAGGAAGAAATACATTTAACCAATCATGGACATCTCAAATTATTTTTGCATCTCTTCTACAAACCTCTTACAAATATCATCATTTCCACCAAAAATGATATCATCAACATAAACTACAAATATCAAGATCATGTCTCCTTCTTCCTTTATGTAAAGATTGCTATTTGTAGTACCTTTCTTAAAGGCCTACTAAAGTAAGTACTTGTCTAATCTTGCATACCAATCCCTAGTTGTTTTCTTGAGACCATACAAAGCCTTTTTGAGTCTGTATACCATGTCTGGATCTTCTGATATCTGAAAACCATCTAGTTGTTTAATGTATACTTCTTCTTCTAGGTCAACATTGAGAAATGTTGACTTGACATCCATCTGATACACTTTTAAGTTACTGTGAGAAGTAAGAGCAAGGAGCATTCCGATTGCCTCCATCCTAGCTATTGGAGAAAAAGTCTCCTCAAAATTAATGCCTTCTACTTGAGTGTATCCCTTACATACTAATCTTGCTTTGTTCCTTTTAACTTCACATTCTTCATTTAACTTGTTCCAGAACATCCACTTTGTTCCTATAACATTCTTATTAACTGGTCTAGGAATGAATTCCCATGTCTGATTCTTTTCAATCTAATCCAGTTCTTCTTCCATTGCTTTTATCCATCCATATTTTTTCTAGCTTCAGAAAAGGTCTTAGGTTCCACTTTTGATAATAAACACAAGTTCACTTGCTCATGTGTCTTGTCAGACCTTATCCTTGTCTACACACCTTCATTTTTGTCTCTAATGATCTATTCTACTGAGTGCCTCTTCTAAATATACACTATTGGGGTCTTAGGCATTTGTTCAAGTTCATGTTCCTTTTCTTCTTCCACTTCTTCCACTTCTTCATCTTTAATTCAAGGAATTATATCAGATCCAATGTCTTCTGAATCATGTGTGCACTAATACAAGTCTTCATCTACTTTGACATTTGTGCTTTCAATCATCTTTCCCAACCTTTTGTTGTAGCTTCTACAGGCCTTGCTTCTAGTTGAGTAACCAAGAAAGATTCCTTCATCACATCTTGAATCAAACTTTCCAAGGTCTTCTTCATCTCTTTTGATATAGCATTTACTGCCAACGATCCTGAAGTATCTAATAGAGGGAGGTCTTATACACCACAACTCATAAGGTGTCTTAGTGCTATTGACCCTTAACTGCACTCTGTTAGTTAGATATACAACAATGTGAATTTCTTCCTTCCAGTATGTATCAGGTAGATCTTTATCTTTCAACATTGCCCTAGACATTTCATTCATGGTCTTGTCCTTTCTTTCCACTAACTCATTTTGTTGAGGGGTTCTAGGAGCAAACAAATGCCTCCTAATACATTATCTTCACAAAAATTTTCAAATTCATTTGATGTAAACTCACCTCCTCTATCTAACCTTAAATATTTGATCTTAGTATCCTTTTTGTTTTCAACCAAAGTTTTAAAAACTTTAAACTTATCGAGGGCATCAGATTTTTCTCTTAAGAAAGTCACCCAAGTCATTCTAGAATAATCATCAATGAGAAACAAAAAAATACCTTTCACCTTGTTGACTCTTTACTCTTGTAGGTCCACATAGGTCTATGTGAATCAACTCCAATGGCTTTGAAGAAGAGTTCTCCTTGCTTCTAAAACTTTTCTTTGTCTTCTTTCCCATTTGACATTCCTTGCATATAGTGTTTACAGGCTTGATTATCTTAGGCATATCTCTCACTACCTGAGGAGAGATGACTCTTACCATATTATCAAATTTGTTGTGTCCCATTCTTTTATGCCATAGCCAACACTCACTAGATTGAGTCAACATACATATTCTTCTATTTGCCTCTTTCGAGTGATAAATATCACCACATGTCTTGATACCTTCTACAACTATCTTTCTGGATCTTGCCTTCCTAATTTCATAACTATTAAAGCATGAAAAGTAAGATTGTAACCTTTCCTACACATTTGACTAACACTGAGAAGATTGTGTTGTAATCCTTTGAAACAGAGAACATCTTCATTCCTCTTCTTTCCATCAATAGTTATGACATCTTTTCCAGAAATTTGAGCTGACTCATCACCTTCAAACTAAACTTCTTCACCATCCCGCTTCTTAAGGATGATAAACTTCTCTTTTTCACCTATCATATGTTTGAACAACCACTATCAATAAACCAAGCATTGGTTTCTTCTTTTTCATGGAAGGCAGTCCATACAACCATTGATTTTTCATTGTTTTGAATTGTTTGCAAGTTGTCAAATTTTCCACATTTTCTAACCTCATTCTTTTTGTCACCAACATTCATGGCCAAGAAAAGTGTTTCATCATTTGAATCATGATCCTCATCTTCTAAAGAACAACTATCTTCTAAGGAAAACAAACACTTTTTGAATTTACTATTTATGTTACTTCTCCAAGCTTCTTTTAGCTCGGACATTTAGAAGCAAAGTGACCTACCTTTCCATAATTAAAACATTTGAAGGGTAACTTACCTTTATATTTTCTATATCCTTTCTTCAATGTTCTTACAAAATTTGCTTCAACATCATGAGGAATTCCATCTTCATTAGCAGATTCATCCTTTATCTTTTTATTGGCTTTGAAGGCAGCTTCTTTCTTTGGAACATCACTATCAAACTCTCTCATTTCAAAAGTAGTAAGAGTCCCAAACATTTGGTCTAAAGATTATTTATCCAAGTCAACAGCCTCCTTAATAGCAGATACCTTATGATTGTAAGATTGGGAAGAGATCTTAGAACCATTTTTACAATTTCATCCTCTTTTATTTTACCACCAAGACCTTTGATGTCATTGACCACTTCATTCACTCAGAGCATAAATCTAGCACTATTTTCATCCTTTGTCATCTTTAGGGTTTCAAACTTGCTTTTGAGGATTTGCATCTTAGCTTGCTTTACTTTCTTATCTCCTTCATAAATGGTTTCATGTTTATCCCAAACCTCTTGAGCAAAACTACAACTTATCACCTTTGAAAGTTATAAATTAGATAATCCACTCATGATGGCAAAATTTTATTTAGCATTGTTCTCATACTTCTTGACTTCATCTGTATTTGTAGGAATAGTATTAGGAATAACTTGTAACCTTTCTTGATAGAATCCCAAACTCCAAACCCTAGAGAACTAATGGAGGCTTCCATCCTTATCTTCTAGAAAGCATAATTTGTTCCATCAAACCTAGGTATCTTACTAAATCCTCCTTGAGCCATCTTGAACCTTCCTCAAGAAGTTAAGCTTCCCTAAGATGAACCTGGCTCTGATACCAATTGTTAGACACGTAAGTATAATAAGAGGGGGTGAATCAGTATAAAACCAAATTTTACTTTCAACAAATCCAACATATCTGGAGTAGATTAAACCTTAAGCATTACAACATTAACATGAGAATGAAAGAATAACACAATGCACATCAATGCATAACACCAGATGTACATGGAAAACTGATGGGGAGCGCTCAGTGGAAGCACACAACTGATCAAAAATTGATCGGTGAGACCCTTGTCATCGGTGAATGATTATACACTAGGCCGATGCACCGATGGACCAACTACTCATCGGTGTGACGAATGCCTTCGGCCAAACCCTAAGATCTCCTACCACCAGCTGATTCCTCCTGATGGATCTCCATTGGTAACACTTGTCTCTTATCACCTTGATAAGAATCTCTAGACCACAATTCTTTCAATGGCTTGAACCACCCTTCAGCCAGACTGTCCTTTCACTCTAAGCGAGGAATGCTTTTTCAATGGCCTCTATCTCACCGATAATAGCTCCAACTCCTCCAATCCAAACCCTAGCACATGGAGATGCTAGGTGATCTATTATGCACCTCGCACTGTCCGGATCCTCTACACCACCGAACAATGAAACAACACAGGAAACAAACGAATATGATATAATGAAGCCATTCCACTGATTTCGATAGAAATCTCACCAGTGGAATGCTTCACATCGACATTTTTCAACAACAGAAGTACAGAAAGGAAAAGAAATCTACAGCTATACAATTTGTAATTACAGAGAATGGAAAACGAAAATGATGACAGGTAAAATTGAAGATTTGAATAAATCATCAGGAATAATAAATAATACTAGTTGAATGAAATTTATTTGGCCAAATAAATTTTAGAATTCATATCAACCAGACATAGCTTGTCGGTGAAAGTCATTTTGCAGCCTCCCAGTCTTGCTGATAAGATGGGTCTTGAAGGTTTTCACATGCCCAGATTAGAATGTATAAAGTATATCAAATAAAAATATCAGAGAGAAAAAAATTATTATTAAATTCAATGATATTGAAGAAATGAAGATTGTATGCCACTAGATAAATGTGTAAAGTAAAAAATATTTCTCATCAAAAGTTAGAAAAATATTTTCACCAAAATATGGAATATTTTCACCGAAATATGGAATATTTTCACAAGGAGTTATAAAGTGATATTATTTTACCCCGAGGGTATTGCGAAGTATATGTAATTAAGGGTGAAATACTTCCGCCAAGGAGTAAATATAAGCTTGAGTGGCTCTAGTAAAGGATTAGTGATAAATATTATTAAATTAATTTGCACGGGAGTATAAAGTCAAGAAGATTAAAATTAAATATTTTAATCTACGGAAGATAATTAATTAATTAATGAAAAGCTACACGGGGCAGACATGCAAAGGGTCATAACCCTAAAATACAAAAGTATATATGATCAATCATGATGAAGCAACAAACAATCAGTAGTACTAGGTTAGGAAATCAGAGCAATTAGTAGAAGAATAGAAATCCTTATAGTAGATTTTCATCAATCCATCTTTCATCAAATTTCAAACTTCTGTAAGTGATGTTCATATTTTTAAGATAAATACAATGGAAAAGGTGTTTGCATAAATATTGATTTACTTTCAAGTGTTCAACAGTTGTGTGGATATATCATGCTTATATGTTATCTGACTGTCTCTAAAGCGGCCGTTTATGTTATTCAAATTAAGTGTGGAAAAAACATTTGATTTGTCAATACACATTTGTTGTACTTGTGTGATGTTGCTGATTGGCTTCTGTGTGTAGAATGATTAAAATTGCCTTTTAAGCAATCTATTTTGATTGGTTCCTATCTGGATTAAAATCCTTTTAAATAAATTGTCTTAATTGGTTTCTCCTCACATATGAATTAATTCACAATTTCATAGTAACATAAGGGGATATCACTAGGATCATTAAGAAGAGTCTAGATAACTGATCTACTTGCACATTTGCATAAGGTGCAAACATTTAAAAGTGCCCAATTATTAGAGTTAAGCTGAGAAGTGAATCTGCACATCCTACAAAACCCTAATCTCCAATATCATAATCCACCCATTAACTTCATTTACCCAATAGATTAGGCACTGGTCAAACTTAGAAGATTTTTAACTCACATTCTTAATACTTCAATCATTCCTATTAGAAAGAAGTTAGCAAGCCCTGCAATTATCTCATATTTGTGTGCCATTAGTGAGGAGAATTGCCCAACCAGAATCCATCTAGATACTCATATCTGCCTTATTAATTAGGTACACCTGCCTAGGCCTAGTAGAGCCTAAAGAGCAGGGGGTTTCCAATTGCAAAAACCCTATCTTGTTGACCAAAAACATATCAAGAGACTAGCAAAACTTGCATTTTTTAGAACCAACATACAAGATGGGTTTCAGCATAAGAATCTTTCTACTACAACTCTCAATGAATGTATTATAAGTAGAAAACAAAATTCTTCACACTTGAAGTAATGCAATCAAACATTTATTCCAAAAGTATGTTAGTAGGAGTTAGCTAAAAACAAAATGATTTTTTACTTGGTTTCTTTTATCAATATGCCATGTGGAAATGAAATAATCACTAAGAAACCCTAACAATAAAAAATGAAGTAAAGGTTCAAGAAAGGAAATTCCAATGTACTATTGTGTAATGGTGATGAAGGCACTTATATGAGTATGACCTACATACAAATCACTGCCATTGAATTCCCATCCATCCAAAGAGAAAATAAGCAATGTAAGGATTTGAGAAATATATGTCCAAAAGGTTATGTTCTAATGATAATGGAATCACCATAAGAGCACAATCGAGGAACAAATTCTTGTGATTGTAATTATGTGATCCATAACTCTATTGGTCATGTGGCACAGTTGTGCTATAACAAATACAGGATGCATTCATGTGTGACCCAAGTTTAATGTGGCTATGTTGTGATAGAAATGGAGACAATCATATGAGCACAATTCATGTACAAATTAATCATTGTCATCACAATTAGGGGTCAATCATCATTGGGTTCATTCAGGTTGACTCAAGTTTAACAAGTTATAATGTAATGATAACATGATCCAAGAGCAATTACCTCTTGCTGCAATAAAGAGCCTATAACTCTGGTTGATATGTAGAGTGGTTGTGTTATATCAATTATGTAGTGCATTCAAGCACAACCCATGTTTAATGGGCTATTCTAGAGAGTGATCAATATTTTCTAAACCTTATGAATGTTACTTAAAAGTGTACAGCTTAAACTACAGACCAAGTTTGTTACATACTTGAATGTAATCTTGGGTTACTACAAACTATAATAATATGATCTGCTAATAACCATTATGGGAAGTATTACAACAAGACCCATGCTATATATGATATATTTCCCTGATTAGGTTTACATACCTTAATGATCAAATACAAGCTTCCCACACACTCTAGGATACAATCCAATATCATACCATAGCCTGTCAAGACAACTAATTTTCTGAACCAAGATTTAAGGTTGTTTTTTAATACCAACAAAAGCATTGGTAAGATCATGACTAGGGTACAAACCCTAAACCTCCGTAGAAACATAAACCATAACTCTAGTGGATTAGTGAGGTTGCAATACCAGAAAGATTGAGACATTGTATCCAATAACAAAATCTTGTAATCTAAAGATTGTAGCCAATAACAAGCACACTATGTAGCTTAGTGACATTTGTAAATGTAATCTATGGTAAGAAGAATGACAGTCACTTGACGTGTGATAGTCAAAAAGAGGCTGAGCAGTGACAAGATAATAAAGCTCAAACCTTGCATAGTAAAGTGGAGATTTTAATAGTGAGTTTCTTTACCCTCTTGTTAAGCTGTACACTTTTAAGTAATATTCATAAGGTTTAGAAAATCTTGATCACTCTCTAGAATAGCCCATTAAACTACAGACCAAGTTTGTCACATACTTGAATGCAATCTTGGGTTACCACAAACTATAATAATGTGATCTGCTAATAACCATTATGAGAAGTATTAAAGCAAGACCCATGCTATATAGGATATATTTCCCTGATCTGGTTTACATGCCTTAATGATCAAACACAAGCTTCTCACACATTCTAGGATATAATCCAAGATCATACCACACCCTGTCAAGACAACTAATTTTCTAACCCAAGATTTAAGATTGTTTTTTAATACTAATAAAAGCATTGGTAAGAGCATGACTAGGGTACAAACCCTAGGCCTCCGTAGAAACATAAACCATAACTCTAGCAGATTAGTGAGGTTGCAATACTAGAAAGATTGAGACATTGTAGCCAATAAAAAAATCTTGCAATCTAAAGATTGTAGCCAACAACAAGCACACTATGTAGCTCAATGACATTTGTAAATGCAATCTATTGTAAGAAGAATGATAATCACTTGACATGTGATAGTCAAAAAGAGGCTGAGCAGTGACAAGATAATAAAGCTCAAACCTTGCATACTAAAGTGGAGATTTTAATAGTGAGTTTCCTTACCCCCTTGATGACCTTAAGGGTTTTTTCAAATGCTATTGACAATGTTAGACAAGGAAAATGCAATCAGGGAATGACTGTCCAAATGAAGTAACAATGGTAATCACAGGTTCAATGTTTCTTCTTAGCCATTGTATAATGGAGGTAGTGGATTGCATGTTTGAGCAGTGTTTTGAGACTCATCAAAGATGGGAGAATAGTGAATAATACCTTGTGGACTGTGAAGTAGTGACAATAAGGTTGAATGATCTTAAGACCCACAATACCATGAAACAATGAGTCCCATGTAGTAAGTAAGTAGGCAGTCTATAGGGCATGGTTTGATTTTATAGAAGGATGCTCATGAAAAAAATCTTTAAGTGACAGTGAGTGAGCTATTTGAGATTGCAACTAAGGGTACAATATCTAGTCTTAAAGGTAGTTAGCAAAGTAGTAAATGTGTAAGAAAATCAAACCCTACACAACAAACAATTCACAATGTTATCTTGCATAATGCCTTGAGATTGAAGACAAAAATCTCATTGTATCTTGATGAAAGTAGTGAACTTAATGGTCAATCACTGGCAACCATGATTTTAAAACATGTGATTGTGGTTATAGAGATAACATTTTAAGCAAGGCAGTGAGTGGTAGTTTGGAACAATGCTAGGTATGAAGGACTTGCTTTATATGCATACTATGCAGTCTAGCTTAAGACAATGTTCTTAGAAGAGATTGAAGGTGGATTATGGAACTCAAGAGTTACCATGATAAAGATTAAAGCAAAGACTGAGATCTATTTAAAAGTCACTGTCATGATGATATTAAAGATGTCACATGCAAAACTCTAGTAGCTAGAGTAATGAATACATTGCCAAAGAGGACAGTGAGCTGGGGCAGATTTAGGAGATCTCCACATTATCTAATCACAGGCAAATACATCATTTTTTTTTTTTTTAAATTAAAAGAAATAATTCTAAACCCTATATAGGATACATTCTAAACCCTATATAGGATACATTGATACTTCAAAAGCATCTGAATTAGGAATTTGATATTATGCAAATATATGTCAATTAAATACTTGGATTACAAACAGTAGCGCGAACAATGTAACCCTTGTTGAGCAGAGCAGGAATGAGATAAGTAGTAATGAATCCTATGCCTCCTATCACACACATCTCCTTACCATTCTTTGTCATTATTTACTAAAACACTTCTCCATTTTGGCATGCTACGCTTGAAAATAAGGTTTTGATGAAGGTTTTAGAGTATGTTTATTAAAATGAAAACTCCATTTTGGTGGGCTACGCCTGAAAATAAGATTTTGATGAAAGTTTTAGAGTATGTTTATTAAATTTTTAGAGTATTTTGGTAGGCTATTGATTTTTGATTCCTTAAATGATTTATTCAAATGGATTGTGATAAATAAATGACTTACTATTTAGTCATTTTTATTTGTGTGACTAAATATTTTTTTATTCAATGACCAAATTAGTTATTTATTTACTCATTTATAGCTGAGTTGCAAAAAAATAGTAGAATTTGGTCATTTTAGTTGTTGTGACTAAAAGTTTTAGTCACTTAGTCATTTATTTGCCAAAATTCTACTACTGATACTTCAGATTGGTGGAAATCCTTTAGGCACATTATCTGATATGATGTCTTCATACTCTATCAACAATTCAGTTATCTCTTTTGGTGGTGGTTCTTCTTGTTTTCTAGTAACAGTCTCTGCACTTAGGTCTCTGTACTTCTTTGGAATCAAAGAAAAACACATATTCTCATGTCTCAATCGATCCATAAATTTCCTTCCTTCAACCAAACAGATTCTATCATTCCTGCATACTTCACTTTTAGGCTCATCTTCCAAAGGTATCAAGATATGTTTCTTCACATTAGATGTTATAGTATAAGTATTCTTTATCCAATCATGTATAGCTTTCTTATCATACTATCATGGTCTACCCAACAATATATGACATACATCCATCGACATAATATCACAAAGTACTTCATCATTATAAGATCCTATATGAAATTTCACCAAAAATTGTTCACTCACGAGTACCTTATGTTCATCTTGAATCCATGCTATCTTGTAGGGCTTAGGGTGTTTCAATCTCTCCAAATTCAGCTTAGTCACCATCTCCTCTGAAACCAAATTATCACTACTACCACTATCAATGATCACTTTACAATATTTACCACCTGATTTACATCTTGTCTGGAATAAACTTTTCCTTTGTGGTGGTTCCTTAGTTGTCTCTGCTTGAAATATTTCTCTCCTCATGACTAATGATTCTCATTTCTCTAGCTTTCCAACTGAACTAGGTGATCCAACAGGTTCTTCCTCCACATAAGCTACTTTTGCACTATTCTTTGTCCTCTTGCTTGTACTTCCTTGATGACATTCAAATGCTCTATGTCCTTCACTTCCACACTTAAAACAAGTTCCTCTAAATGATCTCTTATCAAGCCCTCTTACATCTCTCCTATATCCTTCATTGTGGTAAGAATTATGATTCCCTCTACTGCTAAGGTAGAAACTTATGTCATCTCTCCCTCTGTAGTATGAATTATTGTCCTTTTCTTCCTTTTGATATGGACTACTTTATTTGTTTTGCTCCGCATAAGGTCTTTCTCCTCCGGAATATTCTCTACCTCTTTGAAATTTACCTCCTCTACCTCTCTATCTTTGCTCATGCTTCTTATTCAACTTGTCTTCAACTTTCAAGGCAAACTAGTATGCTTCTTCTATTGTTGTCATTCTCACCAAGCTTAGTTATTCTTGAATATTCATCCTCAATCCATTTATGTATCTTGCCACTTTCTCTTTGCTTGCTTCACTATGTCTAGTCCTTATGATCGTCTTATGAAATTCTTTAGTGTACTCCTTCACAGATTTCTCCTTTTGCCTTAGGTTTTGCAATCTCTTCAATAGTTCTAACTCATAGTCAGCAAGTATGAACAGATTCTTCAGCTTTGTCACCATCCTATCCCATTTTATGATCTTTTCTTTTCCTCTCCTATTCCTATCCAATTGAACTTCTTTCCACCAAATAGTAGCATGTCCTTTCAACTTAGTTTTTACAAATCTCACTCTCTCCAGATCTTTAATTTCTTCATATTTGAAGTATTCTTCCAAGTCATTTATCCAATCAATCAATTCCTCAAGATTCAAATTTCCAGTGTAGTTTGATACATCTACTCTAGGTCTCTTACCAATCTTAGAAATAGCTTTCAACATCTTCACCTAATCAGATTCCTCTTCTTCTAGGGCTTCTTTATTTTGATCAGAAAATTGAAATTCTTCATCATCACTTTGAGCATCATGTCTAGGGTTTAGTCCTCTTCTTCTATCTTCTTCTATAACATCCAATCTAACCTTCATTGTCCTCATCATCTCTATCATTTCTTCAATTCTTTTAGCAAGATTGGTCATAGCAGGCATCCTCCTCAGCATCATCTCTTCCTAGGATCTGATGCAACTGCCTCAATTCGATGATCTAGCTACAAGGAAGCAACTGCCTCACAATCGATGCTCTGTTGACAAACAGAAGTAGACTACCTCAGGTTGGTGATCTATTTACCACAAGATCTTATGGAATGCCTTCACTTCCCAAAGGATTCAAAACTTCACTCTGATATCACTTGGTATAGTTATGGCAGGAGAGTTCAAAGAATGAACTGTCCAAACCATGCAGCTAGAGTAAACACAACAGAAACAACACAATCATAGAATACAATGGAAGATTCATATATTTAGAATACAAAAGAATTAAAATGCTCATATGCTGACAACATGCGGGCTACAATCGAAGAGCTCACATGCCTGCTTTCTGGGTTACAACAAATATGCAAGATAGGGCATTTAAGTGCCTTCCTGAAAAGAATCTAACTATCTATCTTATGAAATCTCCTAACCAAATTCCTAATGCATCTAAGAGATCTATATATATCATCTTTAAGCTCTAAGAATCCTTCGCATTGGCTATAAGAGGTTACAATCTCTAATGAAAGATGTAACATGTAGAAACAAGTAGGTCAGCCTACAACAAGTGGTATTGCTCTGCAAATGAATGAAACTTGGTGTGGACCTCAAGGAAGGTTTATCTAATCCATATGTATTGTGTATGATGTTCCATTAGGTTCTGTAAGTCATGGAAGTGCTCTGCAACCTTCTCCTTCAACTGACTGTCTGAATACTCTATTATGTGAAAACTAACGATCTTCTGATAGCGATAAATTTTAGGAATAAATCTAAATCACTTGAAATATGAATATGATGTAGATGACATTGTGTACATGCTAAGTCCTGAACCACGATATCTAGTATGAATATGTGGTAAAATGTGGTACAAAATGCTAAGACTGCAAATGATTTATCTGAACTAAAAGTGCAAGAAAAGAAAGAATGTAAATATTTTTGGTTGATACAAGATTGTTCCACAACTTGGGATGCTTCTGCATTAGTCATAAATATTTATTTACTTAAAAAAAGATTTGATCCACAGTTTTATTAAAATGGAGAAATTGTTTTAAGGAAAATAAGTTTTTAAATCTTGTTTTGAAGTGCAAGGGTTTTTCCCTTAGCTGCACAACCTATTGTCATAGGTGGTGGTAGTGGTGTTGAACACCCCAAGATACTAAGAGGGGTGGTGAATTAGTATCTAAACAACTTCCACTTATCTGGAGAAAATTAAAACTTAAGCATCACAGTATTAACATAAGCATGAAAGATTAACACAATGCACATCAACACATAACAACAAATATATATGGAAAACCCAAGAAGGGAAAAAACATAGTGAGGATTTACTCACAATATATGAATCTCAAATAACAACTTTTTTTTAGGGCTACAACCCAAGGAAGATACTACTCCCTGCAAACATTGTTTTAGGGCTACAACCCAAGGAAGCAACTACTCCCTGAATACTTTGCTTTAGGTTCACTCCCAAGGAAGCTACTAATCCATGAATACTTTGTTTTAGGGTCACTCCCAAGGAAGCTACTACTCCCTAAATTGAGAACACATTTTAGAACATATTACAGTATGACAATCTTTCTACTGTCTGAAAACTGACATTGAAATTCACACCTTTGATGATTGCAATACTACCTCTTCACACTTCCTTCTGATGATCAGATTAGTTAAGAACACTATCCACTTGATCACTATCACATATAAGTCTTCAAAATGAAACAAGACAACATCTATAACTTCTGCTCTTTCTCCTTCAATCTCACATCATAATGTAGTCATTTTGCTCTTTTCTTGCTTGCAAAACCTTTTCAATCCCTTTACAATCACACCTTGCCTAAATCAATTTGATTTACAATTTATACAAGATATTACATTTATTACATTGCTTGTCAGCTAGAGACAACATGAAAAATATGTTTACAAGTCGTCCAGACAACACACAATATGAAACGTGTAGAGGATAAGTCCTAAACAAGACTACACACTACACCAGTAGAAGACCCATGCCTTGCAGACATCTACACTTGCTTAGTTAGGTCCAAAACATCCTTCACAACATCAAACAACAAGGAATTACATCCTCACACTCCACTTATTTGGAAATAGGAAAACCTTAAGCAAAAACACAAGAAACTTGAAGCATAACGACTACAACAACTTGAAAACCTTGTGCGGTATTGGAAACAAGAAAGATCTTCATGAAAATTTTCTAGATGAGTCTATATGACTCATACATTATCTACAAACACTCCTTTACCCCTACACATCAAAGATTTTTCACCACACATCTTCAATCATGAACTATGAGAACAACCTGTCATCCAGAACACACTGCAACATACTGTCATTGAGAAATTGAGCTTGCAGACCACCAAAAACCTTGAAACTGCAAGGAAGCATGTAACACACATCCATAAACATGTCCACAAAACCACAAAGGCAACCATTCACTTTTGAAGGAATGCAAAGCATTCCAACAGGCCTTCAGCACTAGCTCATTATGCCAGAACACATGCTAGTACTCTATCATGCATAAATTCATAGCAGAAGGACAAATGATCTGAAGCTTTGGGATTATGACATTCACTAAACCCTAAACATATTTCTAGAATTGCATAGCCATATCCACAAATGTAGAGGAATTCAGATCATTCTAGTGCCATATAGTAACTGCTTTCAATATTGTCTTCAAATTGCAAAACACTCTTTTGATAATCTAATCATCACGAAACTTGGAACATACATGTTTTAGGCCATCAGTAACATCTTCTAACATCAGCAACACATCTGATCTTCTTAGTGCTTCTAACTCCCATATTAATATTACTTCATACTCAACTCTACACATGACATCCAACCATGAACACCATCATACATCCAAGATAGTGTTGACATCAGTGACAACCTTGTGACAGTGTTGACATCAATGACAACCCAAGGAACCATATGTGTAACAATCTCCTCCTTTATCATTGATGGCAACACATACCTGCACATTTCTCCCCATTTGACATCAAGGATGAAGGGCAACTACTACCTACTCATCAGCGACCACATACCTATACATTATTTCTTAGAGCATGACTTCTTGCAGAAAACAAACTTCCCCTATCATTAGCAACCAGTACCTACTCCCCTTGAGAGGTAGCCACCATCAGTCCAGGAACAAGATATAACATGAACTCCCCTTGGATAGATGCACCACTATGCATCTAGTAAGAAGGAGGGGAAATTACCCCTAACCTCTGCCGGAGATCCTCAAAAGTATCCTTTGCAAGAGCCTTTGTGAAAATATCTGCCATCTAATCCTTTGTTGGAACATATTCTAACTGCATTTCCTTATCTTCAACCTTCTCTCTCAAAAAGTGATACCTGATTTCTATATGCTTGGTTCTAGAATGCATCACTAGATTCTTGGAAATATCGATAGCACTTTTATTATCAAACAAGATAGGAATAGACTCATCATACAATACCTTGATATCTTTTAGGGTTTACTTCATCCAAAACATTTGTGTATAGTAGGGTGTTGCTGCAATATATTCTACCTTTGCAGTTGATAAGCACACCGAATCTTGCTTCTTGCTTTGCCATGAAACTAATCTGCTTCCTAAAAAGAAAGAACCACCACTTGTACTTCTATCATCAACACAACTAACCCAATCAACATCAGCGGAGGCATTCAAATCAAAGTTATTACCTCTTGGATACCATAAGCCATAATATGAAGTTCCTTTCAAGTATCTGAATATCCTTTTCACTACCTTCTCATGTGTTTACTTGGGATTGGGTTGATATCTGGCAACCACACATACTGCATGCATAATATCAGGTCAAGAAGTAGTTAGGTACAACAATCCTCCAATCATAGATCTATAGACAGTTTGATCTACCTTTGGAGACTCATCATCCTTGTTCAAGTGACATCCAGTGAATATGGGAGTACTCACTGGTTTTGAATCCTCCATACCAAACTTCTTCAACAACTCTTTAACATACACCATCTAGCTAAGTAATTTGAAGTCCAAGGAAGAAAGACATCTCAATAATCATAGACATCTCAAACTCTTTTTGTATCTCCTCTGCAAACCTCTTACACATATCATCATCTCCACCAAAGATGATGTCATCAACATATATTGCAACTATCAATATCATGTCTCCTTCTTCCTTGACATAAAGATTGCTATCTATAGTATGTTTCTTGAAGCCCTGCTAAAGTAAGTACCTATCCAACCTAGCCTACCGAGCCCTAGATGCTTGCTTGAGACCATACAAAGCCTTTTTGAGTTTGCACACCATGTCCAGATCTTTTGATATCTAGAAACCATCTGGTTGCTCAATGTAAACCTCTTCCTCTAGATCACCATTCAGAAATGCTAACTTAACATCTATCTGATATACCTTGAAGTTCTTTTGAGCAACAAGAGCAAGGAACATTTTGATTGCCTCCATCTTGCATACCAGAGCAAAAGTCTCCTCAAAATCAATGCCTTCAACTTGTGTATATCCTTTGCATACCAATCTTGCTTTGTTCCTTACAACTTCACCTTCTTCATTCAGTTTGTTCCGAAACACCCACTTTGTTCCTATAACATTCTTATTTGCTAATCTGGGAACCAATTCCCATGTTTAATTCTTCTCAATTTGATCCAATTCTTCTTCCATGGCCTTTATCCATCCATCATCTTTGCTAGCATCTACAAAGGTTTTGGGTTCTACTTTTGATAACAAACACAAGTTTACTTGCTCATGTGTCTTAGCAAGCCTTCTCCTTGTCTGTACACCTTCATCCTTATTTCCAATGATCTGATCTATTGAGTGGTTCTTCTGAACATACTTTGTTGGAGTCTTAGGCATCTTCTCTAGTTCTTGTTCCTTTACTTCTTTCACTTCTTCTTCTTCTTCATCTTCAATGCATGGAAAGATATCAGATTCAGAGTCCTCTGGTTCTTGTGAGATCTGATACATGTCTTCATCTACCTTGACATTTATGTGCTTTCAATAATCTTTCCCAACATCTTATTGTAGCATCTATAAGCCTTGCTTCTGGTTGAGTAACCAAGAAAGATTCCTTCATCACTTCTTGAATCAAACTTTCCTAGGTCTCCTTCATCTCTTTTGATATAGCATTTGCTGCCAAAGATCCTAAAGTATCTGACAGTGGGAGGTCTTCCATACCATAGATCATAAGGGCTCTTAGTGTTGTTGAACCTCAGTTGCACTATGTTAATTAGATAGACAATAGTGTGAACTACTCCCTTTGCCCTAGCTATCTCTTGCACAGTTCTATTCTTCCTTTGTACTACCCCATTTTGTTGAGGGGTTCTAGGAGATGACAAATGTCTCCTAATACCATGATCTTCACAAAACTTTTCAAAATCATTTGAACTGAACTCACCTCCTCTATCAGACCTTAGACATTTGATCTTAACATCAACTTCATTTTCAATCATAGCTTTGAACACCTTATATTTATCAAGAGCATCTAATTTTTCTCTTAAGAAAGTAACCCAAGTCATTCTAGAATAATCATCAATAAACAACACAAAATACCTCTCACCTTGTTGACTCTTTACTCTTGTAGGGCCACATATATCAGTGTGAATTATCTCTAATGGATTTGAAGAAGAATAATCCTTGCTTTGAAACTTGTCCTTGTCTTCTTTCCCATTTGGCATTCCTTGCATACTATGTTTGTAGGCTTGATTATCTTGGGCATGTCTCTCACTGCATGAGTAGAACTGATCTTTACCATATTATCAAAATTGGTGTGTCCCATTCTTTTGTGCCACAACCAACACTCACTGGATTGAGCCAACAAACATGTTCTTCCATTTACCTCCTTCAGATGATAGATATCACTATATGTCTTGATACCTTCTACAACCAGTTTTTTGGACCCTACCTTCTTGATTTCACAACCCTTGGCATGAAAGGTGAGATTATACCCTTTGTTGTACATCTAACTGACACTGAGAAGATTGTTTTTTTATCCCTTTGACATAGAGGACATCCTTAGTCCTATTCTTCCCATCAATAGTTATTGCACCTTTTCCATAGATGTGTGTTGACTCATCACCACCAAACTTGACAACACCACCTTCCCACTTCTCAAGGCTGATAAACTTCTCCTTGTCACCAATCATATGATTTGAGCAACCACTGTTAATTACCCAAGCCTTGGCTTCTTGTTTTACATGAAAGGTAGTCCAAACAACCATTGATCTATCATTGTTTTGATTTGTTTGCAAGGCATTAGTCTTCTCACATTTTCCAACATCATTCTTTTTGTCACCAACACTCAAGGCCATTAAAAGTGTTTCATCATTTGAATCATCATGATCCTCATCTTCTGAAGAGTATCTGCTCTCTATGGAATACAAATTTCTTTTGAACTTGTCTCTCTTGTTACTACCCCTTGATTCCTTAAAAGGACATTTAGAAGTAAAGTGACCAATCTTTCCACAATTAAACCATTTGAAGGGTAACTTACCTTTGTATTTCCCAGTACCTTTCTTCAGTCTTCTCACAAAATTTGCTTCAACTTCATCAGAGCTCTCATCTTAATCAACAACTTCTTCCTTCGTCTTCATATTGACTTTGAAAGAAGCTTCTTTCTTTAAAGCATCACTGCCAAACTCTGTCATTTCAAAGGCAGTAAGGGAACCAATTAGTTTGTCTACAATGTATGTATCCAAGTTTGTATTCTCCTCAATAGCAGATGCCTTATGACTGTAAGATTTGGGAAGATATCTTAGAACTGTCTTCACAATCTCATCTTCTTCCACTTTGCCACCAAGACCTGTGATGCCATTGACCACTTCATTCACCCAGAGTATATATCCAGAAATGTCTTCATTCTCTGTCATTTTTAGGGTCTCAATTTTACTTTTGAAGATTTGCATCTTTGCTTGCTTTACTTTGTTATCTCCTTCATAAATGGTTTCAAGTTTAACCCAAATATCTTTAGCAGAACTAGAACTCATTACCTTTGAAAGTTTTGAATCAACTAACCCACTCATGATAGAAAACTTTGCCTTGGCATTGTTATCATATTCCTTAACTTCATCTAGATCTATAAGAATAGTAGCAGGAACTTTGTAACTAGTCTTGACAGATTGCCAAACACCACATTCTAGAGAATTGATATATCCTTCCATCCTTAGCTTCCAAAAAGCATAATTTGTTCCATCGAACCTAGGTATCTTACTGGATCCCTTATGTAGCATCCCAAACCTTCCTCAACTGGTTAAGCTTCCTTCAGAGGAACTTGGTTCTGATACCAATTGTTGAACACACCGAGATATTGAGAGGGTGGGTGAATCAATATCTAAACAACTTCAACTTATCTGAAGCAAATTAAAACTTAGCATCACAGTATTAAGATAAGCATGAAAGATTAACACAATACACATCAACACATAACACCAAATATATGTGGAAAACCCTAGAAGGGAAAAACCATGGTGAGGATTAACTCACAATATATGAATCTCAAATAACAACTTTTTTTTAGGAATATAACCCAAGGAAGCTACTACTCCCTACAGACTTTGTTTTAGGGCTACAACCCAAGAAAGCAACTACTCCCTAAACACTTTTCTTTAAGGTCACTCCCAAGGAAGCTACTACTCCCTGAATACTTTGTTTTAGGGTCACTCCCAAGGAAGCTACTACTGCTTGAATTGAGAACACACTTTAGAATAGATTACAGTATGATAGTCTTTCTACTGTCTGAAAACTGACATTGAAATTCACACCTTTGCTGATTGCAATACTACCTCTTCACACTTCCTTCTGATGATCAAATTAGTTAGGCACACTCTGCACTTGATCACTATTACATATAAGTCTTCAAAATGAATCAGGATAGCATCTACAACTTCTACTCTTTCTGCTTTAGTCGTACATCATAATGTAGTCATTCTGCTCTTTTTCTTGCTTACAAACCTTTTCAATCCCTTTGCAATCACACATCACCTAACTCAATTTGATTTACAATTTATACAAGATATTACCTTGATTACATTGTTTTTCATCTAGAGACCATGAAAAATACATTTACAAGTCGGCCAAACAACACACAACATGAAACGTGTAGAGGATAAGTCCTAAACAAGACTACACACTACACCAACAGAAGACCCATGCCTTGCGAACATCAACACTTGCTTATTTAGGTCCAAAACATCCTTCACAGCATCAAATAACAAGGAATTACATCTGCACACTGCACTCATTTGGAAATAGGACAACCTTAAGCAAAAACACATGAAACTTGAAGCATAACAACTGTAACAACTTGAAAACCTTGTACATTACTGGAAACAAGAAAGATCTTCATGAAAATTTTCTAGATGAGTCTACAGGATACATACAACATCTATAAACACACCTTTACCTCCGTACATCAAATACTCTGCATTGCACATCTTCAATCATGAACTTTGAGAACAACCTATCATCGAAAACACAGTGCAACATACTGTCATTAAGAAATTGAGCTTGCGAACCACCAAGAATCTTGAATTGCAAGGAAGCATGTAATGCACATCCATAAACATGTCCACAAAACTACAAAGGCAACCATTCACTTTTGAAGGAACGCAAAGCATTCCAACAAGCCTTCAACACTAGGTCACTCTGCCATAACACATGCCAGTACTCTATCATGCATAACTTTCACAGTGGAAGGACAAATGATCCGAAGCTTTGTGATTATGACCTTCACTACACCCTAAACATAATTCCAGAACCGCATAGCCATATCTGCAAATGCGGAGGAATGCAGAGCATTCTAGTGCCGTATAGTAACTGTCTTCAATACTATCTTCAAACTACAAAACACTCTTCTAGTAATCCAATCATCATGAAACTTGGAACATACATATTTCAGGCCATCAGTAACATCTTCTAACATCAGTAACACATCTAATATTCTTAGTTCTTCTAAGTCCCATATTAATACTACTTCATACCCAACTCTGCACATGACATCCAACCACTCACACCATCACACATCCAAGATAGTGTTGACATCGATGACAACCTTGTGACATTGTTGACATCAATGACAACTGAAGGAACCATATGTGTAACAAGTGGGTGGGGGGAACCCCACGTCCCAAAGCCTATAGGTTGTGGGGCTCAAGGGGCCCTCCCATGGGAATGCCACAACCCCTATGGGTGCTATAGGCACCACAAGGAGCCATTCACCTTACTACTCTTGTTCCTTTTTATATTGTTTTTCTATATTTCATTTTCAAAAAATGTATATTGTAATAAATAAAAATATGAATAAATAAATAAAAATGTATAATCTATGGCTAATCTTCTTGTAGTAAAAAATAAAAGGGAGATATATGCATTTACATCTTTGATTTATCAGAGTATATATATATATATATATATATATATATAAAATTTTTGTACATTGGGATTTTTTACATTGGCATATGGCCATTTAAACTCTCTATTGTAATTGCAACCCAAATGGCCTTTCCTCATCTTTGTATCCTAAAAAAGAATCGAGCAAGTCTTCAACCTAAAGAAATGAAGAAAATCTAAACCAAAAAAGATCTAGTTAAAATTTAAAATAAAATGTGTGAGCATGGAAAGATAAAATAGAAGATCTCAATATCAAGATTTTCACAAAAAAGAGATAAAGGAAGAGAGATTCACTCTTGTTCTCTCATTCTTCTCCTTCCCCATTGCAACACACAAAAAAAGAGAAACTTCAAATGACGCTGAGAGGGAAAGTAGAGTTTTTAAACTAGTTAATATATATATATATATATATATATATATATATATTATTTTTGTACATTGGCATATGGCCATTTAAACCCTCTATTGTCATTGCAACCCAAATGGCCTTTCCTCATCTTTGTATCCTAAAAAAAATTGAGCAACTCTTCAACCTAAAGAAATGAAGAAAATCCAAACAAAAAAAGATCTAGTTAAAATTTAAAATAAAATGTGCAAGCATGGAAAGATAAAATAGAAGATCTCAATATTAGGGTTTTCACGAAAAAGAGATAGAGGAAGAGAGATTCACTCTTGTTCTCTCATTCTTCTCCTTCCCCATTGCAACACACAAGAAAAGGGAAACTTAAAATGAAGCTGAGAGGGAAGTAGAGGTTTTTAACTAGTTATTATAGGGTTTCTATGTTGCCCTAATATTTAATGATACTTTTAATAGTGATTAGTCTTTAATTAACCTACATTAATTGCTATCTTTCTGGAAGCTTTTTAATAATGAATGAGTATAATTAAGTTGGTTTAGTGTATTTTTTATATGAAGGGGACAAACCTAAATTATTTCTAGCTATCTTAGGAAATACTAAGGATTTAATAAATATTCTAATACTACCCTTAAATTGATAGGTTTAAATCATAATAACTTTATAACATTAATAAAAAAATAAGTAAATGAATAAAATAATTAAGTTAATGTAATTCTAGAATTCATTTGTTGAGAGAAATTACTTTGGAGGAAAACTCTTGCAAATTAATAAATATTAATTAAATTTGTGTTTAATTAGACAAAAGTGCATTTTGAAATAAAATATTGCCTTAGTTATAACGTAACTTTAAATTAATTTTTTTGCTGGCATAGTTAGTTAATTGCTCTCAAGTATTAATGTGTGATCACACCACTTACACCTAGGAGCATAAAGTGGGTATACCTCACGAGGGACCTGCTTAAGGCATCATGGGTAGTGACACTATACCCAAAGATAGGAAGCATTCATGTTGTGGGGTGTGCGGCATGGGTTTTGCAACACCTGCTCATTTTGAATTCCCTTCCCTCGCGTAGTGCAACATGCTCTTTGTGATGTTGCACATGCAATTATGTTGGGTGTGCACAATTATACTACTGTGTGTAGTGTGACAAACATAAAGTAAGTTGTTTAAGCAAAAAAACTATTGTGTTGGTGTGTATGCTCATGTGTAAATATGGGCATGATAATTGTATCCAAAATAATCCTCACTTAATTGGACCCTTAATGGGGAATCCAACTTAGCCAAGAACAACAACTCTTATATGGATATTTGAAACCTCCCACACATGGTCTCTAACCTAAAATGAAAAACAAACTATTTGTAAGGATTTTTTTTTGGTAAAAATCAGGTACAAATTAGTTTACTATGGCTAGCTATAACCACTTTCTAATCACTAGGTGAGGTGCAAGCATATGGTAGATAGTTATAAAAGGCCCTAAATTGGTATAACTACTTGTGGAAATAGCCTTGGAAAAATCTCTAATGCCACTCGTAATGAACCTACAAGAAAAAATATGCTAAACATAGAAAATTGTAGAAATGAGAGAAAATAAAACATTTTTATTATCTTCATAGCACCACTATAAAGGGGAAACCTACAAATAGAGCATGTACCCTAATTACACATATTCCAAGATGCTTTTCAATTGAGAATTCATTATAATATAAAGTTTTGTCAAAGGGAACTACTACCATCCCCTACATCTAGGATAAATACTTCATTCTAACAACTAGTGGGATGATTTACAAAGCATATGCATCCATTTATTAATGATACCTAAGGGTGAATTACAAAGCATATGCAACCAACTAATACTAGCTAACATAAAGTAGAATGGGGTACATGACAAGTTTAAGACCGACCAAAGGTACTAAGGAAATTGCCTTCCTCTCCTAACATAATAAATTCTAATAATTATTATAAGCACCAAAATTTTCAAAGAGTACAAAGGTGAACATGTTTCTAGAGACTAGAAGTGTAGAGATCAAGGCTGCAATGAAATTTCAAAAACATGATATTAGATCAGAACCACAAGTGTGGTATTAAACCAAGATAGAGCTCAATTCATCTCTCAGACTATAAGAGCTTCACTATCTTAGATCTGATACCATAAATTAGAATTGGATCACTAAGTGCAAGTTATAGTAGAACACATTCCTATCATCGACAAAGATATGTAACCTAATCCTCTTTGCCAATGTTCATTTTGTGTAGTATTTCTAGACTCAACTCCTTTTGTTATGGAAATATGATTGCTATTTCTTTTTTTTTGTTCTGTAAGCATTGGAGGTCACAAGGGGGACCTCCTCCCCATCAACATATCCACTTAACCAACTTAATCAACTTAGAAGTCACATAGAAACCACATGTGACTTGGGGGATTCAAACTTGGATCTCCATCATGAGAACCCTATGGCCTTTGCCATTCAAGCACAACCTCGTTCACAAATTGCTATTTCTTATTGCATTTAATTATCAAGTATCTAATTAGAAAATGAATCATAAAGAACATATTTATTTCTTTTCAACAACAATAATTATCTATTACTATAGGGAAAATAAGTGTATACTGAACCTATTTATTTCTTTTGATATTTTTTCAAATTATTAATATAATTCTCTACATTATCTAACTTGCTCATTATGGTGCTCAATTAATGTGAAATAATGTTTTATGGATAAACAATAATGGAGTTAGAAAAGAAAACATTGTCAACATGTCCTATATCCTTATCTAGATGCATATGATCAAGTGTAGTAGTGGAAGAAGATGTTAGAGATTGATCATTAAGTATTGGCCCAGTATTCTCACAAATGATGAGTGATAATTGTAAGAGATCCTTGTGTTCTTAATTTTTATGCATGTCTAAGAAATATATGTGTTCATGTTGAGCATTATGATATGTAGGGGGACATTTTAATAAGGAGGTACTTTGCAATTGTTTAAAGATACATCATGGGAAAGCATAAAATTATCCATAGCCAAGAGTCACCATAGGCATCCAAAAGTGGTGTATCATCATGAAATAAATAAGGCCATGAGATCTCCCATGGGGAGAACTGCTAGAAGATGAAAGATGAGTATTACAAGACAAACATGCTCTAGAGCTAAGAGTGAGGTAATCTATAAAAGTATGACCAAGTGCAATGAATGAAGTCTAAGAAGTATGATATATATCAAACCATTACAAGGATTTATTCACTAAAGTTTCTCTAAATGTAGCAATGAGGAACATGCCATCATGAACACACTCATATTATAACATTAGAAATTTCTTGACATGTAGAGGCACATATCCATTACCATCAAAGCCATCAAACATTAAGTCTTCTCTAATATTATCTATAACATGAGCCAATCCATTATGAACTAATCAATCATTAATAACATCATGTGAAGGAGAGGACAAATAATGTTTATCAATAAATAATTTTCACTAATCTCCTCATTGAATAAATTATCAATAGATCATAAGCCAAGGGATAGGGAAGAAGAACTATAATGAGCCACACGAGGAATATCACCATCATTAAGTAAAGTAGCATCACTATCATATGTTATGCAAGAAGTGTGATCATTGTGAATCTCATAAACATATTAGGTAAAGTCTTCCCACAAAGAAGGAGAGTTAGAACAAGTTTTAGGAAAGATAACAATTTAGCAACTTATTGAACCAATGCATGCCTAGAACATGAAGCATGCTATTTTAAAAATAAAAGTATATGCAATATTCAAAGTTCAAAGGGTTTTGTGCAATACTTTGTGGAAACATCTTAAGATACTCAAGGCATTTAGGGATGGAATCTAAAGGAAGGTTTTATGGGAATCTATGGTGAAATATATAATAAAAAATAAATAATGGATGGAAGAAAGAATACACAAAAGCTAAACTATAGATGGAAGGAAAATAAAAGCAATGAAAAACATAGACAAAATTTAGCTCTAAAAAATAATATAAATGCAATAAAAATATCATATCTAAAATGATCAAGTGTAGGAGGATAAACCCTAGGGGGTGTCATACTTAAAAAGTGGGAAGCATATAAAGGTCAGAACCCTAGGTGAAGCACTAAAAAGACAACGTGGAACAAAAAATGAATTGTAATATAAAAAATCAAAGCATTCAAATCTAAAAACTTAGAAATGTAACCCTAAGGGATATACATGTAAGTTATGGGTTCACCAAAATGAAAGGAAATAAAATACACCCTTTCAAACATCTAGGATAAATAATTAACTTTAATCTAAACCCTAAATAACTAAGAGTTGAGTCAAGGAAAATGGGTTGATGTACATGTGAATTAGAAGAGTAAACATAATGTATTAAAATAGAAATGAAGAGTAGGGTTTTGTGTACTTTTCATGTGAACTTACCTAGTTGTAGGTGTTGATAACTGAGAGGGGGGGGGTGAATCAGTTATCCTAATTATTTCCCTTATTGAACTTTCCTTTTAATTGAAGCAGCATAAAATCAAACACAAAACATTAACCATGAAATAAGAAACACATGACACAGTATTTTTGACGTGGAAACCCTGTTAAGGGAGAAAACCACGGGGTGATTAACCCAAGAATTATTCTCTGTTAGAAGAATAGGAAATTACAAAAATGGCACTTGCCAATTAGGGCTCACTGCCCGAGCACACTGCTCACAAGAGGCCCACTGCCTACAAGAAGACACACTGTCTACAAAGTGATGAGAATCACAGTCTTGAACTGATTGGAAGCATCTGCATATGCTGGAGTTCAGTTCCGGTTAGGCTCAGTACACTGGCACTTCATCTTTCCTCTGTTCTTTATTCTGCTATCTTTCACATACCGGATCCTTTTTACTACCTCTGCTCTTTCTCTGGACTTATTCGCATTTTTCTCCACACTAACACCCATTTCACAACTAAATCCATCCTCTATATATATCCGCACAAGTAATTTCATCACCTTTCTAGTCGGCATCCGGAACAGTCTAGTTTCTTACAAACTCTCATTCTGTCGGCTGAATCCTTCCTCACCAAGCAATGCGGATCAAGCATATACTTGTAGATATCATTAATCATGTCAGCCAAACATGATTCATGCCTTCACAACCTCTGTCATCAACAGTAACCCATCCGGAAAGTAGTCTGATACTCTGCCAGTCAGTTCTTCCTCTATTTTCACTGTCTCTCAGGAATCCGGTACTCAACCATTCATATCTTTTTCCTTGTCCATCACCGGAGGCTAAATCCTTGGAATATACCACTAAAGGTAGTCCTCTTGACTTCCCCAAATCCGCACTGCACCAAGACACTTCCTCTGAGAGGTCCGGACCAATCTGTCGGACCTTGCCACATGCTCTGTTCTTCTTCACCGGACCACAACTTTCTTTATTCTGACTTCCGGTAGAGACACATCATGACTTGCGGATATGTGGGATGACCTTTGTTGCCATCAATGACAACAACCATGAATCCATATAGTGTCTCTTGCCAACAATCTCCCCCTTTGGCATTGATGGCAACACTTAGTGAAAAATGACTAAGTGTTTTCACTGTGCTCCCCCTTTGCTGATGCTCTGTCTTTATATACAATTTTCGGAACTCCCCCTTAGTTGGATTTCTCATTTTTCACTGCTCCTCACTCCCCCTTTGACATCAATGGCAAAGGGTAGGGTCCGCATATCAAAATTTTCAAAAATTTCTTATACTTAGCCGCATATTTACATACTCACATATATTGAAGAATGTCTGCAAAGGATGTCTGTAATTGAATCATTTCGGTAGCCCAACTTTGCTTCATTCTGTCCAAAATTGAAATGTGACCACTTAACAAAAATGCAAATGCTTCTGCCCGCTTGAGATCTGTCAGATCTTTTGTTTGGGCGGTGGTCCTAGCATCACTGATGGCCTCATGCATGGTTTCCAACTTAGGGATTATAATCCTTCTAAGTTCTTCCATCCGGTTGGTGATGTTCTTCCTTTCCTTCTCAAGATTCTTTATTTCGTTCAAGACTGCAATAGTCTGACATTCTTGATTTATTATAGAGGAAGAGAGAGGATCAAAACTTTGAGATAAGCTTTGTAGCTTATCCTGTTCCTCTTTTATTTTCTTGTCAAATGCTGCTGTTGCCTTTGACCAGGATATACAAAATTTATAGATATCACCGCCATCCTTAAGAGCATTCTCTAAGCTCTTTATTCCAATGCTTACAATCTTCCTATCTTTAGAAATTAATTCTAATATCTCTGAAAATCTCTTATCCAAAAATTCCTTCCGGACCTTTTCTTCAGCTGATTTTTCTAGAGAATCAAAATGTGTATCAACACTGCTGACTAAGGTTTTTAGATTACCGGAAGTGGAGGCTGTCGGATCTATTTGGATTGATGGCATGATCTTCACAAGTACTCTGGAAGTAGCCTCTATCAACTCACAGTCTTCCATATGAGACTTCAGGAGCTTTTCATTTGCCTTGGCATTTGCAAATGAAGCTATCTTCATTGTTTGTACCGGAGAGAGAGAGTCAAAATCAAATGGGCCTTTTAGAAGCTCCGGTTCATCAATCTCTAGAGTTTCTTTGCTCAAAAATTGTTGAACAGTTTGTGCAGTGTCTCTTGCCGGAGACAGATGTTTCTTCTCTTCTGCAATCTTAGAACTGTCAACCTCTTTGTCTTTCACCACTGCTTCCTTCTCCTGTAATTGCTCTTCTTCTTTGGATCCGGAGACTGTAGGGGAAACCGGAGGAGAGATGCTAACTTGTTCATGGGCCACTTCTTCTGGAGCAGAGGGTCCCAAGTCCTCACTTGTCTGTTCGGGGCTCACTTCGTCTGGAACAGAAGATTCCAAATCAGCAGCTGTTTCTGCACCTAAGTCCTCTACAACAGGAAGATTGAACCTTTTGAAGGCCTTCCGGAGGATCTCTTCTGTTTCTTGGGCCACTTTGTCAGTCTCACCAAGCATGAGTTGATTCATCCTGGCTTTGCTTCTGAACTCATCTTTGCAGTCCTTGAAGATAATGTTCATTGTCTTGGGATCAATTTGAGGATATAGCTGAATAGCTATCTGCTCCCGGATCTCAAGATCTTTGGCATGAGCATTATTCTTTCTTACTTCCATTTCCTTCTCTAGGTTTTTAGGAATGAGAGATATGATCTCAATGAAAGCCTTATTGTATATGTTCAGATATTTAACTGTGGCTTCCTGCAGAGTCTTTTGGTCTGCCTCACTGAAGTCATCATAGGATTCAGTCATTGGTTGAAGGTTTCCATCCACCGTGACCGACTTGATTATGCTCTCTAGTGACAGAGTGGGCTTTTCAACAGTTACCTCTGCCATTTCATCCTTGTCTTGGCCTGTGGAGGGCTTACCGGATCCTTTCTTCTTCTGTTTCTTTACTTCTCTTACTCCCTCATCTGATTCTGTTTCCTCTTCATCCTTTTGGCTTCCATAAGCCCTTGTGGCTTTTGTCTTGGATCTCTTACCGGATGCCTGGACTTCCGGTTTTGAACTTTTGGTTGAGGGAGGTGCAGATCTCTTTGTTGATCTGGTCCGAGTGGGAGCTCCAACCGGAGCACTTTCTTTGCTTTTCTCTTCTTCCTCGGCCTTCCTCCTCTTTTCCCGGCTGGCATCAAGTGCCTCCTTTGAGATACCTAGGCCTTGAGCAATGTGCTCTACTTCTTTTCTTACCTTTCTTTTAATCTCAGGTTCCCTGAGTTCTACATGTATTTTTACACTCAGCTCCTCAAAGGTTCCAAACCTTTCTGCCTTAGGATCTTTGGGCTGACTTAGCATGTGTTGAACATGCAGCTCCACTATCTGTTCATCAACTTCATACCCCATGGGCATGATCCAGACAGTCCTTGGCTCCACTGCCTCCATTAGGCACTGATCAGTGTCAACCATAAAGCACACTGAGTCCTTGTATTTCTCAATGAGAGACTGGGGAATTCTCTCTCTTGCTTGCATCATGCTCTGAAAGTTTTTGAAGTATCCCCATAGAGCTGAATTTCTCGCTTTTGCATCCCCAAGTCCATGCAAGTAGTCTCTTATCTGGACTGCAACAGGTTTGTCATTCTGCCATACCCATCCACTTGTTCCGGGTAGCTCATTCATGAAATAGAAGAATAGACATACAATAAGAGTACCATACTTAAAGGAATTCTTCTTATCCCTCTTGATTTTCTGTATGTTTTCCATTAATTGGCTTAGTAGTAGTTCGCAGAGATCATATTCTGCATTCTTTCTTAACATTTCATAAGCAGTGTATATTGCAGTTCCGGATACAGAATTCTCCCTGCTGGAGTGATAGATCTTGTATCCTATTATCATTGATGCATATTTGATATCCGGATCCGAAATATCTTCAATGGTCATTGCCCTCTTGTCAAATTTTGATCCGGTGGCCTCAGTTACAATGTTGTTCTTGACAGATTTGAGGATAGGTACCCCTCCGGAAGAGTATAGACCAGTTACTGCTCTAATTGCCTCTTTTGTAATCTTGCAGGGTCTATCTAGCCATAGAAAGTTGTCATGCATCCTGCTCAGTACATACCGGACCCATTCATCTTCTTCAAAGCAGGGGAAATGAATAAATTGCTCAAATTGTTTCTTCTGAATATCCTTATACTCTGGTTTAAGCTCAAAAGCATTGTCAATCAGCTGCTTGTGATAGAGGTCTCTTAATTTGAATTCCCCAAATTCCTCAATGTTTGCATGTATGTAAACCCTAATGTCTTCGGTGTGTAAAACTCCGTGAGGAACACTAGAGAAGGCTCCTAGTGGGTCTACCTCCAATGATTTGTAGGGATGTTTCTTGAATGAGGGGCGAGGTCTATCAGAGATCTTAACTATGTTTGGAGTAGCCATTCTTCAAAGATTTGCAGTGAGGTAATGAAAAACGGAGAATACCTTATGCGCCTTCGGTTTGCACGGAGTGGTTGGATTGATTTCTTTATCCAATAGCTTTGGCAGGAGATCTTTGGTGTGCTTGAAGAACCTTGTTGCAGAGCTCC
Organism: Cunninghamia lanceolata; assembly: GCA_027924645.1. NCBI lineage: Eukaryota > Viridiplantae > Streptophyta > Pinopsida > Cupressales > Cupressaceae > Cunninghamia > Cunninghamia lanceolata. The sequence goes on along the minus strand of BSBN01000744.1, from coordinate 767,357 downwards.
ACTTTTCGCTTCTTCTCGAGTGCAGAATGAGCAAAAGACCTTTGAGAAATCCCTTAAATTGCTCCGCGAACCCTAATACCTGTCTGCAATAAATGCTTCACCTACATCATTCCGGTTTGCCCTGTCTGGATAGCTTGGAGTATCCTGGATTAGTCCTGATCTGTGGATATCATCCGGATCTTTCAATCATGAATAAATCGAGGTAGCATATTACAAGATCATCTCAAACACTCTGTCCAATCCGCAGAATATGATAATACAATTCCGGACCTCACCAGACCTTTTTGTGATCCTCTGTCACCTCCGGATACTTGCCGGACCCAGTTCTATACCGGCAGCCACAACTCCTTCCGATCTTCATGCGGACCTCTGAAATCTTAACTGTAACATCTCAAGACTCATATCTACTAACCCTTTAATCCGCATCCTGTGCCACATCCGGCGCCACTTGTTTGGCTGGGGGAACAGGATTTTCTTTGAGTCTCCCCCTGAGCCTGAGCTTACTTTTTAATTTCCAGAAGAAATATCAGCACCAGAGTCTGGTGCGGATCCAACCTCTACATTCTCTGAACTTTTCTTCACCCAAATCTTGCTCATCTGATTCCTAACCTCATCCGCATTCATCTTTTGTTTACCCTTGTCTTGATTCTGATTATACACCGGACCTCTTTTGTCCTGATTCTTGTTTCTGCAGAATTTAGCATTATGACCGGACCTATTGCAGATTTGGCAAATAACATTTCTTTGCATATTTGACTGATATCCTCTTGATCTGCATTGATTAGCCATATGACCTATTCTATTGCATGTGAAGCATCTACCTTTGAATGATTTGTTTACTTGCATAATTCTGCATTCATGGGATTTGTGTCCATACCTTTTGCAGTTGAAGCACTGTCCGGAGAAGGATGAATTATTCTGATTCATTCTCATTCTGCACTGATTAGCTTTGTGACCAAAGTGGTTGCAGTTGTGGCAGTATCCATTGAAGGATGGATATCTTTGAGCATTTGGCTGTCTTACCGGAGGTCTTCTAGGCCTGCTCCTTGGATTTTCTGATCCAAGATTCTTCTGACCGGATCCGGAGCTTTCTCCTTTCTCATATCCCAAGCCATACTTGTCATCTGTCCTCTTTTGACTTCCAAGAAGAACTTCAAGTTGAGCAGAACTTATCTTGAATTTCTCTTTGTATTCATTTGCTGTTTGAAGGTCTCTTTTGAGAGAGGCAATTTGATCCTCAAGTTTTCCTTCATTATCTTTGGCATCTTCAAGATCAGATTCAAGGTGTCTGATAATCCTGTCCATCTGGTGGCATTCTTCTGATTTTTCTTTAAGAGATTGTCTTAGATTGTCTTCAGCCTTTCTTTTTTCTTCAATCTCTTGAGTAAACTTTATAGTTCCTGATTCCATTTCATGTCTTAACATAATGACTTCTTTTGATAACTTTTCACATAACTTGGTTTGCTCAGTCAATTCTTCATTTGTATTGCTTTCTTCACTTTGTCTTGCCAACTGTTGAAGCAGCTCCTTTCTCTTTTTCATAGAGAGACTTAATTTGTCTTTTAATTCTCTCATGAATTCATCAGCCTGTTTGAGTCTTTCCTTTAATTCACTGACTTCAGAATTTGACTGTTCAAGATCCTCAAGGGCAGTCTTGAGTTGCTCCCTTAAACCATATGCATCCATTTGAAATCCCAGATCTTCCTCAAGCTGTTAGGCTCTATTAGGAGGAACTTAGCTCTGATACCAATTGTTGATAACTGAGAGGGGGGGGGGTGAATCAGTTATCCTAATTATTTCCCTTATTGAACTTTCCTTTTAATTGAAGCAGCATAAAATCAAACACAAAACATTAACCATGAAATAAGAAACACATGACACAGTATTTTTGACGTGGAAACCTTGTTAAGGGAGAAAACCACGGGGTGATTAACCCAAGAATTATTCTCTGTTAGAAGAATAGGAAATTACAAAAATGGCACTTGCCAATTAGGGCTCACTGCCCGAGCACGCTGCTCACAAGAGGCCCACTGCCTACAAGAAGACACACTGTCTACAAAGTGATGAGAATCACAGTCTTGAACTGATTGGAAGCATCTGTATATGCTGGAGTTTAGTTCCAGTTAGGCTCAGTACACTGATCTGCTGCACTTCATCTTTCCTCTGTTCTTTATTCTGCTATCTTTCACATACCGGATCCTTTTTACTACCTCTGCTCTTTCTCTGGACTTATTCGCATTTTTCTCCACACTAACACCCATTTCACAACTAAATCCATCCTCTATATATATCCGCACAAGTAATTTCATCACCTTTCTAGTCGGCATCCGGAACAGTCTAGTTTCTTACAAACTCTCATTCTGTCGGCTGAATCCTTCCTCACCAAGCAATGCGGATCAAGCATATACTTGTAGATATCATTAATCATGTCGGCCAAACATGATTCATGCCTTCACAACCTCTGTCATCAACAGTAACCCATCCGGAAAGTAGTCTGATACTCTGCCAGTCAGTTCTTCCTCTGTTTTCACTGTCTCTCAGGAATCCGGTACTCAACCATTCATATCTTTTTCCTTGTCCATCACCGGAGGCTAAATCCTTGGAATATACCACTAAAGGTAGTCCTCTTGACTTCCCCAAATCCGCACTGCACCAAGACACTTCCTCTGAGAGGTCTGGACCAATCTGTCGGACCTTGCCACATGCTCTGTTCTTCTTCACCGGACCACAACTTTCTTTATTCTGACTTCCGGTAGAGACACATCATGACTTGCGGATATGTGGGATGACCTTTGTTGCCATCAATGACAACAACCATGAATCCATATAGTGTCTCTTGCCAACAGTAGGCTATGACAAAAGATTAAAAACTAAATGGTGAGACTGGATATGTTATCACGACTATGATGAAAGTGCTCTATGAAAATTATAATTATGAGGATACTTGGATCAAGGCTCCGAGGGCAACCTTGATCCTTACGAGAGTGACCTTAACCTTCCTATGTGGCCCTGCCTTGACCTTATAATCTTTAGATCTTTAATATCTATACAAAATGTTCATTTGTCATAATTTGAGGTAGGGAAAAGGGGTGGTGCTGAGAAACACAATGGAGCTTGCTAATCTAGTTGGACTAACTTCCCCTTACACCTTGGTCAAAATTTGTGACTAAAATTAAGAATGTAAAAGGGATCGTGGAGTTAGATACCAAGTGTTGATGTAGCTAGAGGAGGTTGTTAGGAACTTGCATAATGTTTGAGACATATGAATTTAATTTCCTTTCTATATAAAATACTTGTGACATGATGTGTAAATGACTTAGGGGTGACCCCTTAAATACACACCCTAGACATGTACTCAAGACCTTTTAGAACCTCCTTAAGAACATAAGCATGTGTGCACATTAGTTAATTCTAGAATGACCCCCTTAAGAGTATGAGCATGTGCCCAGTTTAGCTAATTTCAGGACCCACTTAAGAACACAAACATGTGTCTAAAATGGTGTAAACCAAGAGGGAAAAGTTTTAAGGTATGCACTTTTCTACTCTACAAATATACATGCTTTAATACTTAAATTCAAAACTATTTCCTATTTAATTTTTATTATATTTTAATTAAAACATATTATTATTTTATAATATTTTTTTTAAAACTATAAAACTCATATCTTATATATTTAACTTTGTAATGATGAAAATTGCATACCTTGCACTTTTCACCTTCATTTTGGACTCACTTTGATTAGGTTAGCCTTTATGTGATAACTAGCATAGAAGTGGCATGTTGCTACACTAAGAGTTGGCATATTCCCTAAAATTATCTTAATTCCATCTTCACACATCCCTTGGAGCTAGTGTCAATCTCCAATTTACCCATTCACTTATCTAGTTTAATTTTGTGACATGAAATTGAATTTAGTTTGATTTCATGTCATAAAATTGAACCCACCTTTTTTAATTTTAAAATTGAAATTAGGCTTGTGTCTTCCTCCTCCAACTAACTATTGTTTGCAACTTGAAGTAGAAAACACTTCAAATTGTATTCTAGGGTTTGTATAAAAGGACAAATTATAATTCATTTTAACATATCTATGATCTAAGCTCTAGAATCAAAATCTCTTATTCTTCATTTGTATTATCAACTAAAGAGCACATTTGAGCATTCATTGCCATATCAACATTTGCATACTTGGTGACATATATACATATTGCATGGTTGCTTATTGTTCTCAATATTTGTTCACAAGCAATTAAATTGATCCACCTAGGGGTTTAATTGAGGAGAATATGACCCTCACTTAGAAGACTCCTTAAAGGTATTTATCATTGCATATTCATAAATTTAGGAGGTGAGGCGAAGCAATTTTATAGATCACAAAGTTTGTTAGTTTGATTTCACAAACAGAGATTTATTTCACATTGCATAATTGAGCTAGATTGATTTTGCGTTGCGTAATGACCCATATAAATTACAAACTATTGGGAAAATGTCTCAACCTTGCTTTTTCCATATTTGTATTTAATTATATTTTGACAATTTGTAATGATCACTTAGTTGTCATGAAAGTTGCTAAAAGCAACTATGACAACTCGTAAGGTGTTTTTTAGTAGTTGGATTAGAAAGAGCATGAAAAAAGGGAAAGATAAATGAGAAATTTGATAAGATAAGGAATATCTTTTAGTTTGCATGTGCATATTAAAAAGGAGGATAAAATCACAAGTTCGAAGAGGAAGTTTATTATTTAATTCCTCTTGATTAGGTGTTGTGTTGTTTGCATGGATAAGAATGCCTAAATTAACTAGTGGTTTCTAGCATATGTTTTTAGAAACCATTCATGATTTGTAGTTTTTCTTGTGCCTATATATTAAGTGAAGGAGATATAAGTTTTAGAGAGGAAGGAAACAAGTGGTTGAACTAACAAAGTATTGTAGAAATTCAGAGAGAGCAGTTGTATTGACGTAACTCATTTGAAGGATTAATACAAGATAAGGATCTCTTTGGGTGTGGAGTTTTATCCCTCAAGGTTTTCTCGACGTAAATCTTGACTTATGGTTTGCATCTATTTTCTATAATCATTTTCTTGTTCATCTATGATTTATCACTGTCTATTTACTTGGATGCTTAAAATATTCAATACATTTTCACTGTAAAGTTTTATCCTATTTTTCTACGTTTGGTATTAGAGCTAAAAGTGATTTCATGGCATTTGCATGAGTTTTCATGTCATAGCATATGATGTATCCATGGAAGTTTAGTTCTAGGTTTTTGCCCACTTTGATTTCTTTGAACTAGGTATTCCTTATTTTTAATTTAGCTTGAAGAGCTTGTGAGAATCTATTGGAAGGAATTGTGGAATGCTGGAGGGTTTTTTGGCTGTAGTAGATGTTCTATATGTTAACATTGTTTTGTAGATTTTTGAAATTGAAATCCATGGCATCTACCTCTAGATTGGATATTGTCAATAGAATCTATGTTGGGAACTTGAGGCTCAGGGTTATCGATCTTCATGGAGTTGCTCTTGTAGATCTGGAGCTCTGGTTTGGCAATATGCGAGTATCCTCTTGTTTGGTGGTTTTGTTCCTTTACCTTGTGGTCATGTGCGGTGAAAGGGTGTTATTGTTGGATGGTTTCTTTTGGTGCCCTCTTCACATGGAAGAACACTTACTATTTGGACTATAGTATGAAGTGCTTATGTTGGGTTCATGGTTTTCGCCCTTGGTTGCATGAAAGCACTAGATGATTAGCCACTAGTTGCTTGTGGGTTGTGGAGCTAATATGTTTTACATTTATAAGCTTCTAAATAACCCGGTTCCTTTGTTTCCTTGTGAGTTGTGGAGTTGGTTATTCTATGACTTGAATGCTCTTGGACAACTTGGTTCCTTTGTAGATTTGGTAGTTTTTCTAATTCTAAAAGCTATGGATTTGTAGATCTATGATATTTCATTATTTCAGATGATATATCTGGTGTGAAAGCCTAGATGTTTAAGTAATTTCAGATTTACAAGGAGAGATGATTTTTCAAGTTTTACATGTTAACCAAAATTTGTGGTTTGTAGATCTATGGAAAGATTGTGTTTAGACTTTTAGAGTTTTCTGAAAGGAAACAATTGCAGATTTGTATGGTTGCTTGTTGGGTTCTTATTGATAGATACGGTTACTCTTATGTGGATTTGATTGGCAAATTGGGTCTAGACTTGATCTTGGTGTTTGAGTCTTGGAAATATACATGTTATACTTGGTTACTTCTATTCTTCATGTTACTGACGTGGTGTTGAATCTACTTTTTAGTTATTTGAGATTGGAGCATTGATTGTGTTTTTCTTCTTTGAGATGTTGCATGTGTGCATATCTTGTGAATTAGCTGATGTGGATTCTATTTGGTAGGCTTCTTCTTGGTCACCTTGATTGCATTGGTATGTTTATTGCAGTGAGACAAATGGATGGTTTGGATTACCTGATATAGTTGTTCGTTAGAATCTATAGCAATAAGTTATGGTGCATGAGAAGCTCTGTTCACTTTCAATGGAGTTTTGGTAATGATGTTTGGTCATGATACCATTCATAGATTAGTATCACTTTTAGTGGGAGCTTTGTGCAATTGCATAGTGTGTTCTATCTTCTTTGTTTCAATATTTTTGTTGTAAACTTCAACATTGTTGTTGTAGTGTATAGTTTAGCTATGTGAGAGTCATGGATAATCTTGATTAGGAGAAAAATGATCTTTTGTAATGGTTGTTGGTATCATAAGGAGCTCTTGGATTTTTTCCCTTAGATTGCAGCGAGAGTTCATTAATAGCTTTAGTTATATTGATAGAGGATGCTTAATCTTCATGTTATTTGAAGAGGTACTAACATCTTGTTTCATGGAGGACTCTTAGAGTCTTTGGTAAAGGTGTTATTGTTCTTCCTTTGGAGAGGATGTAGTTCTCTTTGGTTTTAAGTATTAATCATTTACTTAGAGCTTCATGATTTTGCAGGTTGTATTTGAAGTTGGCATGGATTGATTGGTGAATGCTCATGGAAACTAGAGACTTGGGTTAGGCTTGATATTTCTCATGTTTAGACATATGTGCTAGAATGGTTACTTGTTATGAAGTTTTTGAACAGAAAGACTGACTAGCCTACACCTATAAATGGATGTGAGTCTATCATAGACTTGATGAGAAGGTTGTCTTTATTGAAAGATTATATTTCTTGGTGTTGTATGCATAGGACAATCTTGTGTCCCCCTCTTGGTCTACTTGGCGGGTCAATGATCTAAGAGGTGTTGACCACCTGATTATTAGATGCATTCTTTATATGTATCTTGTTTTCTCTTGTGCATTAGTCTTGAATGTTTAGTTCCAAGGGCTTGTTGAGAAGTAGATGCATGGTTTTATGTATTTCTGTTGTTCTCCTTGTGATCTTGAGCTTGGGTTAGTTCTAAGGATTTGTTAGGAGAGGTACACGAGATGGTTAGTAGCTTTGGGCATATTCCCTTATGTTGTGGGAATGTTTGGCTAGTTTGATCTACTTTTTGTGATAGGTTTACATCTATGCTACCATGTTTTTATCATAATTTGAATGTTAGTTGTTGATATCCTTTCAATTTGGAAGTGTTAAAGAAGATCTTACTTTACACAGTTTGACACATGTTAGTGTGGTATAAAGACATGATTTGATTTTCAAATTCTCTCTTTCCTGATATATTGTATTCTTCTTGAAGGTTCTTATGTTTATGGAGTTGAGGTTTTAAATGGAGTCTGTGTTGTTTATGTTATGGAGTATAAAGTGGACACATGCCTTTTACCTCCTAGTTTAGCTCCTAGGTCCCCGTGTTAACACTCTACATGCAAAATATTCATCACGATGAGAAATCCCCCAAAACCCATGTCAAATGGGAACTAGGGGCTGATTTAATGCCTAATCCTAGACTAAAAATTCCCCTTGGGACTTGGGTGCCTCCTTGATTGGTCAAGGCAGAATTTAATTCATGTCGGCATAGGACCTTTAAATGGGTCTCTCCTTGTCAGCTCTTTCAATTTAATTCACGAATGTTAGCGGGAAAGCATATATAAGTGAGTGTTTGAATTCATTTTAGGTAAGGTTGATGATAGAAAACTTATGATCTTGGAGCAAAGAGAATTCAAAGCATTCATTGTGTTATTGTTGTAGATTTGTGTTTGCATTGTATGTGTTGTTGCAGATTTGGAATCATCATCCATCTCCTTATGAGTTGAAGGATCTTCATTCTCCTAAGGACTTCACCTCTGAGGTGACATCATTATTATTTGAATCATTTCATTATTTGGATTATCTTTAGCCTCTATCCTACAAGGACATGCTCTCTCTAACATTAGTGGTGAGAAGCTTGAATGCTATCCTGGGATTTGATTGAGGCAAATCCCTAAACCCCTTTTCTTCTTGTGTTCAGGTTATAGGTGCAAGGACTGAAGAAGTGAGGGTACAGGGAGGTTGTTCAAGGGAAAGGATTTCAAGATCTAAAAATAGACTATGGAAATTCCTCTGTGGAAGACTTGGGTGCTCACTCTGGTGTCCTCCTATTGAAATTGACACTGGAATGGGCGTCTGGATACTCTTAGTAACATTTCTCCAGTTCTGAGTTTCTGGAGATCTTGACTTTTTGGACTTGGGTACCTGCCCTGGAGTCCTCTAACATTTTAACTTCCATGACACAGGTTATCACATCTCATTGATCATCTTGGTACTTTTAGATCTTGGCTTTCTATTGTTGTTTGTCTGTTACAAGCTGATTATCTCATAACTAGGGTTTTACTTATGCTTAACCTATGGTTTGCTAAAAGGCTTGGTTAAATCACATCTTTCCATAGAAAACAAGAGCACAAAATTAGTAGCTGAGTCTACTTTCATCTTGTAGTGACTTCGCTTAGTTTTGTCCTTGAATGTTGTAGTGAAAGAGGGTTTGATCTAATGTACAAACTAGCTTGCATACATTCAGTCCCCTTTCCCTATTAAAATTTTTGGTGAACTAGTAGCATAGAGAATTTGTATCTTGCTAAGTGATGAAATCAGATCTGGCATTAATTCATTTCATACTTATCATTCTTCATTGAAAGATCTTGCATAAATTTGAAAAAAGTGAAAAAATAAGCATTCTAGGCTTGCATAAAGGCATAGTTTTGCATTATTTTCATTGCATATCATTGGAAACATTTGATTTTCTGATTTTTACATCAGATCTAAGTCATATTACAACAATTAATCATTTCATGTTATCACATCTTGCATTTGAAGATATCATTTGCTAGGTTTTTGTTGAAAACTTGCATATTTCCTACAACCTAGTCATTTTCAAAGCTAGGTTATGTAGTCTAAATCTAATTTCAATTTTTTTTTCTCTTCTAAACATTAATTCAAATCTGATTTTGAATTCAAGTGTTGTATAATTTAACAACCTTGCTTTCAAAAATTCAATGTTTGTAATTACACATTGTGTATTTCAACAAGCATTATTACCTTAATATTATTAATCATACTATTGGTTAGTACATTGAGTGTTATAGGAATTTGCATGAGTTGTATAACCCACCTCCCTACTAGAAACATATTTGTAAGGAGAAGTTGTAGATTAATGGGTTCTAGTGCTTTCAATACCGACGATATGCAAACATCAGAAAACCCATTGCACACTTACTTTACAAAGGGTGAATCAACTTCTTTGCAAGATATCATAAATACCACCATGACAGAGGAAAAAATATTTCATGATGTTGAGGACGTGATTGATGTAGTCTCACATGTGCCTAATGAACAAATTATAAAATTGTACACACAACTGGCTAGATTTCAACAAATTGTAGAATGTGCACATCTAGCTCAAGAAGTGGTACCTATTGTTGAAGGTATAAGAGGATTGTTACAAGAAGGACAAGAAGGTGTTGATATGCTTCGTGGATTAGTCCACATAGTGGAACATAACATTATGCTGGTAGCTAGCCATGCGAACATTATTAAAGATGTGTCATCATTGACAAATATAAAATTACAAGTATCGGTACCCATACCGACTACTGGCATATCCACTTTTACATTGTCAATTCTCACCACCAATCCACAAGCTTGTAGTAATGCTACCACCACTATGGGAACATCTACTGGAAACAATTACAAAGTTATTGCATTCAATTATCAAAACTCTGCACCTCACGTCTCTATACCCATGCATACTTACTCTCAACCACCTGTCACCTCCACTTATTACTGACCACCTCTTAATTTCATGACTGCAACATCAAATGCACCTTTCTCAAATCCACAAGCCACCTCTTCACCTAATGATGCTCTCCTAAACTAGCTTTTGTAGAGTATGTCATCCTTGCAGCAAAAAGTGACAAACTTGACTAATGCTTCCTCTCAACCTACTTTACCAACATATCATGCTGGTAGTCCTTTATCTTATTCAATTCTAAGAGCTCAAATGCCTAACAAATTTGAGACTCCTCACTTTGAAAAGTACGGTGGTAAAGGTGATCCTAATACTCGTGGTAGCATTCACAACAATGTGTAGTGATTTCTTCTTTGATGAGGCATCGTTAACAAAACTCTTTCCTTGATTTCTCAAAGATACCACTTTGGAATGGTTTTTCTCTCTACCTCCTAATTCAATAAATTCCTTCTCACAGCTAGTTGATCAATTCTTCCAACACTTCCAAGAAAACATTGGACCTATTGTCTCATTGATTGATTTGGTTCATTGTAAACAAGGTCTAAAAGAGAAATTAACAGAATTCATCAGTCGGTATCAAGCTCTCATTGTGCAAATACAATATCGAATTAAAGATGAGGATCTTCAAAGGGTATTCACTACGAATCTACAACTGAACATACACGACAAGATATTGTTGATGAAGTATAGTTCTTTTCAACACCTATGTACAACTCTCTGAGATTACTAATTTTCAGCTAGTTAGTATGAGAATCATACCTCATCAGCTCCTGTTGGTCAATATGTAGCTGGATCATCTCAAAATTCATTCAAGAAGAGTAATAGGAATGTCATCAAGATTAATGGGCAATGTTCAAATAATTTCCAATCACAAGTGTTTGCTATTACAAGGCCTACTCGGGCACCATTTCAATTTAGATAGGAAAAAAGACAATTTACTCCATTAGCAAATTCTCTCCATTCGATAATGACTCAAGCGGTGAACAAGAATCTTTTGAAGCTTCCTCCTTCTTGTCCTTTCAATAGTAGTAAGCCACAAGGACCTTCATTTAATTCTAATGCTTACTGTCACTATCACCACTCATTAAGACATGATACTGAAAGATGTATGCGTCTAAAACAAGAAATTCCAGACCTCATCAATTCTAATGTGATACAATATATTGGTGTGGATGACAATGGAAATAAGTCGATAGCTCCACCAACTCAAAACTTACAAATCTTCACTGATCCTTTTCCTAAGCATAGAAACAACAATATGGTGGAACAAAATACAATGGAAACTGAAGATAACTATCTTGACTATGATGGCATAGTTGGTATGATAAAAGTGGATAAGGTAACAAGTGAAGACTTACCTCACCAATGAGGAAAAGGTATCTATGCTGAGGTTCCTCCTTTGTTATCCCTTTACGGATCGTGAGATAACCAAAATACACAAGATATGCAAATAGAGAAAAATTAAGTGAAAGTTGTGACAATGAAAAGCATCCCATTTCATCGTGAAAGAATCATTAATCATGCAAAGTAGAATAAGAAAGAAAAAGAAAAAAAGAGAACAAGGCATGAATCATTGGTGGAAACAAGCAATGATTCCCCTCCCTGCAAGCAACAAAAGATTTCAAACATACAAAGTTTGGAGAGACATGCACCACCTAGCCACCTTGGAAATAAACATCAATCAGGTATGATTTCCTCATGCATTTTACTACACTTGATGGAGCACCTCTCTAAGATGCTCACAAGTTTGGCCTCCTCTTAAATTAGATATATTTATATGTCATTGTGTTGTGTTGTGTTAAATTTTCTTTAGGTCTCTTTAGATGACCCTTGATACTCTCGTAAGGTCTAGGATAAAAGGAGACTGCCTCTATTGTGACCATTCTTCTATCTATCTCTCTATTCTTATATTCCTCTTCTCTTCTATTTTATTGTTGTTTGTTGTGCTTTGGGGCCATAACATTGTGGAGGATGTCTTGGGGGCATCTTCCCATGTGCTAAACCCAAGACACTTTGTCTCCTCTCTCATTTTATTGTTTCCATTCTTTAGTGGCTCTACTAGTTGGCAGATGATGAATACAAACAAATACTAATAAGGATTGTGCGTCCCTTCAGTATAAAAGCAAAAATGGAACTAGTGCATAGATGAAGATGGGGTTGATACATATTACTAATGCTTGACTAGTAGAATCACTTCGTGTTGTGATTCGTATTATGAAATTTGTTGTGACAAACCTTTACAATACTCTAAATCTACTTATATGCACTTTGGATTGTTTTGTATCTCACCTTGTTGCTACACTCAGTTCTGAGATACCTGAATTATAACCTCATGGCTATACTCGGTCTCGAACCCGCAAGTGTAGCCTTGGTCTATTATGTGATATGATTTCTAAATAATTTCATGAATTGATTTTGTTGTTATCTTAGAGTAATATTTTAAAACCAAAGCTTATATGTTGTTTGTTATGTTAGCAAATGATAATGGTGTGTTTGTGGGAACATTCGGTGATCATGGCACATGTCACTTTGGGGCATGGGCTTTGCGAAAGCTCTTGTTCCCTTGTGTGTTTTCACTTTACCTTAAACGTGCTTGATACTGACAAGTGTCATCAACCACTTTAAGGTGGGGGCATATGTCATGGTAACTTCTTGATTATTTTAGATATTGATAAATCATCTTTCCATGCACTTCCTTTTCACTATAAGGCATCTCCGTGATGTAGGTGGGGTTGTGTACTTTAATCTATTGTGTATACCTCCTTTTCACTATAAGGTGTCTCCGTGATGTGGGTGGGGTTGTATACTTTGACCACATGCTTCCTTTTCATTGTAAGGTGTCTCTATGATGCAGTTGGGGTTGTATTTTAAAAGCCCTTCTGCAAAAGGTAGGATGGTGTAACTCTTGAGCTAGTTGCACATCCTTTTAACAAAGTCCTCATCATGAGGAAGGGTTGGATCTTGAGTCATTCACCCTTAAGCATGTCTTTGGCAGTTGTGGTAGTGTAGCTCAACCATCAGGTGTGTGACATGTTTTAGATAGTGGAGTGTAGCAATGAGCTCTTTCCTATCACCTGTGTTTGTTGTGTATAAGACGTATAGTGTGTTGACGACATACTATACAACGCTCGTGTATTCTATGTGTTTTATGTGTCTTCCTTGCGTGTCTTGTGTGCTTGTGGTGTGGTCTAAAGACTTGTAGTGATGAGCTCCCCCCATGCTGTGTGTTTTATAGTTAGAATTATATATGCATAATTATTTAAACCATGTCTTCTCTGTGTCTGCGTGACTATATTCATGTCTTCTCTATGTATTGTGTGACTTCACTATCTTCTTTGTGTATTGCGTGCTTTCACTATCTTCTTTGTGTATTGTGTGCTTCCTTACTATATTCACTATGCCTTATGTGACTGTTAAGTGTTTTCTTATGTTTGCCTAAGCTTGGAGGCTAGAAATAGTCCTTCATACTTAGGGTGTGTCTTCATTCTTGTGTTGGATGTGTTTTGATATGCTTCAACTGTACTTTAATGCATGTGTTGAATTGTAAGATCACACACACATTAAAGTGTGGGCTAAATGTTATGGATAAAAAAGTGGACACATGCCTTTTTACCTCCTAGTTTAGCTCCTAGGTCCTTGTGTTAACACTCTACATGCAAAATATTCATCCCGATGAGAAATCCCCTGAAACCCATGTCAAATGGGAACTAGGATCCCATTTAATGCCTAACCCTAAACCAAAAATGCCCCTTGGGACTTGGGCCCAAGTCCTCCCTAATTAGTTAGGGCAGAATTTAATTCGTGTTAGCATAGGACCTTTAAATAGGTCTCTCCTTGTCGGCTCTTTCAATTTAATTCATGAATGTTAGTGGGAAAGCATATATAAGTGAGTGTTTGAATTCATTTTAGGTAAGGTTGATGATAGTGAACTTGTGATCTTGGAGCAAAGAGCATTCAAAACATTCATTGTGTTATTGTTGCATATTTGTGTTTGCATTATGTGTGTTATTGCAGATTTAGAATCATCATCCATCTCCTTATGAGCTTAAGGATCTTCATTCTCCTAAGGAATTCACCTTTGAGGTGACATCATTATTATTTGAATCATTTCAACATTTGTATTATCTTTTGCCTCTATCCCGCAAGGACACAATCTCTCTCTCTAAAAATGGTGTTGGGGAAGATTGAATGCTATCCCAGGATTTGACTGAGGTAAATCCCTAAACACCACAACCCCCAAACCCCTTTTCTTCTTGTGTGTAGGTTACACGTGTGAGGATTGAAGAAGTGAAGGTATAGGGAGGTTGTTTAAGAGAAAGGATTTCAAGATCCAAAAATAGATTGTGGAAACTCCTCTATAGAAGACTTGGGTGCCTGCCCCAACATCCTCCTGCTGAAACAGACACTGGAACAGGTATCTAGACACTCTCAGTAACACTTCTCTAGTTCCAAGTTTCTGAAGATCCCGACTTTCATGACTTGGATGCCTGCCTCGGAGTCCTCTAACATTTTGACTTTTGTGAGATAGGTTATGACATCCAACTGATCATCTTGGTACTTTTAGATCTTAGATTTATGTTGTCATTTGTCTGTTACAAGCTAATTATCTCATAACTAGGGTTTTACTTATGCTTAACCTAAGGTTTGATAAAAGACTTGGTTAAATCACACCTTTCCATAGCAAACAAGAGCACAAAATCAATAGCTACGTCCTCTTTCATCTTGTAGTGACTTAGCTTAGTTTTGTCCTTGAATGTTGTAGTGAAAGAGGGTTTGATCTAGTGTACAAACTAGCTTGCATACATTCACTCCCCTTTCCCTATTTAACAGTTTATACTTCATTATTTTTGGCAACAATTTGGTAGCTCCTTGATCTCTTTCTTCATTGGTTTAGAGGACTTCGAAGAGTTATTTGGATTGGTAAAAAGAGATATATTTTGCATATTATTGTATGCTTCTTTAACATTATGATAGAGGAGTTAGCCACATCCTCTATGTGAAGTGCTATAGGAGTTGTTAATGTTGTGATCTTGTTTTCAGATTTGACATTACCCATGCAATGGGAGTTCTAGAAGGTATATGTCTTCTATATGAGAGGGGCACCTCTCTTGGATTGTTTACACTTTATTGTAGTAAGTTGCTTTAGAGGTTTTTTATCGCATGTCTATGTGTGTTGTTACCTTGGAGTCTTCTTTTGCAAGATGGTGAATATATAGGGACTTGTTTGCAGATTTGGGTTGTTATGTTGATAGCATGAAATTCTACCTATGATAGTTTGTTTACCCTAGTTTGGGGTATGGATAGTTTGGATGAGCTAACAACTTGGTGTGGTTGCTATTTCAACTGGTATGGTTGTGGGTGGCAGTCATGTTTCAGAAAGTGGACACTTCAGAGAATGTTGCAGATTATCTGACTAAGCTAGTGAGCATGTGTAAAAGTTCAGTTGGTGCAGAGAGGCCATGGGCCTCATTTCTTCTAAATATTGATTTATTCTTTCAAGTTTCCCTTATGCTCTTGCAAGGTGTTCGACAAGTAGGAGAATGTTGGGAAATGTCTCAACCATGCTTTTTTCCATATTTGTATTTAATTGTATTTTGACACTTGTAATTATCACTTAGTTGTCATGAAAGTTGCTAAAAGAAACTATGACAACTTGTAAGGTGT
Organism: Cunninghamia lanceolata; assembly: GCA_027924645.1. Lineage (NCBI taxonomy): Eukaryota > Viridiplantae > Streptophyta > Pinopsida > Cupressales > Cupressaceae > Cunninghamia > Cunninghamia lanceolata. The sequence goes on along the minus strand of BSBN01000744.1, from coordinate 751,509 downwards.
TTTTTAGTAGTTGGATTAGAAAGAGCATGAGAAAAGGGAAAGATAAATGGAAACTTGGATAATATAAGTAATATATTTTAGTTTGCATGTGCACATTAAAAAGGCGGATAAAATCACAAGTTGGAAGATAAAGTTTATTATTTAATTCCTCTTGATTAGGTGTTGTGTTTTTGCATGGATAAGAATGCCCAAATTAACTAGTGGTGTCTAGTATATGTTTTTAGAAACCATTCGTGATTTTTGGTTTTTCTTATGCCTATATATTAAGTGAAGGAGATATAAGTTTTATAGAGGAAGGAAGCAAGTGGTTGAAGTAACGAAGTGCTACAGAAATTCAGAGAGATCAGTTGTATTGATGTAACTCATTTGAAGGATTAATACAAGATAAGGATCTTTGTGGGTGTGGAGTTTTATCCCTCAAGGGTTTCTCCATGTAAATCTTGACTTATGGTTTGCATCTATTTTCTATAATCATTTTCTTGTTCATCTGTGATTTATCACTGTCTATTTACTTGGATGTTTAAAATATTCAATATAATTTCAATGTAAAGTTTTATCCTATTTTTATGTACACGAACCATACTTTTGCCCCATACCAAAATAAAGTTCACTATCTATTAGAGAATTATAGCACTGTATCTAATACCAAAGTGTCATTTTAGATCACTGAACAACAAGTTACAATGCAATACTATTAAGTCACACATAGAGATAAATAACTCTAATATCATTCTGAAATGTATGCTTATTTATTTTCAATTTATTATCTTAGCTTCATCTCCTAAATTAGATCTATTTATTATCTATTTCAAACTTAAAACTAAATTATTATTATTATCATAAATTTTTTAGTAAAATTATATATTTATCACTATATTTTGTAGTTCATAAGATCAAATTACGCAAATCTATCTAGGATAAATAAATAAATATAATCAATTTAACAAATAATTTAAATCATTTTAATGAGAGGTGGGATAGATAATTGTAATAAATACACAAAAATTAAATATGTGGGATATGATTATTTAGCTCTAAACCAATGATGGATCAATGATGTTGAAGGTGTGTAGAATTAATTTGCTACTATCTAAAAATTAATTTCTTCAGTCTAAAAAATATGTGGTTCAATTCTGAGCCCTACTTGTTTGATCCTAAGTGATATGAACTTGATCTACTTCATGAGATTGATCTATGTCGCACATGGATGATTGAACAAAATGTGCCTTTGAAGAACTACTTGCCTTCACCTTCCTAGTATTTGAATCTATTAAGGTGGTTTTAGAGACATCATTTAGGAGTTTGCCAACTTGATAGGTGAATGTGTTCTCTTGGGTCAAACCCCTTTGCAAGCTACATTAACAATGATGAACAATACCAAAGACAACAACACACACACAAACAAGTAGATGGCCTATATGATGGTCCAATGCAGATCCAATTCTTCATCGCCCTTTAGAAATCGAAGTGTGCTCTAATTATTCTGTTTGATGTCGTATTGTTCTTATATATGTCTAAATGCACAAATGGATGTCTTTAAATACCATGACATAACAATATGTCACATAAATGTGTGTTAAGGCTCACAATGACTAGTAGAAAGGGGCAAGAAGGTAGAATTTTGAATTTGATAATTTGAATTTCAAGGTTACTCTCACATGCCTTGGTTGAACCATGTCAATTCAAAATAACATGGAAATGAACTAAAGGGGTAAAATAATGATCTCAAGGTAAGGAGTGATTCTATAAAAAAATGCAAATGAGGATGCAGTAGTAATAAGTAAATAAAAAGGTATGAAAATGAACACAAATAAAGATGAGAAAAATATAGATAAAAATTAAGCTATGAACTAAACCAAACACAAAAATATACCACTGATCCATATATTATTAGTTCCTGCCGTAGGCAGGAATACTAATGCATTCATGCAATTCTCTTAGTTTTTATTCAATTATCGAATGGGATTGCAGAATTAAATTAGTTTGACTAACTTTTCTAAAGTTTTTTGGTTTTCAATTTCTATTTTAATATAATAAAATGATTTTGTTGATATTCTATTGGCTAATAGTGTCCAATAGTCTTATTAAGATGACATCAGCAATTGCACTCATAATTGTTTGAACTATATTGTACAAATCACTTCTACAGTCACATGACAAACAAATCAATATCAAATGAACAAAGTTATTGCATATGTGTTCATTTACTATTATTTGATGGTGCATAGTGGGCTTTGTGGGGCCTCCACTTTTGCCTACTTTTTGACTAAAGGTTCATGATAAAACTATTCTTTCTATTTGTATTCAATATTTGACATTTATAATTTCTCCCTCTTTATTTGCTTTAAAACTCCATGTTGAATTTTTCTACTAATTAAATTGCTACCAATATTAATTTTAACATCAACTAACAAATCAAACATGTAAAGGCAGGAACTTGACGCAATGCGTCCCTTGTTATATTAAAACATTCTACTAAAATAAATACAAAACTAAATAAGAAATGACAAAAATTACTAATTTCACCATCACAATAATGAAAGAAAATGATATCACAATTTCACCATCACAATAATGGAAGAAAATGATATCACAGTCCATGAAACCATCTCAATAATAAAAGAAAATAAAGAAAATGATATGAGAGCCCAAGGACGCTGAAAAGTAATTATTATATGATGTGTCACATGGAAGAAGTTAATGATTAAAAAGTAGGTGTATTATTCTCAAGTTTTTCCCGGTGCGGGGACTCGCTCCCTTTTTCTTTGATTTTAACCCCTTAAAATTATTCCACTAACAGAAAAACAATATGATAAAAGACAAATTTGTACTTATTTTCCATCTTATTTTCCATCTTTTTCTTAGCCCATTTCAAATCGTTTGTCAATTTCATTTGTCCGGTTTTGTCTCCCCACACTTATTTTACTCGTCCTAGTCCTTTCCACCTTTACTATGGTCCGCTTTCAAATAATTTAAAGGGATTTTGAATACTTTTTTTTCATTTTGTTGTGTTGGCATATTGAATTCAAGATAAGGTTTTATTATATTACTTTATAAAAAGATATCATGTATATCATGTGTATGAAAAAGGTGAGTGGAATGAAATTGTTAAAAAACATATAATAATATCATAAATAAATAACAAAATTTCATATTCATGTCATTTTCTTTATGTTTTGGATTTACTCTGCCCATTAGTGTTTTCCACCACCTTTACTCCTATCCGTTTTGAAAACATTTAAAAGGATTTTGAATACCCCTTTTTTCATTTTATTGTGTTGGCATATTGAATTCAAGATAAGATTTATTATATTACTTTATAAAAGATATAATGTGTATCATGTGTACAAGAAAGGTGAGTGGAATGAAATTGTATCTCAAATTTTATTATATTACTTTATAAAAGATATAATGTATATTATGTGTACGAAAAAGGTGAGTGGAATGAAATTGTATCTCAAAATTTAGGTTAGACAAAAAAACTTATAATACTAACATCATAAATAAATAATAATTTTATTATTTATAATGGTAAAAATTTCATATCCATGTCATTTTCATTATGTTTTGGATTTAAGGTGATTAGGTTATGTTTATACATTGACTAGTGTGTAAGATGATGTATTTTTGAGTGGGAGTTGGCAAACAACCTTATCTTGGCTCCATTCTACCTCTTCACATCCCAAGATTTTTGAAACTAGTCTACTAAGTCTACTATTCACCACCTTGATTTAGATGGATGAGTGAAGAATTGACATGGGTCATTTTTGTGCCTACAAACCTAAACATTGAACTTTTAATTTCAAACTTTGAATTTTAAATCTTTCAACTCTTTTTCATTATGAGTCGACTAAAGTGTAAATTATTTCAAATTGCATCACCATGCTATGGTAGACTATTTAAGGACTAACCTTAATTCATTCGAATCATCTAAGAACTATCTGGGGGAATCGAGAGAGCATCAAGGAATAAAAGGAATCTAGCACATATATAACATAATCTTGTTACATTAGCATTGCATTAACATCCTTGGAGCATATTACATGGTTTTTTATTGTTTGTGATCCTTGTTCATCATCATTGAATCAACCCACACAGGGGATTGACTGAAGGAGCATAAATCCTTGTCTAGTAGGATCCCAAATACTGTTTTTAAATACCATTTTCCCAAATACAGGTCATCGAGATAGATGTGAACAAGTTGAATTAATACAAAACAAAGAAGTTTAGATTCATGACCCTAGGTTTAGTTCCACACTTGCACAAACAAACCAAACACTTAATTACATAGTAAATTTGTAGTTTAAGATCCGTTCATCTAACACGCCCTAATTTTTGATACATTGATGAATTAATCTTAGAAACTTGGCACAATCAAATTTTACATCAGATTCAAGCTAAGTACCCTTTATTAATTTATTTAATTACCGCATTAATTACAATAATTATTACATCACTAGTTATTAGTCCTAGCTCTTATATCTAGGTTTATTGTTTATTTAATTAATCTAAATATCTATATATGAGGTGTTATTTTCACTTAAATTTCATGGCGAACTTGACATTCCTATACAACCTAGAGTTTTGACATTAGGGTTTATCCTTCTTTCATTAGGCTTTTCAAATCTATTTTAATTTTCTACATGCATTTGTTTTACATCATATTTTCAGATTTGGATCCACCTTTATATGAATCTCATTAAAATATCTTTATTATTATTTAGACTTATATTGTTAGATATATCTTTGAACCTTCACTCCCACCCTTGGTTTGTGCTTCATGATATATCTTACACCATGGATTCTCATTACCCATTGTTCTTAGCCTATATCCATTCTTATGTTATATATTTTGATATGTTTCTACACTTTGTTAACTATAAATCTTCCATCCTTGATATGTTTTTTTATGTTATGTATGGGGGTGTCTTTTCTATGGAGGTATTATTTAATGATTTATGTGTTTTCTCCTCTTTCATAAAGTTGATTGGTGTCTTCCTTTCTCTCTTGGATACACTCACTTCACTTGTACATGAGTTTCATTTTGATCATACCTTTCCTCGATGACAATTGATAGTGATGCATACCATGAAAATGATAGAGTAATAGTGAAACATCATAGTGATGTACACCATGATATTACTATTACTCTTCTTATCATAGTTCGATTACTTACTTTAGATACATTGTTCCATGTGGTTGGCTCCATTGTCTAATAATATTCTACTAGGGAAAACATGGTTACATGCTATGCAAGTCATACCTTGTACATTATATCAATGCATAAAATTTTGGAATAATAGTTGGAAATGTCGTATATTAGCAGATCCTCAACCAATTAGTCTTTATAAATTGATTGATGACTCTAAAGATTTTATTACATAGAATCAATTAAATATGAAACTATAAAGGTAGATCCCCCAAAGAATGGTGATGTATTATCTAATGATGATTGGGACATGTAGACACCTAAATCTAATCATGTCTTATGACATTACCTTGCAGCATATTTTCTTCTAGGTCCTCTTACATGACCCCTTCCATCACTTACATTAGTTAAATAAACTACATTTATTTAACTAATCCCTCTTATCCATTTAACCTCCTCATGCACCAAATTAAATAAATTTTATTTATTTAATCCCATTTTCCTCCATCATCCAATTTAAATAAATTAAACATTTATTTAAATTCCACACATCTCTCATAATTTAAATAATTTTATTATTTAAATTATTTATTCCCACTCACATCCCTATTTTTAACCTCATTCATTGTGTGTCATAAACATTTCCTCTCCAAAATCAATTAAAAATCCTATTTATTCCCACTCCCATCCTTATTTTAGCCACCTATCATCCTCATTTATGGTGCGTCATAAGAATTAAAATTGGCTTTCAATCCTAGCCATTCACATCATCCCTCCCCCTTCTAATCTTAGCCATCGATTTGATTCCTTCTCAATCTATAAATTGAAACTCTCATTTCAATTTCAAACTCTCACACACTCTCATCAAATTTCTATACACAAGCATATCTATCAATTTTCATTTATCTCATATCATTTTCTATGATTTTCATATCAAGGTTATGCTGGTTGTGTGAGCAGCCCACAAATCATCAACAAGGACAAACAATGGAGCTTGGGTGCACTTCATTCCATCCTATCAGAAGTCTGATTTTATGAAAGGTTTGAAGGTAATGCTTTATTGTTTATCTTTATGTTATGGTCTTGCATGATTTTATGGGTTTCAGGACACATTAAATTTTACACCATGTGGTGTAGGAGAATATAAATGTGATCCTAAAGCTTACACCATCCCTTCTCTTTACATGGCTCCATCTATTTATTAGAAACTCCTTGATGTATATGTTGATGAAAAATCACCTTGTGTGTGTGATAATGATTTAGAGAGTACTACTTCTTCCTCTCTACCACATGATCAATTATATGGTTTTGGATTTAATATTATGTGAAAACTTGGTTTTTAGGTAAATGCCTTGGACTATATGAATGTGGTATACTTGAGCTAGTAACATGCAATGACCCACACAATTAGAACCCCAATGTAATCTATAAATCAAGGCACTTCACTAGCTTTAGAATTCAATATCACCCCTAAAGATACCATAGGAACCTATCTTGCATCCATAATGTGATCTTCAAACACCTTCACTTTGGATCAACATGGGTTATCCTTGACTACTTTAGGATTGACCTTAAAGTTTAAAAGATTTTCACATTCTTGAGATATTAGGTACCTAATTTACATATTTCATAAGTCCATTGCATTGCTAATAGGTATGACCACATCTAAAGATAATCTCAATTCTCCCTGGTGAATAGTTTTTGGTTCAATTTGAATTACATGGTTACTGTAGACACCTAAAATTCACCAATGCATTTTCATCACATTCGCATGATCACTTCCTAACTTAATTATTCATTTTCTATACTTTCACATTAATTAAATAATTCTTAATTATTTAATTAAATTCATCCATCTTTAATAAAATCATTTTAGCTTATTCTTCCACATTAATTAAATAATTCCTAATTATCTAAATAAGTTAAAATTGTGCACTTCCTAGCATTAATTAAATAATTTACAATTATTTAATTAATTAAATCATTTATAATTATTTAATTAATTGAATCATTTATAATTATTTAATTAATTAAATCATATTCCAACATTAATTAAATAAATCAAATATTTATTTAATAATAAATCTAAATCATATCTTCTTCTTGATTTCTTTCCATTTCTAACTCGTGTATCTAATTAATTAAATTATTTATATAATCTTATCAATTATCCTCTCATATCTCATCTTATCTTCTTCTTGATTTATTTCCTCTTTTTAACTCACATAATCAAATAAATTAAAAAACCAAATCCTTATCTTTCCATTATAAAAAAAACTATAAATAAAGCCTTTTCCAAACCAAATCATCCACATTCATTTATTCTAAACCAAACAAATTTAAAAACAAATCCAACTCATCACATGACTAACTAGAAGCTTCCATCTTTATTCCATCTTTTTCTCACAAAATTCCATTAATCTTTTATCTTATCCTTTTGTCTTTTTAGAAAGCCCTAGACACTTCCATCCTTATCCTTATCCATATCAAGAATCTATAAATCTAGCCTCAACCAAGCCATTATCTATTGGTAAGAGACACTACCTAGCATTGATAGGTATTGTCATTGATGGCAACTAAGATTGTTCCACACATTCGTAGTGTGGTATCTGATCATACCAGGAGTTAGAATGGAAATTTATCTAAGTCTAGGAGCCTGAAACAGAGTATATAGCAGAGTCCAGTATTTTGTTTAGCGGATCTCTCCAGTTAATCATTATGTGTTGTGGACTTGAAGGAGTATAAAGAGAAACCAAGACAATCTAAATCCAAGTTTTTAGCCTCCAATGATAAAGGGATCAAAAGTTATGAGCATCTAAATACCAGGTCCTATTATGACAGAATAGTTCAATGAAGAATAGGCAGACTTATGTTAAATTCTTGTGCGGACCCAATAGAAGTGTTTTGATGAGTTGTGTATGAGATATAAAGCTAGTGGTTGACACATATGGTGATCTACATGTACACATCAATATTTGTGTATGGATCTAGCCGACAGAGCAGAGCATTCATAAAAGTCCTAAGTGTTGCCGACTGGCAAGTAACTGTAATTGAAAATAAGGATATATATATATATATAGATGATTGTTGTGGATATTGTGTGTATGTATGTTGTGATCATGGAGTTAATATGAAAGGAGTAGAAATCTACGATCTGAATGAAGGGAGATTAGTAATAAGAGAAGAATAAAAATGAAGTGTATAAAGTCAGTATTTGTACTCATTTGGAACTGATATCTAGCATTGGTAGATGCATCTTACAAGTTCAAAATCTCTATAAATCTTTTCTAAACTTTTATGTAGGCAGTGAGCCTCCACTTGAGCAGTGAGCTCAGGGCAGTAAGCCCGGATGCATGTGCATTCCCATTTGTAAAATACTTTTAACAGGGTATTAATTTTTTTGGGTTAGCCCCCACCATGATTTTTCCCTTAACCGGGTTTCCATGTCAAAATCTTGGTGTCAAATGTGTCATTTATGTTTTCTGCTCATATGCTTTTGTCTAATGCTGAAATGTTTATATCATGGATTTAATTCTAAGTTGTGAAAGAAGAATAACAATAGAAAAAGATTAAATTAAGTGACAACTAATTCACCCGCCCCCCTCTCAGTTGTCCAAACCTATTCCAACAATTGGTATTAGAGCCAAGTTCTTTTGAAAAATTTTAACATCTTAAGGAAGATATGGGAAGACAACATAATGGATGAACATAACCTTCAAGGGAAACTTAATCTCTCCCTAGATGATCTTGAGTAGTCCAAGATAGAAGTTCAAGAGCTCCAAGATAACCTCAAAAAGGCTGAAGACTTCATTGAAGTTTTAAAAGAAAAATTGAGCAAATCCAATGCAAAAGGAAAGGAGCAACCTCTTCAACTAGGAAAACATTATGAAGACAAGGCCCTGGATGAGAAGACAAAGGAATGTGAAAAGATAACTAAATTAGTTACTATTCTAAAACATGAGATGGAAACTGGGGTGATGAGACTAACCAAAAAAATTGAAGATAGGAAGAAAGCTGGAGAAGAGATAAATCAAAATATGAAAAAGATTATGAAGAATGCTATAAACTAGATGTAATAGCTGGCCTTCTAGAATGTAATCTACAAGAAAGTTGAGACACTGAAAGAGAACTTGAGAGACAAATTATCACTCTCAGACATGACTTAGAAATTTCAAATGAGTATAAGGAGAAGTTCAAGATAAGCTCAACTAAACTTGAAGCACTCATAGAAGGGAAGAAAAAGGATATTGACAAGCATAGTCTTGGGTATGAGAAAGGTGAAAGATCTAGATCTGGGTAGAGAAATTCTCAACCTAGGGACAAGAGAAATAGAACCAGAAAACCTTCGGTAAGACAACCCAATGCCCAAAGATATCCATCATTCAATGGAAATTGTTTCAACTGCAATAAATTTGGTCATAGAGCTACTTAGTGTAGAAGCAAAGCAAATCAAAATGATCCATCTTTCTCTGGTCAATGCTTCAAGTGTAAAAGGTATTGTCATAGATCAAATGAATGCAGAAATATGACAATGAATTATGCTAACAATAGAAGAGCTAGAAATTCCTTCTATGGTTACTACTTTGTTTACAATGGGTTTGGACATATGGTTAACCAGTGCAGATCAAGAGAAAATCAGAAAAGAAATGTTGTATGCTTTAACTGCAATAAATCTGGTCATATACAAGATTATGTAGAAGTAGGAACAATGGAAGAAAATGTTTGGTAAACATAAAACTGAATGAGCAGAAACAAGATAGAGGCAAAAGGAAAATTGATGTGGATGAGATACAGAGTGAAATGAACAAGATTTGGATAAAGAAAGATACAGTAAACAATGATAATGAGTCTGCATCGGAATCCAGTGCTAACAATTCCTCTGGGAATTAGGTTAGAAACTCTGGCTCAAGGGGAGCTGCATAGACCATCAAATTCCCCTAGTCAGTAAGTGGGTGCCTGAGTCTGGCACATCAACAGAAAATACTCTAAATTGGTCTAGAACCTTTGGAAGGATTTCTGGAAGAAAAGATACTGATATGAAATCTTACGGATTGATACTGTCAAAAATAATGTAACCAGATATAATTAGGGCAATGCATTTATTACAATGGAAAATTAGGTAATACAAAACTTTAAAAGGTCATTTGATCACTCATTTGAATCACCTTGCATTCAAAGTAAACAAGAAAAAGAGCATTTGAGCTGCAAATCCAGAGACTGAGGCAGAGAACGAATTCAACTGACAATTGATCAATGTTAACCTTGCGAAAGAAAAAGGTACCTCTCTGCAAAACTTTGAATCTAAAAATTTGTTGAGATGGCTACTCCTCATGTTATTGACATTACTAAAAGACCTCGGCCCAAGTTTAAGAAGCATCCTCACAAATCAATTCAAGTCAACTCGTTAGGTGCTTTTTCAAGTGTTCTGTATGGTGTGTTACATGTAGAAGACATTAGGGTTTACATTCATGCAAATATAGCTGAGTTTAGAGATTCAAGGTATGTAGACTTGTTTGAGAAACAACTCATGGATGAAAATTGTGAATTTAAACCTAAGTATAAGGTGCTATAGGATAAACACTTTGTTCAAATTATGGGGTTTCTAACATTTGATGAGGATGAATGGGTCCAATACGTCTGAAGTTAGATACATGATGAATTCATTTGGTTGTTAAAACCATTTAAAATTACTAGGGATGCTATCAGAAATGTAACTGGTTTAAACTCAACTGGAGGATTGCCCATGCTAAAAGCTATGAAAAACCAAACAGTAACTGATGCTATCGGAGCTAAGTTTGATAGAAGAGCAATGACCATTAATGATATTTTAGAACTGGATGTCAAATTCACTTCCATGGTGATTGCGTACAAGATTTAACACTCGAGCAGAGAAAATTCTATTTCTAGAATATCCATATATGCTGCATACAAGATGCTAAGAGAAAATGTTGATTATGACTTGTGTGAACTGCTATAGAATCAATTGATTGAGAATTTAAACAAGATCAAAGGGGATAAGAAGAACACTTTCAAGTATGGTACATTGATTCTATGTCTATTCTTTTACTTTATGAATGAGGTACCTAGGGTAAAAGTTGTGCACTAGACTAAGGATGAGCCAGTTGTCATTCAAATCAGAAATCATCTTCACAGCATTGGTGATTTCAATGCTCAGAAAACTGCAATATGGGGTTACTTCAAGAATTTTCAGAGTATGATGCACTCAAAGGAAAGAATCCCTAATTTAATTATTGACAAATATAAAAATGAAATATGCTTCATGATTGATACTGATCAATGTTTAATGGAAATAGTGGAACCCATAATTGTTTGGATCATGCCCATGGGGTATGAAGTAGATGAAAGGATCTTGGATATGTATGCTCAACTCCTGCTAAGCAAGCCCAAAGACACAACAGTTGAAATATTTGGAACTTATGAGGAGTTGAGTTTAAAGTTGCATTCTGAGCTCAGAGAACCTGAAACCAATATGAGAGTAAGAAAATAATTTGAGCAATTAGCTAAAAATCTTGGCCTAACTAAGGAATCTATGAAGAAATTTAGAGAAAGAACAGAGAAGGATGAGAAAGAAAAACAAGATAAGAAACAAATAAGTGATCTGGTGGAGTTCTCTTCCACTTCAAGAACTACTAGAAGCTCTACTACTGCTTTTGCTCCTTCCAAAACTATAAAACTGGAAGCAAAATCATTCAGAAAATGGGAAAAAAGGAAGAAAACAAAAGCATCCCAGACCTATGAAAGCATAAGGGAAGAAGAAGTAGATACAAACTCTGACATTAAAATCAAGGAACTAAAGGTCACTAGAACAAAAGCTGCAAAGTTAACCAAAGAAAAGTCCTATGGAAGCAAAAGGACTAGCAAAAAGAAAAAGATAGAAGACTATGAAGAATATCTTGAGAAGCCCACACTCTCCTTAGAAGATGTGATAAAATTAGTCACTATGGATGGTACTCTAAAACCCATGATTGAATTCTATGATGAATATAATGATATGGATAAAAGGGTGTTGGAGGAAGCAACAGTTAGATATATCAACATCTACAACAAGGCACTAATTGAGATAATTTCTGAGTTACCACAAAGTTTGGCAAATATCTTGGAGTTGAGAAAAGAAAATGCCAAGTGCAAGGATGTGGAGATTAGAGAACAAGAACTAATAAATCTGTGTCCTCAAATTTCTCCTGATCAAATAGATATGATATTCAAGGAAGACAAAGATGATTTTAAAAGCAAAAGGAGAATGAACAAGCTCATGCTTGGAGAAACAAGTGAAATAGTTGAATAACCTCAAGAGATTATTTTGAAAGCCTTGAGAAAGCACACTCTTCCCATAGTCACAAAAGAAGTTCTAGATTGTGAAGAAGAGAATATTATTGAGCAACAATCTAAGTTGGGTGAAGCTTTAGTTCTGAAAGTAGAACAAGAAAATCAGGAGGATATAGAAATGTTGGATAAAGTAATTGATGTAGAGGATGCTCTCAATCCATCTGATACATCAGGGAAAGAGGATAATATTACTATTTTACAGAGCTCTCCTAATCAAATAGCAAGTAATGAACAAACATGAAAAAATTCCTCTGCAAAGAACACAGAAAAGGATAAAACAAAGTTAGAGGAAGAAAGAGAAAAGAAAGATAAAATAGAAGAAGATGGTGCAAACGTTGAAGCACGTAAAACAGAGACTAAGAAATTAGGAGATCAAAAGGTTGATTCTGAAATGGCTGCAAGAGACACTACAGATGCAGTAAAAGGTCTTCTTGGAAAAGAAGTGATTGAACCTGATGAACCTGAACTACTCCAAGGCCTAGCCAATCCAGATGCTCTCTCTCCAATTCAACTAATGAAAATAGCATCTTAGACCAAAGTAAAGGCTAGAGAAAATATGTTAAAGTTCCACATGCAGGACAATGAGCTACTGGGGCTTGCATCTAGGATTTTGGAAAAGCTAATGCATACCTACCAGAAGAATCCATCTGATTCCCCTTCTGATCATCTGAAAAATCTTGTAAGTTCTATAAATACTAATTTTGAGTCTCTTGAGAAGTTTGTTGAAGCAAAGGTTCAAAAAGAATTTTTGGATAGGAAATTTGGTGAAATAAAGAACCTGATAAGAAATGATAGAAGAACACTTGATGTTAGCATAAAGAGCATTCAGAATGCTCTGAGTGATGGAGGAGATATATATAAGTTTTTTCCTATCATGGTCCAAGGTCAATAAGCATATTGAGAAGAAGATAAAGGAACAAGAATAGAAAATATCAGTTCTTTCTCAAAATTTTGATCCTCTAACCGCCTATCCTATAAGCTGGGAATGTCAAATTATTAGTTTGATAGATGAAATAAAGGGGCTTGTGAAAGAGAAGAAAAATACTATGAAGAGGATGTGTGAACTTTGGGGATTGATTGCCCCTAAATTAGAGATAATGTATAATGCCCTATCTGAAGCTTAGACTAAAGCCAGACCAGTGATCCATCAGATCTATCAAAGACAGAAGCATATTCATTTTTGTTGAATGAGCACATCTCAATTTTGGATGGAATGAAGAGTACTTGGGCCTTTGAATTTGTGCAGATAAAAATTAGTTTTGTAGACATTCTGAAGTTTATGTAAATAAAGCTTGTTGATTAATTGTACACATGCGACAATATTAACAATATTTTTGAAGAAGTTTGGCTTGCGGACCCCACCCTTTGCCATTGATGTCAAAGGGGGAGTGAAGGGCAATGAAAAATGAGGAATTCAACTAAGGGGGAGAACCAAAACAAGTGAAGGGCACGTGTGTACAGACAAAGGGGGAGTTGCATTATGACACTTAGTCATTTTTCACTAAATGTTTCCATCAATGCCAAAGGGGGAGATTGTTGGCAAGAGACACTACCTAGCATTGATAGGTGTTGTCATTGATGGCAACTAAGATTGTTCCACACATCCATAGTGCGGTATCTGATCATACCAGGAGTCAGAATGGAAATTTATCTAAGTTCGGGAGCCTGAAACAAAGCATATAGCAGAGTCCAGTATTTTGGTTAGTGGATCTCTCTAGTTAATCATTATGTGTTGTGGATCTAAAGGAGTATAAAGGGAAACCAAGGCAATCTAAATCCAATTTTTTAGCCTCCAGTGATAAATGGATCAAAAGTTATGAGCATCTAAATATCGGGTCTTATTATGACAAAACAGTTCAGTGAAGAACATGCAGACTTATGTTAAATTCTTGTGCGGGCCCAATAGAAGTGTTTTGATGAGTTGTGTATGAGATATAAAGTTAGTGGCCAACACATATGATGATCTACATGTACACATCAATATTTGTGTATGGATCTAGCAAACAGAGCAAAGCATTCATAAAAATCCTAAGTGTTGTCGACTGGCAAGTAATTGTAATTGAAAACAAGGATATATATATAGTTGATTATTGTGGATATTGTGTGTATGTATGTTGTGATCATGGAGTTAATATGAAAGGAGCAGAAATCTAAGATCTGAATGAAGGCAAATTAGCAAGGAGAGCAGAATAAAGATGAAGTGTATAAAGTCAGTATTTGTACTCAACTGGATTTGATCTCTAGCATTGGCAGATGCATCTTACTAGTTCAAAATCTTTGTAAATCTTTTGTAAACTTTTCTGTAGGCAGTGAGCCTCCACTTGAGTAGTGAGCTCGGGGCAGTGAGCCCGAATGCATGTGCATTCCCATTTGTAAAATACTTTTAACAAGGTATTAATCTTTGTGGGTTAACCCCTACCGTAGTTTTTCCCTTAACCTGGTTTCCACGTCAAAATCTTGGTGTCGAATGTGTCATTTATATTTTCTACTCATATGCTTTTGTCTAATGCTGAAATGTTTATATCATTGATTTAATTCTAAGTTGTGAAAGAAGAATAACAACAGAAAAAAATTAAATTAAGTGACAACTGATTCACCCCCCTCCTCTCAGTTGTCCAGACCTATTCCAATAATTATCATCACACAAGAAAGTATTGTTATCCTACAGGTTTCTAGAGCAATCAACATATCTATCATATCAAAGGATATAGCTAGTGGAGCTAGGGTGCACTCCATTCTACTCTATTTGAGGAGTAAGAAGAGTTTAAGGTGAAGGTTTTGTGTGTATATTACATTATCTTCCTATTATTTACCTTTGATCTTTTCTTTTCTTCAGTTACAACTCAATAAGATTCTCAAGCCTTACCTTCATATCATGTTGTTAAACAAATATGCCTTCTAAACTAGTCTCTCTCTCTTTGGACTATCTCCAATTATGAGGTCAACACTTCAACTCTATTTTATTTTTTCACATTGGACTAATCATATGATAATTTGTGAGTCATTATTTTCCCATTCAATTCCCTTTAAACATGTTTAGGATTTTAGGTTTCATTGAACCCCTTTTTATCCACATTTATTTCCCATTTCCAAGATTGTTTTGCATAATGTAGTTGAGGTAGAAACAAGGATTCCATTCTTGGGAATGTGATTTGTACCCATTATCATTAGCTTCCAATAGCCCTTAAAATAGATCACAACTTAGGATTCAAATAGTGAGCATTCATGCTCTTTTTTAAAAGACTTCTAAAGGATTTCTTGCCCAAAGTTAACCTCAAAGGTTTTTAATCATGATGCAACAATACATACATGTTACTAAGAGAGCTTGTGCATTAGTTAGCATCTCTTTGTAGACAAGATTTCTAAATTGATCTCTTTTTAATAATCCTAATTCTATATGACCATAACATTAGTGCATGTTAATGCCATCTAACTCAAATAAAAAACTCTACACCCTTTGTATGTTTACCTACCCACGTGAGTTTTGAATTTGGCCATGGCAGTAGGGGACCCGGGGGGACCCCCTACCTCCTCCCCTTTCCCCCTTGGAATGGGTTAGTCCTGGGAATGCCTCAGATTGCCAATCTGAGCTCATGACCCAGGGTGACATGTCAATCCCTAGCATGTGGAAGAGTGCCGTTCTGGGGGACAAAGACTATGAGATCCCAAGTGTTGTCCCACAACTGCTAGAGATGAAGGGTAGTTCGACAATTAAACTCCTTGATCTTACTACTGAGAGAATTGTTTCCTTAATGGAGCAGGCTCTCATTGGAAAATTTTTCTCCTTTAGACCAACTATTGATTTGGTAAGGAGATGGGTCGCTGCTAAGTAGAAGGTGAAAAGCAACATTTCAATTAGCGCCATGGCTGGGGGGTTATTCCTCTTCAAGTTTATAGCCAGAGAAGATCTCACTACTATTCTTGCTCACGGACCATGGATGTATGGAAAACATAGCCTCTCACTATGCAAATGCAGGTCAAGGTTTGATGCTACTGCTAATCTGAACAAAATTGCTCTTGTCTGGGTTAGGCTCCCAGGTCTCCCCTTAGAATATTGTGATAAGGAAGTCTTTATCTAGATAACAAACACCTTTGGCTACTTCATTGCTTTGGACAACACCACCAATAATATGTCCAGGTTAGTGTTTGCACAGTTTTGTGATGGTGTAGATATTAATAAAACTCTACCTAACTCCATCATTCTTGAGTCCAAGTTTGGTCAATGGACTCAGTCTATCCAATATGAGAATGCCACTATCTTTTGCCAAAGCTGCAAGAGAAAGGGGCATCTCATTACTCATTACAAAGCTAAGAAGAATAACCCCATTGCTATGGATAGCCAAAACAATGGAGATGAGGAGGATTATCCTTTCAGAGAGGACATTCTAAATATCATAAGCTCACCCCATAAGGAGAGTTCAAAGGCTAAGGTGAGGGAAGAAGACATAGACTTGCTCCTGGATATCAGGAAAAACCCAAATATCTCCACCACCTAGGATGAGGCTCTTAAGGATGCTATCTTTGAGCCCTATCAACAAGACCAAACTCCCCCCCACCCTACCAATTTGCCCCTCTCCAAGCAAGGGAACTTAGAAGAGAGGGAGATTCATCAGTCGACTACTACTAATGTAGATTAGATTATAGGGAGTCCTGAGTTGTCTGCTATGGACACTGGTTGTGAGTCTATTTTAAAGAGGATTGGTAGCCCTCTCAATAGGGGTGACTCTGGTAGCAATTTGCAAGGATTTTCATCACCAAGAAATAAATCTTTCAATCTTACCCCTGGTCTAGGAACTAGAAAGAGTGGTAAGGATCTAGATTCAGAGGGATGGACCACTGCTAAAAAGAAGGGCAAAGGTCAAGGAAGAAAGATGGCTGATGTGGGTGTGGATTCAAAATCTAGAAGGCCCACTTAGAGAGAAACTAGACAAAAGGCTATCACTAAAGATATTGCTATGGGAAGATAGAGGACACTAGAGATTAGCTCCAAAAAAGTCCAAGGTAAATGAGGGTCCTTTTGTGGACTATAAGAGGGCTCAATAACCCTAAAAAGTAGTTTTATGTCAAGAACTATATTTATGATAAAAAAATTGACATCCTATTGCTACAGGAAGTTAAGATGAGAGCTGAAGGATTTCAAGCTGTGGCCAAAAGTATCTAGCCTAATGCTGAGTAATGTATTAGTGATGCCTTGAGAGATTCAAATGGTATTGTCACTATGTGGAATAATAATGTTGTGAAAGGGAATCTCCTCTCAAGATGCAAGAATAGTCTCAGTGTCAGGAAGACTACTCATAATAAATCTTAAAATTTAGTTAATATCTATGCCCCCAATCAAAAAAATCATAGGAAGGTGTTGCAGGATCTCCTTACCACCTTGATTGGGAGTAATAAGGATGATTTTTGGATGCTTGCAGGTGACTTCAACACCCCCCTCTATCCCTCAGAAAAGTTTGGTGGAATTTTGGATTACACTGACAACATGGTGGACCTGGCTAAGTTTGTCAATAATGCAAGTCTTATGGATATTGATCTACATGGGAAATAATTCACATGGTCTAACAGAAGGAAAGGTGAGAGCTTGATTCAAGTTAGACTGGATAGAGCCCTGATCTCCTCCAACTAGGATTATACTAGCACTTACCTTTTGGAAGCCCTTCATAGGATGAGCTATGATCATAATCTTCTCCTTTTGTCTTAGAAGGACAGGGAGGCTAAGAGCCATTTCCCTTTTAGGTTTGAGTTAATGTGGACTAGGCATTCAAATTTCAAAGATCTGTTGGCAAGATGGTGGAATATCTCTATCCAGGGATCCCCTATATTCAGGCTGGCACAAAAATGAAATTTTGTGGGAATAGGTTCACCTTTGGTAATATTTTTGAGAATAAGAAGATGATTTCTACTAATCTTGCTAACATTCAGCTACAGATGGCCAATGGGGTTACCTCTAATGCTACTATGATGCAAGAGGACTCCTTGAGGAAAGAATGGAGTGAAATGATGAAGAAGGAGGAAATATACTTGAAACAAAAATCCAGAGTTTAATGGCTCTGGGAGGGAGATAGGAATACAACCTTCTTCCATTGTATACCATGAGGTACAGAAAAAGGAACAATATTGTTAGGCTTATGGATGAGAGTGGGACTATGGTCCAGTCAGATTTTCAAGTGGGGCAGGTGGCAACCATCTATTTTTAGAAATTTCTTGCTACTCAAGATAGATTGGAGAAGCAAGAATTACTTGACATCACCCCTACCCAACTTAATGATGAAGATACTATCCTTCTTTCTAAACTGATGACTGAAGAGGAAGTTTTTGCCAGCCTCTTTCTATGGGTGCTTTCAAGGCCCCAGGCCTAGATGGTTTTCCTCCACCCTTTTTTCAAAAGCTATGGGACATTGTTGGGCAGGACATCACTGAGGCGGCCAAGGATTTCTTTAAGACTGGAAAATTGTTGAAACAACTCAATCACACCTTCATAGCTTTGGTCCCCAAGAACTAGGATCTTATTAGTGTAGGGGACTTCAGGCCCATAAGCCTCTGTAATATAGTCTACAAGATATTTTCTAAGATCCTAGTTTACAAATTACAACCTATCCTAGATCGCTTGATCAATAATAATCAGAAGGGATTTGTTCTTGGTAGACAAATATTGGATGTTGCCATATCCACTCATGAATTCATTCATTCCATGGAAAGAAATAACTTTCTAGGGATGGCCTTCAAGTTGGACATCTCTAAGGCCTATGACAGAGTTGCTTGGGATTTCCTTTTTAAAGTCCTTGAGAAAATGGGTTTCTAGGATAGTATCTTGCAACTCATTAAGACTTGTGTCACCTATGTTAAATATTATATCCTTGTTAATGGGGTCCCTAGGGGATTTTTCAATGCTGGGAGGGGCCTAAGGTAGGGCGACCCTTTATTCCCTTACCTATTCATTCTCATGGCTGAGGTGCTTAGTAGAAGTTTTACGAAGTTGCTAAGAACTTAGCAGATTAGAGGTATTAAACCTGCTTCAACAACTAATCCTACAACCATTCAACAATTTGTGGATGACACCATTCTCTTTGGAGCTACTTCAGTGGTTAAAGCAAGGAAGTGGAAAAGAGTGCTCAAGTACTATGTTAATGTTTCTAGGCAATGTATAAATTATGAAAAGAGCATGGTCTATTTCTTAAACACCAATATGGACCTTCAACAAAAAATTATGGGGATCCTTGGTTGTTCTAGAGGTGAGTGGTGCAAGAGCACCAAGATATCCAGGACTTGTTTGATTTTCAAGTTGTTTTGTTGTGGTTCAATAAGGTCCTTGAGACCATTCAATGTTGTAATAGGGCTTGAATGCCATGCTTGTAATAGGACTATGTCCAAATAACTAAAACCTACTCTCATGTTGTAAGTCCTAAGGAGGACAGTCATATTGTAAAAGGCAGTCTCCTTACATTTGTAGCCCTCCTAAGGTATGTAGGATACAATTCTCATGGTGGTAAGCATGTCAAAGTTTGGAAGGTATGTTAAAACCTTCTCAAAAGTTATCAAATGTTTTATTAAACATAAAACAGTCGGTGTAGTCCTAAAGAGGACAGTTACTAGTTGCTGCAGTTAGAAACAAGAAAGAAGTTTGATGGTTGGGGCAGTTTCATCAACCCCAACCACTCCCATACTTCTTGATTCAAATGCAGGAGGCTTATTTGAATCCAAAAGAGGTTCATTGTTGAGAGACATCAGGTGGAATGAAAGAAATGAGAAAAACTTCAGTTTTCTGCCCTTTCTGTGTATTTTCCTGAATTTCTTGTGCATTTGAACCGTACTACTTTACAGTGTAGATTTGTTGTGGAATGTTGGATACTTGGGAGTGAAGGTTGATGGACTAACTATCATTAAATCAAGTTTGGATCCTTAATATTGATTAGAAAGCATAGTATGACTATGGAACTTCAAACTACACTTTGAAATTGTTGTCTTCCATAGTAATTCATTGTTTTCCTGTGCAATCTGTACCTGTACGGTAGAGAGGTGGTTGGTGTCCATGTTGGATGACTAGAGGGGTGAGTTACCTCTACTTTACAAGTTGTTTGAAGCCTTGACACTCTTTTATAGCACTATTTTTCCTCTTTGACTGAAACTGGTTTAATAACCCTGAATTAGGGTTCTGTCAACAAATTTATGATGTTTCACTCATTGCACTGATCTACCAAGCCTTGTAATCAGTGGAATGACTCAAGTAGGTTCTATTTCAATGTTTTGTAAGATTTTTTTAGGCAGGAGACTGTGTTTATTGGGTCTTTGTTGAATCCACTTAGCAGGTCCATGTGCTAAGTGACTGTCAAGGTTACCACAATGGGTTCTTTTGGAACAGTCAGTCAAAACCATAAAGGCAAGGTGTATTTCTTGGTTCTAGGGCATCATTGACATGTTCAAATGGTCAGGAGGGTTCGAAACCAACAGCTGAGGGCACTCGCTTCACAGAATAGGCCTATTTAGGGCTAGAAGACACTAGGAGGGTTATTGGTTGAGGCACATTTTCCAAAGTAACATATACCCATCTTTGAGTATGATGTAGGGAGGCATAATGGGTAACTTTTGCATGTCTTAGATTTGGATTTGAAGGTCTGTGTAAAAAGATAAGAGGACTGTTCTCTTTTTCTAGGGCTATAAGCCATTTAGAGGATTTGTGAAGCAGGTACATGTTCCGGGAGTAATCTACCTTAACCAATAGGTGGGATGAGTCATTTGGTACCCCAATCCAACCTTTCCATGATCAAATAGAGATTCCCTTTTGTTGTTCCCACTTTTCCATGAAGGACTTGGTTTTTTGGACCTATAGGTTGTGGTTGAACCTTGTTGAAACTATTCCTCTTCCTTGCATCCCATATGCCTCTGCATCATTTGTGGTATAAGAGCTACTAGTAGGTCCTTGAGGGAGTAGTAGGATCTTGTGAAACAGTAAGGGTTTGTGAAAGTGTAAAGATGCCTCCAAAGAATCAGATGGCTAGGGAGAACAATGAACTGAGGGAAGCCTTAGAGGCTAGAGAAAAAGAGTTGAGGGATAGAAGAGAACAGGATGCTGTAAGGGAAAGAGAGTTAAGGCAAGTGAGAAGAGAGAATGCATCAATCTTGGCAAGGTCGGAAGCATTGGAGAAGAATCCTAGAAGGGATGAGCAAGATGATCAAGAAGGAGATGAGGAGGCAGATGAGAATCCTCCTAAGGATGAATTGGATCCTGAAGAAAAGAAATTTGTGAGATTGCTGAAGCTAGTCCAAGGCAGTGGCACAAAGGCAAACATAGAGTTACCTATTTATCAAGGGAAGATGGATAGTGAAGAGGTATTAGGGTGGATAGATGCCCTGAAAAATTTCTTTGAGTATGAGGAGATGAGTGATGAGAAGAAGATTAAATTTGTGAAAACAAAACTGAGAGGGACAACACTTACATGGTGGAGTAGTGTGCAAGCAGAGAGAGTGGCTAGAGGTGTAACAAGAATCACTTCTTGGGGTAGGATGAAGGATACGATGAAGGATCAATTTCTTCCATTCGATTACTCCATTCAAACAAAGAAGATGAGGCAGAATTTGAAACAGAAGGACATGGATGTTATGTCATATACTAAGCAATTTCATAAGCTTAGTATTAGAGGAGGATTGGAAGATGAAGAAGAGAAAGTGGCAAGATACCTTAATGGGCTTAGGTATAACTTGCAAGATGAGATTGGTTTGACAGTACCAAAATCACTTGGAGAATTTTTTCAATTGGCTATAAGGGCTGAAGAGAGGGTGAAGAGGAAGTAAGAAAGACAAGGAGGTAGTGGAAGAGGATACAGAGGTAGGGGCAGACCTACTAATGAAGTACAGAGTAGCAATGAGAAAGGTAAGGAGTTTTATGCAGATCAGAGAGGTGGATATAGAGGTGGAGGTAGATTTGGATCAGGTAGAGGAGTATTCACAAGTAGATGCTATCATTGCAATGAAGTGGGACACACATCTTTCAAATGTCCTAAGAAGGATGATGTTGACAAAAGAAAGGATAGAAGAGTTCACTAGGCATAAGACGAGGAGAAGCCAGAAGAACCGAAAATGTTGTCAGCCTCTCCAGTGATGGTTGGAGAAATGGTGGAAAAAGGCAAAATGTAGCAAACACCATAGGTATCCATTTTTAAAACTAATTGTTTAAGCCATGAAAAAATATGCAAGTTGATTATAGATTTAGGTTCACATGATAATTTAGTCTCTTGGGATATGATGCACAAGTTGGGATTGAAAACATTTGATCATCCTAGTCCTTCCATTGTCACTTGGGTAAGTCAAGAACAACAAGTAAGGGTTAGTAAGAAGGAATATGTTGATTTTTCCATTGGTCCATATCAAGATTATTTTTTGTGTGATGTCATTTCAATGACATGTGGGCATATAATTTTGGGTAGACCATGGCAACACTTAAGGAGGACAATTCATGATGGTTATACTAATAACTATTTGGTACACAAAGATGGTAAAAAGTTAAAACTAATGCCTTTACCTTGTGAAGACAAGAAGGAACATGTTACTATCTGTTTTGGAGAGAAATTGTAGTTGAATGTGCAGGTTAAGGATGATTGGAAATAGCAGGAATAGTTACAGCAGAAGAAGGTGGATGATAGTCCTAAAGAACAGCAGGTTTGGGACTTGAGTTATGTCAAGATTGGGGACATTGACTGTCCTATAAGGAGGCAAAAGAAGGAAGGCAAACAACAGATAGTACATGGAGAAATAAATCAGAACCTCAAGATGGGAAGAATAGAAGCATTACCATAGCAGGGTCCTAGGCAAGGACATCACAACATGTTTTATGGTCCTAACACTGTTTACAAGAGCCATGCAGGCTGGAGAAGGAGGAAGATAACTCTTGGAGAGTCCATGTTTCCTGTCACCAGTCAGAGGAACATTCCAAAAAGATTGAAGAAAGTTTGGAGCAGATCACACAACTCTTGGGACAAGAGTTTTTATCATGCTGGGGAGTATGGTGCAGGAGCACCAAGATATCCAGGACTTGTTTGATTTTCAAGTTGTTTTGTTGTGGTTCAATAAGGTCCTTGAGACCATTCAATGTTGTAATAAGGCTTGAATGCCATGCTTGTAATAGGACTATGTCCAAATAACTAAAACCTACTCTCATGTTGTAAGTCCTAAGGAGGATAGTCATATTGTAAAAGGCAGTCTCCTTACATTTGTAGCCCTCCTAAGGTATGTAGGATGCAATCCTAATGGTGGTAAGCATGTCAAAGTTTGGAAGGTATGTTAAAACCTTGTCAAAAGTTATCAAATATTTTATTAAACATAAAACAGTCGGTGCAATCCTAAAGAGGACAATTACTAGTTGTTGTAGTTAGAAACAAGAAAGAAGTTCGATGGTTGGGGCAGTTTCATCAACCCCAACCACTCCCATACTTCTTGATTCAAATGTAGGAGGCTTATTTGAAGCCAAAATAGGTTCATTGTTGAGAGACATCTAGTGGAATGAAAGAAAGAACAAAAACTTTAGTTTTCTGCCCTTTTTGTGTCTTTTCCTGAATTTCTTGTGCATTTGAACCATACTACTATACAGTATGGCTTTGTTGTGGAATGTTGGATACTTGGGAATGAAAGTTGATGGACTGACTATCATTAAAGCAAGTTTGGATCCTTAATATTGATTAGAAAGCATAGTATGACTGTGGAACTTCAAACTGCCCTCTGAAATTGCTGTCTTCCATAGTAATTCATTATTTTCCTGTGCAATCCATACCTGTATGGCAGAGAGGTGGTTGGTGTCCATGTTGGATGACTAGAGGGGTGAGTTGCCTCTACTTTGCAAGTTGTTTGAAGCCTTGACACTCTTTTATAGCACTATTTTTCCTCTTTGACTGAAAGTGGTTTAATAACCCTAAATTAGGGTTCTTTCAACAAATTTATGATGTTTCACTCATTCTACTGATCTACCTGTTATCACCCAATTTTGTACCCTTGCATATAGCTGTGAAACCTCTACAAACTGTAATAACATGGGATTGATCTCTAAGTGTTGGACTTTGCTAAATGAGATCAAACCTCCAAAGAAGGCCATCTTCCTTGTCTAGTTATCACCTAAACTACTGAAATTGGTAAGCTTCCTCAGGCAAGATTCAAATTTTGAAATTGGGTTAAGACCTTAGGATCATAAATATGGCTTCATGGGGATATGCATACTGACTGATCCTGCTTGAATTAATTTTGACTCTTGCTAGAGGGAAAATAGGTCAACACTACCAAGCCTTGTAATCAGTGGAATGAGTCAAGTAGGTTCTATTTCAATGTTTTGTAAGATTGTTTTGGGTAGGAGACTATGTTTATTGGGTCTTTGTTGAATCCACTTAGCAAGTCCGTGTGCTAAGTGACTGTCAAGGTTACCACAGTGGGTTCTTTTGGAATAGTCAGTCAAAACTATAAAGGGAAGGTGTATTCCTTGGTTCTAGGGCATCATTGACATGTTCAAATGGTCAAGAGGGTTCCAAACCAACATCTGAGGGCACTTGCTTCACAGAATAGGCCTATTTAGGGCTAGAAGACACTAGGAGGGTTATTGGTTGAGGCACATTTTCCAAAGTAACCTATACCCATCTTGGAGTATGCTATAGGAAGGCATAATAGGTAACTTTTGCATGTCTTAGATTTGGATTTGAAGGTTTGTGTAAAAAGATAAGAGGACTATTCTCTTTTTCTAGGGCTATAAGCCATTTAGAGGATTTGTGAAGCAAGTACATGTTATGGGAGTAATCTACCTTAACCAATAGGTGGGATGAGTCAGTTGGTACCCCAATCCAACCTTTCCATGATCAGAAAGAGATTCCCTTTTTCTGTTCCCACTTTTCCATGAAGGACTTAGTTTTTTGGACCTATAGGTTGTGGTTGAACCTTGTTGAAACTATTCCTCTTCCTCGCATCCCATATGCCTCTGCATCAATGAGCTCTTGGGCACTTACCTTAGCCTACCCTTAGCTATCAAATATGTCTCTCATACCTATTAGAATTCCATTCTTGAAAGAATTCGGAAGAAGCTGGCTGGGTGGAAAGGTAAGCTATTGAGTCAAGCTGGGAAATACCAACTTCTGAAGGCTTCCTTTCAAGGTATCCCTATTTACTTTCTCTCCCTCTTCAAAATCCATAAATATATTGCAAAGAAATTTGAAAAGATCTAGAGGAATTTTTTGTGGACTGGGGTGGAAGAAAAGAAGAGGATCACCTTGGTTAGTTGGGATAAAGTTTGTGGACCCAAACTGCAAGGAGGTCTTGGGATTAGAAAGATTCACATGATTAACAAATCCCTTCTAGCTAAGATTGGTTGGAACTTTCTAAGTAGTAGCAAGGATTGGTGTAGCATCATGAGGGCTAAGTACCTATCTAACAACAATCTTGATGATTTCCTTCATGCCATGGATTTACCTAGGGGTCATGTGGTTTAGAACAATGTGTTAAAAAGTAGAACTCTGTTGGTACAGGGTATAAAGTGGAAGCTGGGGGATGGTAGAACCATTAAATTGTGGGAGGATAGTTGGCTAAAAAGATACCCTCTCTGTAAAGTCAAAAATTTCCAAACTTGTTGACAAGGCTATTGCTTTCTTTAGATGCTTGGCTACTGATTATCTTATTCCTAGAAGCGGAGGCTGGAAACAACTATCAGACTACTACCAAGGACAAAATGAATTAATTTTGATTACTGAGGAGTTGCAACTTTCTCTTAAAGGGTCCAGGATTCCCATTTTTCACCTCAAATGATAAATTACTCTGGGCCAAGGATAAAATTGGAGTTTTCTCGGTCAGATCTTATTACAATATGCTCTTAGAGTCCAATGAGGATCCTAGCTTCTGGAGAAGGGTCTTGAACCACAACCCTATTCCTAAGATTAACCATTTTTAGTGGATTACAATGCACAATAAGATCCTCACCATGGATAACTTGTAGGTTATAGGCTCCCAAATCCCTATGTGCTCTTTGCATGAAAGATGAAGAATCAATGCCCCACCTACTAATGCACCATGAATTCTCTCGAGAGGTGTGAAGCTTAGACATGCAAAAACCTTGGGGTCACTAGGTGCATGAACTATGACCTCCCTACTATTATGAGGTGTTGGTTGTCACCCTTTATTCACCCCATTTGCAAAGAGATTTGGGCTCATATCCCCTTATCTTGGCCTGGGGCCTTTGGAAGGAATGTAACAATAGGTTGTTCAAGGATATAGGTAAATCCACCAAGGAGGTATTTCACATGTTTGCTAATTTTCTATAGGAAAACATCTCTAACAACACTCTGAAAGCTACTGACTCTCACCCAGCAAGCATGAGGCTAATATCATCAACAATTGGAATGTCCTAGCTCAAATTTGCAAGGTTGACAATTTTAAGAGGTTAGCTCAGTTAAACACTAAATGGACCCTCCTGTTGAAGGATGGACGAAGCTCAATTTTGATGGGGTGGCTAAGGGTAAACCTAGCCAGGCTAGTGGGGTGGGGTCCTGAGATCTGCAAAGGGAGAGATTGTGGCTACCTATGCTGGAGGAATGGGGATTAATTCTAATAATGTTGCTAAGGCTATGGCCCTCCTTTGGGTCTTAAGGTTGCTCTTGCTATTGGGATTAAAAACCTTCTGATTGAAGGTGACTCCAAGATTATCATTGATGTTGTCAAAGATATGGCTAAGATAGGATGGCTAATTTTTGATATTATATAGGATATAAAGAAGCTTTTTTTTGGCTTTGAGGGTCTTGAGATCAAGCATACCTACAGGGAAGCCAACCAAGTGGCAGATGCCATGGATAAGATGGGAATCAACCTTTATCCTATTAGGTGCTAGAGGAGGCTCATCAATCTTCCTAATAATGTCAGAATTCGCCTCCAGTTGGAGGCCCAACCCTATCTTTCTCAATGATCTTTATAAAGTGTAAGTATTATTGTTTAGAATATGTTTTATTACATATTCTTATCAATGCTCTCATGATCGGGTTTAGTCATTAGAGGATGTGTAAAGAGTTTGTTGTCATCATGGCTAAGATGATGTATGATCATTCCCTAAGGAGTAGAGACTTCCACATAAGCAAAAGACAGACCAACAAAACCTTGTGGCAATTGCTTAGCTGGCACATGAGGTCATTTCAAATTTGAGCAGCCCTTCTCCCAATTGAAATCCCACAAAAGCTTCATTATGACAATAATTATAAATTGAAAAGTGAAGGTAATTCGAAGGAGAGCTTGGGTGTTTTAGAGGCCTCAAGAGCAGGTTTAATGATGATAGCTAGATTATCATTTCTAGACATTTCAGAGATAAGTTGCATTATTTCTAGGTGATGGAGATAGTGTTGTGTGACTTTCGCTTCAAGATTGTGAAGAACAGGACTATGGGTGGAGATAAGGTCCAAACCAAATCCTCTTCCTGTGTAGAGTTCAAGGCAGACTCCATGCTATGGAGTATATGTTATGAGGGAGGTATCATGCCGCTCTTGGAATGACTTAATGGCTTTGATGAAAATCTATCGGTCTAGTTTTCTATGTTGTGGGATGAGGAATGTAAAGTCTAGGTTGGTGGTGTCTAGTTCGAGGTGACTGAAGAAATGATAGCCAAAGCTATAGGATTGAGATGTGAAGGAAAAAGGTTGAAGAAACAAACCAAAGTTCAGGATCCTGAAGGAATGAAGAAATTCTTCAGAGAGGAGGAGTCTCTGGTTCATATGTAGGGCAACTTTGAAAGGGAAAGCCTTGTTAACCCCTGTGATAGAGTCTGCTATCTCATCATGAAGTATATCACCTTGGAGGGCAGGTTCAGGTGCTACTATGACTATCACTTTTCCCTACTAAATCATTTTAAGCATAAGGTTCTTGTGAATTTTCCTTTCTATCTCTTGTCATCCTTAGAGTCTTCTGTGAAGGTGGCCAAGAAGACTCATGAAAGTAGCCTTGCTATCATTGCTATTTCGCTCCATCAAGGCCTGATTCTTCACCTTTTCCATTTCCACCTAGCCCTTTGCCCCCCTAAGCCCATAAAATCTTGTCTTGTTGATGAAGCCAAGGATAATTCCTTAGAAGATAACATCCCTTTAAGCATTAAATATGGTAGCCCCTAAAAAAGCTAGGCCACTAGCCCCACTGTCAATGATCTCTAGGGCCCTACTCAGCCCCCCAAAACCCTAAGGCTCAGCTCAGTAATGATCGTAGACCTCGGTCCAACAAGAAAAAGGGCACCAAGACCCCACTGGATTCCCAGAAGTCTAACCCTATTCTGTAGGGCCCCTTTGACTCAGCTACCCCTTTGGGTGGTGAGGCTAGGTCCCCATGTCAATCTCAGAAGGAAGTTGTAGAGGGTTTGTGTGGTTTGAACAACAACCCTTCACACTCGGGTGGAAAAAAGAGGAAAGGGAGTCTTGATGAACACCTTGTTCTCAGGAAGGTTCGAAAGAAGAAAGGTAAGAAATATGCTAGTGGTGAGAGATTGGCTAATCTTGTGGTGGAAAAGGGGAACAATGAACTTCAAGAGCAAGGGGATGATGTTGCTAAGGAGGACAAGGATGTTGAGATCAAGGGGAGCACTTTGAGGAGGCCGAGTAGATTAGCTAGGGGTAAAACACCAGTGTTGAAGATCGTGGGTTATTCCTCAGCTTTGGACCTGCAGGATGAGGTGGAGATAAAGGAGGTTAAGTTGACCTCTGAACAACTTGAGAAACAAGAGGGTACTAGCCATTTTGAGGAGTTAAATAACTCCTATTATGAAAATGATCAGGAGGAAGTTGAGATCTTGGAAACCCCTAAGAAGGAAGCAGCTAGTGCTAGGAACTATGATAATTGCAACCCGCTCAATGAGGATCTGGATAATGTTAAGAAGAGGCTGGACAAAGTGAAAGTGCTTGCTACCATGTGCTCTAAGGTTATTCACCATGCTGCCATGTCGCTGACTATTCTGCATGATGCTCAAAATGATAAGATTGATAAGGATGGAAAGACTGCTAGTAAGGAGGAGCTTTTGGGTTTCCTCAAGGATGATTGGAATGCGCTGCTTAAGTAGTTTCTATTTTTGTTGTTGTTTTTG
This sequence comes from Cunninghamia lanceolata, assembly GCA_027924645.1. Classification (NCBI taxonomy): domain Eukaryota; kingdom Viridiplantae; phylum Streptophyta; class Pinopsida; order Cupressales; family Cupressaceae; genus Cunninghamia; species Cunninghamia lanceolata. The sequence continues at coordinate 721,948 of BSBN01000744.1, read as the reverse complement.
GTATTGGGTCTTTTATGATACTGTTATGTTAGCTATTAGTCAGTTGTTGTTTTGTTGTTTGTGGCTGCTGGCCTATTTTTCTGCCCCTGGGGCTTTTGTAATAGGGATCTGCACCCTTGTTTGTAGCTTACCAGTATCAAAAACATTAGTGCATGCTATGCATTCTTCAAGAGTATTCTCATGCTTTTGAGATTTGACTTTCATTTTCATCCTTGCTAGAGTATATGAAAATAATTCAAGTTTATATCTTGTTTGATTGCTAAATATGCCAACATTTATAAGTTTCTAAACTTGCATTTATCTTTAGCGACTCACATTTCATAATGATTGTACTAGAGTAGTACCTATTACTAATTTCAATATTCATCAAAACTAAAATGATAAGACCAAGACTTCCTTGAATACTCATATTAGCTATATAGGATTATTTACATTCACGTTCAACATATAGACCATGTTTTCACTATATTTCATTTCATCATGATACACAAAACACTTAAAAATACCAATACTGATACATTTTACTTAATTCATAATTTTTTAAATAACAAGTCCTCTACTAAGAATTTTAAACATGTATATCTTAACATAATTAGGTTACAATGCCATCCATCTAAAAGACAAAGAACAAAATGTTTCCAATCTTTATTGCACTAGTGAATTCAAACTCATTCATATTTCATGTTTTATCATTGTAAGATAAACTTAAACATTCATCATGAACACTAACTGGGTCACAACACTCTAATGGATTATGACTATAACAATCTCTAACTATAGTACAAAGAAATATAAATCTCAACAAGACACGAAAGTTGCTTCACATTCATAATTCATTGCCCTAATGTAAAAATTCATCATAGACCAAAACAAAAAACCAAGATGCCTCCTTTGAACATTCCCCATTATGCTAAATGAATATGTTGCATGTAATCCTACATGAAAAAGAGTCACAATCTAGTCATATTCCTTAATTCCTTAAAATAGCAATATGACTCTCAAACCAACTAGGGTTTTAGTTTAACTCAATATTAGATTCAATTTATCCCTTTATGCCTTAGCAACAATTTGTTCATTATTTGTCTCAAAGATCTTTAATGCTTATTATTGAACATAAGATAACTTGCAACAAAATCCACATTATTGAACCCATGCTATAGGGTTCTATCTACATTACCAAGGGTTAAATGTTTTTCCATATTAATAAAAACAAGATTATCCATTTCAAACAAATTCATTCTACCATAGATCATCTTCCCATCTAGGGGCTTATACAAATACACATGATAATGTCTATGTAATAATTAGAAAAATAGATTTTTCCTTCACAATGCATAGACAAGAGGATTACTTTCTCTTTTCATATGACAACCATGTAAGTTTAAAACCATAAATCCATAAAATCATCATGACATAATACAAAGGACAAAAAATACCTTTACACAATATTATTAATAAATTCAAAAGTCAATTTCATTGTTAGAATTCTACAGTGAATAAAAGTCAACAATAGCCCAACTTACCACATCCAAATAAATCCATATCCCATCTTAATACAATATCCTTCACATTAAAACTTCGAGGGTGAAACCCTAAAATTCATGAAGTAAATCATAACTCTATCACAATGATAGTTGTCTAATCTTACAACTCAACATGCAAACACTATCCATGGAAGTCTGCAATGCATAGACACAAGATACACACCAATATGGTCTCCATTTGACAAAATCCAAGTTTCAAAAGTATGTTCTATGGGTGCAACTAAATCCCAACCATGGACCACCACCCTGAGCTTCCTACCTAGGTAAGGCATGTGATGGGACTTTACTTTGTTCTTGTTCTCTTGTTTAAGTTCATACTTTCCAGAGACATTTCCAAACTTTCTTAAGCATTATCTATGTTTATGATTACCTTTAAGACATGAAAACATGAAGAATAGTATATGATATAATGATGAATGATTATATGTGACTTAATTATTGTTTATAAGATGTGATAGTAATTTCTGTTAATAATGGTAGTTTGAGATGTATAAATATTATATGGTGAAACTAACCCTATGCAACAAGTACACAATTACCTATGTTGGAGACCATCTGCCAACCCACATCTAAAGAGGTGTTTATCCATAATTGAGGATGCAGTAGCCTGCAACTAAAGAAGAAGGATCTCAAATTGAGTGGGCATGGTTTAACCATAACTCCTCCCACTCCTCGACAATTTTATCTTCAATAGTTGACATATTCATAAGAATTAAGAGGAGCTTAGATAGTGGTTCATGTTCTATTTTCATTATGTTTGTCTTTATAGTGAATAAAAAGAGTCATAGTAGGACTGTGATATATGGATCATCTTTGTAATAGATAGTTTCCTACTTTTGATTTGATTAGAATAATAATAAAGTCTTCTTCCTCTATTTGTGGGGAGAATGGATGAGTGTAGGATAGTTGTTTAGAAGTTTAATTCGAATAGGAGACTCAGATCATGTCTATATATGTTAGATTCTATATATGACAAGAAGGAGGTTAGAAGAGATTTGTATTATCAAGTTCTTGTTATTGTATTACATCTTTCAGAATTCAATGGAGAATATAGACTCAGAGTCAGTCAATGAGTAGTTGATACAAGAGGTGATCTAATTTAGATTTTTTCAAGATTACAATCACTCAAGCAAGGGCAACTTGAGGTAACTATAGTTCTCTTGTTAGTTATGTTGTTATTTAGCATTGTTAGTTCATTAAAATTTGTTAAGATTTATTGAGTTAGGGAATATTCAAGGTGATCACTAACTTAGCATATAGACTATTTTTCTATTGTGATTTACATAGACTATTTTTCTACTGAATGTGGTATTTATCATTCCTTAATAGAATTACCTACTTGTAGCAACTGTTGTTCTTTGAAATTTATAGTTTGTTTCTATGCACAACTTCTAGATTAACTCAAGAATCCTCGACTATACATATAGTATGGGTGCCATCTAAGAAGAATATGATTCCCTAGTTTGACATATTGAAATGTAACACAATATAGCCATTAGGTTGCTTGATAAAGGATTTGTAGGTTCATTGAGTTGTGTACATGCCCTTTATCCATCAATTTATTAGTTAATAATGGAGTTAGAAATTTTTGGGGTTGTTGCCGACGATGGTTCTAAGGTTTAGAGTTTCTGTGTTCTTTTAATTTAGTGTTTACATTTTCTTTCATAGTATATAAGATTTGTTTTTCCAGCAATTAAGATTACTTAGACATTCAATCAATTTCCTAACTATCTACTAACATGGTGTAGGAACATAGATATTATCTAGAGCATCATTGCATGTGGCTGAAGAGAGATTAGTTAGGGAGATTTCTTCCATCAACTACAATAGAAGGGGAAGACTACTTTGAACTACCCCTCAAACTAGAGGATGTTACAGATTTGGAAGATAACACCACTTGGCATCTAGACTACATCAAAAGGTTTCAGTTCTACCTCAAAAAGTCATGATGTAGAATTATCTCTCTCTAGAGTCACTCAAATTGGAATTTTTCACATTCCATCTTGAAGAAAATAGAGGCTCGAGAGCTCTGTCTTCTACAAAAGCTTCCACTGGAGTCTCTAGGGTAGAACTCAATAATCTCTTATCAAATATGAAGGAAGACATCATAAGCCATCTAGCAACTCAACTGGACACTCTACATATAAAGAAGCAAGAGGCAATAGAGGCGATTGTAGACACCTAAAATTGGACTGCTCTGCAGAACGATTTTCTCTACCTCGCACTCATCTACTCCCCCAATCTGCATGTCCCTTATGATCAATTAATTCACCTAATTAGTCTAAATAATCTTACAACCCTAATCCCTATTAATTGAATGAATATTCCTAATATTCATTTAATTGATTTATTCATTTTCCTAATCCATGTTAATTAGGTTAATCATGCTTAAGTTAATTAAGATGACACTTAATTAACCTTGTCCCCCACTCATCCACTAACCTGAATATAATATTCAGATGTTCCCCACTCATCCACTCACTTGAATATAATATTTAGATGTCTCCCACTCACTCCTAATCACTGAATATAATATTCAGATGTCTCCCACTCACCTCCACTCACATGAATTTAAAATTCATTTGTCTTCCATTCACCTCCACTCTTCCCAAAATGGGAATTTTTAATTCAATCCCTAGGAATAAAAGAATCACTTTTATTCCTAGCCCTTGATCTGATCAGATGAATCCTAACCATCCATTCTTATCTCCAAAATCCTATAAATTGATCCCTCTCTAAGCTATTTTTAGAGGCCTCTTCATGCATCAAACCTCTGTCGAAATCAATCCCCAAATCTCCTCATCCTATCAAACCTCTGTCAAAATCACCCTAGCCCTTCTCAATCTCCATCTGAATCACCTTATCTCTCATCCACATTGTGTTGTGAACATTTGAGCAACCCACATTCTACACATTTGTCATTCTGATCAAGGGAAACATCTGAGGAACTACATGGCGCATCTCCTTCCCGCATGGATTCGTGAGGTCTTATGAAGGTATAATCATTTTGTTATGCATTATATTAGTTATTATCTTCATTCAAATCTCACTTATCACATTGGTACGCCCGGTCTCGAGTCCAATCGTCATTTTGTGAAGGTTTTTTTTCACAATCTTCGTCTTTCTAACAATTTTTTTGCAAGTTTTGGTGAGGAACTATTGCAGGTTACGTCCTACACAAAAACTGACCTCATTTTTGTGCTCAGGATGTTGATTCCATGAATTTTGACTATAAACTTCAATATCCTTTTTGAAAATGTTTTGAAAATTTTTTAGGGCCACAGGCCGTATCGTACGAATCTGTATCATACGAATCCGTACAGTACGGAACCCGCGGCCCCTTCACTAATCACTGGTTATCTGTTGTCAGGATTCTCTTGTTTGTTTGTAGGGATTTTTCTTGTTTGCAGGGTTAACATTGGTTGTTTTGCAGACTTAAAGGTACAAACTACATCATTTTTCTTTGGGTCACTGCCCAAACCCTCCCGTTGCCACCGCCTCTGCAACTTCTGTGAGTGCCAACCGCACGAGATCCCACCCCATGGCCACCTTGCAAACCCCTTCATCACCACCTCACCCTTCTCCCTACGACCTCTGACCTCCATTTTCCCGCTAGCCACCACTCCCCGACCACCCCATCGCCGCTTCACAACCCATCCGCCACTGCTTCCAACACTCCCCTAACCTCCGCTCTTCCCGCAGACCCCTGCTAACCACCACCTGCACCCTTGCATTCCACCAAACTCTGTATGACCACCAGCCACCACTTCCCCTTCCCCCACGACTACCATCCCCACATCTCCAGGTAAACCTAACAAACAAACCTAACCGTGGGTTTTAAATCTATTTTATTTTTTTTGCCAGCCTCTAGCCCATGGTCATATCAGCGACCAGGGGCCTTTTTTGCCTCTAACAACCAACCTCAACCCTAACCACCAGACCTCAAGACAAGCACATGTGACCACGTTTTTACCAAACAGTTAACTTCTTTTGCAAACAGCCAAGTTAACCCTTGTTGCCTCTACATACCAAAGGAGACATTTTTTTTCTCTTGATCATAACTGGAGCAAACGGAGATGAAATTTTACAAACGAATAGTTGTCGGAAAGAGCACTCTAAGCACCTCATAGTTGTGAGGTTTTCATCAGGTGACGGTGCCTTTTTCCTAGCATTTTTTTCAGTCAAAGTCAAAATTGCATTAAAACTTCAAATCGTCATAACTTTTGCAATTTTGATAAGTTTTCAGTGAATTTTTTTTTCAAATCATATAGAATTTCACGTAGAATCTGTTCATGCACTTATTTTTCTAGTATTAGTTCATCTTTTATCAAATTTTCTTAGATTATCTATTTTTGCATCACAATCTATTTGGCTAGTCTACTTGCTCTATTTTTGGCTTCGTGACTTGCAGGAGATCATACGGACTTGGAACAACAACAGGAGCAGAAAACACATCAATTTGGATAGTGATTTAATTAGGTGCATTTGTTTTCATCTCATTATCTCTCAATCATAACTTGCAAACACACTTTGGTTTGGGCCTCTAAAACAAACATTATCTTCAATCACACATTGAAATCAGGTTTAAAATAAATCAGTGTCTTCAATCACACTTTGAAATTGGGGCTAAAAAGAACCATTGTTTGATGTGTTTTTCATCACATTTCAATTTCTAAAGGTCAATTAATCAACTACGAGTGTGAATCACGTGGGTGTGTGTATGCTCTCTCCTCGCAGCGCAAGGTGATCTTGGAGATCAAAAACACCTCACCTGATTCGCTTTTGTCTACCCTATCCTAGGAGGCCTGCTAGGGGATTTCATCACCCCTAGGGATGACCTCATTCGAGGCTGAATCGAAAGACACCCTCTTTGAAACTAGAATCCTGTCACTCTCGGCTAAGCCCCAAAGAACTTTCTACCTTTGGGAAGTGAAGGTGAAGGGTGGGTTAGCCCCTTCTCCTGGCTGTGTGACAGGATTTTAGTTTCAAATTCTTAGTCTACCTCGTCTAAACATTGACCAAACCTACCTAGCCATACCCCATCAAACTAGACATTAGGGCATGTTGATTTGTCTTATACATGTGCTTGTTAATCATTATCCCATTCTTCAATTTCAAAATTCAAAACTGCTTGTGTTTTGTGTGAGTGATTCTTGTTTTTATATGTGATCATTTACTAAACATTGCCACATCAAACCAAACACAAACACATAAGACAAGTCAACCATCACATTCAAACCCAATCACACTCATCCTAATCACCCATTCTTATTCACCTCAATCCTAATCATATCCAAGTTATCCATAATCAATCCTACTCACATCCTTGTCAAACTACATCATCAAATCCTCACCATTCTATCTAAATCATCATCCAAACAACATCATTCAAATCACTTCACAACATCATTCTCTCCATCCTTCTCAAATCAACCTCCATCCCAATCATCCCTAAGCACATCCTAGTCACCTTCATCCTAGTCCACTTCATCCAAACAATCCACATCATTGTCAAATCATAACCAAGCACTCGCCAAAAAAACTAGGACTTAAGATTTGACCACTTGTGTGACATCATGTCAACCTTAGAAGACTTCCAAATGCTCCTTCATATGATTCACCACATGCATGCAAGCCAATGACCTCTAGAGCATCTAACCTTTCAAGGCATTCAAGAGTTGATTCAAGTAGGTCGAACAAGCAACTCCTCACACATACAATACCTCTCGAATCAAATCCAACACCTCTTGACCACTTGCAAAGTCCAACAACCATCATACCTAGCACTGATCCCATCATATCCATCTACACATCAAACCACTTCTGCATCAACTTATCCCACTTCACATCAACTGACTTCATCCACATGTCCTATCAACCCTTTCCCAACTTATCACAACCCCTATCTATATCAATCCATCTCACAACAATCACTATCCTATGCAACCCCTCCATCATCATCACATCAACACATTTACCAACATCAACAACCAACCATATCACAACAAGAAGTTCACTCACCATCTTCAACCTCATATCAACTTCCATCATATCAACTTCCATCATCCTCCTATCAACTTCCATCATCCTCATATCAACCCTCAACTTCATACCAACCCCAAAACCTTTCGTCTACATATCCTACCATTACACCTATCACATCAATCCAAGCACTAGTGAGCACAAATCCACCTCTGCAACAAGAAGCACCTGAAAGTCCAAGTGATCTTTTATATATAACTCAAATGAGTCCAAGTTATCCTAGGCAAGATCTAATCACCTTTGACAAGGGAGATACCAATCTAGAATGCCCTCCAACACCATCATCTAGTCCAATACCTATCCTTGCACCCATCCACGAACCATCACTACCTAATTCCATCACCCCCCTATCTAATCCCCATCCTAATCCTACACCAACCACCATCATTCTTCATCCATTATATTGCTCTTCAACCCATCAACTCATGAAGGATACCATCCATTGGTTAGTAGCATGGAATCAAACATCCTCATGCAATCCAACACCCACCGAACCACTTGAACAATCTCCTATCATAATTCAAGAACCATCATGCAAACACGTTCAAGAATCCATCCAAACACCTATCACATCCATCCACGCACCCACCACATCTACCCAAGTCACTTCCACTTCCATGCAAGCACATGAACTATGCCAAAGAATCAAATCCCAAGCATGTTGAAACATCAACCCCTTCTCCTTTACGTCCATCTACCACTCCCATCCCAAATCCATCCCCTTATCCACTTGGAAAAAGCACCTTCATCCGTGGTAAACCCCTTGTAGGATGTGAACAACTTCCATCCACCCCCTATTCTTCTCCAACAAATAATGGACTCGCATCTTGTTTCCAGAGCAACAAACATCCCATTGCATGTCGCATGCTCCAACTTATGAACTATCAAGGCAAAGGCTTAGGCCTTCACGAACAAGGCATCTTGGAGCCCATCCTCACATGGCCTTGGCTATCCATCTCATGAACAACAACCTACACTAGTTGATACCATCCATCCACCTTCGAAAATCCATTCATCCAATCCCAAACATGGTGCATATCATCGCACTCCCAAAACATATGTCACCATCCCTCCTCCATCATCCTACCATTTGCAAAAGCATGTGACCATCCATCTCCCTCCATCTAATTTGCCTCCACTACTTCCAACTCCAAAGATCCCTATCAAATCCACTCTACCTCCTATCTTACCAACCCCCCACATCCCTATCCGCAAATCCTCTTATCCTCCCATCCTCCCAACTCCTAATATCCCCATCTTCAAATCTCCTTATCCACTCATCTATAAGTCCACTAAAATCCTGAATCAAGACCAACAAAAGCACACATCTTTCAAACATGAAGCTTCCACTAAATCCATGGGATTCAAATATTTGAATGCCTCAACTCATAAAGCACAAAAGCCTAAGGATATTATTCCTTCCAATCAAAATGCAAAATCAAAAAGGCTATCCAATCCCACACCATCACAAGAAAATGCAAAAGCAAAAATGGTGTGGGTCCCTAAGCAAAGATCAATCAAAACAAATGAGGCATCTACATCCCAATCCACCCCAAAATCCCAAACATCCCGTTCCCCATCTAAAACTCCCATAATTCCTAAGTCTATTTGGGTCCCTAAAACCCCAAATCGACCATCCAAATATCACCCATCTCGATCCCCATTACTCCCAACTCGACATCCAAAATACAAGCTTCCAAATACATCAAGATGTGTGCCACAACTGGTCTTGGTTCCCCTCCACCACTTGCAATTCCAACATACCCCCGTTTCTCCATCTTTCGTTCACTATCCTTCATATCTTTCCCATCACATTCCTCTGGTCCATGCTTTTGCATAGTCCACATCATAATCTACATAGTCCACATCATAATCCACATAGTCCACATCATAATCTGCATAGTCCACATCATCCATTATCCACCATCCCTTCCATCTTCTCCTATCTTCCAACATCCATGCAATCATCATAATGCTATCCAACATGGGACCATCTTCTCCTTGCTATGGAAATAGACGCTCGAGTCCCCCTTCCATCAACAAAGTCAAAAAATCAAAAAAGCAAAATAATAAAAAAATCAAGAAAATAGTAAAGAGAAAAATCCATCCAATGGTGAAAACCACTCCTTGTGGTGCCTTGGGCAAGTACCTTGACGAAAACCCCTTGTGGGCATCATGCGTAATCCCTTTTCCATCCATTTTGCATCCCTACACTTGGAGGCAAAACCGTATCCTTCATCCACATCCATCATCTCCTTGCACATCTTATCCACTGTTTTATCCTTATCCTATCATTCCCCATCCATTCTATCCACTTTGTCTCCCACCTTAGATCTTGATAAAGACAAGGGGCAACATATCAACAACATGCTTTTGGAGACCTCTTGACATACTTCCTTGGTCAGTATATCCCCCATCCATTTACGGCAAAGTCCATCCATTCAAACATGAACCCATCATGTCAAATCCTAAGCATTGGGGCATATGATTCCTTGCAACCTAGCCTTTGGGAGAAACTCCTCATCTCTACCTTCCATCTATCTCACATACATCCCTAGCACTTGTCTATTCATCTATCATGAATCAACTATCCAATCCTCCTATCCAACCCCATCACTTCCACCTCTAGACTTGGTGTTCCCTTGTCATTGGTATTTAGCACAAAAGGCTATCCACACGAAATCCAAGGCAACCATCATAATAAACCATTCCTTTTCCAAAAAATCCAAAAAATTCAAAAACATCAAAAAATAAAAAAATCCAAAAACATCAAAAAATCATCAAAAATTTAAAAAAAATCAAAAACATCAAAAAAATCCAAAAATATAAAAATATCACAAAATAAAAAAATCCAAAAAAATCAAATATCATCAAAAATGCAAAAACAATAGAAAACACAAAATTCCAAAAATAGTCTATCCATCACACAAATAAATCAAACTCCATCACACTCTCATCATCACTGCATTCATCATCATCCTGCATCATCATCACATCTATCCGCAATAACTAATACTAGATCCAAGCATCGCATCACCTATCAAAGCATTGTCCTTAATCAAAATCATCAACTATCAAATCAGCATCAATCACAACTTGTCACCATCACATCTGGAGCCACTTTTACAACATCATCAAATCATCTATCAATCCCTGCCTTAGGATATATCTTTCCTACGATAGGAAGAATCTATCACATCATCATCCATTTTGGCAAAAGATACAATGGTTACTTGTTTGGTTCGTTGGTCTTTTTGTTTTTGATTTTTATCTTTTGTCCTATTTGAAGATCACATCAAAGCTACCTTGATCTTATCATATCATGGTATGTGGCGAAAACATCTAGAATGGGGCATAGTCGTGCTTTTGTATGCTGTGCTTGTGGGTTGGTTTCATTACTCCAAGCTAGTATTCATATCTTGATTGATCATAGGGTCGGTTCTAGCATATTGGTCTCCTTATGCATCTAAGGTTCATCATACCTTTTTTGTACTAAGGGCTTATGCTATGAGTCCCCTTCCCTCGGCTTGATAAGGTTGTACTATCTTGGGCATGCATGAGATCATCCCTTTGTCTGTGTGTCTAGTCCATGCAAATATCGGATAAACATCATCAACCTGGTCTTCTATACCTTGGTGAACATATCCATTTTGCTATATCAAACCTAGGATTGCTCAAATTCACTTTTAGTACAATGCTCATCCACCAATCATATCCGACCCTCATCATCCTTTCATCCCACCACTTATCCTCTAACCCATTCAACCAATCTGTCTCATCCATTTCGAGAGCACAATCGTGTTCTCGCAACCCGCCTATCCTCTCGAGGGGGCATCACCCTTACCAATTATCCCCAAGCCTTATTCTTCCAAACCAAAATCTTTTTTCTAATCCAATCCACCTCTATGTTTTAACTTCTTTGAAATGATGTTGCTTAGTCGCAACACCATCTCAAAGAGGGGCAAATGTAGACACCTAAAATTGGACTACTCTGCAGAACGATTTTCTCTACCTCGCACTCATCTACTCCCCCAATCTGCATGTCCCTTATGATCAATTAATTCACCTAATTAGTCTAGTTAATCTTACAACCCTAATCCCTATTAATTGAATGAATATTCCTAATATTCATTTAATTGATTTATCCATTTTCCTAATCCATGTTAATTAGGTTAATCATGCTTAAGTTAATTAAGATGACAATTAACCTTGTCCCCCACTCATCCACTAACTTGAATATAATATTCATATGTTCCCCACTCATCCACTCACCTGAATATAATATTCAGATGTCTCCCACTCACTCCCAATCACTGAATATAATATTCAGATGTCTCCCACTCACCTCCACTCACATGAATCTAAAATTCATTTGTCTCCCACTCACCTCCACTCTTCCCAAAATGCGAATTTTTAATTCAATCCCTAGGAATAAAAGAATCACTTTTATTCCTAGCCCTTGATCTAATCAGATGAATCCTGACCATCCATTCTCATCTCCAAAATCCTATAAATTGACCCCTCTCTAAGCCATTTTTAGAGGCCTCTTCATGCATCAAACCTCTGTCGAAATCAGTCCCCAAATCTCCTCATCCTACCAAACCTCTGTCAAAATCACCCTAGCCCTTCTCAATCTCCATCTGAATCACCTTATCTCTCATCCACATTGTGTTGTGAACATTTGAGCAACCCACATTCTACACATTTGTCATTCTGATCAAGGGAAACATCTGAGGAGCTACATAGCGCATCTCCTTCCAGCATGGATTCGTGAGGTCTTATGAAGGTATAATCATTTTGTTATGCATTAGATTAGTTATTATCTTCATTCAAATCTCACTTATCACAGCGATTTTAGTTGAATATTGTCCACATTGTTGACAAAAGAAGACCAACTATAAATGCAAACATATTGCTAAAATTTTTGAGGAAAGAAGAGAGAAGCTAGACTTCTGAGCCCTAGAGGATGAAGAAGACTAGGTATTCTATATTGCACAACATAAGCCTTGCCAGTAGAGACAAGGTATGCCTCAAGACCCCTTGTCCATTAGCATTTCATTTCCAGGAGTTGCTTCAAACATCTCTAATTTGCATAATGCACCCTGGTATAACATGCCACAACAATCCTAGGCAACTATGCCACCTGGTTGGAACAACAGGGGGTATTGCCACAACAACCATTCCAATCCCCAAATTATAATCCATAGTGGAAATCCAATCAAAACCCATGGTCACAACAATGTTGTGGAAACCAACCATGCAAAACTCAAATATAAATTACCCGCATCCACAACAAGTCCTACCACAACAACCTACCATTATGCCAAACATAGCTTCATCTACTCCTGTTCCACCCAGAGCCAATTATTTACTTGCTCAACCTACACTAAATCATAACAATAACCTTGTTCAATAGTCTTATACTAATGAAACCATCCAATACCTAATTTATATGGTTGAAATTAGTGATGTTCACTTATGTTATCGCAAAATGCTTGTTGGACCTCCATCTCCACTTATCACGGAACTTGTTGATGAAGAACCAACCTCTGAAACTAACAACCATTCAAATAACTAGCATAGCCCTCCTAAACAACCCTCACCAAATGCATAAATCACCACAAGAAACCTTCCATTTCTAGAAAGATTAAACATGCAGAAATCACCACCTCAACATGAACCTAAATTTGATCTCCTTGGGCAAATAAAAATGTCTCTGTAAAAATTCCCTTAATCCAGGCTATCAAGGATGTACCTATATATACTAAAACTATAAGGGATCTATGCCTTAAGAAACTAGGAAGGAAAAGAAAAGACCCCCAGATAGTTCATGTTATAGGACAACTTGTTGATATTATATTAGGTAACTTAGTTGTCTCAAAGTATGTAAATCTTGGTAGCCTTGTAGTTAATGTGCACATTAATGGAACCCTTATCAAAAATACTCTGATTGACTTGGGTGCAGCCATAAATGTGATGACAAAATAAACAATGAACAATCTTTAGTTGATTAACTTAAGGCCTACACCAACAATCTTACAATTAGCAAACAGGTCAACTATCAAACCTGAAGGAATCATTGAAGATCTAGTAATCACACTTGACTCATTGGAATACCCTACAGACTTCATGGTCCTACAACCCGAGGCCAACTTAGGTGTGTATCTATTCAATCTAGGGTGACCTTGGTTGGCAACAACAGATGCCTTCATAGGATGTAGGTCTAGTAATATGATAATTTCCAATGGCAATATAACTAAGAAATTGGTCCTTTATCCCCCAGCCTAACCTTTTGCTGATATGGAACAACCTGTTTGGCCAGACCTAGAGGATAACGACCAATATTCTCTTCATACATTAATGAATATTGAATAAATCCCATTGATAAATATTTAGGATGAGGATGAAGTGCTTTCTAATGTGATACAAAACACTTATGGGAGGGACCCACAACAAAACCCATGTTTGGTATGCTTGACTTGCCTACTACATAATATTTTGTCCACAATGAAAACACAAGCCTATTCTTCCACCACCCACATGTTCCATCATTTGCTACTACATAGTTGCAGTCTCAATTTAATAGGGATAGATGTTGCTTATGTTATGACATCTGCAACACCAGTTGATATTACACCAGACAAAACACTTAATATCAACAATCAATTACCAATAGTGCAACAGTCTGAACTGATAAACATGTTGTAAACTCACAAAGCAACATTTTCCTAGGACTGTCATGACATGAGAGACATAGATCATAATTTCTGCATGCATAGAATATATATCAATGAAGGATGCCAACCAGTTAGGCAACCTCAATGGAGAATGAATCCTACTATAAGAGACATCGTGAAGAATGAATTGTAGAAAGTACTAGATGCAGGATTTATATATCCTATATTAGATAACCAATGGGTATCCCCATTAGTCATAGTACCCAAGAAAGGAGGTAAGTGGCAGGTTTGTGTAGACTATAGAGAATTGAATACAACCATTAGGAAAGATCACTTTCCTCTTCCTTTCATTGATCAAGTCTTGGATTCTTTGGCTCGTAAGAAATACTTTTCTTTCCTAGATGGATTCAATGGCTATAATCAAATTAAAATAGCCCCAGAAGGCCAGGATAAAACTACATTCACATGCCCATGGGGAACCTATGCCAATTCAGTCCTTCCATTTGGACTCTGTAATGCACTTGCAACATTTCAAAGGGCTATTTTGAAGATTTTTTCTAATTTTGCTCATGACTCCACGGAAGTGTATATGGATGATTTCACCACTTATGGAGATTCTTATAAAGAAGTATTGGCAAACCTTGAAAAGGTCCTCTAGAGATGTCAAGATCACAACTTGTCTCTTAGTCATGAAAAATGTTTCATGATGATGGAAGGACTAGTACTTGGTCATTTTGTGTCCAAGAAAGGCATCCAAGTGGATCCCAACAAAATTGAAGTCATTTCAACATTACTTATTCCTAAAAAATAAAAAGATGTCAGAATCTTTCTTGGCCATGTAGGATATTATAAGAGGTTTATAAAAGATTTCAGTAAAGTAGCATCACCTCTATTTGTCCTACTCTCTAAGGATGTTGAATTTGATTGGACACCTACTTGTCAAACAAATTTTTAAAGTATTAAAGATTCCTTGACAAAGACACCTGTACTTAGAGGACCCAATTGCAAAGTTCCTTTTCATATTCACACAAATGCCTTTGACTTTGTTATAGGTAGTGTGTTGGGACAAAAGGAGGGAAATTTGGAATATTTTATTTACTACATCAGTAAGAATCTACAAGGTGTTGAACTTAACTATACTGTTACAAAGAAAGAAATTTTAGTTGTTATCTATGCAATCAATAAATTCAAACACTATATCACTAGATATCCTGTTTTTGTTCATACTGATCATGCAACAATAAGGTATCTAATGAATAAACCAGTGGTTAGATGGCTATTATTGTTATAGGAATTTGATATCACTATTATGGACAAACATGGGAAGGCCAATGTGGTTGTTGATTTCCTCTCCAGGCTCCCTACTTATAATGAAAATCCAGTTGTTAATGACTCATTTCCTGATGGACAGTTATTTGCATTAATTGTACAAACTCCTTGGTATGCAAATATAGCCAATTATCTAGTTTCAAGAAAGATACCTCCACACCTTTCACCAAGAGAAAGGTGCCATCTAGTTGAACACAACCTTCCCTATTCATGGGTAGTTGGCTACCTCTTTTACATAGGACCTGATCATGTCATGCGTAGATGTATCAGAGAAGATGAAGTGTATGACATTCTTAAGGCATGCCATGATGAACCTTGTGGGGGGCATTTTGTAGCTAAGTAGACAACACTCAAGATCTTAACTACTAGATATTACTAGCCAACACTGTGTCATGCCCGCATTTCCCATATGGTCATGACACACAAACACACGTGTCATGTCCATATTTACCATGTGGTCATGACACAAACTACAAAAAACTTTTCTACATATCCCTAGGAACCCCCTCGCACATGTCTGTGTGCTCGGTGGCAATACGCATAGGCGTAGACATGTCAACATAATCGTGATGGTGAAGGCCATCTAGGGGGTATGTGACACGTAGTGTGTCACTTCTAGGGTTAGACTAATTTTAAATCTGAACCCTAAGTGTCCTAGGTGAAGAAGATTCTGCCAACATCAAACCCTAATATAACTTAGATCAAAAAGTGATTAAATAAAATAATGGTAAGATGGCACATGATTAAAGTGGAATGATGGAGTAAAATTAAATAGAACAACGCACAAAAAATAAACCCTAGAAATCTAGCAAAATTTCGGCAGCATAACGCGTTTTTGATAAACACAAATTAAAATTTAAAAATAAATCACCCTTAGGGAATTAAGTAAAAACTAATAATAAAATTAAATCAAACTTAAGAATAATTTCAGAATGATTTAAAATAAATTACTAAAATAAGTTAAATGACAAGATGCCAATAAGTCCAAGGAAAAAAATCAAGTTCGTTATTAAATACAATTTCCAATTATATTTAATAACTAACTCAAAAAAATTAATAGATGGGGGAGGAGAGTTTAAATAACTCTCCCTGTAAAATAATGATAAAAAAGATAACCAAGGATAAGATCAAAACCCCGTTGAGGAAGAATAATAAAAAAAAATCGAGGGAAAAATTTTTTCTTCCCAGGTTAAATAAAATAATAGACTCCACCCTATAATAAAATTCAAATCACAAGATAAAGATCCAAATTGCAAAAATAGCCTTTTCAAATAAATAGAATCAATCTAAAAGGTTCCAAGAGATAAGTTTAAAATAAATAAAGAAAAAAATAGAGGTCTTGAAAAGAATTAAAAAAAAAAAACCCACAAAAATATAATCCTCCCAAAAAAAAAATCCTCACATAAACAAAATAAGAAAAAGCCCTAATTTAAAATAACACTAAGTTTTCAAATGAAAACCCTATTCTTGTTTTCTAAGTTTTCTCTCCTCTTTTTACCCTAATCTCATTATTCTCTTTGTCCTCTATTTTGTTTTGTTTCTTCTTGCTGGTTAGGGTTTTGGAATGGTGGGGAAACCATGGAGGAAGCTTCCATTTCCTCCCACGAAGGTAGGCCTTCATATTACCAAGAATTTTTTTTTTGTTTTTTTTAATTTTTGTGATAAATCAATATATATATTTATTTATGATGAAGCAGGTTGGAGGGGGAAATGGGTCGTTGCCGCTACCGAGGAGAAACACATGGAGGAGGGTTAAAGGGGAGGTGGAGCAGAGTAAAGGGCTACGGTGGAGATGTTGAGGGAGGAGCGGAGGTGGAGTTGAGGTTTCAGCATCACTGAGCAGGATTTCTGCAAGGGTTATGGGAGTATGGTGGGGTAAGGGGGTGTGAGGTGAGTTGTAGGGGATAGGGGGAGCCATTCTGTGCAGAGAGAGAGGAGAGGAGGCCGCAATGGGTGGCATTGGATAGTGGTCTGGGGGTGTGGGGAGGAGGCTGTGCCTCCACCCACACTCGCCGGTGTGGGTGGAGGCACAGCCTCCTCCCCACACCATTTGTTAATGAGCAGGGGTGGGCTGTGGGCATTGCCCACAGTCCCACCCCAAACTTGCTTTTTTTTTTTTTACTTTAATATTGTTATAATAAAATAGTTCGCCCACTAAACAAAATCTCTATGTTATTTATGAATCGCATCTAATATATATACATTGTGTATTGTTTAGAATTTGCAGAGATATATATGTTTATATATATATATACATATTGCCTTGTGTTTACTACATAGTGACATTTTTCTATTACTGTATATATTTATTTATATATATATATATGCTCATATCTATATATATATTTATGTATATATATATGTGCTTATATATATTTAAATATATATATACAGAATTCATTAAACATCAATACTTTATTTTTTCTTCCCCTTTTTCTTTTAGCATAACTCTATAAACAAAATATATATAGTATACCTTTGAGGCCAAAGTAAAATTCCATATGAATATTTTTACAACTCTATTTTTTTGAAAGGATAATACAAGATAAGGAATGCATTTCATTCAAGTTCCAAACAACAACTAATCATATGAGCTTCTAATGCAACAATAGAACTGATCTAAACTTTCTTTCCCCTTTCTTTTTGTATGCAAATAAAAGAATGCACTTACAACTAAGATGTTTTCCTTACTGCAAGAGTATAATGGCAGAAATGTAAATACAATTTCTCTTTCTTTCATGGAATAAAATAAACTTTATTCAGCAACATTCACACATATATATCTCTTGAAAAGAATGTGATAGAAAATTAAAACAACTCATGTATTTTTTTTTTGAAAGGATAATGACAAAAATTTGTTTATATCTATTTTCACATCCATTTCTCAACACATTGCCAACTTCACAAATAAGGGAATAGACAACTTTAATTAAAATAAAAGAGAAAGTTTACATTTCATTAAAAATCACAGCCAACTCCATGGCAAGTAACTTAGCAGCTTCTTACAACAATACAACCCAATAAGGCCACAACGACCATGGCTCCAACAGCCATTAAAACACTACAAAGCCACACAAAGAGGAGCTCTCATCCACTTCATTTCTTCACTCAAAACCTGCAAGTAAACACAATGAAAGAAGAACATTCCAGCCATTATGAAAAGCTCTCCTCCCTACCATAGACCTGCAAGTGGGTCACCCCCAAGCTAGGGAGGTAGGGATTCACACAGGATAAACCATTCCACAACAAAAACCAAACATAACAACACAAAAACAACCCATAGGTTTAACACAAAACTCAAATCATGAAAATGAGTTTGATGAGGGTAGGGAATGAACCCCTCTACTTCAAAGGTCACCCAAAAGATAAAATAACAAGCTCATGGCCTCAAGCCAAACAAAATCTCCAAAAACACCACTCTCCACAATATCACAAAAATAACCTCCATGGCACTCTTGCCATTCAATAATCTCCTCAACAAATAAAATCCCTCAAGGCATAAATACAAAATGTGGGAGTGACCTGAAGGAGGTTCCTTTCCCCTACCCAAACAAGTTGAGCATTACCTCCATTGGAGGTGCTCTCACCATACTCCCATCTCAACAAAAAACAATGCAAAGAACAAAACAACAAAAAAACTATAACACAATACATTAAATAAGCAAGGGTGAGAAAACAAGTTTAAAAGGCTTACCTTCAAAGCCCTATAATGAAAGCATGTTTGGTGAAGAGCTCCAAGCCTTCCCAAACCTTCCAATCTTCAAGAAATTCCTCTAGCTTCTCCCAAACTCCTCTAAAATAGAAAGAAACTTAAAATTGCAAGAACCCCATACTCCTCAACAAGAGGAGATAATATAGGCCATAAATTTGGCCTTGAGGAATGAGAAGGTGACACTTGTCACCTTCCCCTTCCTCCTCCAATGCCACTTGCAAGGGAGAGGAAGTGTGAGGATGACAAGTATCATCCTCTCATTCCATCTCAATCCTCACCTTATCCACTTGTGCTCTCACACATGTGTGAGAGGACAAGTGGCGAGGTGGCATTCCCACCCACACCTTCAAGAGGATAAGGGAAGCCATATGGCATCCTCTTATTCTCTCAAAGAGCCATCTCCCTCCAAGATGCTCTCACACATGTGTGAGAGTCTTGGAGGAAGCTCCCACACACTTGGGAGTCTTGGAGACCTCCCAAGTCTTCCTTGGGAAAGGATTCCCAAACCTTGGGAAGGGAGATGAGTCTTTCCCAAGGCATGACTCCTCTCCCACCTTCCCTAAGTTCAAATTTCGTCACTTTGACTAAACCATAGTTTAGAGTGACCAAAAGTGGGTTAATTCTAGGGTTTGTTAGTCCAAATTGACCCTAGACCCATGGGTAACCATCTAGGGTAATGTTTGGGACACTAAGGTTCACAAAGGGATCATAAATCTACTTTAAATGGCCTCAAAAATAAAATAAATACCAAGTGGTGTAAATCAAGTAAAATTATACAACACTTATTATTAATTAAATAGACAAGGGGTACTAAGGCTAAAATAATAAAATTAAATCAAGTACTTAAATCAACATTCAAATTCAAACGTGATCCTTATCCCTCTTGGGAATGGATCAGTTTTATAGGGGATAACATAGTGTGAATTCTACCTCCAATTTCCCATGGCTAGGAAATGTAAAACCTACACATCTCGATCAAGTGTCAATCATATCATGATAAATCATAGCCGAAGCATCAATACATAATTCCAAATTAAACTACATTTTCAATCACATGTCACATAGTCATATCACATAAATAACTATAACCTCATCACCAAACATCATCAAATATATATCTCATATGTTGAATCACAAAATAGCATCAATATGATCAAATGGAATCACATATGTCTAATCCATGTCCTATCATAATTAGGAGATAAAAATCAAGTCTGCATAATGAAACCATAGTCACTAAAAGTCTGATAATGTCATCAACTGAAATGCATAATGATCAAAATAAGGAAAATAAAATAATCAGCCTCACACACTGCAAAAGATGCAATTTAATATACAAGGAAATGTGACGGCTATCAAAGGATGGGTAGACCTACAAGAAGTGATGAGATGCCCCTGCAACCACAATTGGTAATTACACCCTTTGACAAATGGGGCATTGATTTTATTGGGTCCATTGATCCTCCCTCTAATAATAAAGAGTACATACTAGTATGTACTAATTACTTAACCAAATAGGTAGAGGTTAAAGCTCTCAAGGTTACAAGATATAGTAAGGTGACCACATTTTTGTATGAGGAAATATTTACTAGATATGGAGTGCCAAGGGAAATAGTTACAGATCAGGGACCATAGTTCACATCAACCCTAATTGCTAGTCTAATTCAAGAATATGAAATCAGACATAAAAAATCCACTCCCTATCATCCACAATCAAATGGCTAGGTTGAAGTCACAAACATGGAAATTGAGGCACTATTAACAAAGATAGTTGCTTTACATAGAAAAAATTGGGTAGCTTGACTCTTAGAGGCAATTTGGGCATACAAAACTACATGGAAAACCACAACAGGGTATACAACTTTTGAACTAGTCAACGCAAAAAAGTTTGTCCTCCCTATTGAATTCAAATTCAAAACATTGAGAACTAACATACAGCTAGGAATGGATTTATCTACAACTCAACAAGATAGGCTACACCATCTTAATGCTTTAGAAGAATTGAGAATGGAGGTAGTTCAACACACAAAAATAATCCAAAAACAAAGAATCAAATGACATGACCAGTACATCAAAACCAAAGAGTTTTAGACAGGTGATTGGGCCCTACTTTGTGACTCTAGATATAAGGACCACAAAAGCAAATTGTAGGCTAGATGGTTGGGTCCTTATGAAATCAAAAAAGTTTTTCGCAAGGGTGCAATGCAACTTGCCATAATTGATCTACTCATATTTTCACTTATGGTCAGTGGACACCATTTGAAACTTTATAAGAAGCCATTGGATAAAGAAAACTTTATCCAGTAGTTGATAGGACATGTTGATGCACCAACTCCACATCATTTACTACTAGATGCACCATGCATTCCATTCACAACTGCTCCTAACGACATGAAGCCACAAGCTCATCTATTGTCACTCCTCATGTATCATTTTCTCTAACCCTTGTAAATAAATAACTAATAAAAAATAAAAAATAAAACAAACACAAAAATAGATCCACCAATGAGCTCCCCTCCATCTAGTTGAACGAAATTGAAGGCACCTGCAACCACTCTACTCATGGGACCTATACCTGAAGGTTTTCAACTATTTTAAGAGACTTGTACCCACTACACTTGTACCCACTACAACTATTATCATTTTTGAGGGACCTATAGCCACTGCACCTGTAACCATTCCACATGGGCCCTATTCACTTTCTCCATGCAGCCACTACATCTTTTACATCATGCATTTTTGCTTCCATGCACAAAGCCACTCTTGCCTGCAACCCCTTCATTCAAGGCATCCCATGCTTCCACTCTTTCTTTGGCATTTGTACTTTCCAGCCATGTGTCATCGAGCTACTCCTCTACAATCCAACATACCTTCTTCACATTACATACACTTAATTCACTTTAGTGCACTCTTCAATGTCATCCATTCCAGCCACCATGTTAGCTTCTTTGCATACATCATCTCCTTCTTCGTTGGCATTCAAATGATATTTATCTCACACCTTCCATTAATTAACATTAAATACTATTTCTTTTATAGAAATCTTACTTCACACAATCATTTATTCAACTATTATGCACAATTCCCCATGCTTTCACACTTCTCTTGTTGGCAAGAGACATTAAATGGCTTCATGAGTGTTGTTATTGATGGCAACAAAGTCCATCCCACACATCCATAGGATATGGTATATCTATACTAGAAGACAGATTGAAGAACAATTTGGTTTGGTGGGCAAGAATAGAGCATGCAACAAGGTCTGACAATCAAGTCCAGAACTCTCAGAGGAAGTATCCTAGTAAAGTGTAGACTTGGGGAAGTCAAGAGGAGTATCTTGACTAATAGATTCCAGGAATTGAGCCTCTAGTGATGAAAGAGTGAAGAGATATGAGCATCTGAGTATTGAGTTACTGTTTGGCAAAGTAGACTATGAAAGACCTGACCGGCATAGCATCAAACCTTAATCCGGATGAGATATTGATGGTGATCAAGTTTCTTGAGGTATCATTCATGATTGGCCGACATGATTGATAACTTATATAAGCATCTCCTTGGTACTTATTACTTGGTATGCAAGGATTTAGCTGACAGATCAGAGTTTGGGAAAATATTGAGTGTTCCAGATGCTGACTAGAAAGTGGATGAAATCCTTGGTGCACATATATATACCAGATTGATTTTAGTATGAAAAGGTGTGTAGTGAATAGTGGTGTGCGAAGAAAAGCAGAGAATTATTGGGAAGCAATAATATAGGTCCAAAATGTGACTAGACAACAGCACCAAAGAAGAGGAAGAATGAAGTGCAACAGATCAGTGTATTGAGCCTAACCGGAACTGAACATCAGCATGTGTGGATGCTTCTCATCAGTTCAAATATCTTGTTACTTTATATCTTGTAGACAATGAGTCTCTTGTAGGCAGTGAGCCTCTTGTGAGTAGTGTGCTTAGGCAGTAAGCCCTTATTGGCAAGTGCCATTTGTACAATCTTATTCTTTTAACAGAGAATACAATCTTGGGTTAGTCACCCCATGGTTTTTCCCTTAATAGGGTTTTCCACATCAAAATCATTGTGTCATGTGTATTAATGTTGTTTATGTTTCATGATTATGTTTGCTTATATGATTTGATGCTGCATTAATTATTAAGGAAGATCAGAAAGTTGAAGATATTAAGATAACTGATTCATCCCCCCTCTCAGTTATCAATATCTCTCTCCTACATCCTATTACAAATATGTGCCTAATCAGTGTTGTCATTGATGTCAACATATTCTTGTTGCCATTGGAGTCAACTGTATCCTATTCTATTGCTTGTTTAGAAGACTAAAATGTTGAGCATATTGAGAAAATTAATAAAGATCAATGAATGTGAACCATACAATAGTATAGAGGGTTGTCTGAAGTAGCTCCAGTTAATATTTGAGAGGTCCACATGAAGATTTGAAGAAGTTATGGCCATCTAAGTAGAACTAAGTTTTGCTATCATCAGAAGAGACAGAACGATAGTAAATTGGTCTAGATCACTCTATAATGAAATATTATGATCTGTAGATCTATAGGCATCATAGGGAAGTCAATGTGTATCATCAACTCCAGTGGTTCCTGGTTTCGAGGTCCACAAGCAATCTTTTTAGTATGACAGTTATGACAGATAGTGTTCTTGATGTTCCAGATGAAGATGTAAGTGATTCTGATGTTTTGGAGTGCGGATGTTCTTGTTGGATTCAATGTGCTTGTGGAGTTCTCTGGATCATGTGACTACGGTGTTGAAGGTCCGCATTAAAGATTGAGCTTGTTGTTGAAGGTTTTGTTGTTGCTGTTCTTCCCAGTCTTGGCCAACTAGATGTTTCAAGTGTGTTGTAGATGATCTAAGAGCAATTCTTTGGAGCGTGGTTTGTTACTAGAAGAAGATTCAAGTCTTAATTATGTTTGGCTGACATCATAGTGATTTGCATGGTTGTAGTGTTGACCTTGATGTTTGTTCCAAGGTTGATGAAGCATATAAACACTTGTGAATGAATTGTGGAAAGTTGTCCTTATGCAAAAATGATAAAATCCTATGAAAGGTACAAAGGAAGAGCAGAGAAGAGGAGCAGAGGAACAAGAACAGTAAGGTATAAAGAGATGGTGAAGAAGTGTTTGGGGTACAGTAGAAGTCTTGTGAGCTTTCAAAGGCACTGAACCAGACATAAAGAAGATGCTATTTCACAATTCATTCTTTCTATATTAAACATAAATCCTTGTAGGCAGTGAGCCTCCTTGAGTAGTGAGCTTTGGGCAGTGAGCCCTAAGGCAAGTGCCTTTTCATTTCTTTCAAGTACTTTTAACAAGGCACAAATCTTGTGGGTTAACCCTCACCGTGGTTTTCCCTTAACCGAGTTTCCACATAAAAATCATGGTGTTATGTGTGTTCAATTTGTTTATGCTCGTGTTGTTGATTCATGCTTTAATGTTTACATCATTAATCTGATTGTAAGTTGATAAAGAAGATTAAAAGCAAAAAAGGTTAAATTTGTGGGACAACTGATTCACCCCCCCTCTCAATTGTTCAAACTAATTCCAACAATTGGTATCAGAGCCAGATCCTCTGAAAGGATCTTGACCACTTGAGGAGATCCAAGATGTCAACTTATAAGAAGGAAATCCTGAGATTTGATGGAACAAATTACTTCCTTTGGAATGTGCGCATGCAGTGTCATTTGGAATGTATAGGTGATGCCTTTTGGTCGATAACTGAGAAAGAGTATAAAATTCCAAAGAATGGACCTACAACTCTAGATGAACTTAGGGAAGCTGAATGCAATATTTGAGCTAAAGAAGAATTATTGAGTGCCCTAACTGATACAGAATTGGCAAATGTCCTAGAATTGAAAACTACCCATGAAATCTAGAAAAAATTGAAAAATTTGTATGAGCGTGACAAATATGTCAAATGTGCCAAGCTACAGAGCCTAAAGGGTAAATACGAAAGGTTGATGATGAGTGAAGATGAAAACATTACTTCCTACATGCAGAAAGTGAATAAACTTGTGACCAGTATTAGGAATGTTGGTGGAGTATTAGATGAATCAGAAATTGTTGCCAAAGTGCTTAGATCCTTACTTGTAGCATACAAGCATAAAGTTGCAGCCATTGAAGAAATCAGGACTATGACAACTATTACAAGGGATCAATTAGTTGGTAAGCTTTCAACATTTGAAATGAGTGAGTTTGGTGATTCTCTTCCCAAGTATGAATCTACATTTAAAGCCAGTGTGTATGGAAAACAAAGATATGATCCAGGTGAAAGTTCTTCAGGAAGATCAAACAAATTTGTGAAGGCAAGAAAGGATCTTGAAGTTCTTATTACCAAAAGAATGCCAAGAGGATCTGGTAAGTATGAAGGAAAGTTGCCATTCAAATGTTTTACTCGTAACAAGATTGGTCATTTTGCCTCAAGATGTCTGGAGAGGCTTTCAAAGCCAAACCCTAACAGATATAAAGGTTAGAAGAAATGCTACTATGTCCAAGAAGCTGGAGAAGAAGGAGTCACAGATGATGAATTTGATCATGGAGGTTCCATTGAAGGTGATTGGGTGTTCATTGCTATCAAAAAAGAAGATCTGGTGTCTACTGAATCTGTTAGCTGTACAAATGTGGAAAGTGCCTTGGCTGCTCAAGTTGTTGAAAAGGATAAATGGGTGATTAATAGTGGATGTTCTCATCATATGACTGGTGATAAAAGTAAGTTTGTAAGCTTTGAAAAATATGAAGGTGGAATTGTGAAATTTGGAGACAACTCAGCTGGTAGAATTTGTGGCAGAGGATCCATCTCTTTTGATGGTAAGAATAACACTAATGATGTTTAGTATGTGGAAGGACTGAAGCATAATCTTCTCAGTGTTGGACAATTAGTTGACAAGGGTTATGATCTCTAATTCAAGGATGGAAAATGTAGAATCTTGGAAAGCTCTAGAATTGAAATTGCATCTGGCACTCAAACTAGAGGTGACATCTTTCATTTAAGTAGCTCTGGAAAAAATTGTTTGATTGCTCAGATAGATCAAAGTTGGTTGTGGCATAGGAGAATGTGTCATGTGAATTTTGATAACATTGTCTAGATAAGTTCTACTCAGGCTCTGAGAGATCTTCCAAAACTTGTGAAACCTGATAGCATGTGTAGATAATGTCAATTGGGTAAACAGAACAAAACTTCAATCAAAAGTAAAGAACAATTTTCAAGTGGATGGTTGGAACTTGTGCATACTGATCTATGTGGTCCTGCTAGAATCAGGAGTGTGCAAGGAGACATATATTTCATGTTGCTGATTGATGATTACTCCCGGATGATGTGGGTAACTTTCTTAAAAGAAAAATCAGAAGCTCTTGACAAATTCAAGGTGTTCAAAGTTATGGTGGAAAATGAGATTGGTGTGAAGATACAGTGTCTGAGATCTGATAGAGGTGGATAATTTACCTCTGGTGAGTTTGATACATTCTGTGAAAAGCATGGAATAAAAAGATAGTTATCTTCTCCTAAGACTCCTCAGCAAAATGGAGTTGTGGAAAGAAAGAAACAAACCATTCAAGAAGTTTCCAGGACCATAATGATAGAAACAAATGTTCCTCAAGTTTATTGGAGAGAAGCTATGAGTGCTACTGTCTACACTCTTAACCAGGTGCAGATCAAAGGAAATTTTGGTAAGACACCTTATGAACTATGGTTTGGTCATCCTCCTATTGTGAGATATTTCAAAGTTTTTGGTAGTAAATATTATATCAAAAGAGATGAGGATCTAGGCAAGTCTGAAGCAAGAAGTGATGAAGGAATATTTCTAGGTTACTCTACTCAAAGAAAGGCATATAGGTGCTTTAACAAAAGATTGAAAAAGATTGTTGAAAGTGCAAATGTTAGAGTTCATAAGAGTAAAGAAGTTCATTCTAGGTCTTACGGATTTGATTCAAATGATCAAGATGAAAATTAAAGTCAAGGAAGACAAGTTTAAACCCAGATTTAGATATAGGTTGATCTAGAAAATCCAGTGACTCAAGAGGATAGCACAAAAGTTGAGGAACAAGCTCAAGAAACATAAGTTCAAGCAAATCCCAAAACTCCCAGGTATGTAAGGATGAATCATCCTGAAAATTAGATCATAGGAGAAAGAAATAAAGGTGTTTGAACTAGGAGAAGAATTACTGAAGATCAAGAAGAGATTTGTTTGATTTCAAAGATTAAGCCAAAATCATTAAGTGAAGCCTGCAATGATGAAAACTGGATAAAAGCAATGGAAGAAGAATTAATGTAAATTGAAAAGAATCACACTTGGGATCTTGTTTCTAGACTAGAGGATAAAAATGTGATTGGAACTAAATGGGTCTTCCAGAATAAACTAAATGAAGATGGTGAAGTTGTAAGAAACAAAGCAAGGTTGGTATGCAAAGGATATTCTCAAGTGGAAGGAATTGATTTTGAAGAAACTTTTGCTCTAGTAGCAAGAATAGAAGTAGTCATTTATTTCTTGCATTTGTTGCTTTCAAAGATTTCAAGGTATATTAGATGGATGTCAAGTCAGCATTCATAAATGGGAGCTAGAAGAAGTCTACATTGAGCAACCAGAAGGATTCTAGTTGTCTAATCAAGAAGATATGGTCTGTAGACTGAGAAAAGCTTTGTATGGACACAAGACCCAAGAGCCTGGTATGCAAGATTGGATAAGTATCTGCTAAAGATAGGATTTAGTAAAGACATTGCTGACAATAATCTTTATTTCAAGATTGATCATGAGCACATATTAATTGTTGAGGTATTTGTTGATGATATCATTTTTGGTGGAAATGGAAGCATGTGTAAGAAATCTGCTGAATAGATGTAAAGTGAATTCAAAATGTCCATGTTTAGTGAGATGAATTTCTTCTTAGGTCTGCAAATCACTTAGTCAAATAAAGGTATCTTCATATCTTAGTCTAAATATGTGAGAGAATTGTTGAAAAAGTTTGGAATGGAGGACTCAAAACTAGTAAGTACTCCTATGGTAACCAAATGCAAGTTGAGTAAAGATGATAATTCACCTAAGGCAGATCAAAAAAGGTATAGATCAATGATTGGGGGATTGCTCTATCTGACTCAGACTAGACCTGATATCATGAATGCAGTTGGACTTGTTGCTAGATTTCAAGTTGATCCTAGAGAATCCCATGTAGTAGCAGTCAAGAGAATTTTTAGATATCTTAAAGGGACACTTGACTATGGCTTGTGGTATCCAAAAGACAATGACTTCACTCTTCATGCATATACTGATGCTGATTGGGCAGGAGATGTAGATGACATGAAAAGTACTAGTGGTGGTGCATTCATCTTGGGAAGAAGATTGGTTTCTTGGTTGAGCAAAAAGCAAGAGGCAATATCTCTGTCTATTGCAGAGGTAGAGTACATAGCAGTAGCAAGCAATTGCACTCAAGTTTTGTGGATGAAGCAAATGTTGAAGGATATCAGAGTGGTATTTGAGGAGCCTGTTACAATCTTTTGTGATAATTCAAGTGTAATAAACATCTCCAAGAATCTAATGTTGCATTCAAAAATGAAACACATATCCATCAAGATTCATTTCTTGAGAGAAAAAGTAAGTGAGAATGAAGTCAAAATGGGGTTTATTTCTTCAAAGGATCAGATTGCAAAATATCTTCACTAAGGCTCTTCCCAAAGATACTTTTGAGTATCTCAGAGAGAATCTAGGGGTTATTACCCCTCTTGATCAAAATTAAGACGCACTAGAGTGCATCAGTCTAGTGGAATTCACAGTCATATCGTGTGATCCGGATTGATGTTAAGGAGGTACTACTCATGGGGAGTAATCAACATACGAGTTTTGAGATTGATCTGAAACAAAAAGGAGAAAAGACTGCAAATATGTTCCCTTTGCCATTGATGTCAAAGGGGGAGAGAAGTCATGTGAAAAACTAGTTGCTGATGAAAGGGGTGCAATGAAGATAGTGGTTGCAGAAGTGATAAGAGAAAGGGGGAGAAGTTCTTATCTTGATGGTTGAATCAATTTTTCACACCATATGTTGTCATCAATGACAAAGGGGGAGATTGCTGCAAATATGTGCCTAATCGGTGTTGTCATTGATGTCAACATATTCTTGTTGCCATTGGAGTCAATTGTATCATATTCTGTTGTCTGTTTAGAAGGCTGAAATGTTGAGGATATTGAGAAAATTAATAAAGATCAATGAATGCGGACCATATGGCAGTATAGAGGGTTGTCTGAAGTAGCTTCAGTTAAGATTTGAGAAGTCCACATGAAGATTTGAAGAAGCTATGGCCATCTGAGTAGAACCAGGTTTTGCTATGATCAGAAGAGATAGAATAATAGTAAATTGGTCTGGATTGCTCCACATTGAAATATTATGATCTATGGATCTATAGGCATCATTGGGAAGTCAGTGTGTATCAACTCCAATGGTTCATGGTTTTGAGGTCCACAAGCAATCTTTCTAGTATGACAGTTATGACAGACAGTGTTCTTGAGGTTCCCGATGAAGATGCAAGTGATTCTAATGTTTTGGA
The DNA here is from genome assembly GCA_027924645.1 of Cunninghamia lanceolata. Classification (NCBI taxonomy): domain Eukaryota; kingdom Viridiplantae; phylum Streptophyta; class Pinopsida; order Cupressales; family Cupressaceae; genus Cunninghamia; species Cunninghamia lanceolata. The sequence continues at coordinate 692,099 of BSBN01000744.1, read as the reverse complement.
GGAGTGCAAATGTTCTTGTTGGATTCAATGTGCTTGTGGAGTTCTCTGGATCATGTGACTGCGGTGTTGAAGGTCCGCATTGAAGATTGAGCTTATTGTTGAAGGTTTCATTGTTGATGTTCTTCCTAGTCTTGGCTGACCGGATGTTTCAAGTGTGTTGCAGATGATCTAAGAGCAATTCTTTGGAGCGTGGTGTGTTGTTGGAAGAAGATTCAAGTCTCAGTTATGTTTTGCCGATAGCATAGTGATTTGCATGGTTATAGTGCCGACCTTGATGTTTGTTCCAAGGTTGATGAAGTGTATAAATACTTGTGAATGAATTGTGGAAAGTTGTCCTTGTGCGAAAAATGGTAAAATCCTAAGAAAGGTACAAAGACAGAGAAGAGAAGAGGAGGAGCAGAGGAAAAAGAACAATAAGGTATGAAGAGATGGTGAAGAAGTGTTTGGGGTAGAGCACAAGTCTTGTGAGCTTTCAAAGGAACTAAACCAAGCATAAAGAAGATGTTATTTCACAGTTCATTCTTTCTATATTAAACATAAATCCTTGTAGACAGTGAGCCTCCTATAGGTAGTGAGCTTTGGGTAGTGAGCCCTAAGGCAAGTGCCTTTTCATTTCTTTCAAGTAATTTTAACAGGGTACAAATCATGTGGGTTAACCCCCACCATGGTTTTCCCTTAACTGGGTTTCCATGTAAAAATCTGGTGTTATGTTTGTTCAATTTTTTTATGCTCATGTGTTGTTGATTCATGCTTTAATGTTTACATCATTAATCTAATTGTAAGTTGATAAAGAAGATTAAAAGTAGAAAAGGTTAAATTTGTGGGACAACTGATTCACCCCCCCCCCTCAATTGTTCGAACTAATTCCAACACATCCTCCCTATGTTCGCATTTGTGGACAAATGCATCCTTTGTTGAGGGGGATTTCATACGTAGAAATGATTTCACATACCATCACCCATGCTAAAACCTCTCTTTTCATTATTTTTGGCTACTTGTTGCATAGCATAAATAGTCAAGCAAATAGAAATTAGTAGATACACATGAAGAAACAAGAATTAAGGAAAATAGGGTGAAAATTGGTTCCAATAGCATATAATTCTATAAAAATTGGGTAAATAGGTAATTGCAGCTAGAAAAGGGAACAAGAAGTGTCACGTGATGGGTGGGGAGCCTATCAAGAAAAAACCTACGGATCATACAATATTGTTAAGCGACCCAGACTGTATGCCTATTTTCTAGCAAGTTGGATGGTTGGACTATCTGCTCAGACTGACCGAATACAATGAAGATATGACTCAAAAATTTGTAAGGACATTTCAACATAATGAAGAAATAGTCAGGGGATTGTGGGTTGATGCTTTAGAGGCTGCTATTGCAGAGGTAACGGGGTTACCTACAATTGGAGAGGTGTTTCTTGTAAAAGTTGATGCCATTGCAGCAAGCGCTGAATTTGTCCAATCAGGTGAAAGAATAGACTCCTCATCTATAGGTACTAAATGTGTCTCTCTACCTTGGTTATGGGCTTCTTTTTCTATTTATATCAAAGTATTTAATTTGTGATGGAAGACAATCATTACTATATAATGTGCATTTTAAACAATTGAGTTATCTCCATCATGGAGGAGTTGTAAACGCTCCAAATTTCCTATTTAATATGCTAAAAAGAATGTTTGGTGAGTATAAGAGAAATGAGAACCAGTCACCCCTATCACATGATTGTTTAGTTATATTATTGGTATTTAGAGAAGTTTGTCTATTCATTTTCTAGACATTCCTTGGGAAAATCTTCTTAAGGTTAACCACATTGATTCTAGACCCTTAAGGGCTAGACTAGTTGGGGAAGATGAGGCACGAGTAGAGAATGTAAACTAGAGGAAGGGGAGGAAGCTCCTATGGCCTCTTTCCAACCAACAACCTCACCTACCCGTAGTCATGACACCATTCCGAAGCATTCAACTCCATGCACTAATAACCCACTAGACGAACCTACAAGGTCCCCCACTCCTACAGCTTCATTGGTACCAACCCCTTTGCTGGAACATTCAGCTTCACAACCCTATAGCCACATAGAACAATTTGAAAAGCAAGAAGTGCAGCCTGAAACTACCAACTCATCACCCGTAGCATCTAATATTTCAAAAAACCTTCCTTCAACTTCCAAGCCCAATAAAAAGAGAAAAGCATCCTCTTCCCCCTCTAAAGCCAAGAAGAAATAAAAATTATCTACTCAACCACCAAGGCACTCTAGCTGCCTAAAAGAGAAAGGAGTTACAAGAGGAACAAATCTTCCTAAACAAAAGAGGGTGGTTGATGTGCAATCCGATATAGACCCAAATCTGGGAACTTTTATTTTTAACAGGGAACAGTTGAATGTGACACAACTAATTTTTATGGAAACTGAAATAGAATCAAAAGAAGATTTGTTCACAACAAGGAAACAACATCAACCATCTCCCAATGTAGGAAACCATTTTTTAGGACAAAATTTCTGACCTGTAGGTGGCTTTACAAAAATTGCAACATTGGAAAGACACCTGCAAGAATACCAACAAAAGGAGATTGGATTGAATGAGAGGGTTAATAGATTGGAGAATTAGTTGTATAGTTATCAACAACAAGGAACATGATTAGATCAATTGGCTCAATTAGCCATTATAGAAATAAAAATGAGAAGCTTGGAGCTTGTGCAGCAGGATGATCACCAAGAAGTTGCACCCTCAATCCTGTTGACTGTTACCTTGCAATTGTGGAGAAAACTAGAGGAAGTAGTAAAGGATCATGATATGAAAGAAACACAAAAAAAGGAGATTGAGGACAAAAATAAGGAAATAAGGAGATTGAAGTTCAAAACAAATAGGATGGTGGACATGACTGCTCAACTTATGAGATTCAGATCTCCTGCAAGGGTTTATGCCCTTTATTTACAAGAACAATATTTGAGTTTTTAGTTTAATCAATTATACAGTGATGCTCCTATTTCCCTTTTCACACCTAATTTGTTTTTGACAACCTACCAAAAAGCTACCCCAGAAATGCATAATCAATTATGTGAATTTTGTTTGCAAGAATTGGCTATTCCTTATGATACTACTTGGAATCCCTTAGTTGTTATTGGGGATGTACAGATAAAATCCCTAGCATCATTCATACAGAATGAGCATAGGAGGGGGATCCTTCAACAACAATATAATGAGATGGAGAAATCAATTCCCCTAAAAAATTAGGGTAGAGGTCCAAGATCCGAATAGGATAGTAGTAGAATGGATCAATCTGATCCAACACCCTGATGTGGAAGAAAAGCTCCTTGAATGCAAGGCAATAGATTATAAGAAATTCAAGAAACTAATTGAGTGCACTGGTAAGGAGGCATTGAACTTCTCAAGAAGTAGACGGAATGAGTTGACATAGGAGTTAAGAAGGAAAGAACCCCACTTTGTCTTTGATTTCCTGGCATTAATTACTAGGACACATAGGTATATCATAACAACTAATGAGCATGAAATTACTTGGCTTCCTTTGGTGTTTCATCCTCCTCTACTCCTATATCCAATCCCACATTGATAGGGATAGAAAACATCTCAAGCAACGGACTAGGCCAGGTGAGATCGATTGGCTGAATAGAAAGGTTTCTATCTTAAGCAGGATTGAGGAGTCATGGAACCCATGGATTACAAAGAAATTACACTCTAGTATAATCAGAGGCCCTGGTTTCTTGAGGACCAACAACATTTTTTGTTGGGGGGGTGTGATGGGACTTTACTTTGATCTTGTTCTCTTGTTTAAGTTCATACTTTCCAGAGACATTTCTAGACTTTCTTAAGCATTATCTATTTTTATGATTACCTTTAAGACCTAAAAGCATGAAGATTAGTATATGATATAATGATGAATGATTATGTGTGAATTAATAATTGTTTATAAGATGTGATAGTAATTTCTATTAATAATTGTAGTTTGTGATGTATAAATATTATATGGTGAAACTAACCCCTATGTAGCAAGTCCACGGTTACTTGTGGTGGAGACCATTTGCCAACCCGTAGCTAAGGAGGTGTTTATCCATAATTGAGAATGCAGTAGCCTGTAGCCAAAGAAGAAACATCCTAAACTAAGTGGGCATGGTTTAACCATAACTCCTCCCACTCAATGGTTTTATCTTCAATAGTTGACATATTCATAAGAATTAAGAGGGCTCAAATTGTGGTTCGTGTTCTATTTTCATTTATGTCTATATTTATAGTGAATAAAAAGAGTCATAGTAGGATTGTGATATCTAGATCATCTTTGTAATAGATAGTTTCTTACTTTTGATCTGATTAGAATAATAATAAAGTCTTCTTCCTATGTTTGTGGGGAGAATGGATGAGTGTAAGATAGTTGTTTAGAAGTTTAATTCAAATAGAAGACTTAGATCTTGTCTATATATGTTAGATTCTGTATATGACATGAAGGAGGTTAGAAGAGATTTGTATTATCAAGTTATTGTTATTGTATTACATCTTTCAGAATTCAATGGAGAATATAGACTCAGATTCAGTCAATGAGTAGTTGATACAAGAAGTGATCTAATTTAGATTTTTTGAGATTATAGTCACTCAAGCAAGGGCCACTTGAGGTAACTGTAGTTCTCTTGTTAGTTATGTTGTTATTTAGCATTGTTAGTTCATTAAAATTTGTTAAGATTTATTGAGTTAGGGAATATTCAAGGTGATCACTAACATAGCATATAGATTGTTTTTCTATTGTGATTTGCATAGACTATTTTTCTATTGAATGTGGTATTTATGATTCCTTAACAAAATTACCTACTTGTAGAAATTGTTGTTCTTTGTAATTTATAGTTTGTTTCTATGCACAAATTCTAGATTAACTCAGGAATCCTTGACTGTACATACAGTACAGGTACCATCCAAGAAGAATATGATTCCTTCATTTGATATATTGAAATGTAACACATTGTAGCCATTAGGTTGCTTGATAAAGGATCTGTAGGTCCATTGAGTTGTGTGCATGTCCTTTCTGCATTAATTTATTGGTTAATAAATGAGTTAGACAGCAAGCACATTCACTACAGGCTTTATCCAACATTCCATTTCAATGGTTTAAGACAAAATAAAACTTCAAGAATATTACCCTTATGATTTAATCTCAAATAGGTCTATAAACCCCTATCTAATAATGTTCCTTCTCGTGAACAGTATCTGTTCAAGTTTTATTCACTACATAGTTTAAACCCTCAATACAAGGTTCAACACATAAGACAACCCACACGAAACAACCAAAACTTGAAACAATGACAAAGATGAAGGAGAAATAATCACTCTAACTATTACATGATTTCTCACAAGACCAAATAGTCCAATCACCAACCTTAACAAGATTTACAATCGTAGAGAGAATAAAAATTAGCTTCTAAATAAAACTAGTCATCACAATGCCTCATAGTATTCTAGATTAGAAAATGAACAAGGTTTAAACAAACAATTGGTTCCTTCCAAGAGTAACTCTCTTCTACATAAACTAAGGATATCACACATAAGTTCTCAATAGAACAAGGTACATTATAGTCATTCAAGGATAAATTCACTCCTAACATATCACTTGACCATCTTCCATTTTGTGTCATTTTAGAATTTGATGCTTGCAGATCAAGGTGATTAACCCATGGTATTTTAATAGTCCATTCCCAATTTTATATTTCTTAATCATATTTTCTAAAGAGTGGAATAGAAATGTAGGTGCATTGATGTTTAATTCAAGATTGATTGTGCTATGACATAGGTGGGTAACAAATGGAAAGGTGGCCTCACTACCATAACACATTGGGCCTCACAAGTGAAATACTTTATGGCCCAGGCCACTAGTATTTTCTAGGGTATTGCCTAATTATTCCTTTATTTTCACCCTTTTTCCCCATTAACATATGGGCTTGAGGTGCCCTTTCCTAAATAAAATTATCAATCATTTTCTGATATGTAACATATTTTTCTTGAGACAAATATACTCCCTCTTCAAGAATTCTAGAGATGTTAGAGCGAATTGAGGAACTAACCTTAATTTTATTTCCTTTGATGACTGCATGGTCATTCTGAAAATTCTCTATGAACTCCCATACCAATTCTATGTGATAGCCTTCAAACTTAAAAAATTCCAACCACTTGACTGCCTGAAAAATCTCACTGTTTGTATTGTTAGTAGTTTGTCCATTGAATCTATCTCTTGTTTCTGTTTGGCACCCATGATTGTAGATGGAGGAGAAAAGACTGGTAAATTAATGGGGTGAATTGGCTTGGTAGATTGACTAAAGAAAGGATTGGTAAACTGATGGGGTGAATAGGCTTGATAGCTTGACTAAGTTGTGCTTGAAAAACTCTTGAATTGTTTAGCAAGAATGAAATAACTTTAAAATCATTTAATAATGGAATTATACCTTTCAGACACATTGCAATATTTTTTCTATATTTTCTCTTCATAATTTTCTTACATGCTTAGTCATGTCATCGTCATTTTCATCAATTCAAGTGAAGGTTATTATGGGTTTTTTATTTTTGGAAAAAGGGAATACTCGTGCCAATTTATTTATTTTCATGATACAATTATTGCATATTAAAAAAGATGATGTACATACCTTCTTTCCCAAGTTGAATTCAATCGAGACTCATGTCACTTAATGGAAGATGTGGTGTACATCAGTTGATGTGGATGTGTACATGTATTTGCATAGTTGTTTATATGTAGACAAGGCACTTTATTAATGATTATGGTGTGGTTTATTAATGGTGAAGGCATGGGTTCCAAAAGATGACATCATCTAAGTCCTTTCATAAACCCTACATTTATTTCAATTAATGGTCTTGAGTATCAAACATTGATAAAGAAATGCTTCTGACACAAGTGTTATGACATAGGGCTCGGAGCATCACAATTTTAATATGATTGGAATTATAGATAATAGAGAGGGTTCCAAAGCATTGTTGCAAGGATGCCTTCATAACGCAGAATGGGACAAGAGGGTTCCAAAGCATCATTGAAATGATGCTTTTAGAATGTGAACTAGGACAAGAGGGTTCTAGAGCATCATTGAAAGAATGCTTTTAGAACATGAACAAAGAGGGTTTTGGAGCATCATTGAAAGGATGCTTTCGGAACGTGAACAAGAGGGTTTTGAAGCATCATTGAAAGGATGCTTTTAGAACGTGAACAAAGAGGGTTCTAGAGCATCGTTAAAAGGATGCTTTCAGAACATGAACAAAGAGGGTTCTGAAGCATTGTTGAAAGGATGCTTTTGGAATGTGAACAAAGAGGGTTCCAGAGCATCGTTGAAAGGATTCTTTCAAAACATGAACAAAGAGGGTTCCAGAGCATTGTTGAAAGATGCTTTCAAAATGTGAACAAAGAGGGTTCTAGAGCATTGTTGAAATGATACTTTTAGAATGCAAACAAAGAGGGTTCCAGAGCATCATTGAAAGGATGCTTTTGAAACTTTTCACAACAACAAAATGATTTCTAAGATTTAGAAGGTATTCTACAATTAAACAAGTAATTCCAAAACATTTTTTTAAAAGATGTTTTCAGAGAAAGCACTATACAAAACAATACATTTTCAGAGCTTTTAAAAATGTTCTAGAAGAAGATACTACACAAATAATGCATTTCCAGAGCAATTAAAGATGCTTCTAAAGAAAATACTACATAAAACAATGCACTTTCAAAGTTTTTTTTAATTTACTTTTGATGGTTCCTTGTCTTAGTCTACCATAGAAGGAATGAATTCCTTCACACAATAAATGTTTGCTTACATTTCTACCATTTTTATAAACTCCTCTTTATCTACTAGTTTTTGGTACAGTTGGAGTCTATGACCATTTACTAGAAGTGTTCATGTGTTTCCTTCAATTGGTTTGAGTTGTACAACTCCATTATTAAATACCTTATTTATTTAATATGGCCCTAACTAGTGTGTCTAGAGCTTGCCTTTTAAATCTATATATCAGGAATCAAGAAACAACACCCAATATCCATTATAAAACTTCCTCTCCTTGATATGTTTATTGTTCCAAGCTTTCCTTTGTTGTTGCACTAGTTTAGTCTATTGTATGGGTTCAAAATGGAGTTTGTATAGCTCATTCAATTGAAGGACTCATTCCTTCCAGGCTTTATTTAGATCTAAACCTAGTTCCATAGTTGGACTAAATGTTTGGAGTTCAAACTCAATAGGGAGAATGGGTTTCTTTCCTAAAACTAGTTCATAGGGAGTAAAGCATGTGGTTGATTTCCATGTAGTGTTATAAGCCCTTACTACTTCATGCAACTTTCTAGCCTAGTCTTTCCTCCGTGATGAAACCATTTCAGTGATTATGTTTTCTAGTTCCCTATTAGTGACTTCAACTTGACCATTTGCCTGTGGATGATATGGAGATAACTTTTTGTGGCTTACCTAGAAATGGTCGGTAAAGGTCAAGAGGACTTTGGATATAAATTTGGGTCCTTGATTTGTGACTATGGAATTGGGTGCTCCAAATTTGAGGAATAATCTATTACAAAGGAAGTCAACAACTTGTTCTTCTCTAGCTACTTTCAATACCTGAACCTCTGCCCACTTAGTAAGATTATCAGTGCATACAAGGATGTATTCTTTTCCTTGTGAGGATGGATCTATGGGTCCTATGAAGTCTAGACCCCACTTCTCAAATGGTTCTAGGATAATCTATAGTTACAAAGGCATTTCACTAGATGGTGTTGGTTTTCCTATTCTCTGGCATTCATCACAACAATGAACATATCTCTTGGCGTCCTTATGCATGGAGAGCCAATAATATCTAGCACCTAGAATTTTATGAGATGTTCACTTCACTGAATAGTGACCTCTTGATGGATCATCATGGAAAGCTTGAAGTATACTATAGGTTTCATATAGTCTTACACATCTACACAATATTAAATCAGGTCCACATTTGAATAATAGATCATTTATCCATTTGAATTACATGCTTTCTCAGACAAGTTGTTTCCTCTATTTTGTGGTAAATTTAGGTGGAAATTCTGATGTAGCTAGCTAATTGGCTACATCTACAAACCAGGGTGTTTGAGAGGATATGGTAAATAACTATTCATCTAGAAATTCATCCTAGACCGGTTCACAATCCCCATTTCCTTGATGGATCTTGGACAATAAATCAACCACCACTTTAAAATTTCTAGGTTTGTCAATGGTAGTCACATTGAATTCCTAGAGGAGCAATAACCATATAATTATCCTCCCACTCACAATAGGTTTGTTCATGAGGTATGTAATTGATGAGTGATCTATGTAAACAGCCACTTTGTAACCTGTGATATAGTGGCAAAATTTATTGATGGCATGCACGATAGCTAGAAATTCTCTCTCGATGGTGGTGTAATTTCTTTCAGCTAGGGTTAAGTTTTTACTCATGAAATAGATAGCGTACTTCCCACGAGTTTCATTTTCTTGTCCTATAATTGCCCCTATTGCATCATTTGAAGCATTTATATAAATGTAGAATGGCAAACTTCAATTGGATCCATGCAACACTAGTGCTATTGTGATTTTTTCTTTAATGTTTTCAAATTAAGCTTGGCATTTTGAGATCCAGGAAAACTCAACATCCTTTTGAAGCAAGGAGAACATAAGGGGCTGCAATTTTGCTAAAAAATTCAATAAATCTTTGATAATAGCCCACATGTCCTAAAAATATTCTAACATCTATTTGGTTTCTAGGAGGTTCAAGTCTTTATATCACCTCAATCTTCTTAGTGTCAAATTTAATGCCTTCTACAAAAATGTGATGACCTAGTACAATCCCTTGATCCACCATTATCAGGCATTTGTCATGACTTAGGGATAGTTGATGTTCTTCACATCACTAGAGAACTTTATCCAGATTTTGAAGTGCTTCCTCATAGACCTTAGTTCCATGGACTGTGAATGCATCCATATAGACTTCTACATAGTCATTTACAAGTTCTGCGAAGATAGCCAAAACAACTCTCTGAAACATAGCAGAAGCATTGCATAGGCCAAAGGGAAGGACCCTATGTACAAAGGTTCCCCATGGGCAAGTGAACGTGGTTTTGTCTTGATCTTCAGCAATGACTTGTATCTAATTATAGCTGTTAAACCCATCAAGGAAGAAAAAGTACTTTTTACCAGACAGATTATCAAGAACCTGATCTATAAATGGTAAGGGAAAATAATCCCTATAGGTTAATTTGTTAAGTTCCCTATAATCTACAAACACCCCCCATTTCCCCATTTCTTAGGGACCACCACCAAAGGGGAAACCCAATTTCTATCAAAGATAGGATAAATGAATCCCACTTGTAGGAGTTTCTCAATTTCAATTTTAACTATATCTCTGAGTGCAGGATTGAGTCGACGTTGTTGTTGGCGAACTAGTCTTACATCCTCAATATAGATGTGATAAGCGAAAACTTCTAGATGAATTCCCCTCATATCTTTGTAATACCAAGCAAAAGACTTGGATCGATTCACCAGAACATCGAATAATTTGAGTTCTTGTTGCTTTGAGAGCCAACTATTGATATTGAGGGATTTTCCAGGTAGTACCATTATTGATTTTGTCTAGACCTTATAAATTTAACTCATCAAGGTATTAAGAGGGTAGCTATGAGGTTGCAACATGTGGAAAGTAGTTATATCTTGGAGGAAACTCTCAATTCTAGGGATCAGATTAGCCAAAGGATAGTATAATGCTGTAAGAAATTCTTTATTTTCATCGTGAGAAAATTCTACTATACTTTTTGGATAAGACTTTCTAAATTTTTATCTTTTTCTAGGTATTCTTCATTGTCTATGTCTGTTCCACTATTCTCTTCATTATTTGTATCCAGGTGGGTGTAATAATCCCATTCATTTTCCATATCTTCGCTATGTTGTTTAATGATGAGCATCACAAAAGAAGTCATATTTTCTTGTTAACTATACTGATTGGGTTCATCTGCCCATACTCTACTAATTTTATTCAGAGAGGGATGAGCAACTGGGTATAGTGACAATTGTTTACTATTGATGTCATTCAAGATGGTCATTCTTCCAGATCTACGGTCTATTTGGGTTGCTACCGTAGCCATCCAAGGTCATCCCAAAATTAATGGGTAACTATCCTTAGGGGTTTGTGATTTGATTACTTGATGTTATGTCATAAAATGTCCCCCTAGGACTTTTACCTCCTAAGTTTAGCTCCTAGGTCCCTTACAATTAATCATGCATGTTTAAAATAAATCCCGGAGCGAAATCCTTTGAAACCCATGTCAAATGGGGCCTAGGGGTGAGCCTTAATCATAATTTAGACCCAAAATAGGTCCCTAGACAAGGGTACCCATGCCCTAGTCCAGCTCTATTTTGTTGGGGTCCCAAATTTCAATGTTGGCTTGTGTCTGTTAAAAAGGTTTCGCTTGTCGACCTTTGAAATTTGAATTATGAAATATTAGTGGGAATGCATATATAAACATGTTTAGGACTTCATTTGTAAACTAGATAGATAATGTGAACTTGTGATCTTATGCTAAGGATATTCAAGGCTTTCATTGTGTTGTAGAGTAGACTTGTGTTGTTATTGTGCTTGTTTGTTACAGATTTAGCTTCATCAATCCATCTCCTCATGGCATGAAAGAGCTTCATTCTTTCATGAGGGTTTCACCTTCGAGGTGATATCTATTTGTGATTTCATCAATCTATTTTATCATTTCTTTTTCCTATGTCCACCAAGGACACGTACTCTCTATCTAACAACGGTGTCTGAAGGCTTGAATGCCATTCTAGGGATTGACTAAGGCAAGCTCCTAAACACCACAACCCCCAACCCCTCTCTTGTGATTGCAGGTTACAAGTGCGGGATCTTGCAAAGTGGAGTTGCAGAGAAGCTTAGCAAAGGATATAGATTCTAGATCTAAGAAGAAAGTGTGGAAAATTAGACCTATTGGACACAAGCGCCCACTCTTTTGTCCTCCAATTGGCCTCCCAACAAATCAGGGTTCAAAAACATCATCTGGGAACTCTTTGGATCATTTTCTCAATTTTGACTGCTGGTAGATCCTTCAAGGGCAAGGGTATGGGAACCCTTATCCTTCAAAACCTTTGCTTTTGGAATCAAGTTTTCCTCTACTCATTGATCTTGATGCTTCTTTTGGTTTGTCTATATCTATCACAGTTTGAAAGTTATGCCATGTTTATCATAGAATTAGGGTTTTGTCTATTGTTGATCTAGGGTTTAACAAAACTATCAATTTATTCTATCTTTCCTATCATTCCTAAGTGACATCAACCTGTAGCTAAAGTCTACTTCACCATAGTGACTTGCCTCGATTGTTGTCCTTTGAATGTATATGTGAAAGGAGGGTTTGATTGCATCTAATTAACCACATATCAACATCATTCCCACTTTTCATATATAAAATTTTGGTGAACCTATGTTTTGCTGAACATTGCATCTTGCTGAGTGTTGTAATCAGATTTGCATTCATACATTTCATATTCATCATCCTACATTTAAAAATCTTGCATAAAAAATTGAAAAATTTGAAAAAAATTGGCATTTTTAGCTTGCATTAAGAAGTTTGCACTATTTTCCTTGCATATCTTTGAAAACATTTAATTTTATGATATTTACATCAGATCTGAGATAAATTGGAGCATTTCATATTTTTATCATTATTTACCTTGCATTTGCATCTCTCATTTGCTAGGGTTTTGCTTGAAATTTTGCATTTTTCATATAACCTAGTAATTTCAAAAGCTAGGTTTGTAATTAAAATATTGTTTCAAATTTTATTACTCATTTTAACACTCTTTCAAATCTAATTTTGGACTTTAGTGTTTCATCATTGTGTGTTATTGCATTTAGATTTCAAATTTTGCATTTACACATTGTGTATTTCAACAAAAAGAGGCGTATTTATTCATCTTTCCTTAAAATTTGACTTGCATTGAGCATTGTAGGAATTTTGCATCACTTTTATATCTGATCTGAGTTATTTTACATATTAAATCTGATTAGATTCCATTCATTCATCATTTTGCATACTTTCATGCCTTAATTTCACTATCAGGGTTTCAAAAGTCCTTGCATTTCTAAGACATTTTGGCTAATCTTTCATCTAGCATTGCATGATTGTGTGTTGTGACAAATTTTTCTGCATTATTGGACTGATTAAAGGGTTTTTAATTTCTTTCCCTCATCATCCTCTTAGTTTCATATCATATTTTGTGCATTTACATTGAAAATTTTGAAAAATTTGAGCATCTTAGGTGCATAAGCAAGCATAGTTTTGCTTTGTTTCATTGCATTTGTCATAAATATATTTCATTTCAGATATTACATTCATTTTCAAACATATATTAATCAGTCATTTGAAAATTTTTCATAATTCATATCATTGTGCAAAAATTGGCATAATTTTAATTACACAGTGTGTATTTCAACACTGAGTGTTGTTACACCTTTTTCATATCTTTTTGATCAAAACGCTTAAAAACATCAACCTTGCCTTGTTGTGTAGCACTCTTTCCTCCTATCCCCTATGTTTTTGGTGGACTCTATGTGTCTTTTAGTATTTGTTTCCCTTAAACAAGTGCTTGGGTGTGCAATAGTCTCACATCTAGGGTGTATTAAGTATCATAGAACCTTGCACGAGTTGTCTTACTAGATTTTATTGGACATTGCTAATACAAGACATGCTATTATGGCATCTTCATCTCATTGCTCTTTGGTATCTTCACATGCATATATCAAAGACTTTGACAATTTCTACAAATTCCTTAATATGAATCCTCATGTTATCACTTATATACAAGTTGTGTATCATAAGGATATATTTAAACACTCTTCATTTGAAATCCTTGATTATGTATTTAATTTTTACAACTTCATAGCTCTCATGAATACATACCCTTCGGTAGTAGAAGATCTAACAGAGTACATTTCCATGAATAATCTTGGGAAAGATGAGTGTGAAAATTCTTCTTCTCCTAATGCTTTGGAACTAAAATCTCAAATATATGACGATGAGGATGATTCCATGAGTGACACTATCCCCCCTTTAGTTGAATGTTCAAACACCTTGGACGTACCTAAAGAAGTGGAAACCCTTCATCCTCCTACTTTGATTGAATGTTCAACTACCTTGGATATCTCTAAGGATGTGAAGACCTTGGGTAGCTCTCCTTTGGTTACAAGATCTATTCCACGGGACATCACTAAAGATCAAATCATCAACAATCAAGATCAAAGCAATGTGAATTCAATAATCTTAAATAGATTTCTTCCACCTACTAAAATGATAGTAGAAAAGTGTAGTAACATTCCTAAGATGATTGTACAAGGGACACCTAATGCACTTTATTGCTTAAAGCTGGCGATTACAGTTCAAGGTGATCCAAAACCACCTTGACCCCCGGATTACATTCTACGTGTAGCATGACAAATCACTCAAAGAAATCAAGGTGTTCAAAATGTGTCGCAACAAACACATTATAATGTAATTGATCACACATACAACACCTGTAATAACAAGAAAAGTAAGAAAGTACCACATGTGCCTCTCTCTCTTCCATCCTCCCAACCTATGCTCCCTACACCACCTTGTCTTACTCATAGAAGTGGTCACGAATATGATCTTCTTGAGTAGCTTCACGCTACTCCGACTAAGATTTCTCTTTGGGATTTAATACAAACATTGCCTACATACCATGGAATGCTCCAAGAAGCTTTACAAAAGGTGATTGTACCACCTGCTGTTAAATTGAATGATGTAGCAGCTCTGTTAGATTGTATGCATGTGACAAAAATGGATATTCTGTTTCAACCACATGAATTACCATCAACCGAAGTTCAAAACCAATATGATCCTCTTATAATCTTTGTCACAATAAATAAAAAGTTGATAAATCAAGTTATGATAAATAATGGATCAGCTTTTAATGTTTGTGGCATTGACTTGCTACACAGAAGTAAGATAGACACTTCTTTAATCAAACTAGATAAGATTAGCATTTGTGGCTTTGATAATTTTGGTAGACAATCTATAGGTACTATAACCTTACCCATAAAGGTTGGTCCCATGACATTATCTACCCTTTTTCATATCATGCCTAGTTTTCTTTCATATAATATGATTCTTGGTAGACCGTGGATCCATGCCATGGGGGCAATTCTGTCTACCCTTCATCAATCAATAAAGTTTATTTATCAAAACAAGCTCTACACCGTGGAAGCTGATCCTGACCTGAATAACTATTTACATATTGAAATGACAAAGCAAGTTACTAATCAACAAAGTCTAAACCATTTACGAGCTGATTCATCAATGCCTCTTACTAGAGATAATGTTGCACAACACTCTAAACAATCAAATGCATTGTTCGGTGATGATTGGGGTTCATTAGATTTTACGCCTTCCTATATTGGGGAATATAAACTTAATAACTCTAACACATCAAAAGTTACATCGATCTCATCTAAGAAAGCTTTGGAAACACTTGAGAAACCCAAAGTCTCCTTGGTAGAAAACAAAGATAATACTCTTACTTATACTACAAATTATGAGACCTACAAGGCTTCACCATCTTCTAAAGAAATGACATCCCTCTATGGTCGAGGATTTAAAATTCTTTATAACAATTGTGACTACATAGGTAATGATTGTGGTGTAAATCAACAAGGAATCAGAGTACCTTTGCAAGTTTCTAGAATTAATTACACGACCAGTATTGGATATCATTCTTTAAACCCTACCAAAGCCTCTCGTCATCCTAAACTTAATGTTAACGCAATATCAATAGGACAAAAATAACATGTGAGATATCCTAAGCCGATAGACAAGGATTGTTCACCAGGAAATATCCCATTGAATCATGTGAGTATTTCTTCCTCTTTAAGCCACACTCATTGTAGCACCTATTCTAGTTTCTCTCAAGGGTGGCCTCCTCCTAGATATATATGTTGTTAGAATCGTGTTGTGTTCCCTCCTGTTGTACTATATGATGTTTAGGTCTCTTTGCATGCCCCTTGATACTCTTGTAAGGTCAAGGATACAAGGAAGTTGCCTCTGTTGTGACCATTCCTCTATTTGTATCATCATTCTTCTATTAGTACATCTCCTCTATGTTATTGTTGTGTGTCATGCCTTGGGGACATAGCATTGTGGTTGATGACTTGGGGCCATCCTCCTACGTGGTGTTCCTAAGGCACTTGTTTTTCTCTCATTTTATTGTTTACCTTCTTCTAGTGATTCTACCTAGTCGGTGGATGACAAAAAATAAACAACTAACTGATACAGACTGTGTGTCCCTTCAACAAGCAAGCAAAAATGGACCTAGTCCATACATGAAGATGGGGTTGATTTATATATCCAACACTTGGCTAGTAGAATCACTTCATGTGATATTTGATGTTGTCTTATCTTTTCTAACAAACCATTGCAATACATTTGCTCTGTGCACGTTTGATTGCCTTGTATCTCACCTTGTTATTACACTTAGTTTTTGAGGTGCTTGTAGTATAAGCTCAATGGCTATACTCAGATTTGAACCCGCATGTGTAGAATTGGTTTCTTTAATGCGATCTCATATATAATTCATGCATAGATTTCATGTTATGATTTGGTTATTATCTTAGAAGAAGATGTTTTAACCTTATTTATTATTGATTATCTTAACATATCTTATCAATGTGTTTGTGGGAACATTCGATGATTGTGGCACATGTCACCTTTAGGGACATGGGATTTACGAAAGCTCTTGTGCCCTTATGTGTTTCTCTCTACCTTAACATGCTTGATATCAGTGCATGACATCAACCAGCTTAAGGTAGGGGCATATATAATGCTATCTATCTGATGATTTTTGTACTAACAAAGCATGTTTGTAAGCCCTTTGCATGAGGCGGGATGTTGTATCTCCAATGTGAGTATACATATTTATTTTCATTGCAATAAAAAAGTCTATTGGTAGGTGGCGACTGATCATGAAAGTATTGTACACTAGCCATGTATCCTCACCAGGGTTCGGGGACGGCAGCCCCCAAATTTTTTTTTTTAGAGCTGACATAAAAAACCCTATTTTTCTAACTGACATAAGAAACCCTATTTTTTGTAACCAACATAAGGCTTGATAAAAAGTGGCTAAGGGTTAGGGTTTTGGTGGATATTGTATTGTGGCATTTGTAACAGTATTGAGTTGTAGGGATTGCTGGTTGTAATCAGTTTGATTTACTAGATAATAATATTGGACTCTCTGTTTGGTGGATGTAGCCCAAGTTTGGGTGAACCACGTTAAAACTTGTCTCTTGCTATTATTATTTCTATCTATTTTCATTCCTTGATTTAATCTTTATTTGCATTTAATTGATATCTTCTACCGACTAACCCTAACAAAGTCCTCTCTGTGAGGTGGGATAGCATATCCTTTTATCAAAGAAGCCCTCTACGAAGGTGGGATAATGTATCTCTTGAGCTACTGCGTATCCTTTTATTCTATGGAGGTGGGATGGTATATCTCTTGAGCTAGTGCACATCCTTTTACTTTAAAAGTCCTCTTTGGAGGCGGGGTTGGATTTTGAGACTATCTCCCTTAAGCATGTCTTTGGCGGTTGTTGTGGCATAAGCCCAACCATCAGGTGTGTTTGCAACATGTTTGAGATGGTGGGACCTAGAAATAATCTCCTCCCATTGCCCTTGTTTTCTGTGTTTAAGATGTATAGTATGTCTATGACATGCTATACCGCTAGTAGAATTTGGTAAATAAATGACTACTAGTCACAACTAAAATGACTAAATTCTACTGATTTTTTGCAACTTAGCTATAAATGAGTAAATAAATGACTAACTTGGTCGTTGACTAAAAAATTATTGAGTCATAGAAATAAAAATGACTAAATAGTTAGTCACACAAATAAAAGTGGGTAATTAAAAAAAAATATTTTGAATTGAAAAATTATTGGCGGGATGCTAATCATTTCCTCTCCATTGCTACAATTGAGAAACTATTAGTGGGATGCAAATATTTCCTCCGGTGTCCTTTCATTAGTTTGAGAGCCGAGAGCCTCACAAAGGAATGTAAGTCCGAATTGATATCTTTAGTACCAAAAATCCTTCATCTTGTTCTCACTGGATGCTCATTAATGAACAAGTAACTTGCCGTGTATGAAGAGGATTAGGGTTTGAAGCTTGAGCCTTTTTGCAGATCTTTGATGGAGAATAGAGGACTTCTTCAGCAAGTATAACTTTAGGATACAAGGATATCGGTAATGTAGTATGACTTAGTGCAGACTTCTTCCCGTATTTTGGTGTTTTTTGAGCTTATATTGAGAAGCCCTATAAAGCTTCCAAATGTAAGGGTTTTTGTTTAAAATGTCATGTTTTTTTGTTTAAAGTGGTACACATGATGTTGTTCTTCACAAACATACAACTTCTCCTCACTCCTCATCCATACTCCAAGAGATCGAAATAGATGCTCATTGCTAACTTCCTATCTAATTTTTGGTAGTTGTGATAAAAGCTCCCAAGAAAAGTTAATTGCACTCCCACAAGATTGCCACACCAGGCCCTCTGATCTAAGCTTAATTTCTATGGGCATTATCAAATTTTCTTTGCCTCATTTAGTGATAATGATAATTTTAATTCTTCAACACCTAGACTTTGATATGGACTTAGGGCTTGCTTCTACCTCCAACCATAGTTTCCATCAGTTTTATCTTCCTTCAAGATGAGTCTTCCTCTCACATTGTCATTTTCAATGTTGGTGATATAAATCAGGTCTTGTTTGACATATTTATGGGTTTATGATTTGAGGATCACCATACTAAGTTAGAATATTGTGGTGTACTTATTGGTCAACTAGAATTCATAGTGAATTCATGAAAGAATTGTGCAAAACTTGTCAATCATCACTTTGTTTTGCATTTCCCTTTTTCTCATCCTCCTGGCCCAATCACGTACTTCCCATTCCCATGGTAATTTCATATTCAAATTATATTCCTTGCATTTTAGGGGAGCTTTCAGGCATTCACTTTTTTAGATTTCCACATACTCCCTCTCCCTTGCATCCCTAGAAAATAGAATTGGAGGGCTCAATGAAACATTGAACCATAGAGAGATGCATAAATGTGTCTGAATGTGTAGCTACTTCCCAAGTCAATGTACTGGTACTTGAAAATATAAAGAGAAAATAATGCAAAATGTCTCTTCAATGGATGTAAATTGTTCATATCCAAGTTTGTTTAGTGTTTTTTTCTTTGCTTTATGTTTAGGAAAAATTATATTTTAAATGTCCCCAAATTCAGGGAGCATGCTCTGTAATCAAGGCATGTCCCAACCCTGCACCAAAAACATATGAGGTACATACAAGTAAATACCTAATTCAACAATTTTTGACTTGATGCAAATGCCCATATAATGGTGATTAAGAGAGATCTGCATATATAATTTACTCTATACATATATACATACATTTGTATATCTGTGTTTATGTGTATACACATATACATGTACTTGTGTGTTTGTATGTATATACACATAGACACATATATGCATGTAAAAATGTGTAGATTTCTATATATAAAGAGATGAGTGTAACAATGATAGCTCATTGAAAGAACCACTTGAGTATTAAATATTCCAAGTGGTTAATCCTAAAAGAAAAGATATCCAATAGAGTGTATATATGCATGTACATAAGTGGATATAGATATGCATGAAAATGTCTGTAATGAATACATATTGAAACATATCAGCTATCAATATGCAAAGTCTATCTCTACCACATAAGACATCCTTTATATAATGGTGTGTATATCCCTGAAAAATCATTATGCTAGGTGACCAAGCAACCAACTCAATAACATTGCACAAAAATTCCTTGCTTAGATTATCAAGGATTTAGGAGTTTACATTGCCTCCAATATACATATTCTATTTACAGATTTACATAAAATTCTAGACATTTTTCTTTTCATGCTCCCATATTTCCGCATCTTCCAATACATTCAAATATATACTGATTGGGTCTGAAACAACCTTTATCTTCTTTTTTATTTTATTCAGGTAGTACAATTAAAGTTTACCCTCAATTAGTTTTTCTTGGTGCTTTGTATTTGATCTACTGAATATATTAGATAATAGTTGTGTTTTTGTTATTTAAATGAAGAAATGTATCTGTTTTCCATGTAATTTTAGAACATGATTGTAGGGATTGAAGGATAAGTTTGTAATTTTGAGGTTGCTACTACTCAATCTATCACTTAAGGACTATCATGTTTTGCCTCTTGACCAAGCATCTCTAAGTGCTATCTCACCGTCCTTTGACAAAAACTGCTCACTACCTTCCTTAACACAGGCTTGTACCTATTAAAGATAACACTATGACTGTGTTTTTCTATTCACTATCTCTTCATGAATTTAATATTTGCATAAGCTTCCTAATGTAGGTGTGATCTATGAATCAAAATGAAGATGAAATATAAATCAAATGCAAACACAAATGATTATACCTTCACAATGAGTCACAAATCCAAGTAGGGAAGGAGTTACACCCAAGAGCTCCTCAGATTTTACCCAAGACTAGAATGTATGTGGATTGCTCAAATGCTCAACACAATGTAGACAAAGGATTGGATTATGGATTGATAGATTAGAGATATGGCTAGAGTAATTTTGGCATTATGATGGTATGATGAGAAGATTTGAGAGAAATTTGGGCATGGTAAGGATGCAAGAAGAAGTTGTTGTGAATGGCTTCGGTGAGGGTCTTATTTATAGATTTTTTTAGAAAAGGGATGGAGGGTGAGGATTAAAAGATGAGATCAAGGGCTAGAAATGGTTGAGAGTTAGGGTTTGGATTGAATTCATAGCCTTGTGACAAGTGTCACAAGAGGACTGGATGAGGGAGATCAATGGTTGGGATTTGGTCAATGGGATTCGAGGGATCTCATTATTTGTGAATTTTAAATTCACATGGGGAAAGGTGTGGAGGACAAAAATGAATTAAAGATTCATTTTTGGGAAGAGTGGATAGGACAAGTGAATTAAAAGATCACTTTTATGTGGAGATGTGAAGATGTACTCTTACATGTGTAAGAGGGTGATAAATGAGGGGTAAGGACGATTTGACCCTTTGAATAAAAGATTGATTTTTATTCAAAGGTGTGTGGAAGGATGGGCTAAGCAAGATTAATTAACAAGGATTAGGGAAATGGACAAAATCAACTAAATAAATATTGGGAATATTTATTTAGTCAATGGGGACATAGTTGTAAGGTCTAGTAATAAATTAAGTGAATTAATTGATCACAAGGGATAGACAGATGGTTAGGGATAAATTGATTAAATAAAATGAATTTATTTAATTAATAGGAGGGATGAATTAGTATAGAGATACGGGAAATTGGTTTGCAGAGCCAGCCAATTTTAGGTGTCTACAGTAGGGATACTAGATGCAAATGTTACAAAGCTATGCACTAGGAACACCCAATTAAAATTGACATTTGAATATTAATTTCTCAAATGAATATGTGAAAAACACAAATTACTAATGAAATATGAGTTATTTTCCATTGTTTTCCATGGTAGATTTTGTCTCTATGAATATTAAAAGCTATGAATAGTGATAAGATCTTAGGTCTATTAAACCCTAGCACCTTCATCAAAATCTATGGAGGTTTTCCATGTTAAACCCTATTAGACAAGGTAAAAAAAGAAGTCATTGTTATCAAGTCAAAAGACAATAACTCAAGTAAATGGTTTGTGAAGATAATATGAATGAGTTTCATGACAATCACAAGGGCAGTTATAGGTATGTGATGTTTCATTGAGGACTCACAAAAGATTTTTCTCATGAAAAACAATGAATGGAGAATATGAAGGTAGTGTATAATGACATGTCAAACCAATGGAGTCCACCTTGTGTTAGGTGCTCCTACACCATACACCCCACTTAGAAAAGAACTCATGTCCCATGAGTTGAGTCTGTGTCTTGCACCACCATCATCCATCACTGCATCATGCCTTCCCCACGATCTCTAGACTACAACTTGCTTCCATGGAATCAAAAATTCATGCCTAGCATTGTAGGCTCTACTCACACCTTGCCATGAGTGAGTGCTTGCAACCAAATGTGGATGTTGTATGCCATGATTGCTTACTGTCATATTTGCATGAACACCTGCATTCAAAACATTGTGTGATGCTTCTTGTATAGCTACTATGGTAGAATATGTTTGCCTTCCAACTCTTGTTGGCTCTAGAGGACAAACAATGGCCCCTATTATGATAGCATCCTCTTCTTTCCAATCAACTTGTGGCTGCTTGTAGACTTGCTCTTTGACCTTGTTTTGATCCATCTCAGACATTACCATCTAATCTCCACCATTCAAAATGGAAATCACCTTCAAACTATGATTTTTGGTAACCTCACTCCATGAGGTATCCTCAACTTTCCTTGATTCTTCTTCAGGCATCTTCACAAACTCTTTCTTCCCCACCAAAATGATCTTGGTTGCCTGCTGTGTTGCAGCACCCTCTTGCAATGGTGTCATCACAAAAGTCTTTCCATCCTTCTTGATGGTGTATGTGTTAGCATATCCATCATACAATGCTTTCCTATCAAATTGCCATGGCCTACCTAAAAGAAGGTGACAACACTCCATGGGCAAAATGTCACATAAAATTCTCTCCTTATATTCTCCAATCTAAAAATCAACATATGCCTGCTCATCTACCAAAAGTGATTGGCTATCACTTACCCAAGATGCTCTGTAAGGAGTTTGATGAGGAATCCTTTCTATGTTCAATTTATCCACAATTTCCCTAGACACCATATTATCTGTTGAACTAGAATCTATGACTACCTTGCATATTTTACCTTTGCTCTTGCAATTGATCCTGAAAATTGCTCTCCTTTGTGATGGTTTAGTCTGTACTGGTTCTTTGAGCAATGTCCTCTTGATCATCAGATTTTCTCCCACTTCTGATGTCAAATTCACTTCAGGAGATGTCACACTCCCTACATCCTCTTGAGTCAATGTGGTTCTTCTCTCATTGCCATGAGAAGTTGAGGCCTTCTCTGGACACTTATACGCCAGATGCCCTATCTGATTACAATTATAGCACCTCATGTTGGAGAACTTGGATCCTCTACCTGATCCATTTGTCCCACTTTCATTTGGCCTTCTTCCTCGGTAGCCTCCTCTGCTACTTGAGTCTCCAACTTGCTCTTCTTGGCTAGACTCACCACTAGGCCTCTGGTTAGGACTTCTTCCTCCAAAACTGCCCATGAAATTTTTGTCACCTCTTCCTCTACTCTGCTGCTCACCTTTCCTCTTCAGCTTCTCTTCAGCTCTTAATGCTACTTGAAAGAATTTTTCCACAGTTTCAGGGGTAAACAAACTTATCTCATATTGAATATTGATCCTCAGACCATTTAGATACCTTGCTACCTTGGATTTTTCATCCTTCATATACCCATAACGAAGAGTGTATTTATGAAACTCCTCAGTGTAAGTCACCATATCTATATCTTTTTGCTTATGGTTCTGCATTTTCTTGTAAACCTGCACCTTGTAGTCAGATGGAAGGAACTGGAACTTGATCTTCTCCAGCATTCTACTCCATGAAGAGATCATACTTTTCCCATTCTTTACCCTCTCTCCTTGGGTGTAATTCCACCATGTAAGGGCAACACCTTTGAGTTTAGTTTTTGCAAACTTAACCCTCTTACTTTTAGGAACTTCCTTGTATTCAAAGTAGTTGTTCAGAGCCTCAATCCACTCCATGACTTCCTTAGCATTCATCTTCCCACTGAACATGGGGACATCTATCCAAGCCTCCAAAGAGTCCTTGCCAATTGCCTTGATGGCTTCCAGGAATTGTTTTTGTTCAACCAGTATCTTTGCCTCTTCTTGTTCCTCTTCTGCTTCCTCTTTGTCTTCTTCTTCATTTGAATCTTCATCCACCCTTTTACCCATCTTCATTGCCTTCAATTCTTCTTGGAGTGCTTCCCTGACTCCAGTTTTGATCATCTCTTCCATCTCTTGAAATTTCTTGATGACTTGGGTGGTCATCCCCTTTGGAGGCATATTGCTAGCCTCTCCTTCACTTTCTCTATCTGACATAAACATTCACAGACAATGCCAACACTTTTGCAAATCCTCAATTCAACTACAACACAATGCTCAATCACCTGTCCATCCTACATGCTACTTCACAGACCCATTCCTCTCATCCAATAGCATATCCTGAAGATGCACTACCACTCTCTCTCGCAGTGGCCTCACTCTATAACCTCTTCCAGCCAAACCTCTATTGGTGAATGGTCACAACAGACCTCATCATCACCTGCCCACACACTACAAGAATCCTTTTCCTTCTAGAAACTAGATGGCACAAGTAACTCTTCATCTGCCTCCTTAGGAATCAAATATACTACTGCCTAGATCTTTCGCTAGCTCTGATACCAATATGATGGGGAGAGCTCAATGGAAGCACACAACTGATCAAAAATCGATCGGTGAGACCCTTGTCATCAGTGAATGATTACACACTTAGGGTGATGCGCTGATGGACCAACTACTCATTGGTGTGATGAATTCCTTCAGCCAAACCCTAGGATCTCTTGCCACCAGTCGATTCCTCTCGATGGATCTCTGTCAGTAACACTTGTCTGTTATCACCCCGATAAGAATCTCTAGACCGTGATTCTTTCAATGGCTCAAACCACCCTTTTGCCAGACTGTCCTCATCACTCTGAGCAAGGAATGCTTTTTTGATGGCCTCTGTCTCACCGATAACAACTCCAACTCCTCTAATCCAAACCCTAGCACATGGAGATGCTAGGTGATTTATTGTGTACCTCGCACTGTCTAGATCCTTTGCACCGCCGAACAATGAAACAACATAGGAAACAAATGAATATGATACAATGAAGCCATTCCATTGATTTTGATAGAAATCTCACTAGTGGAATGCTTCACATCGACATTTTTCAACAATGGAAGTACAGAAAGGAAAAGAAATCTACAGCTATGTAATTTGTAATTACAAAGAATGGAAAATGAAAATGATGACACAGAACAGTTTGATTTCTCCTTCACAATGCTCGATTACATTCGCACAATTGCATTCAATTACAATATCATATCTTGAGTTGGTTCATTTCCCTGGGTTTTATAAACTCGCCATAGGAATACCAACCCTACTCCAAGCAGCTGGGAGAAAACTAACCATCTCCAAGTGGCTGGGAGACCAACTGTCTAACAACTTGACAAATGCAACCTAATTACTTGGGACTTACAAAGTTTGTTCTAAGTCTAGATACAAACAGAAATGACATGCATTGGTCGGATAGACCTTATTACAACACAAAACCTGATCTTCTAAACAAACATGAATTTAAAAGCCTCATGGAGGCCACGTTGTGTTAGGTGCTCCTATACCAAAAACCCTAGAAGGGTAAAACCACGGTGAGGATTAACTCACAATATATGAAACTCAAATAGTAACTTTGTTTTAGGTTCTATAACCCAAGGAAGCTACTACTCCCTAAGTAACTTTGGTTTAGGGTCACTCTAAAGGAAGCATCTACTCCCTAAAATGGGAATACTATGATGCCCCGCCATGCAACCCTAGAGTCTTAAACTAACAAGTGACAATATTACAGATTTTTTTTTTGAAACAAGGAAATGAATTATACATAAAATATAACTATACTAATAACAACATTAAATGAAATGAACAACTAACACTTCTAGGGAACATAACCGCATTAGATAAAATTAAAACCATACAAGTGATCTACATCTCAATGCAACAGAAGAATAATACATTATACATTAATAGAGATGAATGATTACAAATTTCAAAACAAGGTTACAAGACCGATTACATCAGTTTACAAATAGTACAAATATGAATGTATACTACAACTTGAAGGTGAAGAGCAAACTGAAACTGGAGTACTTCTGCTTTGATCTCGAACCTAACATCTGAGACGGCCAATGAATAGCTCTGCCTCCCAACCATGTGGAACCCTGAGGTCCACCCCTCTGAGCTAGGAGATAACAATGAGGTTCCACTAGGTCAAGGTTACAACCATGAACACAATAACAAGATCCAGACTCCATGCAGACAAAATAGGATAACAAGACTGCACAGACATGACAGTACTTGCCAAAACAAGACAAATCAAAACATCAAGCTAAGTTTAACCACGAAGACAAGTCTGCACTCTAGAGGTAACAACAAAGATAAAGAGGAAGTAATTGGACTGCGTAAGGAGAGTGTCATCGCATGGTCCTAGCATGGGTTACCCAGGCTATCTCTCACTAGAAGCCGCCCCCCATCTATGGTTACCCTAGCCATCTCTCTCTAGGCAACGGCCTCACAGGGTGACACATGTGGAGATGACATGTCCTCTCATGGAGACAAGGAGGTTAGCCTTGCCAACCAGGCCTTCTCATCCCATCCTTAGCCTGCAAGAGCACTCAAGGCATGGGTGAGGTATCTTACTTATCTTGTTATGTGTTTTACTACCCCAACCCTCCTAAATAAGTTATTAATTTATCACTTGCTTACAACTTCCATGGGGTTACCCAGGTAGCCTCTCTAGCACCCGCCCCACCATGAAAGCCACTCTCCTTGGAATCTCTGACCAATCATCCGAAACCACAATATGCAAGAACAAGGGTTACAATAGGTTCTGATCCAATACATATGCCATTCACTTGACCACAACAATAAAATTCCCCTTGCCCCCCTCAAAACTCAAACAATACATCAATGAAATAGTATGACACAAGTATCACGTTGAATACCGAATGGCTAAGCCTCTGGAGTCGGCAATTGAATTCATTACTAGGTTACAACAGTACCTTTCCCGATAGGGAAACTAGGTTTCAATGACCATGACAATAATATAAGGTCAACAAGGGATAAAGAGAGAAAATAACTCAATACCATCCTTAATACAAGTTGATAAAATAAATAATTTTGTCCCAAGGACGACTTCACACTAATTCCAAATAAGGTTTGAGAAATTAAATCATTTCAATAAAAAAAAGTAAATACAATATTACAACCTATAACCAAAATATTCTTATTTCCTTGCATTAATGATAGAAAGAACTCCAAACCTCACAAGACACAAAACCTACTCAAGAAGAATACTAGTTACACATTATCAGATTGAAACGATGACAATTTAAGAGACTATAAGAACTTAATTTCAATCATTATGAAAAGAGGTGATTTAAATCTAGTCAACAACATCTTCAAACAGACAAATATAAACCAACTACCAATTCCACACGTAAGGTCTTAAAGTTCTAATTCTATCCTACTCTACAATACTTAACAATTTGATCATTTAAAGCACCATACCTCTAGTTTGACTAAACAAGACAAAATTCAACAATATATTTAATTCTTACTTTCTATATAAACAAGCGTAATGAGAAAATATCTATACTAACATTTATATAAAATAACATTCATTTTCTAATAAATATTATCGATTTAACAACAAGCATCTCTATCAACATTACGTCACCTTCCGACTAATGTTTATAATGAAAGATTTCAACAATTTTCTACTCAACTTCAAGGTCTAAATAACTATTATTCCAAACCCTATTTATTCTATTCCCAAAAAGAAAACTAGGATAACTAACAATGCAAGGAAATCGCATTTATTAACCTAAAACATTAGATTTATAAGTCCTTAAATCAATTTTATTCCTAGCAAACTATCAATTCATACAAGCTCTTCGCCAACCTAACTTGGTTAATCAAATAACAAATGCATTATAGATTTTAGGGTCTACCATATAATTATACTGAAGAATTCATTAAGCACGAAAACATATCTATCTAGTTTGCCTTTTAAAAGTAACTAAGAATCTACTTCCTAATATAGCAAAGACATCAAAAGAATAAGGATAAAATTTTATTGAATTAAAATCCCACTCTAATGTCTTCTTACCCACCATAGTTATCTTTCTTACATGAGCTTATAAAATGAACCTTACACTAAGCACAAGGCACTAAAGGTCATAAAGTTGGGTTAAATAAAATGGGTCACTAAAAGCTACTAAATAGGGTTACCTATGACCACTCACCTTAACGCTTGAAGAACTCACTTGAAACAAAACTACAAGCCGAGAATAACTAACTTAAAAAGCAAACTCCAATACATTCTCTAAATAACATATAAGATGTCCTAAGCTCAAACCTATGAAGAGATCTCCGCCTCAACACTAGAAGTAATGATGTGTACAAAATGATTTAGTTAAACTAAAACATCAACATGCTATATTCGATGGGTGGAGTGTAGTATTAATCATATTGTAAACATTGGTAATATCGATGGGTACAAGATTAGATTTGACAGCCACGACACTGAGGTTTGCAATGAGCATACCACTCGACCATTTAAAAGTTAGGGTCAATGGACGATAGAGAATGTGCAGCTACTGTAAAAAAAGACTCAAGTGTGACCGACACTCATGGAAGGAAAACCTTGGCAGTGAACACGACGACATCCAAAATGGTATCTGCCACCTTAACTATAGAGACTACTACAGATATTCCTCTGATTGCACAGAACAAAAATGATGGTTTAGGCAAGGGAAGTTTCTAAAGATACAGAACTACCAACCTATGATGATAAATACCCCATCACTGGCAGCGACGGATATAGAGTGGATCAACAGAAAGTATATGGGAAAAAAAATTGAAGACATGACAGTATGAGAGTTTCACGATACCACTGCGGACTACAGTGAAGAGGAGGTAGGATTCAACTTCCATCCTCAGTCGATGGTTTAGCTTGGCCACAGAGAGAGAGAGAAACCCGATGCAGCAAGGTGACACAAGACATCACCGGGGTGAACGAGGTTGCAAATACAGAGAGATCTCAATGAAAAATTTGTAGCGACCCAAGCAAAATGAAACAACTGTCGACAGTCTCTATGGTCTATGGTGAAAGCGACTAGACCAAGGGTTTCTATTGGAGCTGCAAAGAGCCATAAGTGTTCTATAGAAGCTGCGACTTCCTTCATGAGGGTTTTCAAATGGATCAGCAGGAATTTGAACACAACCTTTGATGAGAACAACAGGGTTGTCTAAGACCAAGATTCTACAAGATGCACATCAGAAAAGCTGACATGCAAGAAGCACAATGGCTTGGTGGAAAAATAGTAAGTGAGATTTTGAAGACAAAATAACAAGAACCCACCAGCTCAAAATGAACTATAGGATGAAGATTATAGTTAAATCCATCCAAGGAAGAGGTTTAGAGTTGCAAAGATGATTTACAGGCTAAAGTTTTTGCCAAGTCTTTCCATAAGAGCAACCAACAAGAAGCAAAAAGTTTACAAAGGTGACAACAGTGAATTACAAATTGATTACATGCAAGTACAACTGGACAACAAAGAAATCTAATTCCTCAGAGCATAACAGAGACAAAAATACAGAAATTCACATGACATACCCATACTATTCATGCTCCAAAGATCGAATCCTCTTATAGAACTTCTCCTCCTTTCTTTGAAACAATCCTTTGAATCATGCTTCCCAAAAATTCCCCTCAGAACAAAACAACCTCAGTCATAAATACCCACTCACACCAAATCCTCTTCACCAGAATTTTTAAATTTTTACTATTCATGAAGATTCCCGACTCTGGAATCATAAATGACAACTAACAGCCTTAACATTAATCCCCAAGAAGAAATTCAATACATAACTATAAATAATAATGAGTTAAAATGAAACTTGACCCACATATAAAATTTACAAACATAAGAATTGCTACTTGATTTTACATCATAATTCATTTAAATAGCTTCCTCCAAGAATATTCCCATTTTATGACACAACAAAATACTATAATATTTGACAATAAAATGCTATAATATTATAGATCATTTACGCATACAAGAATACACACAGGCTGACCTAACAATGACCTGACAATAAATTTACAAACTGCATGACGACCATCAAATAGAAGGTTGAATTGACTTAGGGGATAAACCTTATGTTATCTCCATCAACATTATCCATGGTTTAGGGCCTGCTCAGACCTGCTAAGCCAGGTGGAGTCGAGACCTAGTACTGGCAACCTGCATAAGAACAATAGGTTGTATATGATCAACTGCATAAATACCAAACACATAGAGAGTTAGAGAGTCACGACATAGTAGGGTGCTCGAACCAAGTAGTACTACACCGTCCCTGCTCTAAAACAAAACTATAACCATTTATATTTAAAAGAAGATATCAATAAGTTACATAAAACATGATAATATAAAACTATCACTGATCATGTCCATCTCATCATAACTGGAATAGCAATAATGTCATCATAACTCATAACACATGTCAGAACTATAACAGTTGAACAAAGTTTATCATGATCATAATAAGCATAAACCATAGGTCTAATAACTCAAATGTCTCAGAACTATCTAAATGCAATGGAAGAACTAACAACTATCTCAGAACTGCCAAAATGGTAATGTAAAACTAGCGACTATCACAAGCCAAAAACAAGGAGGCATTACAAATACACTTAGAAATGATTATAGTATAACAGTCTTTTCTTACTATCTTAAAAATGTCATTGAAGCTCACACCTTTGATGATTACACTTCAACCTCATCACTCATTCTTCTAAAGATTTGATCAATTAGGCACACTCTGTACTTGATTATTATAACAAATATCTTTTCAAGATGAATCCAGATAGCATCAACAACATCTTCTCTTTCTCCCATAGTCACATATTAATAATGGATTTATTTTTCTTTTGTCTACTTGCAAACCCTTTCAATCATCTTGCAATAATACCTTACCTCACTCACTTTGATTCACTATTTATACATAATATTACATTGACTACATTGCTTGTTGGCTAGATACAACATGAACAATACATTTACAAGTCGGCTAGACAACACACACTATGAAACATGTAGAAGATAGGTCCTAATTGATACAACACATTATGTCAGTAAAAGATCCAAGCCTTGTGGACACCAAGAATTGCTTGAATAGGTCCAAAACATCATTTACTTCTTCAAACACTAAGGAATAACATCCACACACTCCACTCATTTGAAAACAGGATAGCTTTAAGGAAATCACATGAAGAATTGAAGTATAACAACCCCATATCATCTTGTAAACCTTGTGCAGTACTAGAAAAGAGAAAGAGCTCCATGAAACTTTTCTAGATGAGTTCAAATGACTAATAAAACATACTCAACCACTCCTTTTCCATTGTACTTAAAGAATTGTGTTGCACAACTTCAAACATTTACTCTAAAAACACTCTGTTATCTAGAATATACTGTACCATGCTATCAATTGAAAAATTGAGTTGCAGACCACCAAGAAGCTTGAAATACAAAAGAGGAATACAATGCATATCTAAAAACATGTTCACAAAACTGCAAGGTCAATCATTCACTTCCAGATGAATGCAGAGCATTCCAGTGGGTCCTCAATACTACACCATTCTGCCAGAGCACATTTCAGTGTTCTATCATACATAACTTTCACAACGGAGAGAAATATGATTTAAGACATTAGAAATATCACCTTCACCACCTTTTTGACACAATCTTAGAACCATATAGCCACATATACAATGGCAGAGGAATGTAGAACATTCCATTATCATGCTAGAAATGCCTTCACAAAACCAACTTTATCTTCAAGTTGTCAACAAAAAAACATCCTTCTAGTGATCGAAACATAATGAAAATTGGAACATACATAAAACAACTTGTATGAAGCTATGTTCCAAACCACAAAAGCTCAATAGCATAATGATGAAAATATGGAGCAATACTCTGGACAGTCTTCAAAGAGCAGACATTCTAAAACAAAAACTATCACATGCTTCTAGAGGCCAAGCCTTTATTTCATTATCACATACAACTTAGGATTAGTAGGATAAATCATACAGTATACTTCAAGCCATCAAGTATCCTTTCTTAACATTTGATTCTCTTAGTGCTTCTAATTCCCATATTAATAAGGCTTTGAACTCAACTCTACTTTGATTAGGAATGTAGCTTTTATGACCAATCGTGAGCTTTCTCTTCCTTAGGAATATGCAACCATGAAAAGTATCTTACTTTCATGATAGTGTTGACATCAGTGTATGCTATGTTGACATCAGTGTATGTTATGTTGACATCAGTGACAACTCTTATGGCCAACACATAATTAGATCTCTTCTCACTAGACATACATGTGGTGACACCCACTATGCCTCTTCAAGAACAAATTATCAATATGACCAAGAATTTGAGGTAATTTTTATAGCACTCACCTATGATGACTGATATGAGAAATGGGTAATTAAATGCATGAAGGATCAATGTATAACTAAGGCAATTAAGGATGATAGTAGAAAAAGTAGCAAGAGCATTAATTGAAGTGACCAACAAAAAGAGAGAGAGCATGCGAAGAATAATAAATAAATATTCACATCACACCCATAGAAAGAAATCCAATGATAGAAAGAGTACTACAAGCATGAGAAGCAAATTTGAAATTGTTGAAAGTAGTGGTCTAGGAGGAACTTGAGGAAGTAGTATAGTGAGCACATAGGGAGGTAACAAAAGAAATGGAAGCCCAGTTAGTTTTGATATGTCAATGTGGAATGTTTTAGGGAATAATGTGGAGGACTTGATATCAATATTGAACAAGAGAGGACAATTTTAAATGAGTACAAATGAGTGGTAGTCATGGATAAATGAACAAATCACACCAAAATATTAGGAACTAGAGTGCTTTCAAATAAGTCACTTACCTAATGAGACCAATGATGAAGAGTTTGATTAGTTTAAAGTGTAGGTATGTGAACATATTTCTATCATTAATACTAGAAGGAGAGAGCACAATTCACAACTTTCAAGATTGGTATAGTTGGTGCACACCAATACTGGTCATCTTGATGGCTAGAGTTGGACAATGATTTTGAGAATAATTGTTCAATTAAATCACCATCTTAGATAATTTCTATCTACTAAACCTAAGTTACATTGTGTCTTTCCTAGTTTTACAAATTTCTCACCTTAGTTACCCAATGTTTCCATTTCTTCTTTGTTATTTTTTCCTTGAGATGTTCTAAGGATAAAACATGTAATTTCACTGAGAGAATGTCAATGCCAAAATGTTGCCAATATTAAATTGTAAATAATAGAAAGAGAAAAATGTAGTTACCTATGGGAAAATAAGTAGTTGAGATAGATGTAGATGTTTAATGAGTAGGTAAATGTAATTATTGTAAAGGAGGCTCTTGATAATATATATAAGCATGCTTCCTATCATTGTAGAATAGAGAGAGAAGTGTAGAAAGAATTATCATACATGATCTTAGTATGTTTTCTATATATATGAGATATCATGTGAAGTTGATGAATATATAGGAGTTTTGGTGTATATTTGTGTCAAAAATATTGCTCCATGAATGGTGGTTGTTTCTTTTTTCTTATGCTTCACATATATATCTTATAGAGGAATATCTACTCACTCGCATGTCTTAGGTGAGTGGCCCATGGGATGACATACTAGTGCACCATGTTATGTAATTGTTTTCCAATTACTCCATCATACACAAATAAATTATTTCTAGTAGTGCAATGAATATGGGTAAATAAATATGGATAGTGATTGGGCTATGAGCCAAATTTAACACAAAAGTATGTCACTTGTTGATATGTTATTGAGCTAAGACATTCTTTCAAGGTAGGTACATTTAAATAAATGGAAATGGCATGGGTATGCTAAATTTTCCATTACAATAATATAATGGTTTTCCCAAAAGAAACATATGAATCAATATTAAATATCAATTGCTTAGTCATAATATGTGTATCTAATTATAAATTAAAAAAGATATATACTAATTAAAATAATAATAATACATCTCTTAAATTATTCTACAAATAAACACACATACTCTAAAGTGTAGTTTAAAAATGTGACTACACATATGTTAATCCTATTAGCTAAAACTTATAGAATACCTACATGCAAGTATTGAATGAAAAGAAGAAAAATTGGGTCCAAGAATAATTTATTGTATCCAAATTGGAACATTGGATTTGTAGACTATATTTATTTCTACCATCTTGAGTTTGCATGCTACTAGAAACAAGAACAAGAAAGTTAGTGTACAAAGTTGGGAGCCAAAACTGTGGAAGCTAAATTTTTCAAGAATACTTGGTAGAACCATATATTCAACTGATCTTAGATATAGATGGACCCCTAGATATATGATGGACCAAATATATAGTGTCAAGGGAGTAAATATTGATAAACTCCAGTTTGATCAACATGGCTAATGACTTTATGTTGCTTGTTTTCAATTAAACTAGTAGGCTTTGTAGAGAAAAGATGTCAACTTTGGATATATCAATTCCTTCAATTTTTAACTTTTCTTATAAATTATTTATCATTTTTCAAACACAAATGTCTTGTAAAATTGAAAAGTGTATACCTTCTTATTTTTTAACTAACTTTAGACTAACAAATCTATTTTAAAAATTTAATAACATCAATCTATACATCATCTCTCTAGACTAGTTACATTTAATGTTATGATTATTTTAGGACTAGTAAAGGTGTACATAGATGCATGTGTTTTTACATTCATACAAGTAAAAAAAAAAATGTCACTTTTCTACACCTTTACCTAATAAAATTTTATAATCTAGTTATTAAAATTATATATAATATATATTTGAGTACTAGAAAAGTAATGTTACATTTCATATTTTTACACCATGTTCATATTATATTTACAAATACCTTAAATCATCACCCCAAGTATAAGTATCTTTGTCTTTTAAGAGAAATGTTACTTTGAATGTTAGTTTTGACTACCATTAGCTTGCACTTACCCAAGCACAATAAAAATTTTAATTAGATGATGGAGAATTTGTGTCTAAATATCAATCCACCTATTTTTGTTCTTCTTCTATTTTATATGCGACGTCTAATGGGAGGAACTTGATACAAAGAAAAGTAAAGTTTGGAAGAAGGCTATGGATGAATAAATGGAGCCCTTAGACAAAAATATGGTATGTGAGTTTGCCCAATTGCTTGTTAGAAGAAACTTCATTGGTTGTAATGGGAGTTGAAAGACGATTATATAAGGTAAAGTATTGAAGTACAAATCTTGTTGGTGGCAAAGGAATATTCCCAAGTGGAGGAAATTGATTTTGCTGAGATTTTATCTCATGTTTCTAGTTCAAATTCTACTAGATTTATTTTGATACTAGTCACTTGTTTTTACTTTCAAAGTAGAATAGATGGATTTGAGGACAACTTTCCCACAAGGATCTTGAAGAATAAATTTATGACATAACTAAAAAAAATTATGGTTAAGAGAAAGAAGGGCTTGGT
The DNA here is from genome assembly GCA_027924645.1 of Cunninghamia lanceolata. Taxonomy (NCBI): domain Eukaryota; kingdom Viridiplantae; phylum Streptophyta; class Pinopsida; order Cupressales; family Cupressaceae; genus Cunninghamia; species Cunninghamia lanceolata. The sequence continues at coordinate 656,645 of BSBN01000744.1, read as the reverse complement.
TTGTTGGTTAAACCCTTGGGATTTAGTTAGTAAAATTCATAAATGGCCTTCAATCATCGAATATTAAATAATACTCCTTATTTTCATTTCCACATCTATATTTTGAATTTTTATGCCCCCTCCTAGTATACAATTCCTATTAAAAAATACCCTCTTCTTACCATATATTCTAGTTATCTATTTCTTTAAGACATTTTTATACCCTTAAATTTATTTATACCCCTCTTATGGTCAAATGAACATTTCATTTTAACCACTATCACACCCAAATCAGATTGAAATTCTTAGAATGAATTTTATAGGATATTATAGATATTGTCGCAATAAATATTTTACTTTCATTCTATCATGTATCTCCTCATTATCCTTGACATATTAATAAGTTAGAGGATGAGGATTTTCTTGGAGTTGGTATTCACTACTAGCCAAGACCAATATGCCATCTCAAAACCAATATGCCATGACAACACCCAGAGCAGCCAAGACTCCCAACACATTTAAAAACATACATTTCTAACTCAAAACTTCAAGGAATACATAGAAGAATACCTTTAATTCTACCCAAATTGAAATGAAGAAATGCTTTATTTGCAAGGCATGACTAGATTCTAAAATAGAGTAGCAAGACAACAATGCTACACTAAATCCAAAAGTCAAATGCTCACAAAATATCCTTAGCCAACCACAAATCTTCCTTTCCACATCAATTCCAATGTGTGGGGTTTTCTTCTTCCCCAACAATCAGATTTTTAATCTCATACTTGAATGAATGGTTTTCCTCTTCTTCAAATAGCCTTTTATTTACCTTTTACCATCCTCTTCCTAAGTCCCACGAACACATAGAATTATTTAAAAAAATGACTTACTTTAGTTTAATAAATATTTCCCAACTAATCTTTATATAAATACAACATTAAAATATACAAAGCTTCCCAAGTAAGATTTAAATAAGACTATAAGAGCTCACAAAACGGATTAATAAAATCATTAACGTAAAGCCAATTTTGAAATACTTGAAATTACTTAATGAAATATAACATTCCATACTCCAAACAAAATTACTAAATATATCAAGCTCCCTTAATACACCTAAAATACCAATTAGCACAAATACTTAAAATGCCAATAATCTAATTAACTTAATAGCATTCTTGAACTAATTAATTAAAAATCTAAAAAAAACCCATTCACAAAACCACACAAATATAATGATTAAAATCACTGATATGACATACCAAAATAGACCACATAATAAATTAATGCCAAACCATAATAAAATACTGACAACCCATAACGGGATACCTCAACAACCAATACTTGAAAACCACACAACACTAGATAAGCAATCCAGATGTTACCATAGGGTAACCAGAAGGTAAACACATCACAGAATCACTGCACTAACCAAGTGCAATGGGCTAGGCTAGGGAACATTTGGCCTCTGACTATCTCTAGTAACCACCATTGGGAAATAAGAGTATGCTTAGGCATGTGAATCCAGGTGGAGTTGATACCCAGTATCTGCATCACTTTGAAACATATTACAAATATCTGCATATATATATATATATAAAATAGTGGAAGCACCAATGGACATCATGAAGAGGGTCATGACATCGTAAGCCTCTCAGATACAAGTGTTACAACATCATCCCTTTCCTATCCATAATAATACAAAAGAAATGATAATAGTATATAAACATATAAGCGCATAATCCAGCGTAATAAATAATTATGTCAACATCATAATAGTATCAGAATCCATCAAGGAAAAGCAACAACCAAAATGCAAACATGGGGTTGTTGCATCTGGCTCTTCCCCTTCCTATTGAGGTTAACATCAAATTTGGCTTCAAGATGTGGAGCCAAATGATAGATTATGAATGGATTTTTTTCAGGTGCAGATAGTGTTATGAGATAGGACACATAGCAGAGAAGTGTTCAAAATCTTCTACTACAACTAATTCTTGAAGGGAAGCTACTTAGTGGAGAGGGACAAATCTCAATCATCAACATATTTTTCCTCTTACACAGGCATGTGTTGACGCCGATGTCCTAGTAAAATCTAATTTTCCCAACAAGATGTAGCCATCAATTGTTGCCTCAACAATGTCACAAAGGGTGGTGTCCTCTCCAATATCTACAAAGGTAGTAGATGAGATCAATGCTTGTACCAATTCAAAGATGGCCAATTTGATTTCTAGCAATGCTAAGGTGACAAATGCTCCTACTAATTTAGTGAAGGCTAATTTTGTTGGAGTTCAAAGCTTGATAGTGTGGCACCATGTAGAGTTAATCCAAATTTGGTTGGGTGTTGTCTATCCTCAAGCACTCAATATCTATGTAAGGACAATGCTAATGATTGGATCTTGTTTAAGAGGGGGAAGAAGGCTAAATCTATAAATGGGTTTATGATGACTCTGTGTTCACATGACAAACTGGGATGACATGATTCACAAACAAAATTGTCATAATGGATGGGAGGGTAGGATCATTTTTCTTTAGGCTAATTCGAGGGACTCCCCTATTTCCGAGTCTCCTTTGTTTTATAGGATTTTTTTCGTGTTTACAGGGTTACTGATTATATACCCTAGTAGTGATAGGGATAAGATGGTTTTCTTTGAATTGGGAGATAGATTGACTATTATTGATGTAGCTCCCATTGGTAGGTTGAGATGTATATATTCAAACTCTGTTAATTTTGGTTAAATTTAATATAAAGGGAGTAGTCCCCATGGCTACAATTTACAGATAAAAAATTATATATTAATAATAGAATGTATATTAAATTAGTAAATATATTTATATTTATGTTTTTGATAAAGTCAACTAGAAAAGAAGGTCCAGATCCCTTTACAAAACAATACAAAGGGTAAAACAAAAGCCTCAAAAAGGCTGAGAACAACACATTGACAACACCACCAACAACAACAAAAGGTTGAGATTAGCTTTCCTTTCTTTTTTTTCTCCTCTTTGGACAATTCTATAAGGTCTGTTAGGGTGCTCAAAGCTAAGAATGCCAACTACCCTCTTATTCCTATTCACCAAGGTCTTATTTTGAGGTTGTATCACTTCCATCTAGCTTTGTGTGCACCCAAGCAAATCCAAGTCAAGATTCTAGAGGACCCACACCTAAGTACTTCCCATGGGGGTTATGGGAAAGTGAAAACTTGCATTGGGACCCCTAAGATTAAGGGTGGCTCCCATGTGGTGGAAGAGAACTCTGTTGAAACCACTATTACTGTTAAAAACATGAAACAAAAGCACACCACCTCGGCAGTTGAAAGGAAGAATGCCAAAAGGAATAGGGTGGAGGTTGAGAAAATGGAGACTACATTGAAGAAAAAACACAAGGAAGGTAAGGGGGTTTTTTCTATGGAAGCACCTGTGAAGATTGTGGAAGTGGATACTGGGCTAGAACTGAAGGATAGCAATGAAGGTGGAGAGACTGCTCCTTCGAGCATTCATTGCTCTAAATGGATTGCTGGGAAACCGTTGGTGAACACTCAGGGTGTGGAGGTTTCTGATGATTCTGAGTTTGTAGAAGAGACAGTTGAGGAAGGTGGAGATGAAACCCCCACGGAGTAAGTGTATGAAGTTGAGGGCACTAGTCACTTTGCCTCGATGAATGAATACGGGGGGCAAGAGGATACTACGAGGGCTACTACTGGCTGAATCAGAGGGAAGGAAGCTATGGATCAAGTTAAAAAGGGGAGATGTGCTTAGTGTGACAAGAACATAGAGGATATTTAGAGCATCTAGAAGAGGATGCATATGATGTAGAAAAAGTGGAAGGTGATGGCTAAATTTGCAACCAAGGCATTGCACCGGGCTGCCTCCATATTCGTTGTGGTTAAGGACATGGATGATAAGGTTAAGAAGATGGGAATTGATAGCTTGGGTGACTACAAGGAGATGGTGGATTTCCTTGCTAACTTTGGGGCGACTGACAACCCTTAGTTCTCTGCTTCTGGTGTCTTTTGTGGTTTTGTTGTATCATGGTTTTTGGTTAGTTGTTTTTGGGACTGTTGTTTATGAGTTGTTAATCTATTGTTTCTGGCTTGTTAAAGGCCTGTTGCCATAGGGGTTGTTTTGTTATCAGGATTTGGACCCTCTTTTACAGCTGAACTAATAAAAAACAACAAAAGACTAAATAATTGCATACATTGACCTAGCAAGCCAGACACCATTGGCCCGAGTGTGGGCATGAGAAACATGCTTTGGAAGACCTCTCTTCCATCCTTGGACAACAGTCCAAAACCATCATTATCTTCATCTACATAAATAAGAGACGTGGGATGTGAAACTCTCACCAAATCATCAGAAGTGGGCAAAGCCTGGGGAGAGGAAGAAGCTATCACAATAGCAACAGCGCCAACAATAGATGGTGCACCTACATCACTAGTCCCTTTCTTAGACTATGTACCTACATCAATAGTCCCTTTCATAGACATCTCCCCAACCATAAAAACAATAGGGGAGGTCTCAACAATAGTCCTATCAACATAAACACCCCTATCATGGGTGGTGCACCAATGGTAGAAAAAAAACTAATAGTAGAACCCTGTGTCATAGTCAGCATATTAACAGAAGAATAGTTCCTAGCAATAGGCAGTGTCCCAATAGTAGACTAAATATGCAAACTAGTAATAACCAGCTCATTGGCAAGAAGAGGAATATCAGATTGAACCTCAGGTTGGGGAGCCATAGTGGAGGGAGAGGTAGGAGGTGAAGCCACTAGAGGAATAGTGAAATCCTTGAGCTGAATATCTTGCCACCATGAAGTGAAATGAGATTTGGGCTTAGAGCGCACACACTACTTAGACAAATGACCAGTGCCAAAGAAACATTGACAATGAAATAGAATACCCTGTAGTCCAAAATTTGGCACCATTGATGATCTGCAACATTGAAGATAATCTCAGTAGGAAGTGCCTTAGTCAAATCTAGATCCACAAGAATCTGAGCATAATTTGTATCTGTAAACTATAAAGTAACAGGATCAGTCATAATAAACCACCCAAGAGATATCCCAATTGCAGAATAGCAAGAATCATGCCAAAACTGGAGAGGGAGGTTAGGAAGCCTAACCCAGATGGTAAAAAGATTCAAAGAATCAATTACTGGATTGAAAAGAGGAAACCAAGGATGAAGCAATAGTGGATGTTGGCCCCATAACCCAAATAGAACCATTAAACACATCATTTCGGTCTGCAATATCATCAAATGTAACAATAAAGAAACCCTAGCACATGGGTAGATTTTGATGCTACCATTAGTATTTATATCTATGTTATATTATAATAAAATGACATTAATATATATTTCTGTCTAAATATTAAATATTGAAATATTATACTGATGGAAATATTAATATATTATATTTTTTTATGGATAAGTAGTTTCCCATATGACATTAATATATTATAATTTAATGGATAAAATAAGTACATATAAGACTACATAGTGGAAACATAGAAGAAAAATAATTATTTATGCCAGAGGGACATTAGCCCTTCTAACAGTTTTGTAGAATGCTTCACTTGGGAGGCAGACAATAAGTCTTCATATTGACCAATTCTATATGTGAATGTCTCCATATTGTGTTTACAAATGCCCTCATTAAAGATTGTCAAAGCCTATCCCATAACACTATTCTTCCTATTGACCATAGTAGCATTGAAGACTCTGGCCATAAGTCCACATTTGGGGAGCTTATTGAAGTTTGAAATCACTGTGGTGGTAGCTTGGTACATATAATCTTTGATGTATCTGTTAGCCATAACCTTCGCACTGTTCATCCTTCTTAGTAAAAGGACCTAATTCATCAGGAATTCTTTGTAGAGGGCCCCATCATGGATGTGATCATTTTAGAAAACTTTGAAACTTATGACCTTGTAGATTGCATTCACGATATCATTAGAGTCAGTCGTGAAGAGACATTTTATCTACTCTATTAGCATCTCATTATCCTCCTCAACTTTCCTCTCATCATCTTCTCCTTCTTCCGCATCAAGTTCCTCCTCTTCCTCCAAGCCATCAGGGTCCTCCTCCTATGGACACTTGCAGACACACTCAATGATCATTTGGTTTTCCATTGCTTTAGCAAGTTGTGTCCAAACTTCTACTATAAATAGCCTGAGGTAGGGAGATCAGTTAAAAGGCATTTTCCTTTAGGATTTGATACACAAGTCTACCTTGGTAAAAAGTTGCCAAAGCTAGGAAAATAAAAAATATAATAAATCCTTGGTAATTCTTGGCTGGATTTGTAGATTGGTCTTTTTGTTCATAGCACTAAATATGTTTTCAGAGATATCAAATCTTATTCAGCTATATCATGTCTTCTTGTGTTCACATGTCGCAGGTTAACCGTGAACTAGATGATTTAAGGTCCTTTCCTATTTTAATTTTCAAGCTCTCAAATTCTTAATATGGCATGTGACTATGAATGTTGGGAATGTGAAGATTATTCTGTCCCTCAAACCATATGTTTTGTGGGGAGTACTGGTCTTAAATTTGTATGATTTTTTCATTGTAGATCTGACTGAAACATAGGTTGGATTCCTCTGGACTCTTTGGCACCTTAGAACACCAAAGATGGGGTTGTTGATGTGATGTCCCATCATGCAACCCTGGAGAGTTAGGCTAATAGGTGCTAAAATTATAGAAATATTTTTTTTTGAAGCAAGTAAATGCATTTACAATAGATAAAATTAACACCATTCACAACATTTGAATAAAATGAATAGCTCACATCTCTAAGGACATAACTGCATCAGATAAACATAAATCTATAACAATACAAGTAATATGATGATACAACAAAGAGGATTACATCATTCATTTGCAAATATGAATAGTTACAAAAGTTTGAGTACAATATTAAGAGATTATAGTGTTCAATACTGATCACCTCAGGTTACAATATACAACAAGATTTATACAATTTTGAAAGTAAAAAATAGCTCTACGGATGCAAGTACAAATTAGGTACTGGAAACACTTCTGCATTGACCATGAACCAGATCGACCAACAAAACCAATGGATTAACCTCTTCCACCCAACCATGTGGAACCCTGAGGTCCACCCCCTGAGCTAGGAGATAACAATGAGGCTCCACTAAGTCAAAGGGTGCAAGCAAGTATATACAGAATTGACATAGACAACTCAGATCATCAAGACTACACAAATCATCAAGACAACTCAAATCATCAAGACAAGATAACACTCCAGAGGCAACAACAAAAGATAAAGATGAAGTAACTAGACTGCAGTAGGGAGAGTGTCATCGCATGGTCCTAGCATGGGTTATCCAAGCTATCTCTAACTAGAAACTAGCCTCCATCTATGGTTACCCTAGCAACCCTCTCTAGGCACTGGCCTCATAGGGTGATACATGCAGAGATGACACATCCTCTCATGGAGACAAGGAGGTTGACCTTGCCAACCAGGCCTTCTCATCCCATCCTTAGCCTGTGAGAGCACTCAAGGCATGGGTGAGGCATCTTACTTATCTTGTTGTGTGAATTACTACCCAACCCACCTAGATAAATTATTAAGTTATCACTTGATTACAACTTCCATGGGGTTACCCAAGAAGCCACTTTGGGCACCGGCCCCACCATGAAAGCCACTCTCCTACATGCAACTAGCAACCCCTAACCAACATTTAGAAACCAATAACATGCATGGAAGAGAGAGACTGCAAGGCATCAATCCTCTTGCATATCGATACATCACAAAGTTAAATACAAAACCAAAACTCAACAATAATCTTTCCCTTATCCAACTGAAAATCTCATAACAAATGAAAACATTAAAATGACATGTCACAATGTTGCTTAGGAAGATGAACTAAACCTTTGGAGTTGGGTAACTTGAACCACATTACTGCTATTCATATATCCATTTCCTGATATATAAATCAAAGGTTTAAAAGACTTGATCCATAACAACCATGACACCCCACTTAGAACCAAAATAACTATGTGACTCAGAACGAGGAGAAATACAATAACTCAATTCCTCAATTACTACAAGACAATAATAACTAACAATGGCATTACAAACATGACCATAAAGCCATAACATAGGTCAAGCAATCTAATTGAGTTTTATTCCTTTATTATTTCCTAACAACACTAAGCTACTATTCAAATAGCTAACTATGATAAAATAACCCTCATTTAATTTAAAAGACAAGTATAAACACTCTAAAACAACAGTCTTATTCCCTAAACCAAGCATCACAAGATTATCATAATATTTAAATTTATAATAGACCTCTAGAAAGTTGAAATGAATTAATTAAGATAATAAATTACATTACTTCCTTAATAATAGTAATCTTATGCAAGAAAGATTTATTAGATTTTCTTAAACAAAGCATTGATAGCTAAATTTTAATACCTTGATTTATAAGATAAAAATACCAACTGTAAGGTTTAGATACCTACATAAGTAAGTAGTGACAATTTCTAAAAATACGACTACATTCTATTAATAGAAGCAGTTAATAGTTTACTCATGTCCTTAGTTTTAAAACAGAATATAGAAACTTATACAATGATGATCAAAATAGAATATAACTCTTTCATTCACACAATGGTTGTCAAAATTCTAAAATATCCTATACTAATTACATAGGAATTATAATTAGCTCAACATAGCATCAACTCAAGAAACTCATTCTTCATATTTTAGAAACTATCATTTATCTAACCTATCTCCAACATATACATCTATTACCATTACTTCCTAAGTCTCTTAAGACACTAGGATAACTATTATTTATTCAAATGAACTAGTATAAATTTTAACTAGAAAGATAAATATTACTAAAATAATCATCAGCATTAAGAGTTAATAAATATCCTAATAATAATATATACTAATCAATTCTAGGCTTATAAATCCATCTAATATTTGTTTAACCAATACCATAATAATTCAATTCACAATAAATCTCTAATTTATTATTTATTTATTAGAAAAAACAATGAATATTACTAAATCATAACTAAACAAATTTATATTTAGCGAGATAAAATGAGTATAACTAAAATTTAATTCAATATATCTAATTCTAGAATTGTAATACCATTATAACCTATTAATATTCTAATTTAATTCACTTAAAATACATACATCTACTAATTAAATTCTATTCTTAATAAAATATTTCGAATCTATTCTAACACATAAATGAGTTCACCACATTTTATTCCTAAAACGTTGATAAAAAATCTAGTTAACAATTTACAAACTTAAAGTGATATTCACTTAAGCAATATTTACTAAACATCCATGGAGTATCTAATAGCAATTTTTCAAATAAACTTATTTGCCAAGCCTCCTACTCTATTTTAATAAATTATTCTATAGGATAAAATATTACAAATCTACAATTTATACTAATCAATAGTTTCACAATTGTTAACTAAATAATAATCATTTAGGCAAGTTTATTAAACATTCATTTAACAATTTGCATCTACTAAATCAACTTTATTCTAATAAAAATTAATTTAAAATATTGCAAGTCTATCCTAATATTTTATGAGATATACTCATATTAACTTTATCACTATTGTCATGAGTTTGACTAAAAGAAACTCAAATTCAAAGCAAGATTTATTAGTTGCTCAATGAGTTTCAAATAGAAGTTTTCTAAATCTTATATTTCATTTGCATGCTTTCTAAATTGATTCTATTTCTAATAAACTATTCAATATATTGATAATGAATGTTTCTCAAAAATCATTACTTGAAAATAATTCAAAGGAATAATGGCTTGCAAAGGAGAAATTATGGAAAAGAGAATCCAAAGAGAAGAAAAATTTGGAAGAAGACTTCTAAGGTTTTGAACAACAATGGAGAATGATTTACCAGAAGAGAGCCATGAGAGTAAAAAGGTAATACAGATTTCAGGATGAATCCAATAAATTTTAAAGATTCAAGAATTTAAGAGAGATGCTAGAGGTTTTCAAGATGTCTTGCAGAGGAGGAATAAATTGTAGATTTAGGAAGAAATCTAACCCCAAGAATTACTAATCATAGGCAAGACAAATTTTATTATGTTTATTTCTTTATTGATTTTAATTGCAAAGGCAGGATCGATCCAAACAACAGATTTAAATCTTCTTTTGGTGCAGAAATATGATGGAATGAACACCAAAATCAGCAATCTAAACCATTATCATCAGGTAGGAAAAATTTATAGAAGGAAAAAGAATGATGACAGCCAAAGATTCGACCCAAGGAGAACGGACCTCAAGCAAGATTCAAATATTATTTTTATTGATTGATAAGGCCCCCACAAATGTTGTATTGCAACTTCAACAAAGGCTTAGAAGTTCATTATTTTTTTCCTAGAGATTACCCAGGCCTTTCCTTGCTCATGCCGTCAACACTAGGTTTTTTTCTAACATTGATTTTAGTCATAGTTTTGAGGAATAAAGAGAGAAGGAAATTTTTTGAATGATATCTCTGGCACTAACAATTTCTTAGAGCCATCATTGGTCAAAATTATCATTTTCTGGCAATGGATTTAGAGAAGCAAATGCTGGGTAAGCAGTTTGACAGTATTGAGAGAAGCAAGATAGATAAACATGTGGAAAAAAGATTTCAATAGGGCAATTTCTCATAGTTTTAGTTGGCGACAAGAAGACAAGAGTTCCACTGCTTTAAAGAGACAGATTCAAGAAATCCAACAGAGAACACAATCTTATTTTTATCAAATTTGTACAAAATACAAGTTGACATACCTAAACTTCCTTCCAAGCTTTAAAATACTTCAGCTCCCAAATTATTTAGCTTCCGTGAAATTTTTTTCCAAATTTCTATCTCTCTTTCTTAGAAAGACTTTTTTCAATATAACCCCCCAAAAATAAAAATAGGCAAACTCCATTAAGTTTCCCCTACTCCCAAAATCCATTACAGAAAATCCCACTAACTCCCTAAAAATGGAAAACAATTAAATTTACTTTCCAGAGAGATTCTCCAAGTCAAGAATCTCATACAACAACTCACATGAATTAAATTATTAACTAATATTATTTTACTAATTACCATATATTATTTTAACAATATTAAATACTTATGACTCATATTCTATTAAAACATTAAAATAATGAATTTAATCAATATTAAAATTTACTTAAATAATATTCTAAATTTTCTTAATAATTTACAACTAAAATATTGTTATATTTGACATATTAATAACATTATTATTATAAAAATAAATTCATTAATGCATTTCCAAAATACACATAGGCTTAACTAAACAAAACTCGGCAATAACTCCACATTCGACATGACGACCAACAACCTGAGGTAAGGACCAAAGAGTAACATCTCAACTCATGACCACAAACTGAAGACTGAAACTGACCTAGGGGAAACCTCATGTTATCTCCCATCAACATTATCCATTGGTGCAAGGGCACACTCAGACCTGCTAAAATAGGTGGAGTCGATGCCTGGTACCTGCAACCTGCATGAAAATGATAGGTTGCATATGAACAAATGCATATATATCAAACATACACAGAGTTAAAGAATTGTAGTGTAGTAGGGTGCTCGAAATGAGTAGTACTACACCGTTCCTGCTCTCAAGCATAACAATAAACTGTAATCTCAATAATGTCATCATACTAGTCCATCATGATCATAATAATCATAAACCCTAAGTCTAATACTCAAATGTCTCAAACTGTCAAAGTGCAACAACTGTCACAAGCCAACATTGAGGGGCATTACAGTTGAATCCCCTAGTGAACTTTTTTTAGTATGTGTCTTTTGGCACCTCAACTTGGGTGACCCTAAGAAAATCAAAGATTTTCATATTTATGATATGGTTGCCAGTCTCATGTGACATTGCTGCGGTTCTAGATGTTTAGTTGTTCCCTAAACCCTCAATTGAATGCTTTATAATCTTCTCCTTTAATCAATCTAGATTTTTTTCAGATATCTCATTTGCACTTGTGGTTTGAGGGTTGATGGGTGACAAGATTAAATTCTCACCTTTTTTATGGATGTGAGATGGTATCTCCAAGTTTGGTGGTCTGGCTAAACATACCACTTGAGTATCGATGGCTTCCCCTTCCTGAAAAGTGGGTGTTCCCCGATTCATGGAAGCTTGTGTTTCTCTAACCTTGGTAGTGTCACATTGTGGCTCAATTGATCCTTCTTTCCTATCTGTGGCTCTTTTCTTAGGGCACCGATCTTTTGAGTGCCTATGGCTATGGTAGTTGAGGCATGAGAAATATTTTTCCTCTATCTCCAACTTTTGAATCATTTTGTAATCCTAAGTTTGTAGAACGACTTCTGCTGGGATTTTGTAAATGGCTACCACTTTAATTCTTGTAAACAAGAATGAGTCACTACCAAATAATTCTTTGTCTATGGCTAACATTGTGCCAAGAGAGTTATTGATTTTAAGCAAACATTCCTTTGCCCAACGCTCTGATTGCAAATTATATAAACAAATTCATTTTGGCTCTTCATAAGGATCGCATTTGGTTGGGTTGAAGTTTGGTATCCACTTCCTCATGTATAGTGGAGAACCATTTCTGTACCAATTCTTCCCCTTTAGAATCAGGTCTCGATCGATAGGAGAGATGAATACTGCAACAAAAAAAACCTTTAGGGAGAAATATAATTATACATGGTAGATGCAAAATTTCCTCCGCCCAAATCTTGATTTTGCTTATATTGAGTTTGAGACTGATAATTTGGCATATTAGGACTATTTCTAAAAGTGCTTCTCTCTCCTTTCTACTTTTCTGTGAAATGTCAACACTAATGTGTAGGGGTTTGACATAATTATTATTGGGTGGATACACCCCGCACTCTCCTTCCTTAGTTGCTTCACGCTGAATGTCTACCTCAAGAAATCACTCCTCACTCTGCTTCATTTTTCTTATTTTTCTAAATATTAATATGAATATTACATAATATAATATATTAATGTTTAATTTTTATTTATTGTATATATTAATTATAAATTCTTATTTTAAATATCAATAGAATAATATAATTAATAATGGGTAAGTGCAAAAAGTTGGGGGGCCAAAAAGTGGCCAATTTTTTTTCAAAAAAAATTAATACATAATGCAAGCACATTATAATGCGCTCACATTATGGTTTGGTAATGATGAGCCTAAGGCTTGGCAAAACCAAACCATAATGTGAGCACGTTATGACTAATTATATATAAAAAAAAGAGCATTTCTTCTCATTTCATTTCTTTATTTTCCTCTACACCTGTGGCGCACAAACCCTAAGAAGCAAGATCACTTTTTTCAAGGCTTGATTCAACACCAAAATATTACTGATTCATCACCAAAATGCCACCACAACGTCGAGCGGGCCAAAGGAGTGAGTTTTATTTATTTTTTTGTTTGAATTTGTTTCTAAATAGGTAGGTTTGAGTTGATTTTTGATGTAAATTTCATTAATTGTTAGGAAATGTTAATGCACCTCCTCCTCCTCCTCCTCATCCTCCTCAAAATCCACAATATCCTAAAGAGGAAATACCTAACGAAGAACAACCCGAACAACAAACTCATCCATCCATTCCTTGACATGCCCCTGGAACACAAGAAAATCTAATGGGGCAAATTGAAAATAATAAAAAATAAATTAAAGACATAATTGCAAGGTTGAAAGATCCTTCCACTTCAACCTTGCATAGGTCCATGCTTTCTCAATCTCTTGAATCTATGTTATCAAATGTAGATTCAATTAGCAAGCAAATATCTAGTTGGTCAGATAAGAGGAGAGAGTTTAGAGAGTATTATGCAGACAAGCTATCATATGAAGATGTGAAAAAGTTACAAATTACAAAATTGGACTTGTGTTCCATTTTCACAAACCCACAAACAAATCAACCTCCACCCATTACATGCAAGAGGTTCCCTATCCATTGGTGCAACAACCAAGCGATAAGGGACAATTTTGAGTAGAGGTGACCTGGATGGTTTTTGACCATCCTCCATGCAATAATAATGAGGTCCCGCAATAATTTTTGAGGAAACTCTACTGCGAGTTTGTCCTTAATAAAGTGCCAAACTATTTTGATATGCAGGACTTCTAGGGTAGAGGTGGGGGGTCAGTACAAGATAGACCAGGGGCACGTGTTGACCCATAGTGGCTAGTGAGACGAGCAATCAATAGACTAGCCCATGAGCATGTTTCTATCCATTCCATTTTGAAGGAGAGTATTGAGGTCGATAGCCTTCAGTCCATTAGTGCCTTGACCTAGAGCATCATAGAGCATGCCAGTCCTGCAGCACATCATGGGTTGGGAGATAGTGCGAGGAGTAGGGTCCCACCCCATGCTTGTCAAACTTGTGGGTCAGCCTGTGGTTATGACCCCATGGATAGTCAGGATGCAGGTACATAGGCTACATCTACAACTGAGCAAATGGTGATAGTAGCTATTGTTATTCAAGTATCACCTAAACCTCATTTTGGAACTAAAAGATAAAAGTTGTATTTAAAATAAAAATGAATCATCATGTTGAACATAAAATATTCATATTCTTTATGAGTTGCTCAATTGAAAATATTCAAATGAGTATGCTTATCCATATTCTTCATGAGTTGGTCAATTGAAAATATTTCTTAATTTCTTGTTATTATACCATAGGGGGATGCAAAGAGTATGTTTGTTGTTTTGAATAAGATAGTCAAAATCATATGCTCATGAGCACCTGATGACCATTGTGGTTATTAAATGTAATTCCTCTTACATATAAGGTGAGGTTATGAGATTACATTGAGTCTTACCTAATTTTAGTATGCAACATAACATTGGGGCTATAGGCTTCCATAAGTCATCAACAATCAAAGTTCAAGGTTGTCATTGAAGTCAAAGGGTCATGGTTGTTTGTCATTGATGTCAAGGTCGATGCCATGATGTTGATAAAGTGATACAGTGATTCAAGGTAGGTGACAGTCATGAGGTGCATGATGTTGTGAATATGATTTTCATGATAAGGTCTCTCAATTTATGTTGATGCTGCATAAGACAAACATGGTTCATATGATGCAAGGTTCATGTTCATGGTGGATGTGGTTTTGTCCATGCAAGGTTTTGTTGTAAATATGGTTTTCATGATAAGGTCTATCTTGAAAGGTTGATATGATGCAAGGTTCATATTCATGGTGGATGTGGTTTTGTTCTTGCAATAAGAAGTTAGAGAAGACACAAGCTTTCATAATCATAATCTTATTGATAGTTAAGGTTTGCATATTAGGCATTAAACCCTAAAAAGAATCTACTTTTCTTAAGACTTTAAAACCCTCAATTGCTCGTCGTGTGTAAAGTGCACTTTTGTTTTAATTTAATATTAACTTATAATCAGAAGTTAGTATCACTTAAATCAACCTACTAAAGGGTCTTTAAGTCATTAGTTCACCAGCCCTTCAACCTAACTCAACCAGTGTCTTTGGTAAACTCTCATAAGCTCGAGCGCCATATCATAAACAAAGGTCATATTTAATTGATGAGGGTGGGAAAAAGGATTGGAAGGTCAGTATTTAAAAGGAATTTGGAATACACACAATCATCTCCATGGGGTTGAATTTGATGGGCGTGCCTTTATAAAAGGCTAAAAGACAACTTTATGCAGGATATCATGGTATTTGTAGTATTTGAATATTGAAGACTAGTTAGTGTTTGTAGCTCGGACTATTTTGGCATGTTTGGGTATGAAGCAGGACCATGCCTAGCCTAAACATACACATATAGACATGTTGGAATTGTTGGTTTGGCCGCATGAGGAGAAGAACAAAAGTTACACCCCTTTGCAACTTTACACTGCCTCCTTTTTATGATTTTTGGGGGAGCAGAAAAACTTTCACCATGGGCAAACGCCTTAGAGATATAAAAAACTGAGAGAGGTTATTGTAGAGGGGTGCTACATGATCATGTTGCCTTTGACAGAATGTATCTAAGTGACACAGTTTCTGAGTAACAACTCGTCAAAGATTGCTACCTTTTTGCACTTTGGACTCTTCAGGGATATCGCCGATATAATGTAGCTTGGACTGTTTCGGCATGTTTGGGTACAAAACAGGACCATGCCTAGCCTAAACATACCCATCTAGACACATTGGAACTATTAGTTTGGCCACACAAGGAGAAGAACAAAAGTTACACCCCTTTGCAACTTTACACTGCCTCCTTCTAATGATTTTTGGGATAGCAGAAAACCTTTCACCATGGGAAAATGCCTTAGAGATATAAAAACCTGAGAGAGGTTATTGTAGAGGGACCCTATGTGATCACTTTTACTTAGACATAATGTATCTAAGTGACACGGTTTTTGAATAATAGATTGTCAAAGATTGCTGCCTTTTTGCACTTTGGACTCTTCAGGGATATCATCGGTACAATGTAGCTTGGACTGTTTCAGCATGTTTGGGTGCAAAAAAGGACCATGCCTAGCCTAAACATACCCATCCAGACATGTTCAAATTGTCAGTTTGGCCACACGAGGAGAAGAATAAAAGTTACACCCTTTTGCAACTTTACACTGCCTCCTAACAATTTTTGGGGCAGCAGAAAACCTTTCACCACAGGTAAACACCTCAGAGATATAAAAAATTGAGAGAGGTTATTGTATAGGGACTCTACATGATCGCATTCCTTAGACGGAATGTTTCTAAGTTACGCAATTTTTGAGTAACATCTCATCAAAGATTGCTGCCTTTTTGCACTTTGGACTCTTCAGGGATATCGTTGGTACAATGTAGCTCAGACTGTTTCGACATGTTTGAGTGAAAAATGGGACCATGCCTAGTGTAAATGTACCCATCCAAATGCATTGGAATAGTTAATTTGGTCGCATCAAGAGCAGGATGAAAGTTACACCCCTTTACAACTTTACATTACCTCTTGACGATTTTTGGGGCAGTAGAAAACCTTTCACCACGGGCAAATGCCTCAAAGATATAAAAAAATGAGAGAGGTTATTGTAGAGGGAACCTACATGATCATGTTATCTTAGACAGAATGTTTCTAAGTGACACAATTTTTTAGTAACATCTCATCAAAGATTGCTACCTTTTTGCACTTTGGATTCTTCAAGGATATTATCGGTACAATGTAGCTCAGACTGTTTCGACATGTTTGGATAAAAAGTAGGACCATGCCTAGCATAAATCTACCCATCTATACACATTGGAAAAGTCAGTTTGGTCGCATCAGGAGCAAGACAAAAGTTACACCCCTTTGCAACTTTACACTACCTCCTAACAACTTTTGGGGCAGCAGAAAACCATTCACCATGGGTAAATGCCTTAGAGATATAAAAAACTCAGGAGGTTATTGTAGAGGAACCCTACATGATTGCATTGCCTTAGACAGAATGTTTCTAAGTGACACGGTTTTTGAGTAACATCTCATTAAAGATTGCTACTTTTTTACACGTTGGACTCTTTAGGGATATCATCGGTACAATGTATCTTGGACTGTTTTGACATGTCTGCATGAAAAATAGGACCATGCCTAGCATAAACATATCCATTTAGATGCTTTGGAATAGTCAGTATAGTCACATTAGGAGCAGGACAAAAGTTACACCCCTTTGCAACTTTACGCTGCCTCCTTCGGACAATTTTTGGGGCAGCATAAAACCTTTCACCACAGGTAAATCCCTCAGAGATATAAAAAACTGAGAGAGGTTATTGTAGAGGTACTCTACATGATCATGTTTCCTCAGACATAATGTTTCTAAGTGACACAATTTTTGAGTAACATCTTGTCAAAGATTGCTACCTTTTTGCACTTTGGACTCTTCAGGGATATCGTCAGTACAATGTAGCTCAGACTGTTTCGACATGTTTGGGTTAAAAATAGGTCCATGCCTAGTGTAAATGTACCCATCCAGATGCGTTGGAATAGTCAGTTTGGTCGCATCAAGAGCAAAATGAAAGTTACACCCCTTTGCAACTTTACACAGCCTCCTTTTGATGATTTTTGGGGCAGCAGAAAACCTTTCACCTCGGGCAAATGCCTCAGAGATATAAAAAACTGAGAGAGGTTATTGTAGAGACACTCTATGAGATTGCATTGCCTTAGACTGAATTTTTCTAAGTGACATGGTTTTTGAGTAACATCTCGTCAAAGATTGCTGCCTTTTTGTGCTTTGGACCCTTTAGGGATATCGTCAGTACAATGTAGGTCAGACTATTTCGACATGTTTGGGTGAAAAAAAAACCATGCCTAGCCTAAATGTACCCATCTAGATGTGTTGGAACTATCAGTTTGGTCACATCAGGAGCAGGACACCAAAAATGTAAAAGGTGCTTTGTGCGACTTGACAACATTGACACTTTTTTACAATACGACTCAAAGACTCAACCTAACCCTAAATGACTCAAAGTGACTTAAAAACAAATGAAATTGTCTTACAAGACCTTATTACATACAATTGACTCAATCAAAACAAAATTTCATTTTTTGACCCCTCTTGGAGGCATAACAACCTAGTTTCCCCTGCACCATTAGTGGAACTAAAGTTGATAAAGTTTTCCTATTTTAAGCATAACATGATGATGTAAAAATGTGTATATGTGTAAAAATGCAGCAGGAAATAGAAAAAGACAAACCTTACAAATTAATGTGCATACTTACAACTCAATGTAACATGACTTTACAAAAT
The DNA here is from genome assembly GCA_027924645.1 of Cunninghamia lanceolata. Classification (NCBI taxonomy): domain Eukaryota; kingdom Viridiplantae; phylum Streptophyta; class Pinopsida; order Cupressales; family Cupressaceae; genus Cunninghamia; species Cunninghamia lanceolata. Next base: position 637,967 of record BSBN01000744.1, on the reverse strand, counting down.
CAATATGAATACTTACAAATTAATCCAATGAACCATTCAGGTCTGCTCTACTCTTTATTGTGTCAAGTATTGCTTCATGGTTAGACTCACGCACCATCCACAAGATTTTGTTCAAAGGTCTCCCCAATACTGTATCAAATGAACATTGGATGCCACGACAAGGTTCGACTAATAAAGAATCTTCCGATGCCTATCAAAGTCATGAAATAGCTAAACATTAACACTCTTATGTGGGTACCTTATAAGCCATGTTCCAGTAATAACCATTGAGCCTGTAGGGTATTCAATATTTCCTCCATCTATAACTGGGGCCTCCAATTTCTTTTTGGCGTCAACACAATGACATAAGTAATAATATGGTCCCTCTTCATTATCTTCATCTATAATAACTACATATACATGCCCTACATTGATATGTGAAGCAAATTAGATGAAATTAGTCAACATTACAAAAACACTACAAAGTAAGATGACATTAGGAATTTCAAAAACTATGCAAATAGATATATTACCTAGTTGAACTAGATCTGATATGTGGTTAAAGTCAACTGATGATTCCATCTGTGTTAGTTCCAGTGTTGTCAGGGGTCGATACGTGTCAAGTGGACTAAGATAACTTAACTGTCATTCGTCAATCCACTCCTTTGACTCGCACTCATCCCAGGCTTGAATTGTATAGGAAGAACAAAAGAATGACATCTTTCGCGTATGGATACTCCATGAACCTACAATTGAGCTTCTGAAACAGTGCATTTCACTTGATCCTGTTAGTGTAGAATAGTCCTCATATGGTGCAATGTTAGTATCATCTATCAACCAAAAAAATCTATGAATTGAAGACTTACCTTCATTACCTGGACCCATGGAAGCATTACACCACTCGACAATTAATTTTGCATCTGTCAACTTTGCATTGTCTTTATACTTTAACTCTTCTCCTGCTATGGCTCTTTTCATACATGCTCCTGCACCATCATGCTCCCCCTCTCCATGCCCGGCCTCACAAAAGTTCCACATATGCCGAATACCTGTAAAATTATGCCTCCTACTCAGCCAATAGAAATTCTGTGAGTTCTTGAATTGTGATGCACAGTTATCTGACCATATGATATGTTGATTGAGCGATATGCTCCTTCTAGCCAAATCATTGTAGAACACCTGAAAGCAACCTTGTACGAACTCCGTAAAATGCATACAATCATCACTAATATAGAAATTATTCTCCCTTATGATCTTTCTGTCATCCTCTATACTATCATTCACATGAATGAATGCGATGTGTACAAATATATAAACCTGTGTGGAGTTGTAATATTGTGATTGTACCTCACGATGTGGCTGTAGACTATAGTTCACTGCAAATTTGATGAATGAAACAATACTACCAACCAAAAATGTGTCCTTGCATAACTTGAATTGCAAGTCCAACCATCGAGCTCTATGGGCATGTCTTGCATAGTCATACACTATGCTGTCACAAAATATAGGCATAAACTAATACACTAGAATGTTTTCAATAACCAATTCACACCTTTTTGCTTCTTTACCATCTTTTGTATTGTATGCCACTATTTTATACTTGCCAAACTCTACTAGTTTGTTTCTAACCACATTTGTTCTTTTCATATGTTCACATATTGGCAAATGTTGCAAGCCACCGCAACGATGACATGTGCCATCTAAGCATAATTTCTTGTAGAATATTTAACCTTCCTCTCTTTCACATAAAATTCTTGATATGAAGTCTCTTGAATATGTTTGTGGGGCATGTATGGCACAACCCTGCAAAACATTATTAGTATGCATATCTAAACATATAGACCTATAAACATCAAAATGGTTAGAAAATTCAATATGTAATCTACAACAACAAGTAGTGTGTGTGTGATTTATCTTGACATAGAAAGGTTTTAGCATTTCAAAATATCTTTGACAAATTTTAATTTGAGGATACTTCTCTAGAAACTTACCATAAAACTGTGTTTGAGTCTGATCCAAAAAATGCTTTAGATGTGGCTCACGGTTCTAACTACTGATTCTCCTTCTTACCACATTCCTTTGATTCAGAGATACCCTTGTGTAATTCTTCCAAAAGTCTTCAATTAGTGATCTCAATGCTTCAACAATTGGTTTATCTTTTTGTGGTAGTCTCCCCGAGAACGCCCATAATTCATTGGCATTAGTGTCCTCAATTCTTTGGCATCTTCCAATGGCTCTTGATAAAGTTTTCCTATTAATTCTCAATTCTTGACTCATTTTTCTAATGAGATGATCTTTCCTTGTTTGACTACTTACTATAGTCAATGTAATCACACACCGTGTTGCATTGCTATCTTTTGTGAGTGAGGTGTTACCCACACTCTCATACACACTCATTAGATTCTTGACAATAGATTTTTTACTTGAAGCCTCTGATGTTCTCAACCCAAGAATCTTCACGATGGACCTATACTTTATACTTTGCATCATTTCAATGAATAGTTGACATCTGGTAGTCTCATTTAACTTTCCAAAGAACAATCTCCAAATCTTATGAGTATATCTTCTACAAGTGCATTTTGGAATCTTACCTTCCATTGGCTACAAAATATTCTCATTAATATCAATCAAATACTTTAGCTTTCTATGCAAAATTCTAGGTGGTGTTAAGTTAGGTAAATTCATCTCAACATTAGGAATTTCATCAATATTTAAATGAGATGGGCTAGATGGCATACCTTCGATCGAATATGGAATAAATGACATACCTTGAGGTTGAGGTGGGAATGATGGCGTACCTCCATCACATGTGAGTGATGATGTACTCTCAACTTGAGATGTGGTAGATGGTGTCCCTACATGTTGACTTGCGGCAGAGGACGTGTCTCCAACTATGGTATTCAAATCTCTCATAGAAGGAAGTTTTTGCATTCATTCTCTTTGTGCCGCCAATACCATATCTCTTTGTGATGGTTGTGGTTCCTCTTCAATTGGCATGTCTTCATTTATCATGTCCAATTTCCTCTTCTCATGAAGTTCCCTCATAGCCACTACTTTCTTTGCATTCTTAGCTTCTATCTCTTCCTGTTTTGGTTTAATTCTTGATTGTTTCCTTGGTATGATAGAGAATTTGTCTGTAGCATGATAAAGAGACCAATATTAATTCCTAAGAAATGAATCCATACAAATAACTAAAATATATGTCATTCAATCCTTCATAGTAAATGTACATACAATCATCATGTAAAAGAGTAAATGTCACTCAACCAAAATAGGTACAAAGTATACAAAGAAAATTATTGCAGCCATGAAAAGAGTACATGGGACTTCACGATTGAAAAGGTTGAGGTAGACCCAATTTGACATGTTTCTTGTTACTAGGACTACTAGGATTTGGAATTGAGAAGGTGTTTTGTTGGTACGAGGGATACTAGGATTTGGGTGGCTTGTGAAGGAATAAACAACAATTGTTGTGTCATGTGCATGTACAAATCATCATGAATAGGTGCATAAGGAATGTCCTAGCCCAAGATATGTGCATACAAATCATCATGTCATGTGCATACTTGTATGATCTTGGCACCTATTCATTTGTATTTTAACTTGTTAATATGACAAGATAATAGTGGGATTGCATTTTTATTATGTTGTAAGGATTTATTCTTGAATATTTTGAAATCATGGTATGTTAAGGTCTGTTTATTACACATAATTATTAAAGATCCCAAGTGTAGAAAATATACATGGCATCATGTGAGATTGTAGGTTGCTTTCTTGATTGGGAATGTGTCTATTTTAAACATGTATGATAAAGTAATTCAGATAGAATTAAGGAAAATGTAAAGAACATGCATGTAAAGACTTGACATAACTAAAAAACAAAGATTTGAATGGAGAGAGTACCCAATTATGTAGTATTTTTTTCTTCTTGCATTAAACTCCTCAACAATTTGAGTTTTTCACCACTTGCTTCGTTTTCAATGTTAAATTGAATAACACTCAAATATAATTACTAACAACAATACTATTAACCAATCTATAATGTTAAATTCCTAAAATTGAATCACAATTAACATTGCAACACTAAAAAAATTGAAACTTGAATAGATATATATCAAACTTGCTGTGAAAACTATGTTATTTCCTCCTCAAGTTGGCAAAGCAGAAAAGGTGGTAGAAAGATCATGCAAAGGTGGTAGAATGTGTAAAATGTGCATGTGAACTTCCCAACAGCATGAAAGCACTTCTTTTTTGTCAGAGCATGCACATAATCAACATGAAAATAGAGCATGTGGGCCAGGATCACGAGGGTCAACACTCTTTTACCATTTCTATAGTAGGACAAAACACGAGCGCGTTATAATGTGCTCGTGTCATAATGCACTTGTGTTATAACACGCTCACATTTTGTCCTACTATAGATTGATCCATAAATATTTGTGCCTATCTCACCTTCGATAGCACCTTTACAATATCTCACCTCTAGTTCCATTAGCTCATGTTCTATATCTCACTTATCTCTTGCCCTCACCTCTCTAACTCTCTACCTCTCCCCCCTCTATGTCTTTTAGTTGTTCCTTGTCTACCTCAACCCTCAACCCTAAACCCTATCCTTAAACCCTAATCCCTCAACCCTCAAACCTAATCCTTTAACCCTCAACTCTAATCCCTCATCCCTAAACCCTAAACACTATCCCTATTCCTAAACCCTCAACAGGCTCGATGCTATACCATAAACGCTAATACCTTATCCCTAAACCCTCAAACCCTATCCCTAATCCTTATACCCTCGACACTCTACTTTAACCCTAATCCCTTGACCCTCAACCCTATCCCGAAACCCTCAACCCTCAAACCTTAATGTACTCAACCCTTAATGTCAAACCCTAATCCCTCAACCCTTTACTTTGATCCCTCGACCCTCAACCCTGTCCCTAAACCCTCAACCCTAAAACCTCAACCCTCAACACTCAACATCAAACCCTAATCCCTCAACCCTTAACTCTAATCCCTCAACCCTAAACTCTATCCCTAAACCCTAAACACTATCCCTATTCCTAAACCCTCAATGGGATCGATACTATACCTTAAACCCTAATCCCTTATCCCTCAACCCTCTAACCCTATCCCTAATCCTTATACCCTCGACACTCTACTTTAACCCTAATCCCTTGACCCTCAACCCTATCCCTAAACCCTCGACCCTCAATGTCAAACCATAATCCCTCAGCCCTTAACTCTAATCCCTCAACCCTCAACCCTATCCCTAAACCCTAAAGCCTCAACCATCAACCCTCAACGTCAAATCCTAATCCCTCTACCCTTAACTCTAATCCCTCAACCCTAAACCCTATCCCTAAACCCTAAACACTATCCATATTCCTAAACCCTTAATTGGCTCAATACTATACCTTAAACCCTAATCCCTTATCCCTAAACCCTCAACCCTATCCCTAATCCTTATACCCCTGACACTCTACTTTAACCCTAATCCCTTGACCCTCAACCCTATCCCTAAACCCTAAACCCTAAAGCCTCAATCCTCAACCCTCAACGTCAAATCCTAATCCCTCAACCCTTCACTCTAATCCCTCAACCCTAAACCTTATCCCTTATCCCTAAACCCTCTAACCCTATCCCTAATCCTTATACCCTCGACACTCTACTTTAACCCTAATCCCTATCCCTAAACCCTCGACCTTCAAACCTCAAGCCTCAACCCTCAATGTTAAATCCTAATCCCTCAACCCTTAACTCTAATCCCTCGACCCTCAACCCTAACCCTAAACCTTAAATCCTGAAGCCTCAACCCTCAACCCTCAATGTCAAATCCTAATCCCTCAACCCTTCACTCTAATCCCTCAACCCTAAACCCTATCCCTAAACCCTAAACCATAAATCCTCAACCCTTAACTCTCAACGTCAAATCCTAATCCCTTAACCCTTCACTCTAATTCCTCAACCCTAAACCCTATCCCTAAACCCTCAACACTATACCTTAAACCCTAATCCCTCAACCCTCAACCCTAAACCCTAATCCCTCAACCCTTAACTCTAATCCCTCATCCCTCAACTCTAATCCCTCATCCCTAAACCCTAAATGCTATCCCTATTCCTAAACCCTTAATGGGCTTGATACTATACCTTAAACCCTAATCCCTTATCCCTAAACCCTCCAACCATATCCCTAATCCTTATACCCTCGACACTCTAATTTAACCCTAATCCCTCGACCCTCAACCCTATCCCAAAACCCTCAACCCTCGAACCTCAATGTACTCAACCCTCAACATCAAACCCTAATCCCTCAACCCTTAACTCTAGTCCCTTGACCCTCAAACGTATCCCTAAACCCTAAACCCTAAAGCCTCAACCCTCAACCCTCAACCCTCAACATCAAATCCTAATCCCTCAACCCTTAACTCTAATCCCTCAACCCTAAACCCTATCCCTAAACCCTAAACACTATCCCAATTCCTAAACCCTCAACGGGATCAATACTATACCTTAAACCCTAATCCCTTATCCCTAAACCCTCCAACCCTATCCCTAATCCTTATACCCTCGACACTCTACTTTAACCCTAATCCCTCAACCCTTAACCTTTGAACCTCAATGTACTCAACCCTCAACATCAAACCCTAATCCCTCAGCCCTTAACTCTAATCCCTCGACCCTCAACCCTATCCCTAAACCCTAAACACTAAAGCCTCAACCCTCAACCCTCAACGTCAAATCCTAATCCCTCAACCCTTCACTCTAATCCCTCAACCCTAAACCTTATCCCTAAACCCTCAACACTATACCTTAAACCCTAATCCCTCAACCCTCAACCCTAAACCTTATCCCTAAACCCTAATCTTGCAACCCTAATCCCTCATCCCTCAAATCTAATCCCTCATAGCTAAACCCTAAATGCTATCCCTATTCCTAAACCCTCAACAGTGTAACACCCAGTTCTAATTTCACCCTAAAAACTAAGTTTTAACCAAAGGTAATAATTTTTTTTGAAAGAATAAAACAAAAAGGTAATTTGTTTTCTAATTACTATAAAGAAGTGATTCATCCATCGACTAACAATAATAATGAAATTATAGCTCATACAAAAGGATATAATCATCTACATCATTAAACAATATATTGTCAAAAGTTACTTAGAACAATTCCAAAATAGGAACTTACCAATGTCACTGCATCTCGATTGTCGACCATCCAAATTCAAGTCTTGGTAATCCTCAATAATTAAGAAGAGAATGTATCTTCAAGGAACTTAACCTCTAACCACAGATCGTTGGTCTCCCGTACTCCTTCCTAACCAGAAGTGGCCCTACCCTACTTAAGAGGATAGACTTAGGATAACCAATGGTGTTTGCCATCTGAGCTCTGATGTTGTGACCTACGTGACTTTTTATCATGCAATCCCCTAGATACCCTCTAGTCAAGCATGACCACTCCACAAGCTACGCCATCTAGTCACAGTGAACATTCAATGCACTTGAGGATCATGTATTACCTTGGCCAAAGGATTTGAATACATTTAGTGTTGTATCAATGCATGAAATAAGTTCACCCACCCCACTTGACTCGAATTAATTGCAATCCTATAGTTACCTAATTATAAGGTCTATCTAACAACCTCGATACCCTCAAGGTGTTTGAAATTCATCATGCATTAACGCATGGCATTGAGGTTTACTCTTTCACCAAGCTCATGGAATCTTCTCCGTCTTCGAGATAAAAGAATGGTTACCTAGTATATTGATTAATCGGATAACACTACGTGTTGTCACAATGGTCTCTAAGTTAACCCAATGTTTAAATTATCCACTCAAGAGTGGTCATTTAACTCATCTTTGTTGTTTTCAAAAATTTTCACTAAAAGTCAATATAAAGTATACTTTGTTCGAAGACCCTACGATAAAACAAATTAAGAACTCAAAGATTCTACTTCAACCTGTCAAAACCTTCGACATAGCTTAAACTTTGTCAAACTAAGCATTTAGTAAACCCTATCTTATTGTTTGTACTAGCAATAGAATTGCATGCAAGTCTATTCTAGATACTTGACAAAAGACTCATTACAATGCTCTAAATCTTCATTCTATTAACTTGTTTGATTGTAAGTCTCCTCTCAGAAACACAATGGTATAAATAATTCCATAGAAAAAGCATTATTTACTAAAGCAAATGGACTAAAGCTAGGTAATAATTTCACCACGGTCGACCCATTCTAAACTCAGCAAAATAAGAACGACTATGAAGTCTTGTAGGATTTGGCATACACATCGTACCCTTGTTTCTCATATATCGACGGATATCAAAAATAGTTCTTTCACCCTTTAACTAGTTGACTGTTATACTTTGGCAGAACCATACATTGGCATTCGACTGTCAAAAAGGGCACTTAATCTAAGTCATCGAAGGTTTTACCACTATGGACTGTGACAACAATGAGCTAATTCTTGACCAACTTCACTCAGTCTTCCATGCACCAAACACTTATTTTAATATCTCTTATGATAAACATACAATAGTATAGTGATACTCAACCTTCGAGGATGCATCTAAGCACGATAAATTATCATTACAAGCATTTCAACTACAATGTGGTGCAGGAGACAAGCATTATTTCTGGTTGAAAGGTGATAGAAACAAACAGGGTTTCAATGGGTAACATTACATACGTCACATCTTTAAGCAAATAATGAGTCCCAACATATTATAAGCAGAATCATTACTACTATAATCATATATGAAAATCATGATCACACAGAGAAAGGATGAAGGAAACCTGATGATATTCTCCGTGTCTCTTTAAAACTGACCAATGAATTTGTTCTATCTTAGCTGTTCCCCTCACTCCAAACTTGGTCTCCTTCCCCAAAAACTTACTTCAGCTCCCTCTTCCATCCATCTTACTGCGAAGGTTAACCAACTCCCCCACTCACAAAAACCATGCCTATTCATAAGGATCACTACCCACATGCATAACATTCTCCTCCTAACACGACCACTACTAGAAAAATGGTTTCACCTCCACTTAGTCCACAATTATTCTCCATAATGGAGTTCTAAACTTGGCAAGGTGGCGGCTACCAGATATAACAATTCGTCCGACTACTCAAAACCATTATTAGAATAAACAAAAGAAAACATTATAATAAAGGTTAGACCGATGACCAACTTGAGGTCTTAAGCTAGAAGGCAAAAAGACTATTCGAAATGAAAGACATCATAGAAAAAACTTAAATGTGTCCCTCTTCGAGCTTCGACCTGATTACCAACATTACTCAAGAATAAAGGAATTGTCTCAAAATGACACTAACAAAATATTACATGTTCCAATATCATACGACCAAGGGTACTACACATCATGGTCTCTAGATTTAAACATTATTTAAACCCTTTAGTATTTGACAGCAGCCCCATAAAGAACAATTTGACATCCGTCAAATTTTGCAAGGAGGTGTTTATGACATACGCTTGAAGCGCTTTACGACAATAACAACGTATTAAGCGTAAATGCCAAAACAAGGTTTGGGATCGTCTTACACACAATTTTGACTTTTACGCCAAACCAAAAACAAAATAAGACTTACAATTCAACCACAAGTATATACACATGAACATATAAATAATATATCAGTCGTTCATGTTTGACGACATGATTCAGAGTATTACGACACTGATGTTGATTTCACATATTCTAAATGATGAATTACGAAAGGAGAAGACCTATTCTAGCAAACGTTGATATCTCAACTAAAATTGACTTAGCCCGAACTTAAAGCATCTAGGTTTGTCTACCTAATATGCGTTTTCAGTGGCAAGCACCCATGGTTATTCCAGAGTCTATTCTCTCTTTCTCAAAGATACTTTCTCGTCTTCTTTCTTCCTGGCAAACATGTTCCATCGAATCCCGTCATTGACAATCTCACATACAATTTTGTGGTCAAAGCACCAATATTCTACTCAAAACACATTTATATCAAATCATTTCATTTTCATATTGAAAATACATTCTAATTCATAACATCATATTCATCATAATCAAATAGATCTCATAATTTCATAAAATTAACCTTCTCTATTCATATCATTAGTTCCTATGATGTTAAAAACATATCCACATAACTGTACTATTTAAGAAAAGGTAAATAGTAATATTGAATCCAAAAAATGGGATGTAACAAATGGGCTCGATACTATACCTTAAACCCTAATCCCTTATCCTTAAACCCTCCAACCCTATCACTAATCCTTATACCCTTCACACTCTACTTTAACCCTATCGTGAGACCCTCAACCCTATTCCTAAACCCTAAACCCTAAAGCCTCAACCCTCAACCCTCAATGTCAAATCCTAATCCCTCAACCCTTAATTCTAACCCCTCAACCCTAAACCCTAAACACTATCCCTATTCATAAACTCTAATCCCTCAACTCTTAACTCTAATCTCTTGACCCTCAACCCTATCCCTAAACCCTCAACCATTAAACCTCAACCCTCAACACTCAATGTCAAACCCTAATCCCTCAACCCTTAACTCTAATCCCTCAACCCTTAACCCTATCCCTAAACCCTCAACACTATACCTTAAACCCTAATCCCTCTACCCTAAATCCTATCCCTAAGCCCTAATTCATCAACCCTCAACCCTAATCCATCAACCCTCAACCCTAATCCCTCATCCCTAAACCCTAAACACTATCCCTATTCCTAAACCCTCAACGGGCTTGATACTATCTCTCAACCCTTAACCCTTAAAACTTGAACTCTAAAACCTATCCCTATAGGCTCGACACTTGACACTATATCTTGAACCTAATCCCTTAACCCTCATCCCTAAAGCCTCAACCCGAAATCCTTAAACCTTCAACCCTAAACCCTATCCATAATCCCTCTACCCTCGACACTCTTCTTTAACCCTAATCCCTTAACCATCAACCCTATCCCTAAACCCTCAACCCTCAACCCTCAACCCTCAACCCTCAACCCTAAACCCTCAACATTAAACCCTAATTCATCAACCCTAAACCCTAATCCCTCAAACCTAAACCCTATCCCTAAACCATCAACCCTTAACACTATACCTTAAAACCTAATCCCTATCCCTCAACCCTTAAAACTTAAACCCTATCCCTACACCCTCAACACTCGACACTATATCTTAAGCCTTAAACCCTCATCCCTAAAGCCTCAACCCTCAATCCTTAAACCTTAAACCCTAAACCCTATCCCTAATCCCTCTACCCTCGACACTCTAACCCTAACCTCGACATTAAATGTTAATCCGTCAACCCTAAACCCTATCCCTAAACCCTTAACCCTCAACACTATACCTTAAACCCTAATCCATCAACCCTAAAACCTAATCCCTCAACCCTCAACCCTAAACACTATTAATAAACCCTCAACCCTCCACACTATACCTTAAACCCTAATCCCTCAACCCTCAACCCTAATCCCTCAACCCTCAATCCTAATCCCTCATCCCTAAACCCTAAATGCTATCCCTATTCCTAAACCCTCAACCCTCGACACTATACATTAAACCCTAATCCCTTATCTCTAAACCCTAAATCCTATCCCTCAACCCTTAACCCTTAAAACTTAAACCCTAAAACCTATCCATAAACCCTCAACACTCAACACTATATTTTAAACCCCAATCCCTTAACCCTTAGCCCTAAAGCCTCAACCCTCAATCATTAAACCTTCAACCATAAACCCTATCCCTAATCCCTCTACCTTCAACACTCTACTTTAACCCTAATCCCTTGACCATCAACCCTATCCCTAAACCCACAACCCTCAATCCTCAACTCTCAACATTAAACCCTAATCCATCAACTCTAAACCCTAATCCCTCAACCCTCAACCCTATTCCTAAACCCTCAACCCTCAACAATATTCCTTAAACCCTAATCCGTTAACCCTAAACCATAATCCCTCAACCCTAAACCCTATCTCTAAACCCTCAACCCTCAACACTATTCCTTAAACCCTAGTCTCTCAACTCTAAACCCTAATCCCTCAACCCTAAACCCTAAACCCTATCCTTAAACACTCAACCCTCAGCAAGTTATACCTCAAACCTTAATCCCTCAACCCTCAACCCTAATCCCTCATCCCTAAACCCTAAATGTTATCCCTATTCCTAAACCCTCAACCCAAGACACTATACCTTAAACCCTATCCCTCAACCCTTAACCCTTAAACCTTAAACCCTAAAACCTATCCCTATACCCTCAACAATATACTTAAGCCCTAATACCTCAATCATCAACCCTATACCTTAAACCTGAAGCCTACACCCTCAAACCCTCATCCCTAGACCATATAACCTCACCCTTATATCTTAAACCTTGAATATTGTGCCTCAACCCTATACTTAAATTAAACCTAAACCATACGTGCTCTCAACCCAAGTCACCCTATGCCTTATATACCCTCAATCCATATCGTAAACCCTAATCCCTACGCCTTACACACTTAATCTTATACACTCAACAACCTAAATATTAACCCTCAACTGTAACCCTCAACCCTCAATCCTTAGCCCTCAAAACTATATAGGCTCAGGTCCTTATATACACTAAACCCAAAACACTTACATACATACACGCATACATACAAACATACATACATACAAAGATGCATACATACAAGCATGCATACATGTACATACATACAAGCATGCATACATACCTAGAAGAATAGATATAAACATCCATGAAACATACTTATGAAATTTAAACATATCTCATTCAAAGGAAGATATAATGTGAGCACGTTATAATGTGCTCGCATTATGTCAAACTGGGAAAACACCGGCAAACATGCGAAAAAGCAAAAAAGCACAACATAACGTGCTTGTATTATGTTGTGCTTTGGGAATCCCAAGCCTTGGGCTTGGGATTTGCTTTCGATTTCCAACCCAAAGGCTTGGAGTGCCTTTTCAACATCCACAGACGTGTTTTTGCAGATTCTTCAAGATTTCACATAATTTTGTTCGTGCTAACCCTCAGATTTACACGTGTTTCAAAGTCAAACAAATCAAACACCTGGGTAATGTTAGGCTTTCTCTTATTTATCTAACAATGTAATTTTTTTCACATTTTGACAATGTTAAGCCTTTCATCTCTAATTTCTTTTGTTTGTGTGTCTGGTTTTGGGCAAAAACCACTATTTGGTCTTTTTTTTCATTGTAAATTAACCATTCATTAAATTTTTTTAAAAATTACATATTTAGAAACTAGACTCCATTCTACACATATTAAAAAAAAATGAATTAGTTTTCAAAATTTATAGGGGTAGCAATAGAGAAATGCTTTATTTGTTTAATATAGTTGTTCATTACAAATTATATATCGGTCATCTACCATTAGGCTCTCCTTAGCATGGATTGTGATGCCCCATCATGCAACCCTAGAGTGTTAGACTAACAAGAGCAAAATTCACAGAAATATTTTTTTTTAAGCAAGTAAATGCAATATTCATTAGATAAAATTACACTATTTGCAATGTTTACACAAAAATGATTAACTAACACCTCTAGGGAAACATAACTACAATAGATAACATGAAATCATAACACTACAAGTGATATACATTATAATACAGTAGAACAGAATTTACATCGTTCATTTGCAGAGATGAATAATTACAATGGTTCAAATACAAGATTACATGACCGATCACATCTGTTTACAATATACAACAACATAATACAATTCTAAAATTATAACATAACTCTTGATGATGCAAGTACAAGTCTGGAACTCGAGAATCATCTACAGTGATCACGAATCAGGTCGACTAAGCAGAACCAATGGATTAAGCTCTTCCACCCAGCCATGTGGAACGCAAAGGTCCACCCCCCGAGCTAGGAGATAACATTGAGGTTCCACTAAGTCAAAGGATACAAGAAAGTAGATACAGACTTGACATAGACAACTCAGATCATCAAGAAAGTCAATACTCTAGAGGCTGCAAAGAAAGATAAAGAGGAAGTAACTAAGCTACAGTAGGGAGAGTGTCATCACATGGTCCTAGCATGGGTTATCTAGGCTATCTCTTACTAGAAACTAGTCCTCATCTATGGTTATCCTAGCAACCTCTCACTAGGCACCAGCCCCATAGGGTGACACATGCGGAGCCGACACATCCTCTCATGGAGACAAGGAGGTCCACCTTGCTAGCTAGGCCTTCTCATCCCATCCTTTGCCTGTGAGAGCACTCAAGGCATGGGTGAGGCATCATACTTATCTTGTTATGTGAGTTACTACCCAACTCACCTAGATAAATTATTAAGTTATCACTTGATTACAACGTCCATGGGGTTATCCAGGCAACCACTTTGGGCACCGACCCCACCATGAATCCACTCTCCTACATACAACTAGAAACCCATAACCAACATCCAAAACCAATAACATACATGGACAAGGGACTACAAGGCATCTATCTTTTACAATCCAATGCATAGTCCATTTCAAATTTCAACCTCAACAATAAAACTTTCCCTTATCCACTTCAAAATCTCACATCAATAAAATATTTAAACAAAATGAAACAATAACAAATTGAAGCCAAAGTAGCCTAACCTCTGTAGTCAGAAAATTGAACACAATAGCACTTTACATAAGTCCATCTTCCAAAATGGAAACAAGGGTTTAGATGACTATGAAATTCCCTAAAACAATGTGACTCAGTACCAAAAATAACATAATAAACCAATTGCATCATTACTACTGGAAGCAAACAACTAATAATGGGACTTCAACAAAACCATATTTAAAATCTTGACATAATACCAATGGATGATATAAATTGGCAAGCATTATAAGGTTTTCACTCTCTTAGAATAAAATAACATATACTATATTTAAAATTAGCTCAATAAACCACCATCGAACAATTTAAACCCGGAAGCACTAATAAAGTTTTTAAATTAATATATAATACTATTAATCATTTGTTTAATAACTAGCATAAAAATCTACTTCACATTAAAATTTAATTTATTCATTTAACAAACTTGCATCTACTAAGAGAACTTTATTTTAATAAATTTTATACAAATCTATCCTAATACCTTATGAGATATCCTAATATTAACTTAATCACTATAGCCATTTAGGGTGTTTGATGAAAAGAATAGTCAAATTAACAATTTTAATAAATCAAAACTAAAAAAACACAAAGCAAGATTTATGAGTTGTTTAAGGAGTTTCAAATAGAAGTTTTCTAACTATTAGATTACCTTTGCATACATTCTAAATAAATTCAATGACAATCTCCCTATTCTATTTAAGTGAACTCAAGCTAACTTTTCATTGCAGAAGAAGAAACAATCCATATAATTTATTTGGGAGCTTTAAAATTCAGAGATATGAGAAATGAAAGAGTCTTCTAAGGTTTATGATAGAAAATGGTGAATATGCTACTAGATGGAAGCCAAGAGAGAGATAGAGATAGCAATACTGAATACAGAAAGAATGAATCCAACATAAATTTTTAGAGATTCAGAGGAATCAAAGGTTTTCAATTTGTCTGGCAGAGGAGGAAAAGAGCATACACAGACAAATTCGACCCCAAACTCATGTCACAGGTAAGAATCATATATATAATTATATTTTTTATTGACAAAGAAAGTCCTCTAGTAACATCGTATGATGACCAAAGAGGAGATAAGATTTACATTTATAAATTTAAGCAAAATTTAAAAGAGCTAGAATATCATAGGGCTATACGGCGGCACTAAGGTTTACAGGTTATAAAAAATTTAAAGGATGAAACTAAGCTCAGAGGTAGAAATGAGGAGGTCATACAGCGGTCGTACAATGACGTCTAGGGGGATGGAAGGTGCAAAGTAAAATTTGTAGTTTGACCAGAACATTGACCCCTCCTCTATACCAATATAAATCATAGATTTTAGGCAACAAATTAGGAGGAATAAGATAGAGGAGGCCATACAATTGGCATGCTGGGACAAGGTAAGGAACATTTTAAATGATATCTCTATCACTGATTTCTCAAAGCTATCAATTGTTTTCACAAAAAAAAATTTATTTTCTGACAATGGATTTGGAGAATCAAAAGCTAAGTAAGCCAAATTTCAACACAGAGGGCAGAAAGGAAGATAATGGTCTGGTAAGAAGTTTGTATTAGAATAAATTTTCATCAATACCAGATGACATTACACTATCAAATTCAAGACTACATGATCTTCAGGTGACAGGAAGACAAGAAAAGGTCACTGGACGAACGCGACACTTTTAAAAAAACACACCAGATATTTAACTAGAAATTTAAACTAATATATCTGTTATGAGAAGCATACCCATAATTTCGATCCCATGCTTCAAATTCCTTCAGCTTCCTCTAGTTCTTCCTCTATTTCCTGTGACAATTTCTTCCCCAATTTTTCTCTCTCCCTTCCTCAGAACCATTCCCCTCAAAATAAACCCCCTAGAAGCAAAAATAGCTAAAACTCATAAATTTCCACTACCATGAATCCGTTTTCCAGAATCCCACTACTCAGAAGAATTTAAATTTTTTACTTTACATAGAGATTCCCCAAATCTGGAATCTTATTTGACAACTAAAAAACATTAAATTATTAACTAATATTATTCTTTAAACAACTATATACTAATTATCCATAATAAAAACTTATGACTCATATACTATTAAAAACATTAAAATAATTAATTTAATCTACGTTAAAATTACTTAAAGAATATTCCAAATTTCCTTAATACTCTATGACTAAGTAATATACTATTATATTTGACATAGTAATAACATTATTAATATAATGTCAATTCATTAATGTATTATCAGAATACACATAGGATTAACTAAACAAAACTCAAAAACTCCACACACCACTTGACGACCCACAACTTGAAGACTGAAACTAACCTAGGGGAAAACTCATGGTATCTCCCATCAACGTTATCCATTGGTACAAGGGTATGCTCATACCTGCTAAGTCAGGTGGGGTTGATGCCCAGTACCTACAACCTATATCAAGATGATAGGTTGTATACAAAATACCCATATATATCAAACACACAGAGTCAGGAATTGCAGCATAGTAGGGTGCTCAAAACGAGTAATATTACATCGTCCCTGCTCTCAAGCATTACATTACACATAAAAAATTCTAATTAACAATCAAATAGCAATAAATTCATAAAGCATAATAACATTATTCTGCATAAACAATTAACCATGTCAAAATACATCATGAGCTGAAATATGAATAATGTCATCATAAAACTCGTAACACATGTCAAAACCACATCAGTCAAACATAGTCCCTCATGATCATAGTAAGCATAACCATAGTCTAATAACTCAACTGTCTCAAGTGTCAAAGTGCAATATAAAACTACTAACTATCACAAACCAAAATGAGGGGCATTACATCCTCCTCCCCCAGAATCAGGCTTACTCCTGGAAGCCTGCAAATAAGTAAGGGTATAACTCTCTCATCCTGGAAGCATCCTCCCAGGTAGTAGAACTCTCATCATTAGGATCCCATTGGACCCTGACCTGCTCCATGTATCTACCCCTAAGAGCAAGTCTCGTGTGCTACAGAATGCCTATGGGCTCCAAGCCAGCTGCCCATCCTCTACCTATAGAGCAGTCCAATCAAGAACATGAGCAATATCTAGATAGTAAGGTCTAAGTACAGAAACATGAAACACATCATGGATGCATGAAAGGCTAGGCGGCAAAGCAAGATGATAAGATATAGGACCGAGCCTCTCCAACAAATTGAAACATCCAACAAAGCATGATGCTGGCTTAGAGCCTTTTCCATAACAGATTGGACTCTTTCATGGTCGCACATGCAAGAACACTTGATCCCCAACTGAAAACTATCGATTGACTCTATGAGCATCTACATATCTCTTCTGCCTATCCTACAATGGTACCAAATGCTCTCTAGTCCACTCAACCTATTGCTCCATATCTCTAAACATATCCTGTCCTAGAAGAACTCTATCCTCAAGATGGTCCCAACTTAGTGGGGTTTGACAAGGATAACCATACAAAGCCTGAATTGGAGACATGCTGATAGAATTGTGATATCCATTATTATATGCAAACTCCACTAGATATAGGTAGTCCTCCCAACGGCTCTACCGATCCATCACATAGATCCTAAGCATATCCTCGAGAACCTGATTATCCCTCTCAGTCTAACCATTAGTCTTAGGATGGTATGCTAAACTAAAGTTTAGCTGTGTCCCCAAGGCATGCTACAGATAAGTCCAAAGGGCTAAAGTAAACACTAGATCCCTATCGAAGATGATCCTAAGAGGGATCCCATGAAGTCTGACTATGTCCTCCATGAACACTCTGGCCACCGTAGAAGCATTATAAGAAGAATGGACAAGAGAAAAGTGAGCTACCTTCGTCAACCTATCCACAATGACCATAATAGCATCGTGTCAATGGGAGGATACTGGAAAACCAACAATGAAGTCTATCGAAATGATGTCCCATTTCCATTCTGGGACAAGATGGGGCTGGAAAAGACCTGTAGGGTATTGGTGCCCCGCCTTCACCCTCTAACACTCAAGACATCTTGACACAAAGTCAGTAATATCCCACTTCATGCCACTCTAGAAGTACATCTGAATGCATCTTCTTGACACCCAGATGAGCCAAATAGGGTTCCTGATGCACCTCTGACATAACTAGGGTATGAAGACCCTTAGAACAAGGAACATAAATACGACCCAAATGTTGCAAAATACCATCTGAATCATGAGAGTAACTAGCAAATCTACCCTCCAAAGGTCTACCCGACACAACCTCAGACTTTAGCTCCTAATACCAACTGTCGGTAGAAAGTGCTGCGAGAATCTAACCTCTCAAATCAACTGTGAGGGTGATTTTCAAGATATCATGCCTCCGATGACTAAGAGAATCTACTACCACATTCTCTTTTCCCTAAATAAACTTGACCTCAAAGTCATACTCACACAAGAACTCCATCCATCGCTTTTGCCTCGCATTATAGTTTGGCTACATGCAAACATACTGCAAACTACGACAATCACTGTGTAGCTCAAACCGATGCCCTAAAAGAAAATGCCTCCACCTTACCAAGGCATGCAAAACTATGGCTAACTATAGATCATGAGTGGGATAATTCAATTCGTGATCCTTGAGTTTATGAGACTCATAGGCAATCATGCAACCATCCTGCATCAGAACTGCCCCTAAGCCCTCCAAAGAAGCATCTGTACACACAACAAAGTCCCCGATAAGATTGGGAACTGCTAGAATAGGTGCATTGGTCAACCACTTCTTAAGGGTCTGAAAAGTTGCCTGACACTGCTCTGACCACACAAACTTCTTCCCTTTCCTCTGAAGAGAAGTGATAGGATGGGCAATCCTTGAAAACCCCATAACAAAACAGCAATAGTAGCCTACCATTCCCATAAAACTGCGGACCTTAGAAACATTAGTAGGTGTAGGCCAATCCATAATAGCTTAGATCTTCAAAGAATCCACCACAATACCCTCTCCAAAGATGACATGATCCAAATACTTCACCTCTATCTAAAAGAATTCACACTTCGACAAATTAGCATAAAGCTGATTTTCTCTCAGACACTGCAACACCTAATGCAAATGCTCCTTATGCTCCTCCATAGTCCTCAAATAGATCAATAAATCATCTAGAAATACAAGGACAAACCTATTGAGATAAGTGTGAAAAACACCATTCATCAGACTCATGAAAATTGAAGGTGCATTCGTCAACCTGAATGGTACAATTGTAAACTCATAATGGCCATAATGGGTGTGAAATGTCGTTTTATGAATATCTACCTCAAATATCCGCAACTGATGATATCCTAACTTAAGGTCAATTTTAGAAAACACCTTAGCTCCCTTAATCTGGTTAAACAAATCATCAATCCGAGGCAAGGGGTACCTATTCTTCACTGTCACCTTATTGAGCTGTCAATAGTCAATACATAGCCACAGAGATCCATCCTTCTTCTTCACAAAGATCACAGGTGCTCCCCATGGAGAGACACTAGGTTGAATGAATCCCTTGGCTAACAACTCCTAAAACTATAGGAGAATCTCCTTAAGCTCCTGAGTGGTCATCTTGTATGGAGCTCGTGAAATAGGCTTTGTGCCGAGAACCACATCAATCCTGAAGTCAATGTCACACTTAGGTGGCATCCCCAGAATCTCAGAAGGAAAAAAATATGCAAACTCCCTCAAAAGATGGTGATCGCCAAGAGATGTCTCTCGACTCTCCTTCATCTCCAAGTCATTAACTGACACTGCAAAAAGATGACATCCCTAATGCATGTATCTCTTAAGCTGCATAGTAGAGATCATATGTAGTGAAATAGGTCTCTAGACACCAACAACCTCCACTTCACCACTAGAATCATCCACACATCTAACAGACTTACGCCGACAATCAATCACTGCCTAATGGGCCTCTAGCTAATCCATACCCAAAACTATATCATATGAACCAAGGGGTAGGATGCGAAGGTCGACTATAGAAGATAGAGAGTCCATCCTCAACTCACAACTGTGCACTAGAGACTCAACTATGACCTTAGCCCCAGAAGCTAACTCAACCTACCACCTCTCATCCTGCTTTATTTCCACTAAACCACAATGCTCCACAAGAGAAGGAGAAATGAAAGAATCAGATGCACCAGAAGCAAAGAGAACAGAAAAACCAATACCTCGCATGAAACCTGAAGTCTCCACCATGGTGCCCTGATACTCTGCCTGGTGGTTATCAATTGCTGCAAAGACTCTATGTGATCTACTTGCATCACCAACTATTGGCTCTAAAGCCACCGGCCGATGTCCAAACCTTGAAGAACACCTCTAAGGACATTGTCTAGTAATATGGCCCTGTTGGCCACAAGAGAATCACCCAGAGCCTCTACCAAAACCATTGCCACCTTGAAAGGCACTAGACTTCTGGAAGCTACCCCTACTCACTGCGGACTATGTGCTCTAAGCGGGTCAATCAACACAATCCTGTCTAGAATGCTACCAATTCTGGTTCTTCTTATTCTAAAATCTGACACCCTGCTAAATTTGAGAATTCTTGAGTTTGGCCTGAGAGTGCTGCTACTACTGCTACCCACCGTTTGAGGGTGCATGAGATCCTGATGCCTAAGAATGCCCACCACGAAAACTAAATCCTACAGAAGGTGCACTACCAATATGCACACCGAGTGCCATAGTCAAATTCTCCTCCACTAATTGGGCTTTCTCTACTGCTACCTCCATAGTCTTGGGTTCGAAAACATGAACCCCTCCACTGATCTAGGCATTTAAGTGTTTGATAAAATGTGGCACTAACATAGACTCGTTATCTCTAATACCCACATACTTCTTGAGCTCATAGAATCTGCGCTCATACTGATCCACTGACATGGCCATCTGCCTCAACTCGTGGAACTCATCTGCATGATGCTACCTCTAATGATTAGATAGGAAATGGGATCTAATCTCTCTAAGAACAACTCCCAAGAAATAGTGCTAATGTTCAAGTGTAGCTTCTACTCATCTAAATGCCACCAAGTCGAAGCAAAACCTCTAAGATGCAGAATAGCACACCTAACTTTGGTGTTACAACCATACGGATGCATGGCGAAACACCTACCTATATCTAGCAACCAATTCTCTACCTCTAGGCCACTACCAGCTCCATCAAAGGTGGGAGGGTGTGCCCTCAGAAGATCTCTCATATGACTGGCTAAAGTGTCTTCCTACTCAGCTGTCAACTCTCTCCACCTAGGGGATCTCTCTCTCCCCCTAGATTCCAGCTGGTCTACTTCCTAACCCCCTCTAGGCTACTTAACCTCCTGTCTAGGGCCTAAATAGGCAAAGACCTCGTCAAGTAACTGTCGTAACTGGGCTCCCTCAGGATGACCATGACCTTCCATATTCTGGTCTCCACCTTCATGGGCACTCTCATGAGGAGAACTGGGAGGAGGTGTACCACTGGTGCAGGAGCACCAAGACATCAGGGTTTTGTTTGATCTTCAAGTAGTTGTTTTGTCAATAAGGTCTATGAGACCATCTACATGTTGTAATAAGGCTTGCATGCCATACTTGTAAGGGACTATGTCCAAGTGTCTAGAATCTATTCTCATGTTGTAAGTCCTAATGAGGATAGTCATGTTGTAATAGGTAGTTTGCAATAGTCATTTATGTAAGCCTTTGTTGAGGCATATAGGGCAGTCATTAAAGTTTTCATGTTTGTAAGCCTATAAAGGCATGTCAAGGGTTAGAAGGAATGTTAAAACCTTGTCCAAGGTTAGCCAAATGTTGGGAATACATTATTAAACCAAAAACTATCGATGCAGTCCAAAAAGAGGACAGTTACAAGATTGTTAACAGTTGTAGATCGGGCAATGATGGTTTGGGGAGCAGTTCTTTTCACCCTCCATCGGTTCAACTACCCTCCTACATGTGTAAGGCATTGAGGAGGCTTCAAAAAACCAAGAACCTTTTCATTTTACAGTGTGAAGGAAGTTTTGAAGTGAAATGAAATAAAGAAACCATTTTTCCTACATTTTTCAGTGTTTTCCTCACTGTTTCCTGTCGTACCTGACCCTGTATGGATTGGTCATAGCTGATTTGCTTCTTGGATGATTATTAGGAGGAAGTATCTTTGATTTGAGCATAGTTTGGAGTCTTGACACTGCACTAGGAGGAAAAATTTGTTAGTTTTCTCTTGACTGTCGAAAAACCTAAGTTAGGGTTCTTCTGAGCAACCCGATGGATCTCTCCTCATTCCATTGATCTTTCCTATTTCTGATTAGTGGAATGGGTTGTATACTAGATAATGCACATGCTTGTGAGGAATGTGGAGGTAGGAGAATGGTGTAGAGTGAATTTGTCATGTTAATGACTCTGCAGAACCATGTGTTAGAAGTTAGAGAAGGACAACAGTAGAAGGGTGGAGTCTAATGACTGTGAAAGTGGAAAGTTGGTGAATGTAAGTGTTGCAACCAGTGGGAAGAACTCTAGATCTGCTCATGGATCTATGACAAGGGTAGGAAGAAATCTCTCTAAGATAACAGTCCATTTTTACCTTATGCTTCCTCTGACAGTCCTCCCAGGAGACAGCCACCACAAGGAAGACACTAGGTAACTTTGGTATAGTATTGCTTTGTCAAGGAAGGAATTAGATGTATGCAGTATGAAATTGGTTTGACTTGTTGTGTAAGATTGATTTGTCTTAATGGAGATCACCAAGAGAAGGATATTGTGATGTTATCCCATTGGAGTAGTAAGATTATGAGTGTCTTTTGAAGACATTGGCAAGACTGCTGTCCTACAAACCCTGCATAGTGGGTTGGATGAAGCCTTGAATGGAGTTAGGCATCTTGGGATAGGTGTCCTGGAGTCCTCTCACCTTGTGTCATGAACATGTGTAGTTTGGAGTTAAAACCGTGCCTTATGTGAAGTTTGATCTCTATCAAAGAAACAGTGAAGTTGAGAGTCATTTCATTGAAGTTTTGAAACATGCTTCTGCTATCCTAGATGCTCTGCATCAACCACCACCACCTCTCCCATGACCCCAACCTCTACCACGACCTTGACCTCTACTTCTAGGCATCTACCTACAAACCAAAGGATAGTTCATTACACACAAAGAGGAAAATAATAGTGATAAAAGTTAATCTACAGAATTTAAGCACTAGGTCACATAATGGGCTTAGTTATAACTAGAGTACCTAGTGTTTAAACCTAGCTCTGATACCAAATGTGATGCCCCGTCATGCAACCCTAGAGTGTTAGACTAACAAGAGCAAAATTCACAGAAATATTTTTTTTAAGCAAGTAAATGTAATAGTCAATAGATAAAATTACACTATTTACAATGTTTACACAAAAATGTTCAACTAACACCTCTAGGGAAACATAACTGCATCAGATAACATGAAATCATAACACTGCAAGTGATATACATTATAATACAATAGGAGAGAATTTACATCGTTCATTTGTAGAGATGAATAATTACAAAGGTTCAGATACAAGATTACATGACCAATCACATCGATTTACAATATACAACAATATAATACAATTTTGAAATTATAACATAACTCTTGAGGATGTAAGTACAAGTTTGGAACTGGAGAATCATCTGTAGTGATCACAAATCAGATCGACCAAGAAAAACCAGTGGATTAAGCTCTTCCACCCAGCCATGTGGAACCCTAAGGTCCACCCCTTAAGCTAGGAGATAACATTGAGGTTCCACTAAGTCAAAGGATACAAGCAAGTAGATACAGACTTGACGTAGACAACTCAGATCATTAAGACTACACAAATCATCAAGACAAGTCAAATCAACAAGACAAGTCAAATCATCAAGACAAGTCAAATCATCAAGAGAAGTCAATACTCTAGAGGCTACAACAAAAGATAAAGAGGAAGTAACTAAGCTGCAGTAGGGAGAGTGTCATCGCATGGTCCTAGCATGGGTTATCTAAGCTATCTCTCACTAGAAACTGAGCAACATCTATGGTTATCCTGGTGACCTCTCACTAGGCACTGGCCCCATAGGGTGACACATGCAAAGCCGACACATCATCTCATGGAGACAAGGAGGTCGACCTTTCCAACAAGGCCTACTCATCCCATCCTTAGCCTGTGAGAGCACTCAAGGCATGGGTGAGGCATCATACTTATCTTGTTTTGTGAGTTACTACTCAACCCACCTAAATAAATTATTAAGTTATCACTTGATTACAACTTGCATAGGGTTATCTAGGTAGCCACTTTGGGCACCAGCCCCACCATGAATTCCACTCTCCTACATACAACTAACAACCCCTAACCAACATCCAAAACTAATAGCATGCATGGACAAGGGAATACAAGGCATCTATCTTTTACAATCCAATACATAGTCCATTTCAAATTTCAACCTCAACAATAAAACTTTTCCTTATCCACTTCAAAATCTCACATCAATAAAACATTTAAACAAAATGAAACAATAACAAATTGAAGCCAAAGTAGCCTAACCTCTGTAGTCAGAAAATTGAACACAATAGCACTTTACGTAAGTCCATCTTCCAAAATGGAAACAAGGGTTTAGACGACTATGACATTCCCTAAAACAATATGACTCAGTACCAAAAATAACATAATAAACCAATTGCATCATTACTACTGGAAGCTAACAACTAATAATGGGACCTCAACAAAAGCATATTTAAAATCTTGACATTACACCAATGGATGATATAAACCAGCAAGCATTATAAGGTTTTCACTCTCTTAGAATAAAATAACATTTACTATATTTAAAATTAACTCAATAAACCTCCATCAAACAATTTAAACCCGAAAGCACTAATAAAGTTTTTAACTTAATATATAATACTATTAATCATTTGTTTAATAACTAGCATAAAAATCTACTTTACATTAAAATTTAATTTATTCATTTAACAAACTTGCATGTACTAAGACAACTTTATTTTAATAAATTTTATACAAATCTATCCTAATATCTTATGAGATATCCTAATATTAACTTAATCACTATAGGCATTTAGGGTGTTTGATGAAAAGAATAGTCAAATTAACAATTTTAATAAATCAAAACTAAAAAAAACACAAAGCAAGATTTATGAGTTGTTTAAGGAGTTTCAAATAGAAGTTTTCTAACTATTAGATTACCTTTGCATACATTCTAAATAAATTCAATGACAATCTCCCTATTCTATTTAAGTGAACTCAAGCTAAATTTTTATTGTAGAAGAAGAAACAATCCATATAATTTATTTGGGAACATTAAAATTTAGAGATATGAGAAATGAAAGTCTTCTAAGGTTTATGACAGAAAATGGTGAATGCGCTACCAGATGGAAGCCAAGAGAGAGATAGAGATAGCAATACTAAATATAGAGAGAATGAATCCAACATAAATTTTTAGAGATTCAGAGGAATCAGAGGTTTTCAATTTGTCTGGCAGAGGAGCAAAAGAGCATACATAGACAAATCCGACCCCAAGCTCATGTCACAGGTAAGAATCATATAGATAATTTTCTTTTTTTATTGATAGAGAAAGTCCTCCAGTAACGTTGTACATCGGTGAAAGAGGAGATAAGATTTACATTTATAAATTTAAGAAAAATTTAAAAGACCCATAATATCATAGGGCCGTACGGTGACACGAAGCTTTGCAGGTTATAAAAAAATTAAAGATAGAAACTAAGCTCAGAGGTAGAAATGAGGAGGCCGTACCATGGTCGTACAACAATGTCTAGGGGGATGGAAGGTGCAAAAAAAAATTTGTAGTTTGACCAGAACATCGACCCCCCTCTATATCAATATAAATCATAGATTTTAGGCAACAAATTAGGAGGAATAAGATAGAGGAGGCTGTACAATTGGCATGCTAGGATAGGGTAAGGAACATTTTAAATGATATCTCTATCACTGATTTGTCAGAGCCATCAATTCTTTTCACCAAAAAAAAGATCATTTTCTGACAATGGATTTGGAGAATCAAAAGCTAAGTAAGCCAAATTTTGATACAGAGGGCAGCAGGGAAGATAAGGGTCTAGTAAGAAGTCTGTATTAGAATAAATTTTCATCAATACTAGACGACATTACACTATCAAATTCAAGACTACATGATCTTGAGGCAACGGGAAGACAAGAAAAGCTCACTAGACTAAAGAAACATTTTTAAAAAAAATGCACCAGAGATTTTGTAATGTCCCCTTTTTGGACAATACTAGTTTTCTCCTTTATGCCCCAATTAGGATGGCTTGATCTACAATATGATTTACTGTTAGATGGTTTTGCAAGTCCTGAATATATACTCTCTCCTTGTTGAATCTCTGATCTGTATTATAAAGGTTTGATTTATTATTTCTTTGAATATATTATATATTTCTTAGCTGAGTAAATCTCTGGTTTATGATAGGTGATCTTGCTATGCTAGTAATGTCTATCAGATGTGTAAAGAGACTTGTCTAAATGTATGAGTGATCGTCTTCCTTCTATGAGACTGATGAGGCAATTGCTATAGATATGATTGCTGTTGCTAACTATACTATGTTTTCCTTGATATGCAAATGGAATGCTCTAGGCAGAGGTAATGTGTGATAGGCGGTGATAAAAGGATATATGTATTGCTAAATCTTGATTGATAATTGATGTGTAGATGATCGTTCCCTGATGGTGGATGTTCGATGGATGTAGACTGATTGTATTCCTCTACTCTTGATGATATCCAATGCCTTAGGGAAAGAGTTCGCTGCTTCCAATATATACAGTAACATAGAGATGATGACTGCAGTCTATTAATATGCTTTGATATGATAACTATTCCTTTAGATCTTTGAGTAATCACATATATTGATGGACTTCCAAATGCCTTCGATTAGACACTTGCCTTCATTCGCTGATGTTTATATGCAGACGATGGTTTGAATTGCAGATCTCTCTTCCTTCCTTTTTTGATTGATTTGAAATTAATTCTCTTTAATACCCCCGACATAGTGAAAGACGTTCTTTCTTTGCACCTCCTTGATTGGGACGTGTCTCTTAGTATTCTTAAAATATGTATATATTATATTTTCTACCTTTTATCATTTTAATCGTAGCCATAAGATAATCATGAAGTCTATGTTTAACCATTGCTTAATATATAATGATCACTCCTAATATGGGACATGACAGATTTAACTAGAAATTTAAACTAATATATCTGTTACGAGAAGCATACCCAGAATTCTGATCCTAGGCTTCAAATTCCTTCAGCTTCCTCCAGTTCTTCCTCTATTTCCCATAACAATTTCTTCCCCAATTTTTCTCTCTCTTCCTCAGAACCATTCCCCTCAAAATAAACCCCCCAGAAGCAAAAATAGCTAAAACTCATAAATTTCCACTACCATGAATCCGTTATCTAGAATCCCACTACTTAGAAGAATTTAAATTTTTTACTTTACATAGAGATTCCCTAAATCTGGAATCTTATTCGACAACTAACAAACATTAAATTATTAAATAATATTATTCTTTAAATAACTATATACTAACTAACCATAATAAAAACTTATGACTCATATACTATTAAAAACATTAAAATAATTAATTTCATCTACATTAAAACTACTTAAAGAATATTCCAAATTTCTTTAATACTCTACGACTAAGCAAAATACTATTATATTTGACATATTAATAACATTATTAATATAATATCAATTCATTAATGCATTACCAAAATACACATAGGCTTAACTAAACAAAACTCAACAAAAACTTCACATACCACTTGACAACCCACAACCTGAAGACTGAAACTGACCTAGGGGAAAACTCATGTAATCTCCCATCAACATTATCCATTGATGCAAGGGTATGCTCAGACCTGCTAAGTCAGGTGAAGTCGATGCCCGGTACCTGCAACCTGCATCAAGACAATAGGTTGTATACAACATATATATATATATATCAAACAAACAGAGTCAGGAATCGCAATGTAGTAGGGTGTTTGAAACAATTAATTCTACACTGTCCCTAGTCTCAAGCATTACAATAAACATAAACAATTCTAATTAACAATCAGATAACAATAAATTCATAAAGCATAATAACATTATTCTGCATAAGCAATTAACCATGTCAAAATACATCATGAGCTAAAATATCAATAATGTCATCATAAAACTCGTAACACATGTCAAAACAACATCAGTCAAATATAGTCCCTCATGATCATAGTAAGCATAACCATAGTCTAATAACTCAATTGTCTCAACTGTCAAAGTGCAATATAAAACTACTAACTATCACAAACCAAAATTAGGGGCATTACATCCTCACCCCCCAGAATTAGGCTTACTCCTAGAAGCTTGCAAATAAGTAAGGGTATAGCTCTCTCATCCTGGAAGCATCCTCCTAGGTAGCAGAAGTCTCATCATTAGGATCCCACTGGACCCTGACCTGCTCCATGTCTCTGCCCATGAGAGCAAGTCTCCTGTGCTGTAGAATGCCTATGGGCTCTAAAGCCAGTTGCTCGTCCTCTACCTATAGAGTAGTCCAATCAAGAACATGAGCAATATCTGGATAGTAAGGTCTAAGTATAGAAACATGAAACACATCATGGATGTGTGAAAGGCTAGGTGGCAAAGCAAGATGATAAGCAACAGGAGAGATCCTCTCCAAAACCTCAAAAGGTCCAGCAAAGCGTGGTGCTAGCTTAGAGCCTTTTCCATAATAGATTGGACTCTTTCGCGGTTGCACATGCAAGAACACTCGATCCCCAACTAAAAACTATCGATCGACTCTATGAGCATCTATATATCTCTTCTACCTGTCCTCCGCTAGCACCAAATGCTCTCTAATTCGCTCAACCTACTGCTTTATATCTCTAAGCATATCTGGTCCTAGATGAACTCTATCCTCAAGACGGTCCCAACTCAGTGGGGTCTGACAAGGATGACCATACAAATCCTGAAATGGAGACATGCTGATAGAAATGTGATATCCATTATTATATGCAAACTCCACTAGATACAGGTGGTCCTCCTAATGGCTCTACCGATCCATCACATACATCCTAAGCATATCCTTGAGAACCTGATTAACCCTCTCAGTTTGACCATCAGTCTCAGGATGGTATGCTGAACTAAATTTCAGCTGTCCCCAAGGCATGCTGCAGAGAAGTCCAAAGGGCTAAAGTAAACATTCAATCCCTATCGAAGATGATCCTATGAGAGATCCCATGTAGTCTGACTATGTCCTCCATGAACACTCTAGCCACTGTAGAAGCATCATAAGAAGAACGGATAGGAGAGAAGTGAGCTACCTTCGTCAACCTATCCATAGTGACCATAATAGCATCATGTTGACAGTAGGATATGGGCAAACCAACAATGAAGTCTTTCAAAATGATGTCCCATTTTGATTATGGGACAAGATGATGCTACAAAAGACCTGTAGGGTCCTAGTGCTCCGCCTTCACCCTCTGACACTCAAGACATCTTGACACAAAATCAAGAATATCCTACTTCATGCCATTCCAGAAGTACAGCTGATGAAGATCTACATGCATCTTCTTGACACCCAGATGAGCCAAATAGGGTGCCCAATGCACCTCTGACATAACTAGGGTACGAAGACCCTTAGAACAAGGAACATAAATACGACCCAAATGTCACAAAAGACTATTTGACTCAAGAGAGTAACCGGCAAATCTACCTTCTAAAGGTCTACCCACACCACAATGGCACGATAGGTGGCATTTTACTATTATGATATTTGGAAGGAATTACTAGCCATGACCACAACCAAGATAGCAAGAATTTAAAATGGTAAAGGATAAGGTGACAGGAAGAAAGTAACCCAAGCCAAAAGACCTCCTAACCAATAGGCAATAGGAGTGATAGGAACCCTACAAACACCTACAAGAAGCCAAAATTATTAAAACAAAAAATCCAAAATTGAGAGGGACTAGATGCCCTTGCATCACAAAACATATTTGAAAAATTATTTTTCTTCAATCTAACTGGTAGAAAACTTTCACCCAATAAAGGCAATTATTGTGGATCATCAAGGTTTAAATTATAAAGTTTTTGTATGCATTGCTTTCTATTTTCTCAAAAATTGTGCAAATATAACATTCTGCTTCTTAATGTGCCACTAGAGAGTTTTAAGGGAGTGGAGGAAGGAGCCGCACCCCATCACACCCAACTTTAGGCATGTCATAGACAAGCTGTGGGTAGTTGGGTATAATTTATGCATTAAACTCTTTAAACAACCATTCTTCATGTTTTTTTATGTTCTTGATGTCCAAACATTGCAGAATCTAAGGCCATGACTATTTTCAAATGAATTTGTTTTGTTTATAGGCTGCTATTCTGCTTGAAGTTGTGTAAATATGAATATAACATTCTGCTTGAACTAAAAACAGAAAGGTACTTTACACATGTTTCTTTTGGTTAATCTACATTGTTCTAGATCTGGTGGTGCTCAGACATAGTTTGGGTCTATGACACTTCAATTTTGTTCAGTATCTACTGATTTTGATTCAGAAATGATGTAGGCTAGAAGGGGCTAAAACTTGTTAAGGAAGAAAAGCTCTATTTTGAACTTTTTTGTTTTGGCCTCCTTGTCATTTGATAGCAAATCTTCATAATACCAGATGACTTCCAGCACTATCTTCTTGTTTCTCCACCACTACAATGGTAGTAGTCTTTAATCTAAGAATTTTATTCCAATTAGTAAATATTGTTCCGGAAGAAAGGCTCTATTTTTAACATTGTTGTCTAGCCTCCTTGTCCTCTATAGCAAATCTTCGTACATGATGTTTCTTTAGGGTGTTGCTAATTCTTCCAAAATTATTGTAAAATTTTTTGAGAAATTTGTTTTTAGCTACTTTGCGCTGAAATCTATGCATTTTCTCTTAAATAGAATATAATATTTATTATGTGTTTTTATCTCAGATTTTGTTGTGTTGTTAAATTTTGATGGTTATTTTTA
The DNA here is from genome assembly GCA_027924645.1 of Cunninghamia lanceolata. NCBI lineage: Eukaryota > Viridiplantae > Streptophyta > Pinopsida > Cupressales > Cupressaceae > Cunninghamia > Cunninghamia lanceolata. Next base: position 606,433 of record BSBN01000744.1, on the reverse strand, counting down.
CTATATATTTTCTGGAAGTAGATTTGTTCAATTTTTTTGGGAATGAATTTCTACGGATTTTAGCAAATTTATACTGTGATGTTTCTTTGGGAAGAAATTTTTACAGATTTTTAACTAATTTATGTAAAATGATAATAAATAATGAGGTGAAGGAATGTTAGGTATGGTTAATTAACAGCTCTTTAGGTTTTTACTTACTTCAAAATTTTTACTTTGATTTAAAATTCATCGAATCTTGAGAAATTATTACCTATCAAATTTCTAAGGATTTAAAAAAATTTACTGCAATTTGAAAAATGAAATTTCTCCTGATCTTGAAAATTTGAGCAAAGATTAATTATGTGCTGGTTCTTTAATTTTTTTTTGGGATCCACCTATTTTAGATTTACATGTTCACTCCAAGTTTTAGAAATACTGAATTTATTTGATCCGCCTAGTTTCGATTTGCATCCTCAAGTCCAGTTTTCGTGGCCTACTATATTTGCATGTCTGTTCTGTGATTCAAACTCAGGACATATGAAGGAAAATTTTGGTGTTTTATTATGATAATTTTTATGTGATTGATGCATGCAGTGGAGAAGAAGAGAAGATTGAATGGTAGAAGATAAAAACACCTACAGACGAAGTTGTAGTTCCCTACATCTATTTGGCTCCTTTAGGAGAAGGTCAAAGATCTGTAATTATTTTTTTTTTCTTTTTTTTAAAGTAAATTTCATAACAAATAGTTAGAGCAATATAGGATAGGTATATCAATGTGGAGAACAAGACCAATGCAGAAGATCATCCTCCTCCTGACGTGGAGGATCAATGTGGATGATTCATTGTTTTGATCCTGAGTTATCTTCCTCTAGATCTACTTCTAATCTTTGTATTATACATTCTCGTTGAATACAACCTTTAATGTTATTAAAAATATATTTATATCCCCATACCTAAATTTACCTGCAATTGTATTACATTAAAGTTGATAGTGAAATTTGTTTTCCTTTGGTATTGAGTTTGAGCTTAATATCTTCCTAAGTTTTTGTTCGATTCTTTTTCCAAGACATGATTTTTTACAAAGCATTTACTTTTATAAAAAATGTATTTATATCCTCCAGAACTAACTTTGCCTGTAATTGTATTACACTAAAGTTGGCAGTGAAACTTGTTTTTCTTTGGTATTGAGTTTGTAATTTTTATGATATTTTGTTAGATTTTTTTCTAAGACATATTTTCTCATAATTAGCTTTTCCTTTGTCACAGAAATGTCTTTATGAATCTGTCTAGTAGGGTTAAAATTCAATTTGATTCTGTGCTTAAGATTATTTAGTGTTTCTATTTGATTTTTTTTTTGGGAACATGTACAATACCCTCATCACTAACTTTTAAACTTTTAAACTGCACTGAAATGGCATAGGATGATATGCCCATGACATCTACTGTATTCATTTTAAAATGTGATAGATCAAATTTCTTGACTAGTTGCTGCACAATATCTCTTACGTAGGACAACTTGACAATGTCTATGGCATACAAAATGATGCTTTCTATGATCTAATTATAATCATCTGTTTCATGCCTAAAATGTCATCAAATGGTAGTGTTCCTTGATATTCACTGTGATCAATTTTTTTGGTGATAGAAATTCTTAATTAGTGTGCTACATAGGAGGCACTGGTGCTCCTGGTTAGAACAAACTACCTATTTATAGGGCATAAAAAAATGAAGCTTATAATGTTCTAATTACATAGCTAGATTTCATTTCTGAATGGCTTTAAATGGCAAGGCATAATATGATGGGGGTCAATTTTTTTGTGTGATAGAATGTTCTTGATTTGTTTGGAGCACCCTATGTATAGAGCATAAAAAATGAAGCTTACCATTTTCTAATTACATAGCCAGATTTCATTTCTGAATGGCCTGAAATGGCAGGACATAATATGTGAGGGTAAATTTGTGTGATAAAATCTTTTTGATTGGTTTGGACCACACAACGTCGTAGTTAAGACAACCCAACTATTCCTTTTTGCATGAAAAATAGAATTTACTTTGATCTAATTAGAATGTCATTTTAAACTTTCAAATTGCAGTAAAATGGCATAGGATTATATGCGTACAATTTTCACTATAATCACTTATATGTCTGATAGATCAAATTTCTTGATTGGTTACTGCACAAGATCCCCTACTTAGGGTATTCTAATAATGTCTCTGGGATAAATAATAATGCTTTCCTTGATCTACTTATATCTCATGTATTGACATGGCTCTTAATTATTCCATGCAAACACAACAAAATAAAACACCACTATTTATGAACATTTTGGTAGAAACTTGGCTGCTCTGTAGCTCTTGTTACATATTGACCTCTAGGATTTCATTTTTTTATTTCATGTTTGTGTTTTATTGAGTTACTTTTTCATTCTTAATATAGAACAATCTAAACAACTAACACAAAATATTTTCATTAAAAAAACTCTACATTACATAAAACAACATATTAATTTCCTTTATTTTAAAAATATATATAAACAACTAACACACAAAATAAAGTATTTTCATTAATCTAATTTTGCGGTTTATTAAAAACATAGTATTTTTTTGTAAAACAACAATGAAAAACAATAAATTAAAGTTCATTGAGCAAAAACAAAATTAAATCCTAATAAATTAGTTATAAAATATTATAATTTTTACAGTATTTTATTTCTATAAAACATGAGTGAAAAAACCAATAAATTAAGTTTCATTGTACAGAAAATAAGTGAATGAAAAAAACTAATAAATTAAATTTCATTTTAAAAAACAAAAGAAAATTAAATTGATGATCTTTTTAATTTGATTTCATATTTTTTGTGATTTATGTTTGAGTATTACTTACATTTATTTATATATAGATTATCTACTTTTTGTCAGCTTTATTCTTATGTGCATTCATTTAATAAAACTAAGTTAGTGTTGTGGCTCGCACGCACACCCCATTTGAAAATAGGGACCCCCTCTTTCAAATTTGGTCTAGGATGTCAAGTAGATCTTTTTCACCACCTAAGTGGTCAAGTGTTCAAAGTGCATTTTGGCCATGATTAAATGATGATGTTAAAAAATCATTGCAAGAATTTGCTAAGTTGGATTTTTATATCTCTTTTGATGGCCTTGAATAGCTCTTTTGCGCTAAATTGCTCTCCAACCGACCTTTGCACTGATTTGGCTCCCAACCGACCTTTGCACTAATTTGCCTCCCAACCAACTTTGCATTAAGATCCTTTATCACTGACTTCGGCATTAGTTTTCCCCCTGATAGACATTTGCACTCAAATCACTCCGACTTGTGTTGTATTGTTCAATCACTGACTGGTGCAGGAGCACCTTGGCAAATTAATATTGCCCTAGACAAATCTTTGAGTTTGATTAAATTTGTATGCTTCCAAATTGTAATGAGATCATCTTTATGTGTTTAGGAGATTAGGAGTTTCAAATATGCAAAATAGTGCAGGTTGCCAATGTAAAATGCAAAAAAAGAACAAATAGGGGAATACCAAAGGTCATAGGGTATTTTGAGTAGTTTCATTCATTTGGAGAAGTTGGAAACTAAAGAGTCAAGCATGGAATTCCTTTAAAATGCCTTGTAACCATTGAGAATTTGTGGGTGGTTGATTAGAAGGCTCTGATAAATAAAAACACTATTTTTTTATGCATTCCTTCAGAAATTTGTTGTCTTCTGGTATTGTATGGCCCTGTACGGGTATGCATGGATGTCTAATGGATTGTAATTGTTAGATCCTTCAACTACCTTCCATTTGCAGTTGGTCTCATGCATTTTGATGTTGTTTTGTGTAAGATATTGCATTTTTTGTGGAAACTACCAAAACCCTGATTTAGGGTAAACAGTGCCCTGTAAAACTATATTTCTCTCGTTTTATCCTTTGACCATGACTGATCTTTAGTGTAGATGTTCATGAAAATGTTTTATTTCATATTCATAAGGTTTTAACCAATTGGTTAAGATTTAAGAGTGGGAAAATCAAAGTTTATTGACTGCATTCCTGTTTACAGTCAGGAAATAGAGTTTTGGGACAGTCTTGAGATATAGGTGTAGGGTTTGTTAAAAATATTGATGGGAATGGACTTTTGATGAATTAGTAAGATTATGTAGACCTTTTGTGAAGTGTTCCAAACACATGCAAGGTATGGGGAGTCATGGGGTATTCACTTCCAATAAGCCCTTGGTAGGGTAAAAGCTAAATAGGCCTATTTAACACTGTTGCAGTCCTGTTTGAGTAGTTCTTTTCAAAGTGATAGGTATTGATTCTTGGATATGGTTTAAAGCTTGTTAAAGGGTACTCAAATTACCCATCATAGTCTTAAGAAGGATTCTGTGGAAAGAGTTATGCATTGACAGTCCTTAAAACAGGGCTACTAGGAGTTATGACAACCATTGTAGAATTGGTTGCATGCATGAAGAGACAGTCCTTGGTACATATTTATTTTGATTGAGTTAATGTCCTTGAGGGATGAGAAGGCCTTGTGAGGTCTTGTTTGGGTCAGAAGAGTTAGAACTCCTAATGGTGCCTTTGTGGAGATCCTTGTCTTGAGAAGTTTTTTCGTGAAACTTGAAGCATCTAAGTGATTGTATCACATTATCGAGCAATATACTAGTATGAAGTTGAGTGATTATATTTCTTCTGCATCAGATTGGTATCAGAGCTAGCAAAAGCTCTGGGAGGAGATGTTATGTATTTGATTTTTGAGATGAAGAACTAAAGGAAAGGTTATGTTGGTGACCATTATTTTGTTGCCAAGTTGTTTGGTTGCAGGTGCTTATCCATCTAGCTGTAGAAGGATGTTTTCTGAGTTTGTGTGTGTGGGCAGACAAGATGAGGTCTATCATGACCATTCTCCAATGGAGATTAGGCTAGATAAGGGTGCAAAGAGAAACCACTAAGGAGAGAGTGGTTGGTGCATCACCAGGATCTGTTGTTGGGTGAGATGAATGGTTTGGTGAGTTGGTTTTTTGAGGCAATAGAAAGATGGATACCTGACTAAAGAAGCACTTGATGTTGCAGCCTGAAGAGTACTCCACTGATGGGAGTAGAAGGAGCCTGAAGAAGCTCTAATGATGACAGCAGTTCGTTTGTTGGTTGGATGGTCACCATTTCTATAGATTGGGAGATTGTACCTGAGAAGATTGAAGATTGAAGATAGAGGAGAGGCAGAAAAAGACTTTTGTTGCAGATACATTTCCAAGCGACTTGGAAATTTTGTTGGTTGGTTGTATGGTGCAAGAGCACCTAGGAAAATTAATATTGCCCTAGACAAACCTTTGAGTTTTATTAAATTTGTATGCTTCCACATTGTAATGAGGTCATCTTTATGTGTTTAGGACATTAGGAGTTTCAAATATGCAAAATAGTGCAGGTTGCCAATGTAAAATGCAAAAAAAGAACAAATAGGGGAATACCAAAGGTCATAGGGTATTTTGAGTAGTTTCATTCATTTGGAGAAGTTGGAAACTGAAGAGTCAAGCATGGAATGCCTTTAAAAGGCCTTGTAACCATTGAGAATTTGTGGGTGGTTGATTAGAAGGTTCTGATAAATAAAAACACTATTTTTTTATGCATTCCTTCAAAAATTTGTTGTCTTCTGGTATTGTACGGCCCTGTACGGGCATGCATGAATGTCTAATGGATTGTAAGTGTTATATCCTTCAACCACCTTCCATTTGTAGTTGGTCTCATGCATTTTGATGTTGTTTTGTGTAAGATATTGCATTTTTTGTGGAAACTGCCAAAACCCTGATTTAGGGTAAATAGTGGCCTGTAAAACTATATTTCTCTTGTTTTATCCTTTGACCATGACTAATCTTCAATGTAGATGTTCATTACAATGTTTGATTTCATATTCATAAGGTTTTAACTGATTGGTTAAGATTTAAGAGTGGGAAAATCAAAGTTTATTGACTGCATTCCTGTATACAGTCAGGAAATAGAGTTTTGGGACAGTCTTGAGATATAGGTGTAGGGTTTTTAAAAATATTGATGGGAATGGACTTTTGATGAATTAGTAAGCTTATGAAGACCTTTTGTGAAGTTTTCCAAACACATGCAAGGTATGGGGAGTCATGGGGTATTCACTTCCAATAAGCCCTTGGTAGGGTAAAAGCCAAATAGGCCTATTTAACATTGTTGCAATCATGTTTGAGCAGTTCTTTTCAAAGTGATAGGTATTGATTCTTGGATATGGTTTAAAGCTTGTTAAAGGGTACTCAAATTACCCAACATAGTCTTAAGAAGGATTATGTGGAAAGAGTTATGCATTGACAGTCCTTAAAACAGGGCTACTAGGAGTTATGACAGCCATTGCAGAATTGGTTGCATGCATGAAGAGACAGTCCTTGGTAGATATTTATTTTGATTGAGTTAATGTCCTTGAGGGATGAGAAGGCCTTGTGAGGTTTTGTTTGGGTCAGAAGAGTTAGAACTCCTAATGGTGCCTTTGTGGAGATCCTTGTCCTGAGAAGTTTTTTTTTGTGAAACTTGAAGCATCTAAGTGATTGTATCACATTATCGAGCAATATACTAGTATGAAGTTGAGTGATTATATTTCCTCTGCATCACTAACCAAGTCAGATGAGGCCAAAGTTCCCGCAAGTCAGAAGGACCTCAAAATCCTGCAAACTGCATAACATTGAGCCCATGGTCGCAGCATTAAAAAGATCTCTCACCGACCAGGTTCGTCACGTCCAATCTCCCTGCCAAGTCTAAGTGAATGAAAAGTCATGCAAAAACCCTAATCTATCGATTGTACGTCACGCATTAATGGTTATTTGGCCGAAGATAATAAAAGGGTAACTTGTGTTGTTTAAATCATTTTTGCATTTTGATAAAGATTTCATCGCCCCTTTGCAATCTTTGTTGCCTATTGAGCATTTTTGCTGCCGTTACCAGGTAGGGTTTCCACTTATCCTCTTTGACCTTTCACTATATGTGGTTAGGGTTTGATTTAAAAGTACATTTTCTTTCCAAACAACTCATTTAGGGTTTTAGCTAGGGTTTTGTACGTAAACTATTTGTTTCTCCTTGGAAACCTAGTATGAATTTCTCTTTGAAAATGTAGATGGTTTGCCATGAGCAAAAAAGAACAACTTAACCAGACCTAGCTGAAGTTTTCATAAACTGGAAAGACATTTGGTCTTCACACTAAACTTGAATCCGACCGACCTGTAAACATTTTCAACTCGTCTAGCTAGTCGGTGACCATTAAAACCCATGCCACACTTTGAAACCCATTCAGCACTAAAAACATTGACCTTCGACCCACATAGCTTTGTCATGTTAACTAATTAGATCGGCGGGACCTCAAAACCCTGCAAGCTTTGAAAATATATTTAGCGCTAAAAACCTCTTATGCCGACCATGCGCTAAACGACTCCATCTCTGACTTGGTCAGACACCTCAAATATCTCCACAAATTGGTGACATCCAAAGTCCTACTAAAAATACAAAAATAGCTCTGCTCTAAAAAAGATCCCATCTGACCTCACACTGAAACACTCTTTCACCGACTTAGTCGGTTGACCTCAAAACTCATGCAAGTTAGACAAAGCCAAATCTCATGGAAGTGTAGTGAAAGAGATCTCAAGGGACTTGCACTAAAACCCAACTGACTAACTAAACAAGCAATTAAAGGTTGGTGACCTTCAAAAGTCATGCAAGTCGGTAACATCCAAAACCCGTGCAAAACCCAGAAGAGAATGAACACTAATAAAACCTTGAGTCAGACAAACCCATAGTGACATTCACAATGCATGGGTTACTTTAAGTAGACAAATACTCTAGAACTTAACTAGTTTTCTGAGTTACCAAACTGAAATGGGTGTTACAGTATTGTAGAAAATGGTGCTATCTTCAATGGAAGTCAACAGATTTTTAGATTACATTCATTTGTTAAATACCCAACAAACAACATAATTTAACTTGTGAAATGCAATTAACCTTTAGCATAAGTGATGAGCCAAACTAACTTTGCACAGCTATCTAAGTGACATTCACAATGCATGGGTTACTTTAAGTAGACAAATACTCTAGAACTTAACTAGTTTTCTGAGTTACCAAACTGAAATGGGTGTTACAGTACTACAGAAAATGGTGCTATCTTCAATGGAAGTCAACAGATTTTTATATTACATTCATTTGTTAAATACCCAACAAAACAACATAATTTACCTTGTCCAATACCCTCATCACTAACTTTGCCCCTAAAGTTCTTATATTTAATTTTGTGCCAAGACTTCTTCACCATGGATCTCTATCTAATATTCTTCAAATTCGAGAAATCCTAAGTGAGATTCACAATGCATGGGTTACTTTAAGTAGACAAATACTCTAGAACATAACCAATTTTGTAAGTTACCAAACTGAAATGGGTGTTACAGTACTGTAGAAAACGGTGCTATCTTTAATGGAAGTCAACAGATTTTTAGATTACATTCATTTGTTAAATACCCAACAAATAGCATAATTTAACTTGTACAATACCTTCATCACTAACTTTGCCCCTAAAGTTCTTATATTTAATTTTGTGCCAAGACTTCTTCACTGTGGTTCTCTATCTAATATTCTTCAAATTCGATTGGAATTGTACTAAACATCTTTCAATTTTTTTTTGTATATCTATGTATATAACATACCATGTCAACAGAACTAAATTTGTTTGCAATGTTTTCAATAGAATTGATATCATTTTGGATCTCATTTGAGTATGCTCAAAATCTTTGGGATATTGATTTATGTAGTTAAATTGCAGATACCAAGGAGTTTCTTGATAAGCTGGTTGTACTAAAGTTTAATGGCAGGCTGGGAACAACCATGGGTTGTACTAGCCCCAAGTAAGTTTTAGAAGTTGTTACATAAAAAAGCTCTCAGTAGTAGTCAAGAAGTTTGATAAATCTTGGGTTTTTTCAATTTTTGTGATGAATATTTTTGATAAATAGTTCTCCACCATTTGGCAGGGGTTAAGTGAATGGCTATAAAAATATGCATAATTGTGTAATTGGCTACCTATCTGTAATCAATTTGTTGTTTAGTTCAGTGACTATTCTTAATTGATTTTCTTAGTGATAATTCCTAATTGATTTTCTCTTCAATTTTCAAACTTTCTTATAAAATATTTCTATGATGTGATTATTATACACTGATCACCTTTTTTGTGATAGAAATTCTTGATTGATATTCTACACAGGAGCAATTGATTTAAATAGACTAACAATGTCTAGGGCATAAAAAATGAAGCTTACTATGTTATAATTACAGAGCCAAATATCACTTCTGAATGGCTTGAAATGGCAGGGGATAATATGCCAGTGGTCATTTTTATGTGTGATAGTCTTTTTGATTGGTCTGGTGCACAGGATCTTCTAGCGAGGACAACCACACTATGCTTTTCAGCATAAAATATTGAAATTTACTTTGATCTAATCACAATGTCAGACTTAACTTTTAAACTGCATTGAAATGGCATAGGATGATATGCCCATGACATCTACTGTATTCATTTTAAAATGTGATAGATCAAATTTCTTGACTATCTGCTGCATAATATCCCTTACATAGGACAGCTTGACAATGTCTATGGCATACAAAATGATGCTTTCTATGATCTAATTATAATCATTTGTTTTATGCATAAAATGTCATGAAATGGTAGTGTTCCTTGATATTCACTGTGATCAATTTTTTTGGTGATAGAAATTCTTAATTGGTGTGCTACATAGGAGCCACTGGTGCTCCTGGTTAGAACAAACTACCTATGTATAGGGCATAAAAAAATGAAGCTTATAATGTTCTAATTACATAGCCAGATTTCATTTCTGAATGGCTGGAAATGGCAGGGCATAATATGCCGGGGGTCAATTTTTTTGTGTGATTGAATGTTCTTGATAGGTCTGGAGCACCCTATGTATAGAGCATAAAAAATGAAGCTTACCATTTTCTAATTACATAGCCAGATTTCATTTCTGAACGGCCTAAAATGGCATGACATAATATGTGAGGGTCAATCTGTGTGATAGAATCTTTTTGATTGTTTTGGAGCACACAACCTCATAGTTAAGACGACGCAACTATTCCTTTTTGCATAAAAATAGAATTTACTTTGATCTAATTAGAATGTCATTTTAAACTTTCAAATTGCACTGAAATGGCATAAGATTATATGCCTACAATTTTCACTATAATCACTTATATGTCTGATAGATCAAATTTCTTGATTGGTTACTGCACAGGATCCCCTACTTAGCATATTCTAACAATGTCTCTGGGATAAATAATAATGTTTTCCTTGATCTACTTATATCTCATGTATTGACATGGCTCTTAATTATTCCATGCAAACACAACAAATTAAAACACCACTATTTACGAACATTTTGGTAGAAACTTGGCTGCTCTGTAGCTCTTGTTACATATTGACCTCTAGGATTTCATTTTTATATTTCATGTTTGTGTTTTATTGAGTTACTTTTTCATTCTTAATATAGAACATAAAGTATTTTCATTAAAAAAACTCTACATTACATAAAACAACATATTAATTTCCTTTATTTTCAAAATATATATAAAGAACTAACACACAAAATTAAGTATTTTCATTAATCTAATTTTGTGGTTTATTAAAAAAATAGTAATTTTTTGTTAAACAACAATGAAAAACAATAATAAAGTTCATTGAGCAAAAACAAAATTAAATCCTAATAAATTAGTTATAAAATATTATAATTTTTACAGTATTTTATTTCTATAAAACATGAGTGAAAAAACCAATAAATTAAGTTGCATTATATAGAAAATAAGTGAATGAAAAAAACTAATAAATTAAATTTCATTTAAAAAAACAAAAGAAAATTAAATTGATGATCTTTTTAATTTGATTTCATATTTTTTGTGATTTATGTTTGAGTATTACTTACATTTATATTTATATAGATTATCTACTTTTTGTCAGCTTTATTCTTATTTGCATTCATTTAATAAAACTATGTCCATTGTATATTTTAAATTAAATTTATATGTGCATTCATTTAATAAAACTAAGTTAGTGTTGTGCCTCACACACACACCCCATTTCAAAATAGGGACCCCCTCTTTCAAATTTGGTCTAGGATGTCAAGTAGATTTTTTCACCTCCTAAGTGGTCAAGTGTTCAAAGTGCATTTTGGCCTTGATTGAGTGATGATGTTAAAAAATCATTTCAAGAATCTGCTAAGTTGGATTTTTATATCTCTTTTGATGGCCTTGAATAGCCCTTTTGCGCTAAGCTGCTCTCCAACTGACCTTTGTGCTGATTTGGCTCCCAACCGACCTTTGTGTTGATTTGCCTCCCAACCAACTTTGCATTAAGATCATTTATCACTGACTTCAGCATTAGTTTTCCCCCTGACAGATGTTTGCGCTCAAATCACTCCAACTTGTGCTGTATTGTTCAATCATTGACCAAGTTAGATGAGGCCAAAGTTCTCGTAAGTCCGAAGGACCTCAAAATCCTGCAAACTACATAACGTTGAGCCCATGGTCACAACATTAAAAAGATCTCTCACCGAGCAGGTTCGTCATGTCCAATCTCCCTACCAAGTCTGAGCGAATGAAAAGCCGCACAAAAACCTTAATCTATCGATTGTACGTCACGCATTAATGGCAATTTGCCTGAAGATAATAAAAGGATAACTTGCATTGTTTAAATCATTTTTGCATTTTGATAAAGATTTTAGAGCCCCTTTGTGATCTTTGCTACCTATTGAGCATTTTTGCTGTCATTGCCCTGGAGTTGGATCCCGCGACCGCTTCCTGCCTGTGCAACTCAGACACATTTTCTATAACTATCCAGGTAGGGTTTCCACTTATCCTCTTTGACCTTTCACTATATGTGGTTAGGGTTTGATTTAAAAGTACATTTTCTTTCCAAACAATGCATTTCAGGTTTTAGCTAGGGTTTTGTACGTAAACTGTTTGTTTCTCCTTCGAAACCTAGTTTGAATTTCTCTTTGAAAATGTAGATGGTTTGCCATGAGCTAAAAAGAACAACTTAACCAGACCTGGCCAGAGTTTTCATAAACTGGAAAGATATTTGTTCTTGGCGCTAAACTTGAATCCAACTGACTTGTAAACATTTTCAACTTGTCTAGTCAGTTAGTGACCATTAAAACCCATGCCACACTTTGAAACACATTCAGTGCTAAAAACATTGACCTTCGACCCACATAGCTTTGTCACGTTAACTAATTAGATCGGTGGGACCTCAAAACCCTACAAGCTTTGAAAAGATATTTATTGCTAAAAACCTTTTATGCCGACCGTGCGCTAAAGGACTCCATCTTTGACTTGGTCAAACACCTCAAATATCTCTGCAAATCAGTGACATCCAAAGTCCTGCTAAAAATAAGAAAACAACTCTGCACTAAAAATGTCCCATCTAACCTTGCGCTGAAACACTCTTTCAGCAACTTAGTCAGTTGACCTCAAAACTCATGCAGATTGGACAAAGCCAAATCTCATGCAAGTGTAGTGAAAGAGATCTCAAGGGACTTGCACTAAAACCCAACCGACTAACTAAACAAGCAATGAAAGGTCAGTGACCTTCAAAAGTCATGCAAGTCCGTAACATCCAAAATCCGTGCAAAACCCAGAAGAGAATGAACACTAATAAAACCTTGAGTCAGATAAACCTATAGTGACATTCACAATGCATGGGTTACTTTAAGTAGACAAATACTCTAGAACTTAACCAATTTTTTGAGTTACCAAACTGAAATGGGTGTTACAGTATTGCAAAAAATGATGCTATCTTCAATGGAAGTCAACAGATTTTTAGATTACATTCATTTGTTAAATACCCAACAAAGAACATAATTTAACTTGTGAAATGATATTGAACTTTAGCATAAGTGATCAATCCAGACTAACTTTGCATAGATATCTAATTGACATTCACAATGCATGGGTTACTTTAAGTAGACAAATACTCTAGAACTTAACTAGTTTTCTGAGTTACCAAACTGAAATGGGTGTTACAGTACTGTAGAAAATGGTGCTATCTTCAATGGAAGTCAATAGATTTTTAGATTACATTCATTTGTTAAATACCCAACAAATAGCATAATTTAACTTGTACAATACCCTCATCACTAACTTTGCCCCTAAAGTTCTTATATTTAATTTTGTGCCAAGACTTCTTCACCGTGGATCTCTATCTAATATTCTTCAAATTCAAGAAATCCTAAGTGACACTCACAATGCATGGGTTACTTTAAGTAGACAAATACTCTAGAACTTAACCAGTTTTCTAAGTTACCAAATTGAAATGGGTGTTACAGTACCACAGAAAACGGTGCTATCTTCAATGGAAGTCAACAGATTTTTAGATTACATTCATTTGTTAAATACCCAACAAATAGCATAATTTAACTTGTACAATACCCTCATCACTAACTTTGCCCTAAAGTTCTTATATTTAATTTTGTGCCAAGACTTCTTCACCATGGATCTCTATCTAATATTCTTCAAATTTGATTGGAATTGTACTAAACATCTTTCAATTTTCTTTTGTATATCTATGTCTATAACATACCATGTCAACAAAACTAAATTTGTTTGCAATGTTTTCAATAGAATTGATATCATTTTGGATCTCATTTGAGTATGCTCAAAATTGGATTTTCTTTTGTGCTTAAAATCTTTGGGATATTGATTTATGTAGTTAAATTGCAGATACCAAGGAGCTTCTTGATAAGCTAGTTATACTGAAATTTAATGGCGGGCTGGGAACAACCATGGGCTAAACTAGCCCCAAGTAAGTTTCAGAAGTTGTTACATAAAAAAACTCTTAGTAGTAGTCAAGAAGTTTGATAAATCTTGGGTTTTTTCAATTTTTGTGATGAATATTTTTGATAAATAGTTCTCCACCATTTGGCGGGGGTTAAGTGAATGGCTATAAAAATATGCATAATTGTGTAATTAGCTACCTATCTGTAATCAATTTGTTGTTTAGTTCAGTGACTATTCTTAATTGATTTTCTCAGTGACTATTCTTAATTGATTTTCTCTTCAATTTTCAAACTTTCTTATCAAATATTTCTATGATGTGATTATTATACACTGATCACCTTTTTTGTGATAGAAATTCTTGATTGATATTCTACACGGGAGCAATTGATTTAAATAGACTAACAATGTCTAGGGAATAAAAAATGAAGCTTACTATGTTATAATTATAGAGCCAAATATCACTTTTGAATGGCTTGAAATGGTAGGGCATAATATGCCAGTGGTCATTTTTATGTGTGATAGTCTTCTTGATTGGTCTAGTGCACAGGATCTTCTAGCAAGGACAACCACACTCTGCTTTTCAGCGTAAAAAATTGAAATTTACTTTGATCTAATCACAATGTCAGACTTAACTTTTAAACTGCACTAAAAAGGCATAGGATGATATGCCCATGACATCTACTGTATTCATTTTAAAATGTGATAGATCAAATTTCTTGAATAGTTGCTGCATAATATCCCTTATGTAGGACAGCTTGACAATAGACCTATGGCATATAAAATGATGCTTTCTATGATCTAATTATAATCATCTCTTTCATGCCTAAAATGTCATGAAATGGTAGTGTTCCTTGATATTCACTGTGACCAATTTTTTTGGTGATAGAAATTCTTAATTGGTGTGCTACACAGGAGCCACTAGTGCTCCTGGTTAGAACAAACTACCTATGTATAGGGCATAAAAAAAATGAAGCTTATAATGTTCTAATTACATACCCAGATTTCATTTCTAAATGGATTGAAATGGCAGGGCATAATATGTCGGGGGTCAATTTTTTTGTGTGATAGAATGTTCTTGATTGGTCTGGAGCACCTTATGTATAGAGCATAAAAAATGAAGCTTACCATTTTTTAATTACATAGCCAGATTTCATTTCTGAATGGCCTGAAATGGCAGGACATAATATGTGAGGTTCAATTTGTGTGATAGAATCTTTTTGATTTGTTTGGAGCACACAACCTCGTAGTTAAGACGGCCCAACTATTCCTTTTTGCATGAAAAATAGAATTTACTTTGATGTAATTAGAATGTCATTTTAAACTTTCAAATTGCACTAAAATGGCATAGGATTATATGCCTACAATTTTCACTATAATCACTTATATGTCTGATAGATCAAATTTCTTGATTGGTTACTACACAAGATCCCCTACTTAGGGTATTCTAACAATGTCTTTGGGATAACTAATAATGCTTTCCTTGGTCTACTTATATCTCATGTATTGACATGGCTCTTAATTATTCCATGCAAACACAACAAATTAAAACACCACTATTTATGAACATTTTGGTAGAAACTTGGCTGCTCTACAGCTCTTGTTACATATTGACCTCTAGGATTTCATTTTTATATTTCATGTTTGTGTTTTATTGAGTTACTTTTTCATTCTTAATATAGAACAATCTAAACAACTAACACAAATTATTTTCATTAAAAAAACTCTACATTACATAAAACAACATATTAATTTCCTTTATTTTCAAAATATATATAAAGAACTAACACAAAAAATAATGTATTTTCATTAATCTAATTTTGCAGTTTATTAAAAAAACTGTAATTTTTTGTAAAACAACAATGAAAAAAAATAAATTAAAGTTCATTGAGCAAAAACAAAATTAAATCCTAATAAATTAGTTATAAAATATTATAATTTTTACAGTATTTTATTTCTATAAAACATGAGTGAAAAAACCAATAAATTAAGTTTCATTGTATAGAAAATAAGTGAATGAAAAAAACTAATAAATTAAATTTCATTTTAAAAAACAAAAGAAAATTAAATTGATGATCTTTTTAATTTGATTTCATATTTTTTGTGATTTATGTTTGAGTATTACTTACATTTATATTTATATAGATTATCTACTTTTTGTTATCTTTATTCTTATTTGCATTCATTTAATAAAACTATGTCCATTGTATATTTTAAATTAAATTTATATGTGCATTCATTTAATAAAATTAAGTTAGTGTTGTGCCTTGCACACACACCCCATTTCAAAATAGGGACCCCCTCTTTCAAATTTGGTCTAGGATGTCAAGTAGATCTTTTTCACCTCCTAAGTGATCAAGTGTTCAAAGTGCATTTTGGCCATGATTGAATGATGATGTTAAAAAATCATTTCAAGAATCTGCTAAGTTAGATTTTTACATCTCTTTTCATGGCCTTGAATAGCCCTTTTGTGCTAAATTGCTCTCCAACCAACCTTTGAGCTGATTTGGCTCCCAACCGAGCTTTGCACTGATTTGCCTCCCAACCAACTTTGCATTAAGATCCTTTATCACTGACTTTGGCATTAGTTTTCCCCCTGACAGACGTTTGCGCTCAAATCACTCCGACTTGTGCTATATTGTTCAATCACTGACCAAGTTAGATGAGGCCAAAGTTTTTGCAAGTCCGAAGGACCTCAAAATCCCACAAAGTGCATAACATTGAGCCCATGGTTGCAACATTAAAAATATATCTCACCGACCAGGTTCGTTGTGTCTAATCTCTCTGCCAAGTCTGAGTGAATGAAAAGCTGCGCAAAAGCCCTAATCTGTCGATTGTACGTCGCACATTAATGCTGATTTGGCTGAAGATAATAAAAGGATAACTTGCGTTGTTTAAATCATTTTTACATTTTGATAAAGATTTCAGAGCCCCTTTGTGATCTTTGCTGCCTATTAAGCATTTTTGCTATCATTGCCCTGGAGTTGGATCCCACGACCGCTTCCTGCCTGTGTAACCCAGACACATTTCCTATAACTAACCAGGTAGGGTTTCCACTTATCCTATTTGACCTTTCACTGTATGTGGTTAGGGTTTGGTTTAAAAGTACATTTTCTTTCCAAACAATGCATTTAGGGTTTTAGCTAGGGTTCTGTATGTAAACTATTTGTTTCTCCTTCGAAACCTAGTTTGAATTTCTCTTTGAAAATGTAGATGGTTTGCCATGAGCTAAAAAGAACAACTTAACCAGACCTGGCCAGAGTTTTCATAAACTGGAAAGACATTTGGTCTTGGCACTAAACTTGAATCTGACTAACTTGTAAACATTTTGAAACTCGTCCAGTCAGTCGGTGACCATTAAAACCCACGCCGCACTTTGAAACCCATTCAGCACTAAAAACATTGACCTTCAACCCACATAGCTTTGTCATGTTACCTACTTAGATTGGTGGGACCTCAAAACCCTGCAATCTTTGAAAAGATATTTATTGCTAAAAAACTCTTATGATGACCATGCACTAAAGGACTCCATCTCTGACTTGGTCAGACACGTCGAATATCTCTGTAAATCAGTGACATCTAAAGTCCCGCTGAAAATAAGATAACAGCTCTACACTAAAAATGATCCCATCTGACCTTGCACTGAAACACTCTTTCACCGACTTAGTCGGTTGACATCAAAACTCGTGCAAGTTGGACAAAGCCAAATCTCGTGCAAGTGTAGTGAAAGAGATCTCGACGGACTTGCACGAAAACCCAACTGACTAACTAGACAACCAAGGAAAGGTTGGTGACCTTCAAAAGTTGTGCAATTTGGTAACATCCAAAACCCATGCAAAACCCAGAAGAGAATGAACAATAATAAAACCTTGAGATGGACAAACCCATTTTTCTTGTTGAGGTCGGTAGACCTCAATTTAATGGTTTTCTACCTCAAGTTGGTTGATCCTAAAACTAGCACAAATGATGCAAAATGACTGTGTTTTAAGAATTTTCAAAGGGAAAATATTAGGGATGATGAAGTTAATGTTGTGATACATAGATAATGATGCTTTTCATGCTTTTAATAAGATGTCTTGCAACATTAAATGTTTTTTGCATGCATTAATGGTGAATTTCTATGAAGTAGGTGCAATGGTAATAACTGTTACATTTGTGATTCTTTAAAAAGGGCATATCAGTAGTATTAGTAGATTCATTAAAGTTCATCTCAAACTTAGGAATGTGTAAAAAAAAATTCTCATGGTGTCAAACTTACAAGGTCAAGTCCTGCAAATTAGATGACTGCCCGAGCTCAAGCCATGAAGTACGAATTCAAGGGAATTCCTCAAGAGACCAAGATTCACTCCAGGTGGAGTGATGTAGGGGACACAAATATGGGTCACATAGACTTAGATGACTTTAGTTTGAGAATCTTTGGCCCAAACCCAACTCCTAGGGCCAAAACACTCAAAGACAGTGGTATATCACAAGTTGCTACCTTCCCCACCTTAGTACAGTGTGCAAAATTGATGGTAACATGTGCAAATAGATATGATGTCATGACAAGGACAATTCAAACTACTAATGGGGATATCCTGGCTGATTTCAGTCCACCCTCTCTAGCTGAGACCTTTGATACTCCATGGCACAAAGTCATGACCATGCCAGATAAACAAGGATCAGAGGGGACTTACAACAAAGATGTGGAGGGATGTAGGAAACACATGAATGACCATTAGGCCAAAAATAGAAGGTCTTCCCTTAGTAAATTTCCCTAAGTACTATATAGGAGTGATTTCCATGATGAAATTGGAGTTTTGATAACTTTTTTGAGCAGAATATATGGATTACCTACAGCCTCCACTTTTGACGGTGTATGTTCGTTATCATAATTGAGATACTGAAAGGGGCTAAGTTTCACTAGTCCCAAATACTTAGTGACAACATTCATGAGGCCTTCAGCAACTTCAAAGAGAAGAGGTACTTTAGATGGACATCTTATATTGTCTATGCATTAGCAAGGAGAAATCACTATGTTGGGCTATCTAAGATCGAAGAAGTGGGAAATGATGAGCAAACCCAGGTGAAAGTATATGAGTGTTACCCACAGCTGACCTCATCTCAATCTTTGATATATTTTAAAAGGGTAAATGATGCTTTCACAATGTATATAGCCAGATTGTTGCAAGGTAATACAGCCTTGAGGATTTCCACCGAAGCAATGAATGAAGTAACTAAATATGGTAGGTAGTATTAAATTTGAAATATTCATGTAACTAAGAGTACAAGGCTTCACTGGGACGGCTTACAGACTTCCTAGATATCCTGATGACAAGATAGTGGTTCTAGAATTGTCTAGACAGTTGACACCTTGTGTTGAGAAACTCAAGCATTTACATAGAACCAATGTTTAGTTTCCTATCAGATTTGGCAAGGGGAATTATGCATACCCTTCTTTGGCATTAGTAGAACATTCTAACAAAGAACTTCAACTCCTCAATTTACATTACTACAATGCAAGGGATCATTTCGATCCAAATAAGGTGATGGAAAGATTCGTAAGTAAGAAGTTGTTTCACAAGATACATATTGAAGACTTTTGGGCAAACTGCCTGGATGATTATGAAGTTATGAAGAAGGCACACTGAAGGCTACCTCTAGCCTTCATCAAAAAGTTTCACATCATTACAGTGCTAGATCAGTTTGAGGATGATGATAATGTTATGGTCAGAGGACCTTGGGAAGCTCAATACCATCAACCTATCCCACTACCAAACTAGGAAAATGCAGAAGAAAGCTCTTTGGATACCATAATGAGAGAACCAGTCAGATTGAGCAAGGCCTGGGTGAGGGGTTAGGTGGCTATTTTGGAAGGACAAGGAGTACAGCTTACCTATACTACCTTAGAATCAGATAAGGACTTCGGGGGTGAGGAGGATGAACCAATAAATGTCATAGATAAGGCAGAGCCGGTTGAGAAACAAAAATTAGACAATGAAGAACATATATCTCTAGCAGAAAAGGCAAAGAAAATTAAGAAGCCATCTGCAAGGCCTCCTTCAAAGAAATATAAGCCTCCCTCCACAAGGACAAGGGCCTCCAAGAAAAGAGATATGCGAAGTGGCCCTAGAGAAGGTTCTAAGACCAAGAAAGCAAGGGTAAAAGAGGTAACTGAGGAGGATACTACAACACAAGAAGACACTAATCCTCAAACTTCCCTATCTCTAGTTGCTTAAAGTATAAGCATGGTTGCCTCAACCTCTACAGCTTCTACTACTACTTCTTCCTCTACTACTTCTACTACATCTTCATCCATTTCACCTACGACCTCAGCTGTCGTTACCCAAGAAACATCCCCTGCTACCACCTATCTTACCTCTACCATTTCAGCTACTTCTTGCTTATTGGCAATTTCTTCTAATGCCCCTAGCAGCCCTATTTCCTCCACTGCTGCCACTTCATGTCCTTCTACTATTACTACACTTACACCTTCTATTTCTTCCTCTCAATTACCCACCCCCACAACATTACCTCCTATTTCCACCATCCTTTCACCTTCTCTTCCTCTACCTTCACTACCTTTTCCTTCACCTCTTGTCATCTTTTCTTCCTTGTCAGTAGTATTTGCTAATCTAATGCAGATTAACATGCCTTCACTACCCATATCCTCTACAGTTCCTATTTCACAAATGCCTGCAGATTCTTTGGTTGTACCTCTGTTGCCCGGAATTGAGAAAGTATGTGCAGAGTTGGGTTTGTAGGAGCCTAAAGTAGCATTATTACCTGGGGAGGAGAAAGATGTATTGACAGAAGTAAGTAATGAAGACTCAAATGAACCTCTGACCAGAGTTGAATTCATTGATATACCTGACAGTCCTCCAGAGAAAGGTCAAATAGAGGAAGTTTTCATGACAGTCCAAGAAAATGTTATGATAAACCATGCAAACATGGCCAAAGAAGGAGAGAATGAAAAGGATATGAGTACAGATAAAGATGAAGGACTAGAGAAAGAACAAGAACCACTTGAAGAACTAGCTGTAATTAATAATGACAAAGCCACTGAATTGAATAAATCTTCAGCACTCGAATGGTTGTAAAGCAGAGTGGCATATCTTGAGCTACAAGTAGAAATAATGCAGCTAGATTTGAGTACTATTTTGTCACAAGCTCAGAGGCCCAAGAAACAAAAGAAGGCAAAGATACAAGCTAGGATCTATAAGGATGAATTAGGATCTAGAATTACAGGGATAGCAATCCCACCAACTAGTGCAACCAAAGAACAAGTCAGAGCGGAGGATTATGTAATCTCCACTATTGATTTGGGACCCACCACTCATGGTCAAAGAGTGGATGATTTTAAAGAATCGGTTACATCAATTTTGGAATAGTTAGACTAGGATGAGATGTCCAAGAAGGATTTAAAACAGCAAAATGAATAACTCTACACTTGTCTCCAGTTTCTAGTCAAGCCAGTAGATGCGAGAGGAGATATAAGGACAGTGCCTACTTTCCTGTCTACTGATGAAATGGCAAGACTAGGCAAGGTAAGGTCCAAATCCCAAGGTACTAAAAAATAGTTATTTAGAGTTTTTGAGATGGGATGTGAGACTATCAATGCCTCCACTCAAGTGCACAAGAATCTGGTGGAACTGCATAAGAAATAGAAAGATCTGCACGAGGAATGTGACTCCTTTGATGAGTATTACTCACATATTTATCCGCGGATAAAGAACATCAGGGACTTACCTGACCAGACTCTGGTTATAGAAAATATTCTAACTAGGAACTAGCTGCCCAAGGCCATTGAATGGTATCAATAGCTACTTTTGAGAAAACAAACTTTTGAAAACATAAAAGAAGCATATAAGCCAGCAGATGAGGAGCTACAGTCAGTTATATATGATACCAATGATTCTTTGAAGGATTGTCTAGTAAAATCCTATGATGACTATGCCCCTCATGATATCGAGAAGTGTAAATACAAATTACATAAGGTAATTTTTGAAAATACCAAGCTCAGTATGGAAGATAGGTTGGATAAGGTAAGTGACCTCAGAGCTGAACTCAAAGCATTCCATAAGGCTGGTGCAGTGATAGGAAAGATATATAGTAGATTTAGCTGGGAATTAGAGATGTTTGATTATCGGATCAATCATTTGAAGAATGCAAATCCGTCGGAGAGTAATCCTGCACTTGACGCATGGCTGAATTACTGCAACAAGCTGGCTGGCAAAGACAAAATTAATTTAGATGAAGAGTCTTGATATTGTTTTGAATATTTTAAGGATGTAATCCCATCATAATTGTAAATTGCTATATTCGGGGTAGCATGTAACTCTATTTTGTCTTTCCTATGCTTTAAAAATGTTCTTTTCTATTAATATATTGAGTTGGCTAGTCAAATTGACTAGATTCAATGTATCTGGAGGCTATTTTTTATCTTTTTCATAGAAGACAAAATGTAATCCGAGAATGGATATGAGCTATTACAATTGCATTTATTGATGTAATCTAGATCGTTGGTGTTGAGTTAATCTCCACCGTTCATTTGAAAACTCAGTATGCTACTTTTCTATATAAAGGGATGTCATTTCCACTTTTGTAAGAGAGAATTTGATGCCGAATTGTTGACATTCTACCATTTGAAGTAATACAAAGCAAGTTTTTGCAGTGTTTCTAAGAATTTGTTTATTGTGTTCCTTATTTGGTTTTCATGGTTCACTTCTTGCTCTCCCATAATTAGTTAGTTGTGCTTTTATAATATTCATGGTTTGCTGAAAGTATCTGATGAATACTCTAAGTCCATACTTTTAGTTATTTGTTGATGGTAGATAGCTGTGCAAAGTTAGTCTGGGTTGATCACTTATGCTAAAGTTCAATTGCATTTCACAAGTTAAATTACGCTATTTGTTGGGTATTTAATAAATGAATGTAATCTAAAAATCTATTGACTTCCATTGAAGATAGCACCGTTTTCTATAGTACTATAACACTCATTTCAGTTTGGTAACTCATAAAACTAGTTAAGTTATAGAGTATTTGTCTACTTAAAGTAACCCATACATTGTGAATGTATCTTAGGATTTCTCTAAAACCCTAACCTTTTGCATTTTCTTTGAAAATCATCATTAGATTAGGAATTTCAGCAGCATTTTACATTGTTTTATCAACTGAAAATCATAAAAAGGTTTATGTGTATTTGTTGTCCCAACTTGAAGATCTGTAGATTGCATGTAAGACCCCTTGTAGGCACAGCTAGAACATACTAACTGAGAGATTCCAAGCAAGCTAAGACCTAGTTGTATTATCCTTGGAGTAGTCTTACCTAGGGTAAGATACTTTTCAAGAGAGGTGTGAAACCAACAATCACACCTACGTTGTTGCATGCTAAAACCACCATCAACAAAATTGGTGCTAGAAGGAGGGTCCAAAGAACTATTTCCCTTTGCTTTAAAACTCAACAAGTTTGGGGAGTAGACTGATGCATACTAGATCCAGTTCAGTTGGAGAAGAGTTGCTGTCTCTGACAAAATTTAGACGAACAAGAAGGGATCAAGTGATACCAAGAGGCCCAAGAGGTTAGTCAGCTCCGAGGAACACAGTTGTAGCTCCTTTTAATCCTCCTTTCATGGCTTTCTTTGTAGGAATTAACCAGTCTCCTTTTGAGTTCAATGCCTACCATGATATGCCAAAGAACCCAAATAAGTTTTGTTCAAAGTTTAGAGTAACGATCTAGATAGGACTGCAGATGAGCATATAAAATATTTGAGGCTAACATGTTCATGTTGCAAGTGCAGTATAAGGTTGTGATATGTAGGTTTTTCCCTTATTCTCTACAGGATGAAGCTTATTATTGGTTTGCTAACCTCCCTGCAACATCCATAAACTCATGGTTGAACTTGAAGAACACATTTCTGGATAGGTTTCGAATGCCTACCACTCTAGCTGATCTTTATCGGCCTTTTGTAGAAATCCATCAAAGTGAAGGAGAGATGATAAGTTCCTTTAACAATAGATTTCAGAAAGCTTTCAGTCGTTTGCAAGATCCTTACACTATAGGACAGGTCACTGCCTTGCCCATTTACTATGCTACCTTAGATAAACTTACCTCCATGTTCACAAGGAGAGCTGATCCAATCCCTACTACTTTGGTTCAAGCATATTCTGTAGTTGTCACTGTAAGTACCCAACTAGGACAGACAGCCTCTGGTCCACTAAACCATATGGGGGCTATAGCCATGCCTAACCAAATACCTATGACAAATCAAGCCTTGGCCAACCATACTCCTGTCATGAATCCAATTCCAAACCCATCTGTAATGCAAGCTTTAGTGATCCACCCAGGCAACCCAGTAGCTGAAATACCTCCAACACAAATGCCTTTCTTACAGTCTTCATAAGTAGCCAAAAAAAAGAGGACAAAGATTATATCAAAGAACTAGTTGATCAAATCAAGAAGCTTACGATCGAAGTTACCCACCTCAAGAACTAGAATGCTTATCTCCAGCAAAGGGGACAGAATCAGCAACATTTCTATAATCAAAATCAATTCCAAAATCAGAGTTAGTATCAAAACTAGAATTTTCAATAGCGGTCGAACCGATCCTGGAACACCAAACCAAACAATGGAGGGGTGTCATCACCCTTGGAAAACCAGAACAATGATACTAGGCCTCTTAGTCATGTGATGTTAGCTAAAGTAGCGTTGTCTACTTGGTTTAGACTACATAATACAAATGCCCATTCTGAACTAGACTGCCCACAATTTCAGATCACATCCAGTATCTTCCAGATG
This sequence comes from Cunninghamia lanceolata, assembly GCA_027924645.1. Lineage (NCBI taxonomy): Eukaryota > Viridiplantae > Streptophyta > Pinopsida > Cupressales > Cupressaceae > Cunninghamia > Cunninghamia lanceolata. Next base: position 581,863 of record BSBN01000744.1, on the reverse strand, counting down.
GAGATTCAGAATGCTGAAACTCAGGAGATCCCACCAATAAGGTATGAAATTGTTCCTTCTTAGAGGTATGACATTGTTTTGGTTCTTGATAGTTATACATTTCCATTCCAAGATGATAACCAACCTGAGGATGAAGAGTCTGAAGAAGTCAGTGCTTATCAGCAGTATAATAGGACTCCTTACAACCTGAGAAGTAGCAAGCCTAAAGGTCCTTTCACCACCTCCATCCCTCCAAATAGCTATCAGATTCCACCAGACCCAAAAGTCACCCATCAACCAGCATATCAGGTGGCTAGTGTTGGAGGTTCTCAATGGTCTGACATAGCGAAAATGGGGCAGTATGTTGATGAGGAACTCAAGAAAATGAAGGTTAGTGTTTTTGTATATGAGTTACTTAAAATGCCTGAGGTTAGGACATCTTTCTTCCAAGATATGGGTGCTGGGAGCAAAATTGACTATGTACAAAAAGAAAATGTCACCAAAGATAATGTTGACAAAGGGAAAGAAAGAGTACATGTGACTGATGTGGAACAAATGATAACATTGTATAAAGACAAGAGGGAAAGTCCTCCTTTCCTCTTAACACTGAGGATATTCAATAGAAACCTTCATAACTGTTTAGTAGATTTTGGTGCTTCCACTAATGTAATGCCATTATCAGTCTGTAAAGTGCTTGGGCTCACTCCAGCCAAGTCTTCTAGAAAGGTGACACAACTAGATAAGACTGAAGTGAATGTAGTAGGCGAGTTGAATAGGATACATATGCAACTGGCTTCTGATCCAAGGGTGCAACAATATATAGATATTCAAGTAGTGGACATTCTAGATCAATATGGTATGCTTTTGAGTAGAGACTAGTCTAGAACTTTGAACAGTTACATGGCAACTGACTTTTCTCATATGTGGCTGCCATGGAAAGTATTGGCCAACCAGATATGCATCGAAAGAGAACCCAAGATGAAACATATGATTACAGAGTATAATCAACCCAATGAGATTCTATTCTCAGAAGTTGGTTTGGGAGTTTACCTTCCACATGTCAATCAGACAGAGGAAATCCTTATGTTGAGCTACCTAAGATCCCCTAACCCTCCACTTATAGAAAAACTAGAAAGCATAGAAGCATACATTCAATTAGATTCAGGAGACACTTCAGAAGAAGATGAACTAGGGATATTCAAAGGATTCCATGATTTCGTAGCCAAATTCGTGTAGGATCAAACTGTTGTTGGAAAGCAGGTTCAAATGGAGGACTTATTACTGCCCAACTAGTGCCGCATACATGATACATCACATTTTGAATTTACTTGCCAACTATGTCAAGAGGCAGTAAAACAAGTGCAAAGACAATTGAAAATCCCCATAATTCTGAAGAAGGTACCAGTTGTTGAAAATAAGGAAGAACTAGAGCCTCTGCTTGATAAGAAGAAATTAGTAAAATAGAATGATAATAGCAAAGACTTTCACCTATGGACCTTAAGATTTGATGGCTCAAGATGCAGACAAGGGTCTGGAGCAAGGGTCGAATTAATCAGCCCTACCGAGAGCTCGTATTTGGCATCGCAAAGACTGCAATTTCCATGCACAAACAATGTAACTGAGTATGAAACATTGGTGCAAGGATTGTTGCTAGCACTACAGAAGAATGTCATAATTATCCAGGTGTTTGGTGATTCTGAATTAGTGGTAAAACAAGTAAGAAAGCAGTACTCATGTAATGATAAGAGGCTGAATCGGTATAGGAATAGAGTCTGGGATTTGATAGAATGCTTTGATGGTTTTAACATCCAATTGATCCCGAGGAGACAGAATCATGTAGCAAATGCTCTAGCTTAGACAACAAGTACATTAGAGCCAACATCCATGATAGGATTTAAGAAATTTTCTGTTGAATTTGTCACTACCCTGTCTATACCTGATAATGTTACGAATTTTCAAGTTTTTGAAGATGATTAGCACATAATTAACTTCCTTACTTCATCTGATGTTTTCACTACTCAGATAATAGATGAAGAAGAAATGGAACCTACTAAAATGGATTTAGAAGGGGTATTCAACTTGAAAAAAAATACGATTCCATGAGGAATGGTAGAATTGGAAAGATTGTTTGATGCGGACAATTTAGGAATCGAAAGGAAAGAAGGAGAATCTCTAGGGGCAAGTGTGACCCATTTAATTTGGGAACAGAAGAAACTGTTAAGAATGTGTTCATTGGGAAAGCTAGTACTAAAGAAGAAAGACATGAATCATGCATGCATTAAGAGATTACCATGAGGTTATAGCCTGGAGCTATGAAGATCTAAAGATATACGATACCTCAATCATCACATACACCATCCCATTGAAGCCAGTGGCAAAGCCATTCAGACAAAGATAGTGGCCAGTGAATGCCTTACTGGAACCTTTGATTTTCAAAGAAGTTTAGAAGCTGTTATTGGCAAGGATAATATTTCCAGTCAGACATTCCGCATGGGTAGCAAATTTAGTTCTAGTCTGAAAGAAAAATGGAGAAATCAGGGTTTGTGTTGACTTCTGTAACTTAAACAGAGCATCTAAAAAGGATAACTACCCACTGCCTTCATTGGACAAAGTATTACAGATTGTTAATGGGTCCCAGATGATGTCATTCTTAGACAGGTATTCTAGTTATAACTAGGTGATGGTAGATTATGAAGACAGATTAAAGACATCTTTCACTTGTAAATGGGGTATCTATGCCTATCGTCGCATGCCATCTGGTTTAATAAATGCAGGTGCCACTTTTCAACGTGCAATGGATGTTGCTTTCAAGGGATTAGTTGGAAAATCTATTATCATCTACATAGACGACCTCATGGTATTCTCAAAAAGGTGAGAAGATCATGTGGTAGATTTAAGGAAGGTGTTGCAGCGATGCAAAGATTATGGTATATCACTCAATCCCAAGAAGTGTATCTTTGGAGTAACTGAGGGGAAGTTGCTGAGACATGTGATATCTGAGCAAGGCATATCTATCAACCTGGACCGCATCCAAGCGATACTCAAAATACCTCCCCCAGCCAGCAAGAAGGAGCTTAAGTCATATTTTGGTAAGATCAACTTCGTGCGTAAATTTATCACAGGTTTTGCTGAGATTGTTCGACCTCTTAACGCCATGCTAAAAAAGGACGCTAAAATGGATTGGACTCCAGAAGCCAAGGCTACCTTTGCAAAAATTAAACAAGCTATAGCCAATGCACCTGTCTTGGTAAGTCCCAATTACACTTTACCATTTCAGATTTACTTGTTTGCTTCCGAGCATACTTGTGCTACAATGTTGATGCAGAAGAGATTAGTTGATGATGAAAGGCCCATTGCTTTCATGAGTACTCCATTAAAAGACACAGAACTAAGGTATCTAATGTAGAAAAATAACCATATGCTATGGTAAAGGCAGTCAAGAAGTTTCGTCACTACATCTTAAGAAGTCAAGTAATCGCCATAGTCCCAAATGCAGCCGTTAAAGCATTATTGATGAAAAATGAATTAGGAGAAAGAAGAGGGAAATGGGTCACCATCTTGCAAGAGTTTGATATAGATATTCAACCTATGAAATTTGGTAAGAGGTTAGGCTCTAACTAGAACAATGGCTGAAGTGGAACTAGGTTTAGTCTCCCAGTAGTACCTATTAGAGGACGTTTCAAAAGATGAATGGTATAGAGATATCATATTTTATCTACTTAATCAATGCTGTCCACCATAGCTGAATTTAGTTCAAAGGAGAGCACTCAAACTAAAAAGCAACAGCTATATGATAAAAGGATCGGTTCTTTACAATAAAAATCACCAGGGAATCTATCTGAGGTGTTTGGATAAGTCAGAAGTAAATCAAGTATTGACCAGTTTTCATGAGAAATTCAGAATAGGTCACAGATCAACCCACTCAACAACTAATCAGATTCTTCATGCCGGATATTATTGGCCAACTTTGATGCATACTCACATGTAAGAACTTGTCATATATGCCAGACTGTTGCACACAGAGAGTGACATGCTGCTATGCCCTTGTAACCAGTAGTGGAGGTATGACCATTTGCTAAGTGGGGCCTTGACTTTATCAGTATGATCAATCTGCCTTCCTCTGCATGACATAGGTATATTCTAACCACTACTGATTACTGTACCCGATGGTCTGAGGGAATAGCTTGTAAACAATGCACCATAGAGGTAGTTATTGAATTTGTTAAAAAACATATTATCACTAGATTTGGTTGTCCATTTTCTCTAGTTTGTGATAACAACCCTGACTTTTCATCATTACATTTTTCTAACTAGGGATTTGATTATGGGATCACTCTCAAGTTCTCATCTAATTAATATCCACAAGGGAATGGGGTAGCTGAATCAACAAACAAAAATCTTCTCGAAGTCATTACGAAAGTATTAGACAAAAACCCTAGAGATTGGCATAATCAACTTAAATTTGTCTTATGGGCTGATAGAATCTGACACAAAGCGGCCTTGGGCACATCGCCTTATCACCTAGTCTATGGGATTGAACCCATCTTTCCCATCCATTTGAGGATTCCTATACTGTAATTCATGCAAGACTACCTTGAAACTAATGATCAATTGTCCTCTAGGTTAGCTTAGTTGCTACACCTTGAAGAGAAACGCGATGCTGCTATAGAAAACTTTGCTAAACACTAGGGAGTAGTAAAATGATGGTTTGACAAAAGAGCCAAGGTCAAGGCCTTCTGCATTTCTAATTTGGTCCTATATTGGGATAAGGCACATGAAAAGAAAGGAGAACATGGTAAGTTCAATAAACTTTGGTTGGGTCCCTATCAGATCTATAAGATCCTTAGAGACAACACGCATCAACTCAAGATCCTTACTGGTGAGGAGCTCCCATTTTCTGTCAATGCCCAGTTCCTAAAGCACTACTTCCAAGCCTGAGAGGCAGTCATGCCTCATCTTAGTGTACATAGCTAGGGGTTTGTTTGATTTGGTTAGCATAGGTTGCCTTTAGTTTAGTCTTGCTTTCTTGCATTTTCTTTCTATAGTTGTTAGATACTTTGCTTAGGTTAGTTGTCCTTTTGGTTTTGCTTTTGCTTGTTGTGCTTTCTTTTGTACAAGGTCTTTGTTTTAGGGAGTGGTGGCAGTTGTGTGGACCTACAAGTGCTTCTTTGATGGGTGAATAATCTTGAGTTTTCTTTGAGAAGCCAAGGTTCGGCTTAAATCCTACCGTGGTTTCCACTGTTAGGCTAAGAGGTATGATGCATGTTCATAGAAAATGAGTCATTAGTTGGTGCACCTAAAGTATTTTCTAATCATATATCTCTCACACTTTAAATGAACCTAAAGTAGCTAAGCGAGTCTGAGTGATCTTGTGTCAAGTGAAAAGGTTGACTCCTTCTACCACATGCACTATCAATTGAGAAAGAAGGTAGGTGACACTAAGTGTTGCTGGCCTATATTGGGTGAAAATAAAAGGTGTTTTTCAACACTAGACCCATTACAGTGCACCTAAAAGACATTACCAATTGAAAATTCTCACAAAAGGTACTATCCAGAAATAATTAGCATCAATCACCATTGTGTCAGAAGTATTATCTACCATTTATTTTTCTCAAGGCTCATCAAATCTCAAAAAAAAATTGAGCATTACCTGGTGGTAGAATGGTCTCAACTTCCTAGCTTGTCGCAGAAGATCTTGGATGAACTTAGTTGCCAAAGGATGGGAATGAATATAGTCAGACACACTCAAGTTTTCAGGATGTGGATGGTTGCACTCGTTGGTGATCTTGGATTCTCTGATAGGGTATCTTTCTTTTTCATTTAATATGTGGGGAACACAGAGATTCTAAGTTCAAACTGAAAGTTTATCATTGAAATGCTTAGGAGCATTTCCCAGCAGAGTCGCCATTTGTTGTGCCTCGCACACATGCTCCATTTCAAAATAGGGACTCCCTCTTTCAAATTTGGTCTAGGATGTCAAGTAGATCTTTTTCACCTCCTAAGTGGTCAAGTGGTCAAAATGCCTTTTGGCCATGATTGAATTATGATGTTAAAAAATCATTTTAGGAATCTGCTAAGTTGGATTTTTATCTCTTTTGATGGCCTTGAATAGCCCTTTTTACCTAAATTGCTCTCCAACTGACCTTTACATTGATTTTCCTACCAACCAACCTTTGCACTAATTTGCCTCCCAACCAACTTTGCATTAAGATCCTTTATCACTGTGGCGTTAGTTCCCCCCCGATGGATGTTTGCACTCAAATCAATCTTCTCTGACTTGCGCTGTATTGTTCAATCACTGACCAAGTCGGATGAGGCCAAAGTTCCCGCAAGTCTGAAGGACCTCAAAATCCTGCAAACTACATAACATTGAGCCCATGGTCGTAGCGTCAAAAAGATCTCTCACCGACCAGGTCTGTCACGTCCTATCTCCCCACCAAGTCTGAGCAAATGAAATGCTGCACAAAAACCCTAATCTGTCAACTGTACGTCACGCATTAATGGAGATTTGGACAAAGATAATAAAAGGATAACCTGCATTGTTTAAATCATTTTTACATTTTGATAAAGATTTCAGAGCCCCTTTGTGATCTTTGCTCCCTGTTGAGCATTTTTGCTGCCATTGCCTCAGAGTTCAATCCCATGACCGCTTCCTACCTGTGCAACCCAGACATATTTTCTACAGCTAACCAAGTAGGGTTTCGACTTATTCTCTTTAAGCTTTCACTATATGCAGTTAGGGTTTAATTTCAAAGTACATTTTCTTTCCAAGCAACACATTTAGGGTTTCTGTTAGGGTTTTGTACATAAAGTGTTTGTTTCTCCTTTGAAACCTAGTTTAAATTTCTCTTTGAAAATGTAGATGGATTACCATGAGATAAAAAGAACAACTTAACCAGACCTGGTTGAAGTTTTCATAAACTAGAAAGACATTTGGTCTTGGTGCTAAAATTGAGTTCGACCGACCTATAAACATTTTAAACTCATCCAGTCGATCAGTGACCATTAAGACCCGTGCCGCACGTTGAAACCCATTCAGCGCTAGAAACATTAACCTCTGACCCACATAGCTTTGTCATGTTAACTAATTATATCAGCAGGACCTCAAAACCCTACAAGCTTTCAAAAGATATTTAGCACTAAAAACCTCTTATGTCGACCGTGTGCTAAAGCACTTTGTCTCTGACTTGGTCAGACACCTCAAATATCTTTGGAAATTAGTGACATCCAAAGTCTCGCTGAAAATAAGAAAATGGCTATGTGCTAAAAATGATCCCATCTGACCTCACGTTGAAACACTCTTTCACCGACTTAGTTGGTTGACCTCAAAATTTGCGTAGGTCAGACAAAGCCAAATCCCGCGCAAGTGTAGTGAAAGAGATCTCAAGGGACTTGCACTAAAACTTGACCGACTAACTAAACAACCAATGAAAGGTTGGTGACCATCAAAATTCACACAAGTTGGCAACATCCAAAACCCATGCAAAAGCCAGAAGAGAATGAACACTAATAAAACCTTGAGTCGGACACCTATTTTTCCCACTGAGGTTGGTAGACCTCAATTTTAGCTCTTTTCTACCTACAAGTCGATTGATCCTAAAACTAGCACAAATGATGCAAAATGACTATGTTTTAAGAATTTTAAAACGGAAAATGTCAGGAATGATGCAGTTAATGTTGAGATACATAGATAATGATGTTTTTCATGCTTTCAATAAGATGTCTTGCAACATTAATTTTTTTTTCATGCATTAATGGTGAATTACTATGAAGTACGTCCAATGGTAATAACTATTAGATTTATGATTCTCTAAAAAGGGCATATCAGTAGTATTAGCAGATTCATTAAAGTTCATCTCAAACTTAGGAATGTGTAAAAGAAAATCTCAAGGTGTCAAACTTATAAGGTCCAGTCCTGCAGATTAGAATACAGACCGAGCCCAAGCCATGAAGTATGAATTCAAGGGAATCCCTACAGAGACCAAGATTCACTCGGAGTGGAGTGATGCAGAGGACACAGATCTCAGTCACATAGACTTAGATGACTTTAGATTGAGAATCTTTGGCCCAAACCCAACTCCTAGGGCCAAAACACTCAAAGACAGTGGTATATCACAAGCTGCTGCCTTCCCCACCTTAGTATAGTTTGCAGAATTGATGGTAACATGTGCATATAGATATGATGTCATGACAAGGACAGTTCAAACTACTAATCAGGATATCTTGGTTGATTTAAATCCACCCTCTCTGGCTGAGACCTTTGATACTCCATGGCACAAAGTCATGACCATGCCAGACAAACAAGGATCAGAGGGGACTTACAACAAAGATGTGGAGGGATGCAGGAAACACATGAATGACCATTGGGCCAAAAATAGAAGGTCCGCCCTCAATAAATTTTCCTAGTTGCTATATAAGAGTGATTTCCATGATGAAATTGGAGATTTGATAACTTTTTTGAGCAGAATATACGGATTACCTACAGCCTCCACTTTTGAGGGGTGGATGTTCGTTATCATAATTGAGATACTGAAAGGGACTAAGTTTCACAAGCCCTAAATCCTTAGTGACAACATTCATGAGGCCTTCAGCAACATCAAAGAGAAGAGGTACTTCAGATGGACATCTTATATTGTCTATGCATTAGCAAGGAGAAATCACTATGTTGGGTTATCTAAGATCAGAGAAGTGGAAAATGATGAGCAAACCTAGGTAAAAGTATATGTGTTACCCGTAGATGACCTCATCTCAATATTTGATACATTTTTAAAGCGTAAATGATGCTTTCACAATGTATACAGCCAAATTGTTGTAAGGTAATACAGCCTTGATAATTTCCACTGAAGCAATGAATGAAGTAACTAAATATGGCAGGTAGTATATTCAATTTGAAAAATTCACGTATCTAAGAGTACAAGGCTTCACTGGGATGGCTTATAGACTTTTTAGATAGCCTGATGATAAGATAGTGCTTCTAGAATTGTCTAGACAGTTGACACCCTGTGCTGAGAAACTCAAGAATTTACATAGAACCAATGTTCAGTTTCCTATCAAATTCGGCAAGGGGAATTATGCATGCCCTTGTTTGGCATCAGCAGAACATTCTGAGAAAGAACTTCAACTCCTCAATTTACATTACTACAATGCAAGGGATCATTTTGATCCAAATAAAGTGATGGAAAGATTCGTAAGTAAGAAGTTGTTTCACAAGATACATATTGAAGAATTTTGGGCAAACTGCGTGGATGATTATGAAGTTATGAAGAAGGCACACTCAAGGCTGCCTCTATCCTTCATCAAAAAGTTCCACATCATTGCAGTGCTAGATCAGTTAGTGGATGATGATAATGTTATGGTCAGAGGACCTTGGGAAGCTCAATACCATCAACCCATCCCACTACCAAATTGGGCAAATGCAGAAGAAAGCTCTTTGGATACCATAATGAGAGAACTAATTAGATTGAGCAAGGCCTGGGTGAGGGGTCAGGTGGTTGTTTTGGAAGGACAAGGAGTACAACTTACATATACTACCTTAGAATTAGATGAGGACTCTGGGGGTGAGGAGGATGAACCAATAAATGTCACAGATGAGGCAGAGCCGGTTGAGAAACATAAATTAGGCATTGAAGAACATATATCTCTAGCAGAAAAGGCAAATAAACTTAAGAAGCCATCTGCAAGGCCTCCTTTAAAGAAAGATCAAACTCCCTCCACTAGGACAAGGGCCTCCAAGAAAAGAGATATGCCAAGTGGCCCTGTGGAAGGTTCTAAGACCAAGAAAGCAAGGGTAAAAGAGGTAACTGAGGAGGATGCTGCAACACAAGAAGACACTAATCTTCCAACTTCTCTATCTCCTGCTACTCAAAGTATAAGCATGGTTGCCTCAACCTCTACAGCTTCTACTACCACTTCTTCCTCTACTACTTCTACTACTACTGCATCCATTTCACCTATGACCTCAGTTGTCGTTACCCAAGAAACATCCCCTGCTGCCACCTCTCTTACCTCTACCATTTTAGCTACTTCTTGCTCGTTGGCAATTTCCTCCAATGCCCCTAGCAGCCGTATTCCCTCCACTACTGCCACTTCATGTCCTTCTACTATTACTGCACTTACACCTTCTACTTGTTCCTCTTAATTACCCACCCCCACAACATTACCTCCTATTTCCACCATCCTTTCACCTTCTCTTCCTCTACCTTCACTACCTTTTCCTTCACCTCTTGTCAACTCTTCTTCCTTGTTGGTAGTATTAGCTAATCTAATGCAGATTAACATGCCTTCACTACCCATATCCTCTACAATTCCTATTTCACAAATGCCTACAGATTCTTTGGTTGTACCTCTGTTACCCAGAATTGAGAAAGTATGTGCAGAGTTGGGTTTGCAAGAGCCTGAAGCAACATTATTACCTGGGGAGGAGAAATATGTATTGACAGAAGTAAGTAATGAAGACTCAAATGAACCTCTAACCAGTGCTAAAGTCATTGATGTATCTGATAGTCCTCCAGAGAAAGGTCAAACAGAGGAAATTTTCAAGATAGTCCAAGAAAATGTAATGATAAACCAGGAAAACTTGGCTAAAGAAGGAGAGAAAGAAAATGATATGAGTACAGATAAAGATGAAGGACCAGAGCAAGAACAAGAACCACTTGAAGAACTAGTTGTAATTAATAATGACGAAGCCACTAAAATGAATAAATCTTCACCACCCAAATGGTTGCAAAGTAGAGTGGCATATCCTGAGCCACAGCTAGAAATAATGCAGCTAGATTTGAGTACTATTTTGTCACAAGCTTAGAGGCCCAAGAAACTAAAGAAGGCAAAGATACAATCTAGGATCTATAAGGATGAATCAGGATCCAGAATTGTAGAAATAGTAGTCCCACCAACTGATGCAACCAAAGAACAAGTCAGAGCGGAGGATTATGTAATCTCAACTGTTGATTTGGGACCCGCCACTTATGCTCAAAAAGTGGATGATTTTAAAGAATCAGTCACATCAATTTTGGAATAGTTAGACAAGGATGAGATGTCCAGAAAGGATTTAAAACAGCAAAATGAAATATAAGGACAATGCCTACTTTCCTGTCTACTGACAAAATGGCAAGACTAGGCGAGGTAAGGTCCAAATCCCAAGGTACTAAAAAATGGTTATGTAGAGTTTTTGAGATGGGATGCAAGACTATCAATGCCTCTACTCAAGCACACAAGAAGCTAGAGGAACTGCATAAGAAATGGAAAGATCTATGCAAGGAATGTGACTCCTTTGATGAGTATTACTCGCATATGTATCCACGGATAATGAGCATCAGGGACTTACCCACCCAAACTCTGGTTATAGAAAACATTCTAATTGGGAACCAGCTGCTCAAGGCCATTGAATGGTATCAACAGCTACTTTTCATAAAAGAAACTTTTGAAAACATAAAAGAAGCATATAAGCTAGCAGATGAGGAGCTATGGTCAATTATATATGATATCAATGATTCTTTGAAGGATTATCTGGAAACATCCTTTGATGACTACACCCCTCATGATATCGAGAAGTTTAAAGACAAATTACATATGGTAATTTTTGAAAATATCAAGCTCAGTATGGAAGATAGGTTGGATAAGGTAAGTGACCTTAGAGCTGAATTCAAAGCATCCCACAAGGCTAGTGCAGAGATAGAAAAGATATACAGCAGATTTAGGTGGGAATTGGAGATGTTTGGCTATTAGATCAATCATTTGAAGAATCCAAATCCATCAGAGATTAATCCTGCACTTGACGCATGGCTGACTTACTGCAACAAGTTGGCTGGCGAAGATAAAATTGATTTAGATGAAGAGTCTTGATATTGTTTTGAACATTTTAAGGATGTAATCCCATCATAATTGTAAATTACTATATTTGGGGCAGCATGTGACTCTATTTTGTCTTTACTATGCTTTAAAAAAGTTGTTTTCTATTAATATATTGAGTTGGCTAGTCAAATTGACTAGATTCAATGTATCTGGAGGCTATTTTTCATCTTTTTCATAGAAGACAATGTAATCCGAGAATTGATATGAGCTATTACAATTGCATTTATTGATGTAATCTAGACCATCGATGTTGAGTTAATTTCCACCGTTCATTTGAAAACTCAGTATGCTACTTTTCTATATAAAGGGCTGCCATTTCCACTTTTGTAAGAGAGAATTTTATGCCGAATTGTTGACATTCTACTATTTGAAGTAATACAAAGTAAGTTTCTGCAGTGTTTCTAAGAATTTGTGTATTGTCTTCTTTATTTTTTTTTCATGGTTCGCTTCTTGCTCTCCCATAATTAGTTAGTTGTGCTTTTATAGTGTTCATGGTTTGCTGAAAGTATCTGATGAATACTCTAAGTCCATACTTTTAGTTATTTGATTATGGTAGATAGCTATGCAAAGTTAGTCTGGGCTGATCACTTATGCTAAAGTTCAATTGCATTTCACAAGTTAAATTATGCTATTTTTTGGGTATTTAACAAATGAATGTAATCTAAAAATATATTGACTTCCATTGTAGATAGCACCATTTTCTACAGTACTGTAACACCCATTTCAGTTTGGTAACTCAGAAAACTAGTTAAGTTCTAGAGTATTTGTCTACTTAAAGTAACCCATGCATTGTGAATATCACTTAGGATTTCTCTAAAACCCTAACCTTTTGCATTTTCTTTGAAAACCATCATTAGATTAGGAATTTTAGCAGCATTTTACATTGTTTTATCAGCTAAAAATCATAAAAGGGTTTATGTGTATTTACTGTCCCAACTTGAAGATCTATAGATTGGATGTAAGACCCCTTGTAGGCACAGCTATAACATACCAACTGAGAGATTCCAAGCAAGCTAAGACCTAGCTATATTATCCTTGGAGTAGTCTTACCTAGAGTAAGATACTTTCCAAGAGAGGTGTGAAACCAGGAATCTCACCTACGTTGTTGCATGCTAAAACCACCATCAACAATTAGTTAAATATTTTAAATTTAAAATAGTTACTTTATAAATTTTATGTGCATTCAATTTAATATTTACATACAAAAAATTTATATAATAATACATAATAATCATTTACAATAATAAAATTATTAATTTTTTTTAATATTTCTTTGGAAATGATTAATGGCATGTTTATTGATACATTGGTATCTATCATTTTGCCTCTCAAAATAGGACTTAGATAAGTTAATGGAAATTACTACAAGTTATTCCATCTTCCTACAATTTTTGTCCCTTGAATGGCCCTTGCTTAAGCAACTAAGGGAATTGTGGTCACAGGAATTATAGAAAATTTATTGATAGTTAAAAATTTATTGGTGATTGAAAATGTTGTTGTGTAGTGCACTGTAATTAAAAAATGTGGTGGTGGTAGTAGACCATAGTTAATAAAATGTACACCGGGACATAAATGTGGTCATGGCCGTGGCCGTGTTTGTGGTGGTGGCCCTGTTTGTGGCGGTGGTTGTGTTTGTGGCAGTGGTTGTGTTTGTGGTCTTGGTCATGTTTGTGGTCGTGGTCGTGTTTATGGCCATGGTCATGTTTGTGGCAGTGGTTGTGTCTATGGCGGTGGTCATGTACTGTAGTTAACAAAATGTGTTTGTGGCGGTGGTTGTCTACCGTAGTTAACAAAATGTGTTTGTGGTGATGGCAGTCTATGGTAGTTAACAAAATGTGGTTGTGGTGGTGGTTGTCTACCGTAGTCAACAAAATGTGTTTGTGGCTAGGGCAATCTATGGTAGTTAACAAAATGTGGTTGTGGCAGTGGCAATGTACTGTAGTTAACAAAACATGGTCATGGCAGTAGTGGTGGCAGTGGTCCTCATAGTTCTTCTTCTTCTTCCTCTTCCTCTTCAGGTTCCACTTCTTCAAGTTCCTCTTCCTCTTTTGATTTTGGTTCTTGTTCTTGCTCTTCTTGTTCTTGTAACCTCTGAGTGCACTGTGGGTAGTTAGCTATTTCCTCACCTTTTTCAAAATCTTCCAAGCAAATAGAGGACATGGTTACACCAAAATTGAGATGATCAGAGTTATTAATTCTTCTAACAGGAGCCAATTCATCTACCACCACCCAATTAGTAGGCAAAGTGGAGGTGGAGTGTGCATTGGATGATGAGGTGGAGGTGGTAGCGATGGCAAGAGATATATGAAATACAATAGATTGGGAAAATAAGAGATACATGAAATACAATAGATTGGACAAATAAGAGACACATGAAATACAATAAATAAGAGACATATGAAATACAATAGATTGGGCAAATAAGAGATATATGTTGTAAAAATATTAAGAGTATTTATTATATGTTTTAATACTACATATAAATTAATAACTAGTATATTTATCTTTAAAAAATCTATCTAAAATAGTTAAGAGATATTCTTTAGAGGCCCTCAACTGATAAATTAAATTTTAGATGATTGTTTACAAAAATATAAAACCAATAAATTTAATTTAATTTTGCAAAAACAAAAGAATATTAAAATTTATTGAGTAACCTTTCATTAAATAAATAAAATAAAATAGTTATAGAGTAAATAAAAAAAATATTAATTTCCTTTATGTTTTTATCCTTTTATTTCATATTGACGGGTATGGTTTCATTTTTATATTTGATACTTACATTTTAATGAGTAACCTTTTCATTCTTAATATAGATTAAGAGTTTATTGTTTATAACATACATCTAAACAACTAACACAAAGTATTTTAATTAAAATAACTCTACACTAAATACAACAACATATTAATTTCCTCTATTTTAAAAATATATAAACAACTAAAACAAAAAATAAAGTATTTTTATTAATCTTATTTTTTGGTTTACTAAAAACCATATAGTGTTGGAAATCTTAAAAGATAGAACCTTAATAATATATAATTATAAAATATTATTTTATAGCACTATATTAAACCTTCGGCAGTACTATTACATTGAATTTTAAATTTTTCCTAAGTCTACATGAGAAAATTTTAAAAAAATATGGAATGGAATGAAGCTAGGTGGTAGCAATACTAACAAATTAACTTGTTTAATTAAATTATGAGTGGCTAAATTTTTTCCAATTTGGTCATTAAAAAAATAATATTTTTTTCTTTTGAAGTCTATGGAAATATTACAACAAAAATTTAATATTTATATTATATAATATCTAGTGATTATTTTTTTTTAATTTGAATTGTATATATATTGTTTATAATTTGATATTTTAAATATTATTGAAATAATATAATTAATTATATATTAATAATAAACATTTATTTATGTCAATCATGTCACTACCGAAAATATATAGATCTCCCAAAACCATAAGTCATCCTCTTACTATGCACGATCCTAGCAATGGTTGTTCACTCACTTTCGAGGAAGGTGGAGGAGACCTTAAGATAGCAAACTCCTTCAAAGATGATGTTACTATCTCAGGATATGGCACAAATGGTTGCGAGACCTCTTCAGGATTGGTTGAGGTCAAAAACATCCACACTCTGACTATAGACCTTGGCAAAGATGCCTCAAAGGAGGAGGAACTCCATAAGTTACACACTATGTCGTTTTCACAACTTATGGCCAACCCTGACAGCCCTTACTGGAGGGAGAACTCTATATAGGCCCTTACACCAAGGGCTTCTTTTTTGTGACCTATGAACTTCCTTAGGATAGAGCAAAGCTACTTTACAAAGGTCATTGGTTCTAGAATAAGTCTTATCTGGGAATAAAGCCTCAGTTTCTAGATTTTAACCCTTTTACTAAATCCTTCTCTATTTCCCAAGTTTGGTTACAACTCCCCAATCTGACTTTACATATCTAGGGTTCTTCGTGTCCATGCACCATTAGTAATTCCATTGGAAAATACATTTCTAGGTTGAGTTCTTCAAAAGATCATTCAGCTTTCACTTTTTTCTCCTCCTCTTTTGCTCAAATACCTATGGAAATGGATCTGGCCCTTACCCTTCGTAATGAGGTTAACATCAAAGTTGGCACCAAGATGTGGACTCAAATGATAGACTATGAAGATAGGACATACAATAGAAAAGTATTCAAAATCTTCTACTACAACTAATTCTCAAAGGCAACCCACTTGGTGGAGAGGGGTAAATCTCAATCATCAACATATTTTTCCTCTTACATAGGTGGGTGTTGATGTTGATGTCCCAATAAAATCAGAAATGTAGTGTGATGCCTTTATTAAATCACTAGTAGCTACTTTGTATGCAAAGCAAGCCTAATGTCTAGTTTGGGGATATTGATTGGAGAGTTACGATTCAACTAAATGCATTCCAACAATAAATCTTGAGTGCATAGTGTTAGACACACAAGTATACTGAGAGAGGGGGTGAATCAGTATACAACCAAATTTCACTTTCAACAAATTCAACTTATTCAGAGTAGAATAAACCTTAAGCATTAAAACATTAGCATGACCATGAAAGAATAACACAATGCACATCAACACATAACACTAGATATACATGGAAACCCTAGAAGGGAAAAACCACAGTGAGGATTAACTCAAAATATATGAAGCTCAAATAGTAACCTTGTTTTATGGGCTATAACCTAAGGAAGCTGCTACTCCCTAAGTAACTTTGGTTTCTAGGGTCACACCCAAAGAATATTCTACTCCCAAAGTAACTTTAGTTTAGGGTCACATCCAAGGAAGCTTCTACTCTCTGACATGACTTTGTTTTAGGGCCACTCCCAAGAAAGTATCTACTCCATGAAATGAGAATAAACTTACAAAAGATTAAAGTATAATAGTATTTTCTTACTGTATGAAAATTGTTATTAAAGCTCACACCTTTCATTATTGCACTTCTACCTCAGCACACTTGGGTGTGTGCAAGAAGTTGAGTCCACTTTTTGGCCAAAAAGTGGAAGTGTTTTCCCTAATTCTCATAATTTGTCACATTTGACCTAAAAATTTGAAGCACTTAAAGGTGGAATCTTGGAAAAGGTTAGTAAATATGAAATTTAGTACTTAGAGTCTAGTTTCCAAATTATATGTAATTTTTTTTAATACCCAGATGATACAAATTTATTTTTAATAGGTGTTTCCAAAAACCACTGTTTAAAAGTCACTTTTTTTTACTATACCATGCACATGTACGTCATCCATATTTTGACCTAAATAATCATATTTTTCTAAATCCTTTTGGGAAAAGATTTGTAACTCAATGAAGCACGTTTTCCAAATTTTTTTGTAATTTTTTATTGAATATTATTTTTTGTTAATTTTTTATTGGCCATTTTTGGTGTTTTAAAAAATCATCATGTACGTCATGCATAAGATGACCTAAACTTATCATTTCTTGATTTTTTTTCAAATTGAAAAGAATTGTCTGAAGTACATTTTTGTATAATTTTTTTTACAACAAATTATTTTGATAAAAAGTTATTAAAATATTAAAAAACACTGATAATTCAAGTTTATGGACCTATTTCATCAGAAATTAATAAAAAATTTGAAAAATAATCCAATTGTAATATATATATATATATATATATATATATATATATATATATATATATTTGGAATCTACACTGACTCATCTATAATGGGTTTTAATTTCATCAAAAAATTATGCAAAAAAGGTCTTTAGACATATGCCCAAAGTCAATGTTTTATTGTGACATTGACAGGACCTTCAACTTACAGGTCAAACTAGGTCCAAAGCCAAGGGTTCGGGTTCCCAAGCCTTTCTTTCGATCCAAAATCAATAGCAAAAATTAGGTTAGAAATTCAAATTTTATGAAATGGGATCCCATTTAAAAACAGGATCCCGTTTTGATTTACCCGATTTCGGGTTTTTTTCTAAGTCCAAAACTTCCACCTTAAGTGGACTTATCTTTGTGCATTTACCAACTTTCTTCTAAAGATCTAATCAATTAGACACACTCTATACTTGATCACTATCACAAATATGTCTTCAAGATGAATCCAAAGAACATCAAAAATATCTACTCTTTCTCCCACATTCGCACATTACTAATGCATTTATTTTTCTTTTATCTACTTGTGTACCTTTTCAATCATCTTGCAATTATACCTTACCTCACTCACTTTGATTCACTATTTATACATGATGTTACATTGATTACATTATTTTTTGGCTAGATACAACATTAACAATACATTTACAACTCAGCCAAACAACACGCACTATGAAATGTTTATAAGATAGGTCCTAATTGAAACAACATGTTACACTAGCAGAAGATCCAAGTCTTGTAGAAACCAAGAATTGCTTAACCAGGTCCAAAACATCCTTTACTTATTCAAACACCAAGGAATGACATCTGTACACTCCACTCATTTGAAAAGAGGATATCTTTAAGTGAATCACATGAAGACTTGAAGTATAAACACCATATCCACTTGTAAACCTTGTGCGGTACTAGAAACAAGAAAGATGATCTCCATGAAACCTTTCTAGATGAGTTTACAAGACTCATAAAACATACTCAATCAATCCTTTACCACTATACATCAAAGAATTTTGCAGCACAGCTTCAAATATTTACTCTAAAAATACTCTATTATCTAGAACACACTGTACCATGCTGTCAACTAAAAAACTAAGCTACAAATTGCCATGAATCTTGAAATAGAAAAGAGGCATGCAATGCACATCCAAGAACATGTTCACAAAACCGCAAGGTCAATCATTCACTTCCAGAGGAATATGGAGCATTTCAGTGGGTCTTCAATACTGCACCATTCTACCAGAGCACATTATGGTGTTCTACCATACATAACTTTCATAGTAGAGGGAAATATGATTTGAGACTTTGGAAATAGCACCATCACTTCCTTCTTGACACAATCTTAGAACTACATAGCCACATATATAATGGCAGAGGAATATGGAACATTCCATTATCATGCCAAAAGCACCTTCAGAGAACCAACTTTATCTTCAAGCTATAAGCAGAAAAACATCCTTTCGGTGATTAAAACATCATGAAACTTGGAACATACATAAAATAACACTATATGAAGCTGTGTTCCAAATTGTAGAAGATCAATAACACAATGATGAAAATGCAAAGCAATCTTCCAGATAATTTTCAAAGAGCAAACATTCTGAAACAAAGATTATCACCTACTTCCAGAGGCCAAGCCTTTATTGCATTAACACATACAACTCAGGATTAGTAGGACAGATCATACAACATGCTTCAAGTTATTAGGCATCCTTTCTTAACATCTGATTCTCGTGCTTCTAATTCCCATATTAATAAGGCTTCAAACTCAACTCTGCTTTGATTAGGAATGTATCTTTTATGAACTCCAATCATGACTTTCTCTTCCTTAGGAATATGCAACCATGAATAGTATTTTACTTTCATGATAGTATTGACATCAGTGTATGCTATTTTGACATCAATAGATGTTATGTTGACATCAATGACAACACATATGGTGAATAATCTCCCCCTTTGTCATTGATGATGACATATGGTCCCCCTTAGATTCTCTCCCCATTTGACATCAAGGACGAATGGATCCAATACCTACTCACTCTCCCCCTTTTATCAACAATCATATCTACAAACATATTTTTGTAAGCTCCCCCTATCATCAGTCACCACTACATACTCTCCCTGAGAGGTAGCCATCCAAAGTCCAGGATAAAGATATAGCATGAACTCCCCTAGACAGTTGCACCACTATGCATCTTTAGAAATAAGAGGGAGGAGAAATTACCCCTAACCTCTGTTGAAGATCCTCAAAGATGTCCTTTGCAAGGTCCTTTGTTGGGACATATTCCAACTTCACTTCCTTATCTACAACCTTCTCTCTCAAAAAGTGATACCTGATTGCAATGTGCTTGGTTTTGGAATGCATCATTGGATTGTTGGAAATATTGATAGCACTTGTATTATGACACAAAATAGGAATAGGCTCATCATACAATACCTTGGTATCCTTCAGAGTTTGCTTCATCGATAACATTTGTGTACAGTAGGAGACTATTGCAATATACTCTGCCTCTGCAGTAGATAAGGACACTAAATCTTGCTTCTTTCTCTACCATGACACCAATTTTCTTCCTAGAAAGAAATCACCACCACTTGTACTTCTTCTATCATCAACACAACTATCCCAATTGGCATCAGTGTATTCACTCAAATCAAAGTCATTACCTTTTGGATATCATAGATGATAGTCAAGAGTTCCTTTCAAGTATCTGAATATCCTTTTCACTACATTCTCATGTATTTGCTAAGGATTGGCTTGATATAAAGAAACCACACATACTGCATGCATAATGTTAGGTCTATATGTAGTTAAGTACAATAGTGCTCCAATCATAGACCTATAAACAGTCTGATCTACCTCTGCAAACTCATCATCTTTGCTCAAGTGACATCTAGTGACCATGGGAGTACTCACTAGTTTTGAATCCTCCATACCAAACTTCTTCAACAATTTTTTGACATACTTAGCTTGAGAAATAAAGATACCGCCATCTAGATGGGAAATTTGAATTCCAAGGAAGAAAGACATTTAACCAATCATGGACATGTCAAATTATTTTTGCATCCCTTCTGCAAGCCTCCTATAAATATCAGCATTTCCACCAAAAATGATATCATCAACATAACCTGCAACTATCAAGATCATGTCTCCTTCTTCCTTTATGTAAAGATTGCTATTTGTAGTACCTTTCATAAAGCCCTACTAAAGTAAGTACTTGTCTAATCTTGCATACCAATCCCTAGGTGCTTGCTTGAGACCATACAAAGCCTTTTTGAGTCTGCATACCATGTCTAGATCTTTTGATATCTAAAAACCATCTAGTTATTCAATGTATACTTCTTCTTCTAGATCAACATTGAGAAATGCTAACTTGACAGCCATCTGATACACTTTGAAGTTCTTGTGAGAAGTAAGAACAAGAAGCATTCTGATTGCCTCCATCCTAGCTATTGGAGAAAAAATCTCCTCAAAATCAATGCCTTCTACTTGAGTTTATCCTTTGCATACCAATCTTTCTTTTTTCCTTAAAAAATCACATTATTCATTTAGCTTATTCCAGACAACCCACTTTGTTCCTATAACATTCTTATTAGCTGGTCTAGGAACCAATTCCCATGTCTGATTCTTTTAACTCGGATCCAGTTCTTCTTCCATTGCTTTTATCCATTCATCATTTTTGCTAGCTTCAGCAAAGGTCTTAGGTTCCACTTTTGATAATAAACACAAATTTACTTGCTCATGTGTCTTGGCAAACCTTCTCCTTGTCTACACACCTTCATTTTTGTCTCCAATGATCTATTCTACTGAGTGGTTCTTCTAAATATACATTGCTGGGGTCTTAGGCATCTATTCAAGTTCATGTTCCTTTACTTCTTTCACTTCTACTTCTTCATCTTTAATGCAAGGAAATATATTAGATCTAGTGTCTTTTGAATCATGTGTGCACTAATACAAGTCTTCATCTACTTTGACATTTGTGCTTTCAATCATTTTTCCCAACCTTTTGTTGTAGCATCTATAGACCTTGCTTCTAGTTGAGTAACCAAGAAAGATTCCTTCATCACATCTTGAATCAAACTTTCCAAGCTCTTCTTCATCTCTTTTGATATAGAATTTACTGCCAAAGGTCCTAAAGTATCTGATAGAGGGAGGGCTTATATATCACAACTCATAAGGGGTCTTAGTGCTATTGACCCTTAACTGCACTCTGTTAGTTAGATAGACAACAGTGTGAATTGCTTCCTTCCAATATGTATCTGACAGATCTATATCTTTCAACATTTCCCTAGACATTTCTTGCATGGTCTTGTCCTTTCTTTCCACTACCCCATTTTGTTGAGGGGTTCTAGGAGAAAACAAATGCCTCCTAATACCATTATCTTCACAAAAAATTTCAAATTCATTTGAAGAAAACTCACCTCCTCTATCTGACCTTAAATATTTGATCTTAGTATCCATTTTATTTTGAACCAAAGTTTTAAAAACTTTAAACTTATCAAGGGCATTAGATTTTTCTTTTAAGAAAGTAACCCAAGTCATTCTAGAATAATCATCAATGAGCAACATAAAATACCTTTCACCTTGTTGACTCTTTACTCTTGTAGGTCCACATAGGTATATGTGAATCAACTCCAATGGCTTTGAAGAAGAGTACTCCTTACTTCCAAAACTTTTTGTTGTCTTCTTTCCTGTTTGACATTCCTTGCATATAGTGTTTGCAGGCTTGATTATCTTACGCATATCTCTCACTACATGAGTAGAGCTGACTCTTCCCATATTATCAAATTTGTTGTGTCTCATTCTTTTGTACCATAGCCAACACTCACTAGATTGAGTTAGCATACATGTTCTTCTATTTGCCTCTTTCAAGTGATAAATATCACCACATGTCCTGATACCTTCTGCAACTAGCTTTCTAGATCTTGCCTTCCTAATTTCATAACCATTAAAGCATGAAAAGTAAGATTGTAACCTTTCCTACACATCTGACTGACACTGAGAAGATTGTGTTGTAATCCTTTGAAATAGAGAACATCCTCAGTCCTATTCTTTTCATCAATAGTTATGACATCTTTTCCACAAATTTGAGATGATTCATCACCTCCGAACTAAAATTCTTTACCATCCCACTTCTTAAGGCTGATAAACTTCTATTTTTCACCAATCATATGTTTTGAACAACCACTATCAATAACCCAATCTTTGGTTTCTTCTTTTGCATGGAAGGTAGTCCATACAACCATTGATTTTTTGTTGTTTTGAATTGTTTGCAAGGTATCAAATTTTCCACATTTTCTAACTCATTCTTTTTTTCACCAACATTCATGGCCAAGAAAAGTGTTTCATCATTTAAATCATGATCCTCATCTTCTAAAGAACAACTATCTTCTAAGGGAAAAAAACTCCTTTTGAATTCACTATTTCTATTACTTCTCCTAGCCTCTTTTAGAGGACATTTAGAAGCAAAGTGACCTACATTTCAATAATTAAAACATTTGAAGGGTAAGTTACCTTTATATTTTCTATATCCTTTCTTCAATGTTCTTAGAAAATTTTCTTTAGCATCATGAGGACTTTTGTCTTCATTAGCAGATTCATCCTTTATCTTTTTATTGGCTTTGAAGGCAACTTCTTTCTTTGGAACATCACTATCAAATTATCTCATTTCAAAAGTAGTAAGAGTCCCAAACATTTGGTCTAATGAGTATTTATCCAAGTCTACAATCTCCTCAATAGCAGATACCTTATGAATGTTAGATTTGGGAAGAGATCTTAGAACCATTTTCACAATTTCATCCTCTTGTATTTTACCACCAAGACCTTTGATGTCATTGACCACTTCATTCACTTAGAGCATAAATCTACCACTATTTTCATCCCTTGTCATTTTAGGATTTCAATCCTGCTTTTGAAGATTTGCATCTTATCTTACTTTACTTTCTTATCTCCTTCATAAATGGTTTCATGTTTATCCCAAACCTCTTGAGCAGAACTACAACTTATCACCTTTGAAAGTTCTAAATTAGGTAATCCACTTATGATGGAAAAATTTGCTTTAGCATTATTCTCATACTTCTTGACTTCATCTTCATTTGTAGGAATAGTAGAAGGAATAACTTGTAACCTTTATTGACAGAATCCCAAACTCCAAACCCTAGAGAACTAATGTAGGATTCCATCCTTATCTTCTAGAAAGCATAATTTGTTCCATCAAATCTAGGTATCTTACTAAATCCTCCTTGACCCATCTTGAACCTTCCTCAAGCGGTTAAGCTTCCCTCAGATGAACTTGGCTTTGATACCAATTGTTAGACACACAAGTATACTGAGAGGGGGGTGAATCAATATAAAACCAAATTTCACTTTCAACAAATCCAATTTATCTGGAGTAGATTAAAACTTAAGCATTACAACATTAACATGAGAATGAAAGAATAACATAATGCACATCAACACATAACACCAGATGTACATGGAAAACCCTAGAAGGCTAAAACCATGGTGAGGATTAACTCACAATATATGAAGCTCAAATAGTAACTTTGTTTAGGTTCTATAACCTAAGGAAGCTGCTACTCCCTAAGTAACTTTGGTTTAGGGTCACACCCAAGGAAGCTTCTACTCCCTAAGTAACTTTGGTTTAGAGTCTCACCCATGGAAGATTCTTCTCCCTGATGACTTTGTTTAAGGGTCACCTCAGAGGAAGCATCTACTCCATAAAATGGGAATACACTTATAAATGATTATAGTATAACCGTCTTTTCTTACTGTCTAAAAATTGTCATTGAAGCTCACACCTTTGATGATTGCACTTTTACCTCATCACACATTCTTTTGAAGATTTGATCAATTAGGCACACTCTATACTTGATCACTATAAGAAATATCTCTTCAAGATGAATCCAGACAGCATCAACAACATCTTCTCTTTCTCCCATAGTCGCACATTAATAATGGATTTATTTTTCTTTTATCTACTTGTGAACCTTTTCAATCATCTTTGCAATAATACCTTACCTCACTCACTTTGATTCACTATTTAGACATGATATTACATTGACTACATTGCTTGTCATCTAGATACAACATGAACAATACATTTACAAGTTGGCCAAACAACACACACTATGAAACGTGTAGAAGATAGGTCGTAATTGATACAAGATATTACATCAGCAGAAGATCTAAGCCTTGTGGACACAAACAATTACTTAACTAGGTCTAAAACATCATTTACTTCTTCAAACACCAAGGAATAACATCCACACACTCCACTCATTTGAAAATAGGATAGCTTTAAGGAAATCACATGAAGAATTGATGTATAATAGCCCCATATCAGCTTGTAAACCTTGTGTGGTACTAGAAAAGAGAAAGAGCTCCATGAAACTTTTCTAGATGAGTTCAAATGACTAATAAAACATACTCAACCACTTGTTTTCCACTGCACTTTAAAGAATTGTGTTGCACAACTTCAAACATTTACTCTAAAAACATTCTATTATATAGAATAAACTATACCATGCTATCAATTGAAAAACTAAGTTGTGGACCACCAAGAAGCTTGAAATATAAAAGAGGAATGAAATTCACATCCAAGAACATGTTCACAAAAATGCAAGGTCAATCATTCACTTTCGGAGGAATGCAAAGCATTCCAGTGGGTCCTCAATACTACACCATTCTGCCAGAGAACATCTCGGTGTTCTATCATACATAACTTTCACAACGGAGATGAATATGATTTAAGACTTTGGAAATATCACCTTCACTGCCTTTTTGACACAATCTCAGAACCACATAGCCACATATACAATGGTAGAGGAATGCAAAACATTCCATTATCATGCTAGAAATGCCTTCACAAAACCAACTTTATCTTCAAGTTGTCAGCAAAAAAAATCCTTCTAGTGATCAAAAAATAATGAAACTTGGAACATACATAAAATAACATTGTATGAAGCTATGTTCCAAACCACAAAAGATCAATAGCATAATGATGAAAATATGGAGCAATACTCTAGACAGTCTTTAAAGAGCAGACATTCTAAAACAAAAACAATCACCTGCTTCTAGAGGCCAAGCCTCTATTGCATTACCACATACAACTTAGGATTAGTAGGATAAATCATATAGTATGCTTCAAGCCATCAAGTATCCTTTCCTAACATTTGATTCTCTTAGTGCTTCTAATTCCCATATTAATAAGGCTTCAAACTCAAGTCTGCTTTGATTATGAATGTAGCTTTTATGACCTCCAATCATGAGCTTTCTCTTCCTTAGGAATATGCAACCATGAAAAGTATCTTACTTCCATGATAGTGTTGACATCAGTGTATGTTATGTTGACATCAATGTATGTTATGTTGACATCAATGACAACACATATGGCCAACACATAATTGGATCTCTTCTCACTAGACATACATGTGGTGACACCCACTATGCCTCTTCAAGAACAAATTATCAATATTACCAAGAATTTGAGGCAATTATTACAAAACACACCTATGATGAGTGATATGAGAAATGGGTAATTAAATGCATGAAGGATCAATGTATAACTAAGGCAATTAAGGATGACAGTAGCAAAAGTAGTAAGAGCATTGATTGAAGTGACCAACAAAAAGAAAGAGAACATGCCAAGAATAATATATATATTCACACCACACCCATGGAAAGAAATCCAATGATAGAAAGAGTACTGCAAGCATGAGAAGAAAATTTTAAAGTGTTGAAAGTAGTGGTCTAGGAGGAACTTGGGGAAGTAGTATAGTGAGCACATAGGGAGGTAACAAAAGAAATGGAAGCCTAGTTAGTTTTGAGGTATCATTGTGGAATTCTTTAGGGAATAATGTGGAGGACTTGATATCAATATTGAACAAGAAAGGACAATTTTAAATGAGTACAAATGAGTGGTAGGCATGGATAAATGAACAAATCACACCAAAATCTTAGGAACTAGAGTGCTTTCAAATAAGTCACTTACCTGATGAGACCAATGATGAAGAGTTTGATTAGTTTCAAGTGTAGGTACATGCACATATTTCTATCATTAATACTAGAAGGAGAGAGCACAATTCACAACTTTCAAGATTGGTATAGTTGGTGCACACCAATACCATCTTGATGGCTAGAGTTGTACAATGATTTTGAGAATAGCTTGTTGAATTAGATCGCCATATGAGATAATTTCTACCTACTACACTTAAGTTACATTGTGTCTTTCCTAGATTTGAAAATTTCCCACCTTGGTTACCCAATGTTTCCACTTCTTATTTGTTATTTTTTCCTTGAGATGTTCTAAGGACAAAACATGTAATTTCACTGAGAGAATGTCAATGCCAAAATGTTGCCAATATTAAATTGTAAATAATAGAAGGAGAAAAATGTAGTTTCCTATGCGAAAATAAGTAATTGAGATAGATGTAGATGTTTAATGAGTAGGTGAAATGTAATTATTGTAAAGGAGGCTCTTGATAATATATATAAGCATGCTTCCTATCATTGTAGAATAGAGAGAGAAGTGTAGAA
The DNA here is from genome assembly GCA_027924645.1 of Cunninghamia lanceolata. Taxonomy (NCBI): domain Eukaryota; kingdom Viridiplantae; phylum Streptophyta; class Pinopsida; order Cupressales; family Cupressaceae; genus Cunninghamia; species Cunninghamia lanceolata. The sequence continues at coordinate 554,855 of BSBN01000744.1, read as the reverse complement.
AGAATTCTCATACATGATCTAAGTATGTTTTCTATATATATGAGATATCATGTGAAGTTGATGAATATATAGGAGTTTTGGTGTATATTTGTGTCAAAAATATTGCTCCATGAATGGTGGTTGTTTCTTTTTTCTTATGCTTCACATATATATCTTGTAGAGGAGTATCTACTCCCTGGCATGCCTTAGGTGAGTGTCTTGTGGGATGACATACTAGTGCACCATGTTATGTAATTGTTTTCCAATTACTCCATCATACACAAATAAATTATTTCTAGTAGTGCAATGAATATGGGTAAATAAATATGGATAGTGATTGGTCTATGAGCCAAATTTAACACAAAAGTGTGTCACTTGTTGATATGTTATTGAGCTAAGATATTCTATCAAGGTAGGTACATTTAAATAAATGAAAATGGAATGGGTATGCTAAATTTTCCATTACAATAATATAATGGTTTTCCCAAAAGAAACATATGAATCAATATTAAATATCAATTGCTTAGTCATAATATGTGTATCTAATTATAAATTAAACAAGATATATACTAATTAAAAAAAATAACACATCTCTTAAATTATTCTACAAATAAACACACATACTCTAAAGTGTAGTTTCAAAATGTGACTATGCATATGTTAATCCTATTTTCTATAACTTGTAGAATACCTACATGCAAGTATTGAATGAAAAGAAGAAAAATTGGGTCCAAGAATAATTTATTGTATCCAAATTGGAACATTGGATTTGTAGACTATATTTATTTCTACCATCATGAGTTTGCATGCTACTAGAAACAAGAACAAGAAAGTTAGTGTACAAAGTTGGGAGTCAAAATTGTGGAAGCTAAATTTTTCAAGAATACTTGGTAGAACCATATATTGAACTGATCTTAGATATTAAATCCTTCTTAGATATATATGGTACCACCAGATATATGATGGACCAAATATATAGTGTCAAGGGAGTAAATATTGATAAACTCCAGTTTGATCAACATGGCTAATGACTTTATGTTGCTAATTTTCAATTAAACTAGTAGGCTTTGTAGAGAAAAGATGTCTACTTTGGATATATCATTTCCTTCAAATTTTAACTTTTCTTATAAATTATTTATCATTTTTCAAACACAAATGTCTTGCAAAATTGAAAAGTGTATACCTTCTTATTTTTTAACTAACTTTAGACTAACAAATCTATTTTAAAAATTTAATAACATCAATCTATACATCATCTATATAGACTAGTCACATTTAATGTTATGATTATTTTAGGTCTAGTAAAGGTGTACATAGATGCATGTGTTTTTAAATTCATACTAGTAAAAAAAAATCACTTTTCTACACCTTTACCTAATAAAATTTTATCATCTAGTTATTAAAATTTTATATAATATATATTTGAGGACTAGAAAAGTAATGTTACATTTCATATTTTTACACCATGCTCATATTATATTTACAAATACCTTAAATCATCACCCCTAGTATAAGTATCTTTGTCTTTTAAGAAAAATGTTACTTTGAATGTTAGTTTTGACTACCATTAGCTTGCACTTACCCAAGCACAATAACAATTTTAATTAGATGATGGAGAATTTGTGTCTAAACATCAATCCACCTATTTTTGTTCTTCTTCTATTTTATATGTGACTGCTAATGGGAGGAACTTGATACAAAGAAAAGTAAAGTTTGGAAGAAGGCTATGGATGAATAAATGGAGCCCTTAGACAAAAATATGGTATATGAGTTTGCCCAATTGCTTGCTAGAAGAAACTTCATTGGTTGCAATGGGAGTTGAAAGAAGATTATATAAGGTAAAGTAGAGAAGTACAAATCTTGTTAGGTGGGAAAGGAATATTCCGAAGTGGAGGGAATTAATTTTGGTGAGATTTTATCTCATGTTTCTAATTTAAATTCTATTAGATTTATTTTGATACTAGTAACTTCTTGTAAATTTCAAAGTAGAATAGATGGATTTGAGGACAACTTTCCCACAAGGATCTTGAAGAATAAATTTATGACATAACTAAAAAAAATTATGGTTAAGAGAAAGAAGGGCTTGGTTTGTAGGTTAAACCCTTGGGATTTAGTTAGTAAAATCCATAAATGGCCTTCAATCATCGAATATTAAATAATACTCCTTATTTTCATTTCCACATCTATATTTTGAATTTTTATGCCCCCTCCTAGTATACAATTCCTATTAAAAGATACCTTCTTTTTACCATATATTCTAGTTATCTATTTCTTTAAGACATTTTTATACCCTTAAATTTATTTATACCCCTCTTATGGTCAAATGAACATTTAATTTTAACCACTATCACACCCAAATCAAATTGAAATTCCTAGAATGAATTTTACAAGAGATTATAGATATTGTCACAATAAATATTTTACTTTGATTCTATCATGTACCTTCTCATTATCCTTGACATCTTGATCAGTTAGAGGATGAGGATTTTATTAGAGTTGGTATTTACTACTAGCCAAGACCAATATGTCATCTCAAAACCAATATGCCATGACAACACCCAGAGCAGCCAAGACTCCCAACACATTTAAACACATACATTTCTAACTCAAAAATTCAAGGAATACATAGAAGAATACATTTAATTCTACCCAAATTGAAATGAAGAAATGCTATATTTGCAAGGCATGAGTAGATTCCCAAATAGAGTAGCAAGACAACAATGCTACACTAAATCCAATAGACAAATGCCCACAAAATATTCTTAGCCAACCATAGATCTTCCTTTCCACATCAATTCCAATGTGTGGGGTTTTCTTCTTCCCCAACAATCAGATTTTTCTTGTCATACTTGAATGAATGGCTTTCCTCTTCTTCAAATAGCCTTTTATTTACCTTTTACCATCCTCTTCCCAAATCCCATGAATGCATAGAATTATTTTAAAAAACTGACTTACTTTACTTTAATAAATTCTACATTAAAATATACAAAGCTTCCCAAATAAGATTTAAGTAAGACTATAAGAGCTCACAAAATGGATTAATAAGATCATTAATGTAAAGCCAATTTTGAAATACTTGAAATTACATAATGAAATATAACATTCTGTACTCGAAACAAAATTACTAAATATATCAAGCTCCGTTAATACACCTAAAATACCAATTAGCACAAATACTTAAAATGCTAATAATCTAATTAACTTAATAGCATTCTTGAACTGATTAATTTAAAATCTCAAAAAAAACCCATTCACAAAACCACACAAATATCATCATTCAAATCACCGATAGGACATACCAAAATAAACCACATAATAAATTAATGCCAAACCATAATAAAATACCAACAACCCATAATGGGATACCTCAACAACTAATACTGGAAAACCACACAAGACCAGATAGGCAATCCAGATGTTGCCACAAGGTAACTGGAAGGTAAACACATATCACAGAATCACTGTAGTAACTAGGTGCAATGGCCTAGGCTAGGGAACGTTTGGCTTGTGACTATCTCCAGTAACCACCATCGGGGAATAAGAGTATGCTTAGGCATTTGAATCTAGGTGGAGTTGATACCCAATACCTACATCACTTTGAAACACAATACAAATATATATATATATAGCGGAAGCATCAATGGACATCAGGAAGAGGGTCATGACATCGTAAGCCATTCAGATACGAGTGTTACAACATCACCCCTTCCCTATCCATAGTAATACAAAAGAAATGATAACAGTACATATAAACATATAAGCATGTAATCTAGCATAATAAATAATTATGTCAACATCATAATAGTATCAGAATCCATTATGGAAAAGCAACAACCAAAATGCAAACATGGGGTTGTTACATCTAGCTCTTCCCCTTCCTACTGAGGTTAACATCAAAGTTGGCTCAAAGATGTGGAGCCAAATGATAGACTATGAATGGATTATTTTCATGTGTAGATAGTTTTATGAGATAGGACATAGAGAAGAGAAGTGTTCAAAATCTTCTACTACAACTAATTCTTGAAGGGAAGCTACTTAGTGGAGAGGGACAAATCTCAATCATCAACATATTTTTCCTCTTACACAGGCAAGTGTTGGTGCTGATGTCCTAGTAAAATCTAATTTTACCAACAAGATGGAGCCATCAATTCTTGCCTCAACAATGTCACAAAGGGTGGTGTCCTCTCCAATATCTACAAAGGTAGTAGAGGAGATCAATGCTTCTACCGATTCAAAGATGGCCAATTTGGTTTCTATTGATGCTAATATGACAAATGCTCCTATTGATTCAGTGAAGGCTAATTTTGCTGGAGTTTCAAAGCTTGATAGTGTGGCACCATGTAGAGTTAATCCAGATTTGGTTGGGTGTTGTCTATCCTCAAGCACTCAATATCTATGCAAGGACAATGTCAATGATTGGATCATGGTTAAGCGGGGGAAGAAGGCTAAATCTGTAAATGGGTTTCCGATGACTCTGTGTTCACATGACAAACTGGGATGACATGATTCACAAACAAAATTGTCATAATGGATGGGAGGGTAGGATCATTTTTCTTTAGGCTAATTCGAGGGACTCCCTTGTTTCTGGGTCTCCTTTGTTTTATAGGATTTTTTTTTGCATTTACAGGGTTACTGATTATATACCCTGGTAGTGGTAGGGATAAGATGGTTTTCTTTGAATTGGGAGATAGATTGACTGTTATTGATGTAGCTCCCGATGGTAGGTTGAGCTATATATATTCAAACTCTGTTAATTTTGGTTAAATTTAATATAAAGGGAGTAGTCCCCATGACTACAATTTATTGATAAAAAAGTTATATATTAATAACATAAGGTATATTAAATTAGTAAATCTATTTATATTTATGTTTTTGATAAAGTCAACTGGAAAAGAAGGTCTAGATCCCTTTACAAAACAACACAAAGGGAAAAACAAAAGCCTCAAAAAGGCTAAGAACAACACATTGATAACACCAACAAAAACAACAACAACAAAAGATTGAGATTAGCTTTCTTTTTTTTTCTCTCCTCTTTAGACAATTCTATAAGGTTTGTTAGGGAGCTCAAATCTAAGAATGCCAACTAACCTCTTACTCCTATTCACCAAGGTCTTATTTTGAGGCTGTATCACTTCCATCTGGCTTTGTATCTCCCCAAGAAAATTGAAGTCAAGATTCTAGAGGACCCATAGCTGAGTACTTCCCATTGGGGTTATGGCAAAGTGAAAACTTGCATTGGAAACCCTAAGATTAAGGGTGGCTCTTGTGTGGTGGAAGAGAACCCTGTTGAAACCTTGTTACTGTTAAAAAGAAGAAATAAAAGCACACCACCCTGGTGGTTGAAAGGAAGAATGCCAAAAGGAATAGGGTGGAGGTTGAGGAAACAGAGACTACACTGAAGAAAAAATAGAAGGAAGGTAAGGGGGTTTCTACTGTGGAAGCTCACGTGAAGATTATGGAAGTGGATACTGGACTGGAACCAAAGGATAGCAATGAAGGTGGAGAGACTGCTCCTCTAAGCATTTGTCACTCCAAACAGATTACTGGGAAACTGCTGGTGAACACTCAGGATGTGGAGGTTTATGATGATTCTGAGTTAGTGGAAGAGATAGTGGAGGAAGGTGGAAATGAAACCCCCATAGAGTTAGTGCACGAAGTTGAGGGCACTAGTCACTTTGCCTCGATGAATGAATCTGAGGGGCAAGAGAATACTATGAGGGCTATTGCTAGCAAAATCGTTGGGAAGGAAGTTGTGGATCAAGTCAAAAAGGGGAGTTGTACTGGGTGTGACAAACAAAAGAGGATATTCAGAGCCTCTAGAAGAGGATGGATACGATGCAAAAAAAGTGGAAGGTGATGGCTGAATTTGTAGCCAAGGCACTACACTGGGCCACCTCCATCTTCATTACGGTTAAGGACATAGATGATAAGGTTAAATAGGTCAGAATTGACAACTTGGGTGACTACAAGGAGATGGTGGATTTCCTTGCTAAGTTTAGGGCGACTGACAACCCATAGTTCTCTACTTCTGGTGTCTTTTGTTATTTTGTTGTGTCGTGGTTTTTGGTTAGTTATTTTTGGGACTGTTGTTTATGAGCTATTAATTTGCTATTTCAGGCTCATTGAAGGCCTATTGCCCTAGGGGCTATTTTGTTATAGGGATCTGGACCATGTTTTCCAGCTGAACTAATAAAAAACAAGAACAAAAGACTAAATAATTGCATAACCTGACCTAGCAAGTCATACACCCTTGGCCCAAGTGCGGGCATGAGAAACATACTTTGGAAGACCTCTCTTCCATCTTTGGATAATAGTGCAAAAACATCATTATCTTCATCTACATAAATAGGAGATGTGGGAGGTGAAACTCTCACCAAATCATTAGAAGTGGGAAAAGCCTAAGGAGAGGAAGAAGCTATCACAATAGTAACAGCCCCAACAACTGATGGTGTACCTACATTAGTAGTCCCTTTTATAGATGGTGCACCTACATCAGTAGTTCCTTTAATAGACATCTCGTCAACCATAAAAACAATAGGGGAGGTCCCAACAACAATCCTTGCAACATAAATACCCCCTATCATGGGTGGTGCACCAATAGTAGCAAAAAATTTAATAGTAGAAACCTATGTCATAGTTGGCATATCAATAGAAGAATAGTTCCTAGCAATAGGCAGTGTCCCAACAATAGACTAAACCTACAAACTAGTAACAAATAGCTCATTGGCAACAAGAGGAATAGCAGATTAAACCTCAGGTTGGGGAGTCATAATGGAGGGAGAGGTAGGAGGTGAAGCGACTAGAGGAATAGTGAATTCCTTGAGTTGAATATCTTGTCACCATGAAGAGAAATGAGATTTGGGCTTAGAGCGCACACACTACTCAACCAAATGAGTAGTGCCAAAGAAACGTCGACAATGAAATAGAATACCCTATAGTCTAAAATCTGGCACCATTGATAATTTGCAACATTGAAGATAATCTTAGTAGGAAGTGCCTTAGTCAAATCTAGATCCACAAGAATTTGAGCATAAGTTGTATCTGTAAATTGTAAGGTAACAGGATCGGTCATAATAAACCACCCAAGAGATATTCCAATTGTAGAATAGAAAGAATCATGCCAAAACTAGAGAGGGAGGTTAGGAAGCCTAACCCAAATAGGAAAAAGATTCAAAGAAGCAATAGTGGATGTTGGCCCCATAACCAAATAGAACCCTCAAACACATCATTTTGGTCCACAATATCATCAAATGTAACAATAAAAAAACCCTAGCACATGGGTAAATTTCAATTCTACCATTAGTATTTATATCTATGTTATATTATAATAAAATGACATTAATATATATTTGTGTATAAATATTAAATATTAAATATTAAAATATTATACTGATATAAATATTAATATATTATATTTTTTTTTATGGATAAGTAGCTTCCCATATGACAGCTAATATATTATAATTTAATGGATAAAATAAGTACATATAAGACTACATAGTGGTAACATAGAAGAAAAATAGTTATTTATGCCAAAGGGACATTAGCCCTTCTAATAGTTCCATAGAATGCTCTAGCTGGGAGGCAGACAATAAGTCTTCATATTGACCAATTATATATGTGAATGTCTCCATGATTGTGGTTACAAATGCCCTCATTAAAGATTGCCAAAGCCTGTCCCATAACACTATTCTTCCTATTGACCATAGTAGCATTGAAGACTCTAGCCATAAGTCCACATTTGGAGAGATTGTTTAAGTTTGAAATCACTGTGGTGGCAGCTTGGTACATATGATCTTTGATGTATCTGTTAGCCATAACCTTCGTACTATTCATCCTTCTTAGTATGAGGACCTAATTCATTAGGAATTCTTTGTAGAGGGCCCCATCATGGATGTGATCACTACTAAAAACTTTGGAACTTATGACCTTCTAGATTGCATTCATGATATCATCAGAGTCAGCCTTGAAGAGGCATTGTATCTACTCTATTGGCATCTCATTATCCTCCTCGACTTTCTTCTCATCATCTTCTCCTTCTTTCACATCAGGTTCCTCCTCCTATGGACACTTGCAAACACACTCAATGATCATTTGGTTTGCCATTGCTTTGGCAAGTTGTGTTCAAACTTTTGCTATAAATAGCCCGAGGTAGGGAGATCAGTTAAAAGGCATTTTCCTTTAGGATTTGATACATAGGTCTACCTTGGGAAAAAGTTGCCAAAGTAGGAAATTAAAAAATATAAGAAATCCTTGGTAATTCTTGGCTAGATTTGTAGATTGGTCTTTTTGTTCATAGCAGTAAATCTATTTTCAGAGATATCAAATCTTATTAAGCTATATCATATGTCTTCTTGCTTTCACATGTCACGGGTTGAGCATGAACTAGATGATTTAAGGTCCTTTCCTATTTTAATCTTCAATCTCTCAAAGTCTGAACGTGGCATGTGACTATCAATGTTGGGAATGTGAAGATTACTCTTTCCCTCAAGCCATATGTTCTGTGGGGAGTACTGGTCTTATAATTGTATGATCTTTTCATTGCAGATCAGACCAGAACACAGGCTAGATTCCTCTGGATTCTTTGGTGCCTTAGAACGCCAAAGACGAGGTTGTTGAACCCCCTAGTGAACTTTTTTTAGGATGTGTCTTTTGGCACCCCGACTTGGGTGCCCCTGAGAAAATTAGAGATTTTCATATTTATGATACAGTTGCCAGTCTCATGTGACATTGCTATGGTTCCAAATGTTCAGTTGTTCCCTAGACACTCAATTGAATGCTTTGTAATCTTCTCCTTTAATCGATCTAGATATTTGTCAGATATCTCATTTGCACTTGTGGTTTGAGGGTTGACAGGTGACAAGATTGATTTCTCACCTTTTTTATGGATGTGAGATGGTATCTCCAAGTTTGGTGGTCTGGCTAAACATATAGCTTGAGTATCAATGGCTTCCCCTTCCTGAAAAGTGGGTGTTCCCTGATTCATGGAAGCTTGTGTTTCTCTAACCTTAGTAGTGTCACGTTGTGGCCCAATTGAGCCTTCTTGCTTATCTGTGGCTCTTTTCTTAGGGTACCGATCTTTTGAATGCCTATGCTATGGTAGTTGAGGCATGAGAAATGGTTTTCCTCTATCTCCAACTTTTGAATCCTTTTGTAATCCTAAGTTTTTAGAATGACTTCTATTGGGATTTTGTAAATGGTTACCACTTTAATTCTTGCAAACAAGAATGAGTCACTACCAAACAATTTTTCATCTATGGATAATTTCGTGCCTAGAGAGTGCCTAATTTTAAGCAAACATTCCTCTGCCCAGCACTCTGATGGCAAATTATATAATCAAATCCAATTTGGCTCTTCATAAGGATCACATTTGGTTGGGTCGAAGTTAGGTATCCACTTCCTCATGTATAGTGGAGAACCATTTCTGGACCAATTCTTCCCCTTTAGAATTAGGTCTCGATCGATAGGAGAGACAAATGCTACAACAAAAAAACCTTTAGGGAGAAATATAATTATACATGGTACATGCAAAATTTCCTCCGCCCAAATCTTGATTTCACTTATATTGAGTTTGGGACTGATTTGGCATACTAGAACTATTTCTAAAAGTGCTTCTCTCTCCTTTCTACTTTCTTGTGAAATGTCAACACTAATGTGCAGGGGTTTCACATAATTATTATTGGGTGGATACACCTTGCACTCTCCTTCCTTAGTTGCTTCACACCGAATGTCTACCTGAGGAAATCACTCTTCACTCTACTCCATTTTTCTTATTTTAAAAAAAAATATTAATATGAATATATATATATATATATATATTTTTTGATTGGTAAAAGTCCGAGGCCATTAATATATAAAATCAATTATAAAATACAGCTCTATTTAGTGTGGGCACCGGTAGGAAAGAACAGAGTGAAGAAAAGCTTTGGTCTAGCCCGGGACTTTAGTAGTCCAGTACATACTATTTATTTATATGGGGTCAAGCCCAACAAGGAAACATATTTTCTTATACAATTGTTGAGATACAAATACATACATCACCCTTATCCATGGCCTTTCTTTTGAAATCCTCTTGCTGTATGTCTTTTGGTTCTTCGACTCCTGGGAAGACCTCTATGGCTTATAACATTAAGAGGGCTTTTTCCATCTTGCTCCTACCTGTAAACCTGTCTAACCTGAAACCTCTTGAAAACTACCACTTCTTTTTGCATGTTAGCTATACAAAAGCCATAAAATTTATTCACCTGCTAACATCTATTAGTTCTTTAAAATCTTTACCTAAGAAGAAAGAAAAATAATTAAAGTTGCCAAGCTTGTCAAAATTAATCGAACATACTTGTTTCAATGTTAACTAATATCCAAATTATGTGGGACATCCCATTTTGGTTGCCTGATCCATTGCCAATGCCAGCAACTAGATATATAAACTGTTTTATATATATCTACCTGTGGGTAGAAGTAAGTGATCAACCATTTCATTTGATAATGTTGATAAACCAAAATACCCCGTTCCAACTAAATTCTAACCCATCATAAAAAAATGTTGTTGCCTATTAAATCATATCAAATAGATCGACATAGGAAAACACTGTCAACGAAAACTCTACAAGCCCTCCCGATAGTGTAAGTCATGCCAATGGAGGAGATCGGTAGGACTCTCATCGAGGCATCCAATGGAACAAAGGGAACTAGAAGTCATCGGCAGGAGATTATCATCGGAAAGAAAAAAAAAGGAGTTTCTAAAACTCTAAAGTCTCCCCAATTGAAGAAATGTGCTTCAGCAAGGCTTACACCGATATGCATGGAGATCTGGACCTTAAGACTCTTCATAGAACCAGACCCGATAGAGTAAAGGGTTTAAATAAATAGATGGTCAAGTCCGACGGATGAATTTGAGTTTGGCAGAGGAAACATACAAGGTGATATACAAAGCTATATGCATGTCACGGAACCAAACGATTATGAAATGAGGTTTAATTGTTGTATGTTTTGTGTGTTGTATGTGAGGTTATAAATTTCATACATACAAAGCAGAACTCAGGAAAGGTTGAAATTTGGCTAAAATGATGCGTCATGACTAGATGCATTGCACTTTGTATCCATCGCGGAGCCGAAAAATAAGTCCGCAGAGGAGATGCAAATCAGGAGATTCACTGAGAAAAGTGATGTGGGATCCACCGAATGCCTATTGAACTTGTATAAATAACAATATACAAGCCGATATGCAAATAAGAGAAACAAACCGGATTTGAAAAGAAAGTTAAAACTTGAAAAGTCTTTGTATGATCGGGGAGCTTGTATGTTTATAATATACATACCTGATATACAAAGGAATAAAAGGCATTAACATGCTTTGTATGTGCGCTTATACAAGATAACATACAAATGGCCATATACAAATAAGTTTCTATAAGATGCTTTGTATGTGCACTTATACAAATGGCAACTTACAAAGAAAATATACAAGAGAAGGTTTTTATAAGAAGATTTGTATGTGCACTTATACAAGATAACATACAAACGGCAATGTCCTTAAGAAAAAAAACTAGAGAATATTATACAGTACCCGACTAAGTTGGAGATAAAAATAATGGGTGGGGACCATGAAAGTAAGTTGGTGATGATTGAATGTTGTAAGCTATGTGCGTTGAATATGTGGTTATGCATTTCATACATACAAAGTGGAACTCAAGGAAGATAATCTAAAGAGGTGATGCAAAGGAGTTTGTATGTATTCATCAGATACAATTATGTATTTCAGAAGAAACAAATGGAAAAGTGAAGTGGGCTCCACCGATTGCCTATCGGGCTTGTATAAATAACGATATACAAGCCGATATGCAAATAAGATCAGGTGGGGACCACAAATGTATGTTGGGGAATAATGTATATGATAAGCAAAAAGTAATACAATAAGATACATACAATGGAGGTTCCAAAGATAATTCTAATTCTTTTCACAAGTCCATTGAAGTCCGTGATTGTATAAAAATGTAAAAAAGGTGATACAAACGGATACATACAAGTCTGGACCCAGTCAGAATGAAGTCTGAGATTGTATATTGTGATGTATGTATACACGAAACAAAGACAAATACATATACGCAATACCAAAGAAACCTATGAGGGCCCCATCACCAATGGATAAAATACAAGACGATATACAAAGCTATATGCATATCATGGAGCCGAGAAGGTGGGCTCCACCGTTTGCATATCGGACATGTATAAAAGACAAAGGAGGCTCTTGATTATATGCACAATTGTCCCACCGATAATAACCATGCCCGCTTCTACAAAAATACAAGTGCATGAAAATGCAACGATAGAATACGCAAGGACCAAAGATGAGTACATGGGACCCACCACAAGCAGATATACATATACATTTGTATAAGACATACATGATATACAAAGCTATATGCATATCACAGAGTGGAGAAGTAAGAAAACTATGGTTTAAAAGACCGATAAGTCCGAAGAGGTGATACAAATGGGTTTGTATGTATTCGGCTTTGTATCTAAAAGTTGGATACAAGTATTGTTGCATTTCAGAAGATACAATCAGAATAGTGATGTGGACTCCACCATTTGCATATCAGGCTTGTATAAATAGCATTCGATATACAAGCCGATATACCAGTTGAAAGAAGCAAATAGGAGATACACACCGGATGCGAAAAGATAGTTAAATACTGAAAGGTCTTTATATGTTCGAGGTGCTTGTATGTTAATAATATACATACCCAATATACAAGGGAATAAAAGCATCGCTGGGGGAAAAGGTAAGAGAGCGTTTGTATAAGATGCTTTGTATGAATGCTTATACAAGATAACAAACAAATGGCAATATACAAAGAAAATTTACATGGGAATAATATACAAGACCCGGCCTAATTGGAGATTTGGAGATTATACACAACGGATGGGGACCATAAGTGAATGTTGGAGATGTATGTTTACGATAAGCATGAAAGTAATAAAACAAAATATTTTGGCCTTGGGACAACTTTCCTCAATGTTTTAATTTGATTTTAATAATACTCCATTGGTGTTAGCTTTAGTAGAAAGGTAAAAGCCATTAGCCCCTTTGTTGGCAAGGGAATCTGCTTTGCTATTACCCTCCCTATAGGTATGATTGAATGTGCATCTTCTGAAAGAAGCAATGATGTCAAGGGCATTAGCCAATAGGGAATTCAATCTCCAATTAGGCATATTCCCTTTCTGCAGGCCATTAATGATGATCGCAGACTCTCCGTCGACCTCTAATTTTTCAATTTTCAAGTCTTTGCAAATTCTCAAACCTTCAATCAAACTGGTTAATTTTGCTGTGTTATTAGTTGCTTCACCTAGGGGCTTGGCTAAGGTTCCTATTTCTCTAGATTTAGAATCATGTATTACACAGCCTATTCCTGCAACTCCTGGGTTGCCCCTAGATGCCTCATCAAAATTTAGCTTGAACCACCCTTCTTTAAGAGGTTGCCACTTACATTCATGTCTCTTGTTGGTGGTGTTGTGGTTGCTTAGTCCCACAAAGGAGGGAAATTTTAGTCCTGCCCATCTCCCCCGCATCTTTTCATCCTAGTGTGTCATTGTGGATTCTTTTTTGGAGTTATTTAGAATCCTACTATTGACAATTTCTATAATAATGGCCTCAATTTTAATAATTATCTATCCAAAAGTCATTTTACTATCTTTAAAGACTCTTCTATTTCTTTCTTTCCACAGCTCCCAAACCATGATCGAAGGGGAAATTGTCCAAAGCATATTGTAGATGCTTTGTTTGTGAGTCTTAGGCCAACATTGGAAAAGGTTCAAACTATTATTAGGCATGGCAGTAATCCATCCCATCTTATTACTTAGCCAATTCCAACATTTATTAGAGAATTGACAGTTGAGGAGAATATGGTCTGCAGTTTCTAGCTCCTGTTAACAAAGGGAACATCTTCTAAGCCCCTCATATCCCATCTTGGTGAACCTATCCGCAGTTAGGATTTTTTTCTGTAGGGCCATCCAAGCAAACAGCCCAGCCTTTCGGAGATAGTTTTTATCCCAACATAGTCTCAATGGTAACTCTTATTTTTCTCTTAGTTGTTGTTTGATTAAAGTTTTGTAACCATCCTTGGTCTTATAATTTCCTGATTTAGCCCCATCCCAGACTAATCTATCTAAGTCTCCTTTGAGAGATACCCTCCTTTTGTTAAGGATATCCAGTAATATCCTTTTCTCATTATCCAGAATGTTCATATTATCTAGGTTTTTCCATTTCCACCCCTTATTCTACTCATGATTGGGGAAATCGATATAGTCTTTTACATATTTCCCCCAATGGGACTCTAGGATCCCTTTGGCATTCTCTAAGTTGTCCAAGCTTCTTATCGCCTCATACCCCCCCACGAGTCATCCCAAAAAAGTGCTTGGTTATCGTCTCCTAAACTCCAGGTCAATTTGTCCATTATGAGCTTCGTGCAATCCATCATAAAATTCCAAAGGTGAGATCCTTTAGGTGGGTTAGCCAATCTAAAAAGGAATGTCAGTTCCTCCCCTCTAAGATATTTGTTTCTAAGGATTTTAACCCACTTTGAATTGGGCTGCTGATACATTTTCAAAACAAGTTTGGCGCCTAAAGCCTTACTCTATTCTCTAAAGTTTTTTAAGCCCAGGCCACCTTCTTCTTTTGGTCTATAAATCTTATCCCAAGCCACAAGTGCCATTTTCTTTTTATCCTCCGAACCTTGCCATAGGAAAGTTCTTAGAATTTTGTTGATTTCATCCCATTTACCTATTGGAAGATTCATACAGGATAATTAGAATATTGGCATAGCTGAGAGAACCGATTGTAACATTGTCACTTTGCCTGCTGAGGAGAGCCACATGACTTTCCAAGATTCTGCTCTATTCCTTATCTTGGAAGTGATATGGCCCTAGAGAGCATTAGTCGTGTTGCTTATACCCAAAGGTATACCTAAATATTTACAGGGCATCTCCCCTCTTTTAAAAGATAGTATTCTGTAGATTTCCCTTTCAGTTTCCAGCTCTGTATTGAAAAAATAAATTGCTAATTTATTAGCATTAACCTCTTGACCAGAGGTGAATAGTAAGAGTCCAAGATTTCTTTGAACACCTTAGCTTCTTCGATGGATCCCATATCAAAGAGCATCGTATCATCAACAAACTGTTGATGAGTTGTAGGATCTACACCCAAAGTGATTTTGATTCCTTGAATCTTACCTTCTACCCTTGCCTTGGTGATCATCCTCCCTAGAACTTCTACCATTATAATAAAGAGAAAAGGGCAGATAGGGTCCCCTTGTCTCAACCCTCTTGATATACTAAAAGAACCTTTAGGGGTCCCATTGAGTAAAACTAAAAACTTGGGGTTAGAAATGTATGCATAAATGAGGTTTATCCATTGTTTAGAAAATCTAAAAGCTTCTAAAGTTTTGCAAAGGAAACGTTGGTCAACCTTGTCATAGGCCTTATTGATATGTAATTTAATTAGTATACTAGGGTTTTTGTTTTGTTGTAAGGTATGAATGGCTTCTTGGGCTATAATAATTCTGTCAAATATGGACCTTCCTAGGACAAACCCTGTTTTCTCTTCACTTATTATGTCTGGTAGAACTGTCTAAATCCTGTTAGCTAAGGTTTTAGTGAGGATCCTATATATAGTATTACAAAGAGAAATAGGTCGCAGATCCCCTAGATTTTCTAGCTTCTCTTTTTTTGGTATGAGAGAGAGAAAAGTATTATTTACTTCTTTTAGAAGGCTGCCCGAATTTCTCACCCCTTTTAAAGCATCGACTATTTCATCTCCTAAGAAGTGCTAGCATTTATGAAAGAAGAAGGCTGGGAAGCCATCTGGTCCTGGAGCTTTGTCCAGATGCATAAGAGAGATTGCTAGTTCAATCTTGGTTTTGGTAAATTTGCCATTGAGGTCTTTGTTTTGATCCTCTGAGATAATCCTTGGAATATCTTTTAGTATGGCTTGTTGGTGCAGCCAATTAGATCCTTCTTGATTGTTAAGAATATCCTCAAAGTATCTAACCATTTAATATGCAATTTGTTGAGGATCTTCGATCCAAACATTATTCACATCTTTAATTTTAAAGATTCTATTTCTATTTTTGCATGCCCTCGTGCTGTTATGGAAGAACTTAGTGTTCTTGTCACCCGCTTCCAGCCATGTCTCTCTGGACATTTGTCACCAAAATATTTCTTCTTTGGCTAGGATATCTTCATATTCAATTTTTAGTTTTTTTTCCTTTGCATATGATTCTGCGTCCATGCCTTTAGTTATCACACTTTTATTGAGGTTTTCAAGTTCCTCTTCCAGATTAGATTTGACTTCAAAGATATTCCCAAAGTTGGTTTTATTCCAACTAAGAAGCTTACATTTGATAGTTTTTAATTTGGATACTACACAGAAAAGCATAGAACCAGAAACTCTAGTTTCTTTCCACCATTGCTCAATTAGGGTTAAAAGGTTATTATCTTTGACCCACATTTGTTTAAATTTGAAGGGGCACTATTTAGGTTGGCAATCTTCTAATATACTTAGCTAGACTGGGTAGTGATCGGAGCCTAAGTATGGTAAGATCTCAGTCGTCAGAATAGAAGAGAGTTGAGCCCAATTGCCCCTGACCAGGAATCTATCTAATTTTTTCTGTAATGTTGCTAAAGCCCTTCCTTCTATTGTTCCACGTAAAACCTTCCTGTGCATTTTTTATTTCCATTAAATTGTTCTTGTGAACCCAGTCCTTAAAGTCAATTTCTACTGTGGACAACTTGACAGATCCTCCTGACTTTTCTTTGGGGTCTAAGATCGCATTAAAATCTCCACCCAGAACGCAAACCTAATCTTGTAAAGTTCCCAAGAATTGATCTATTTCTGTCCAGACTAATCTCTTGTCCTAGTTCTAGAAGGGCCATAAATGTTAATAAGAAAGAAGTGTAGATTGCTTCTAATGATTTTGACGATCCCCAGCATCCAGTTCTTTTTACAACTTATTACTGAAAATGAAACCATTCTAGGATCCCAGATTACCCCAAGACCTCCCGAGGCACCCTCTGCTGGGACTCCTACTAGTTCCCATATTCCTAGCTTCTTATTTAGAGTGTCTATCTCATCTTTATTTAGTTTGGTTTCTTGGATCATTAGTATGTCTAGTTTTGTGTTGGTTATACAACGTTTTATGATTTGCTATTTGTTAGGTGCGTTGACACCCCTAACATTCCAAGTATATACTCTCATGGTGCCATGGGAAGGCCTTTCCCCTTCCCAGCATTAAACAGTGTGGTGATCTTAGTCTGATCTATTGCCTTGTCTGCTTTCTCTCTTAGTACCAGTAGTGATTTTCTGCCCCTTGTTTTATTACTTTTGGCATAGTTTGGGGTTTCTTTAATGAAATCAGTTATGGCGATTCCCAACCGTGGGTCTACTTCCTCCACCTCTCTGTCTCCCTACTCTTTTGAGATCTCTTTACCATTCTCCTGTCTTGACTCCAGTTCTTCCAGTTCCATGATCTTGGTGATAAGTTTCTCCTTTTCTTTGTTTTCCTCTTCAATTACTACTTCCTCTATTGCCTTGTCTAAGATCTCATTACAAATCTCCTCTAGGTCCCTATGACTGACCTTATCTATGGGTTTCTTGTGATTCCCATTCTCTTTATGTTTTTCCTCTGTTTCATAAGTGTTTGGGACCCATTCTGGTGTTTTAGAAACCTCTAGATCTGTACTTCCTCCCCCTGCTTGGGGGTTATTATTATTAATCTCTTCTACGGGAGCTTCCCCTTCCTCAAGCTCCATCCTGACCTTGCCTATCTAGGGTTCATAACTTTTCTTTGTAGTCTCAGCTGCTACCAGTATTGCTTTATCTGATATTCCCTATGTGAGGTTCATATTCTTTATAGTAAGTTCATGACTCTGCCTCTATGTATTCCTTTTGGAATTCTGAGAGGGTTTGGGGTATTTTCTAGGTTGAGCTGTTACCATACTCGGGTTCTGATTTTGTCTGGTTAACTCTCTTCTACCACTATGGTGTTGTTTGAGGGAAGGAGGGCTAGTCCTTTGGTATTCCACTATAAATCTACCTTTGTTTTCATTGAATCTGATGTTTACCTCCACTGACAGAGGTTTGGGATTCTTATTAGTGTGTGTTTTTGGTATACTGTTGATACAATTCCTGCAGGGAGGATCCTTATGAAATACTAGCTTAATACAGTAATTGGCCTAGTTAGTTTTAATTTCAAGAGGTTCGAGGGTTTCCATACCTACATCCAATTTTACTAACAAGAGAACATCAAAATTGGATACAAAATCCTCTTCTAATCCCATGAATTCTCCCAGGTGATTCCCTATCTCCCTTAAGATTTTACTATGGATAAGCTCGACCGGGAGATTTGGCAACTTGACCCACCTAGCTACTTTAAGTTTCAATTTACTGGGGTCAAAATTAGGTAGCCAATCTATGTACTCGAAATTATGCCCTTTGTAAAACAAGCTTCTGCTATTTAAGATTTCCTTTTCTAGGTTTACACTTTTGCAGACAATGCATATGAAATCTTCAGAAGTGATAGTGATACTCACCTGGTCTTTGTAGAGGGTTCGGACCCATGCTGCAATTTCCTTTGTAGGCTGCCCTATCCCACACCATCAGATATAAAAATTATGGGTTCTACAATGATTCCCTAGACCATCTATGTAGATGTTTCTGATATCTATTGATACTTTCTTTTTCATGGCCTCTGATTTGTTATAATACATTGAGCTCATTTGTGGCCTCGACCAAGGGGATCTAGGGTTTGCCTGTTCTTAGATTTTTACCTAGTCTTTGCCCATCCAAAGAGTGTTAGATTCTGAAATATTGAATTTAGGGTTTTTAGGGATTTGCCATTGGTGGGGTGCCCTGAAATTTGACATGCTGCCTGTATGGGAATTTTCCTTCACATGAATGATCTTGGGGGCCAGTTTTAAAAAACCCTCTGCATATCCTTGTCTTGGATAGGAAGGGTAGGAGACAGTAGGGGGTTGTCAAGCACTGCGACTTCTTTCCCGGCCTAGATTGGTGTGATTTTCTCCAGTTGCAAATGCTGGGGTTGCTGAGGTAATTGGGAAAGCCCACATTCTTGTCATCCTAGCTTGAGCTGTAACTCTTGATGTTACCTCTACCCTAGCTCCCCTCTACGGCCTCCTACTCTTCACAGTTTGCCAAACCTGTTCTTCCTGATGATGCAGAGGGGGAGACCCACCCCCATAGAAAACCTTCTCCTTCCCATGTGCAAGGTTGCAGGGGTGCTCTGCCCTAATTTCATTTTTGGCATTCTTAATAACGATGCTTTGTCGCTGATTGCCTACTTTTTTTTGCATTTTGTCCTTTTTTTAAGGCTAATATTAATATGAATATTACATAATATAATATATTAATATTTAATTTTTATTTATTGTGTATATTAATTATAAATTGTTATTTTAAATATCAATAGAATAATATAATTAATAATATAATTAATAATATCAATAATAATATTTATATTCCATTATTGATTATACAAATAAATGGAATTATCATTACAACGTATTTATATTTATGTTTATTTAATTTAATATAATCTCTATATTAATATTAATATGATTATTTAATTTTTCTTTATTAGTACTCGCCTTCAGCTGGTACTATTGCAATGAGTTTGCACTTATCTAGTTATTAATCTATTGATTGCAAACCAATCAAAAGATAGGATTATTTTTCTTGTCAGACAAATTTGATTTAAATTTGTACTTTCCTATGTCAACATGATAAATTTTTAACAAAAAAATACTTAGAAATAATTTATCTGTATTGTCATTGGTTGAAAAAAAATGACCTCTTCTCTGCGGATTGTCCAGAGAGTGCAACAAAAAAAATATAAATGCAAAGAGATTGTCCAGAGAGTGCAACCAAAAAAATATAAATGCAAAGAGAATTTTGATTTGAGGGGAGCACGTGGCAAGTTATGACCACAAAGTTTGTCTCCTACTAGTTAAGTCATGCCTAAATGGATGGCGATTAATTTTTTGCTTCATTGGCTAAAAGTAATTTAATTTTAATTTAGTTTTTAGGGTCTACACATTTTATTTTATGTAATTAGATTATTTTAGGGATTTCAATTTTATTTACTCAAAAGTTAAAAATCTTGGATTTCAATTTTATTTAGTCAAAACTTTAAAATCTACAGTATGAATTTAATTACATTTTTCATTTTATTCTTCAAACTTACAATATTTTAATGCATTTTAATTTATAAAAGTATTAGTATTATTACATTAATTAATTCTATAATCATTATAATCATTATTATTATATTATTTAAATATTTACTATTTAATTTTAAATTTATTTACTCAAAAGTTAAAAATCTTGGATTTCAATTTTATTTAGTCAAAACTTTAAAATCTAGAGTATCATGAATTTAATTACATTTTTCATTTTATTCTTCAAACTTACAATATTTTAATGCATTTTAAATTATAAAAGTATTAGTATTATTACATTAATTAATTCTATAATCATTATAATCATTATTATTATATTATTTAAATATTTACTATTTAATTTTAAAAATTTATAATTAAATTTTAAGTGAAAATATGAACATTGAATATTTAATACATAGGAAACAACTTCCTATTATATTAAATATGCACCCTTATAATATTTTTATAAAACAATAGTGACAAGAGTTTAAAAACTATTTTGTTACTTTGCTTGTATTTAATTAAATCTTTTCAGTATAAATATTAAATTGAAATTAATGAATTTAATTTATTATTTACAAACCTAAAAACCTAAATCAAAACCTATTCATAACAAATTAAAAATATTAAAAATCGGTGCAGTTCACCTAACTATTACATTCATCGGTGCAGTTCACCTAACTATTACATTCAACTACCCAAACCACTTTTACTCCAAAATTTTATAAATACCCTACATTTCCCAAATCAAAATTATGACAAGGACAATCTACCGAGTTATGCAAGTTTTGGTACATTTATGGAGATATCTCCAGGTGTTGCGAAAAAATTTGAGTTTTTTTTAAATTGTTTTTTAGTTCACGAGCCTTTTAGCCCCTTTATCCAGTAGTATCATTGTCTTTGCTATAACTCTTTTACAATTCTAAATTAGATTTTATCTATTTCCTTGTGGTTTTTCAATTGATTTGGGTTGGTGCAGTGGTTGTTATTTTACTTCATTGGCTCAACAGTTTCTTGATCATTAAATCTTCAATCCATCGGTTGTTACTTTGTGCTATTTATTTTAACAGTTTCTTATCATTAAATATTCAATCCATGGGTTGTTACTTTGTGTTGTTTATTTTAAAATATCAAACTTTAATATTTGATGGCCTTGGTTTTTGTTTTTAATCTTGACATTTAAATCTTTAAGGTTTTTGAATGCTTCAAATAACAAATCCTAAGCCGATAGTCTTTTGTATGTGAACATTATAGTGCTTTGAAAATTTTCTCACACCATAAAACAAATTAACTAATGAGCTTGTGCCAAGGAAACTATTTAAAAAATATTTAGCTATTGCTAAATATTATAACAAATTGAAAAATTATTTTTTTAATCTAATTGGCAAAATTAATATTGCCTTATGGAAAGGGAGTGGTAGTTAATATATTATTTTATTTATGTTTAATTATATTTTATAACTATATTTTATTAGGGTTTTATCAAATCAAATAAAAAAGGAAAAGTATACGATAAGGAAGTGCATTATATTTTTAATATTTTACTAAATAAAAGTATTTTTCATCACACTATAGATTTTTAACTCTTGAGTAAAAAAACAAATTAAAATCCCCAAAATAACCTAATTGCATAAACTAAAATAACACTAAAAATGTTCTTTACAAAGCATGCATATTTTTATTTATTGATTTCTTTTCACAGCTATTTTATAAAAAAATTATTAGGGTTTAAATTTGTTTTATAACTATACTTTAGGGCTCTACACATAAATAACCTAATTTCACTAAAATATTTCTTAAAACTATTCATTTGATCTTAACCATTGATGTCTAATTAAATGAATATTAGATTAATTCAAATAATTAAAATCATGTTCTCTAAAAGTACTTACTACTATTACTTAAATAAAAAACTAAGTGACTAAGATAAAATACTATAGTGATGTAAATATGAAAATATGAATATGTTATTGTTATTATATTATGTAATTATTCTTCAAACTTACAATATTTTAATGCATTTTAAATTGTAATAGTATTCAATATTATTACATTTTAATATCTTATGTAGACATTTCAAATCTATCCACACTATTATTATATTATGTTTTTAATATTTTAGGCAGATATTTCAAATCTATCCACACCCAGGGGTTAGGGTTCTACACATTTTATTTTATGAAATTAGATTATTTTTGGGATGTCAATTTTATTTAGTCAAGAGTCAAAAATCTAGGATTTCAATTTTATTTAGTCAAAAGTTAAAAATCTACAGTATCACAAAAAATATTTTGCCATGATATTACATTTTTTTTATTCTTCAAACTTACAATATTTTAATGCATTTTAAATTATAAAAGTATTAGTATTATTACATTTTAAGGAAATATTTGTGTTATTTAATAGACTTTGTAAAAGTTTAGTTTTATAATTAGAAAATATTTTAGTCCTATTTTATTTTTACCAAATTAGATTATTTTTGAGATTTCAATTTTATTTACCCAAGACATTTCAACACTCTTCAAAAATTAATTTTTCAATGTCTATACAACCAATACCTAATCAACAAAAAAATTACAACTAAACAATACTATATACAACCAATAGCTAATCAACAAAAAAAATTACAACTAAACAAATACTATAATAACAAGACTACAAGGCAAAAAATTACAACTATATAAATACTATAATAACAACACTACAAGGTAGGTACTCGCCACTATGTGGCACTTGTTTTATATGTATATTAATTTTATTTTAACAAAAAAAATTCAAAAAATCATTTATGTATGTTGTAATTGGCTCAAAATTTGAGCTCTTAAAGTTGGGAGGGAAGTATGGAATGAAAAGAAGGCAAGAGGTGGCAATACTAATAGATAAAGTTGGGAGGGAAGTTTGGAAAGAAATGAAGGCAAGAGGTGGCAATACTAATAGATTAACTTGTTTAGTTAAATTCTAGCTAATATTTTGCCAAGAATTTAATTATTAAACAAGTACTATAAATTTTGATTCATTGTATATATTATTTATAAATTTGATATTTTATATATTAATGAAATAAAATAATTAATTATATATTAATAATAGAATGTATATTAAATTAAATTAGTAGATTATCATTATAATTATTTATATTTATGTTATACAATAATAAAACATGTTAATATATAATTGTGTATATATATTAAATATTGAAATATTTAACTGATGTAAATATTAACATATTATATTGTGTAATATTCATATTCATATTTAATTTTTATTCATATAAATGGAATAATCATTATAATGTATTTATATTTAGGTTTATTTAATTTAATATAATCTCTATATTAATATTAATATGATTATTTAATTTTCATTTATTTTATATGTATATTAATTTTAATATTAATATTTTAAAAATAAAAAAAATAGTTAACTAGTGATTAAATTCATTTTGTAAATTTTATTCATATGTGCCTTATTGGGGCTTATCTAGTGATTAATCTAGCAACAATTAACCAATCAAAATGCGGTATAGATTTTCTTCTCGGTAAAATTTGAATTAAATTTGAACTTTTCCTATGTGACTATGAGAAAATTTTAACAAAAAAAATTGAAGAAATTATTTATCTCTACTGTGATTGGCTCAAAATAATGACCTCTTATAATGACCTCTTCTCTTAGATACTACTTTTAGTGCAACAAACACCTAAAATTGAGGAGGTAATTCTCGTTAGAAGGGAAGAGGTGGCAATGCTAAGAATTTATTTTTTTGAGTGAAACAAACACAAGGAGACAAATCCAATTACAAGGGAGGAGGTGGCAATGGAAAGCAAATACCTTTTTAATTTTTTTTTATGGTTGAGTGAGTATTTGCAGGAATTAGGCTATGAAACAATTTATTTATGCTTATTAAATTGTTATATGGTTATTATTATCCAAATAATTTTTGAAATATTTTTATGAGTGAGTCAATATTTGTGGGAATTTGGTTATGAAACAATTATTTTTGCTTATTGGTTATTAAAATGTTATATGATTATTATCATTATTATAATTATAAAATCATTGTAATATTTATATTATTATAATATATAATGATTTAATGTATTTGTCAGTTTTCTATAGTTTTTATTCTTTTCGGTATAAAATATTAAAAATAACTAACAAATTTATATGTTTCATTAAATAATGAGTGACTAAATTAAAAAAATGTTGTGCTATAAATATTTCTATGTTATTAATATTATTATAATATGTGTAAAATTATATTATTATATTCATATTAGTATGATAGTTTTTCTTTTTTAATAAAAGAGGGTAAAAACTTTATTAATCAAAGAAAGAAGTACAAAGCATAAAAGTAGCAAGAGGCCCAAACGGGCCTAGAAACAACAAACAAGAAATTAAGAAGTGGTCATGCAACATCTCACATCCTCCGTGACTAAATCCACCAAATCCTGAGAAAGATCCCCAGGTAAACTGTCCCAATCATCCACCAACCAAGTCCCATTCTTCTCAGAAGCCCATTTGGCCAACCCATCAGCCACCTTATTCCATTCCTGAGGGATATGAGAGAAGGTGATAAAATCAAATAATTCTCCAAGACTAGTGATTTGCTTAGCCACCACCGCAAGCTACCAACTAACATCATCAAACTACCTTCTATTTATCAAGTCTATCACCACGTGAGAATCTGACTCATGGATAATCTTATTCCAGCCAATGGCATATGCCTTCTTCAAAACCAAAAGAATAGCCAAGGCCTCCATAATATTATTAGAGTGGAGCCCCCTATATTCTGAGAAGTAAAACACAACCACCCCAGAACTATTTCTACCCACCCCACCAATGCTAGCATGCCTAGGGTTACCCCTTGCAGACCCATCAGTATTGATTTTCAAGACTCTAGTGAGAGGGGGCAGCCTATGCCCTTCCCTAGAAACCTTCTAGAACACCCGCTCTGCCCAATCTTGGGCCTTCTGTGACCCCCAACAAGAATCCCTAGATTATGAATCACTCAAGTATCACCAGGATCCACCAGGGCTAACAGATCACATTTAGTGTACAAGGTCTCCTGTAAAGCCCCAAGAATGCAAGACCAAACTTGACCCACCAGCAACTTCTTATCCAGAAAGACCCTGTGGTTGCACTCCAACCAGATGTGCCATATAATTAGACTAGGGCTAATTGGCCATGCTATGAGCAGAAATGAAGTCCTCACTAGAATGGGCCTAAAGTTCTACCAAAACTCCTCCAGAGAAGAAGGGTGCCTGCAATGCAAACTCTAGGCCCTCCACCAAAAATGCCAAATAGTCCTAGCAAAAGGGCACTCGAAGAAAAGATGTGAAACAATATCAACATATTTTAGGCATAAGAAACATAATGAAGAACCTTGGAAGCCACACTTATAAAGGTTATCCCAAGACAAACACCTGGCATAAACCACCAGCCAAGAAAAGAAATTACATTTTGGCCAGGAGAATTTATTCCAAATATTTTTCCACCAAGGAACCTCAGCACTACCCTAGGCCTATCTATCCAAAACACGATACCCTGAAGCAACAATGAACTTCCCTTTTGGATCCAAACCCCAAGCCAACACATCCCACTTTAGAAGAGAACAACAGACTCTATCAGCCAAAATGGAGGACAACTCCCTACTATTCTCCAAAGATCCACCCATGGGCCATTCTTGCATATCCTTCCACTAGTAGACAATAGTCTGCCCCAAAGCTCGAGGGGCTTTGAAATCCATCACTCTACTCCAACAAGCCTCAACAAAACTCCTACATAAATCCCCCAAGTGAGGGTGCGAGGAGAGGATAGGCGGGAAGCCATCCTAGGAGTCACGCCAAAAAAGAGCATTAGAGACTCTATTGGAGATCCAAAATAGGCCTTGTTTAACCAGTGCAGCCCCCCTCTTGAGAGTATCCCAAATCATAGAACCTCTCCTCGAAAGACTAAAATGAGGCACCTCAATACCCTCCACCTCCCCAAGGTACTGGAAGGTAAGGATCCTAGCCCAATACTGATGCTGATATGAACAGCATCTCCAGTATAACTTAGCAGCCAAATCATGTCCATTCCAATTAGTCCTACACAAACCTAGACCACCATCCTACTTTGGCCAGCAAACAACTTCCCACTTAATTAAGCTCCACTTCTTTGAAAGGAGATTACCCAACTAAAGAAACTACCAACAGAGGCTCTCAAAATCTTTGATGAAACTTAAGGGAATAGTCAACACAAAGCACTTGTATAAAGGAAGGGCTTGCACCACGGACTTCAACAGAGTAACTCTTCCAATCGTAGATAACCATCTATAGGTCCAGTGACAAACCAGCCCACAAAATTTATCCATCACATGCTGCTAAAAACACCTAGGAAGTGGGCAGACATCTAGAGGGATGCCAAGGTATATAAAGAAAAGTTTCCCCACTTGAAACCTTAAGATTATGGCAATACGCTGCTGAATAAGCCTGGGGGTATTAAAAAAATAAATGCAAGACTTACTTTCATTGATGCTTTGACCTGAGGCAGCTAGGTAAAAATCCAACATCTGACATAAAGCAATTGCTTTACCCACCTTAGCAACACCCATCAAAGTTGTATCATCCACAAACTGAAGATGATTTTGAGGAGGAAGAGAATTGCTCCATTTCCATCCCTGAAAGAGCCCATCCATAACACGAGACTTAATGAATCTCCCCAAGCCTTTAGCCATCAAGATGAACAAATATCAGGATAAGGGGTTCCCCTGTTGAAGACCTCTAGAAGCACCAAACAAATCTGAAGACTCCCCATTTATGAGAATAGAAAATGAGGAAGTTCTCACATAGCACATGACCCAATCAATCCACTCACAACTTAACTCAAAGGCTCTAAGTATTTTGATCAAAAAGCCCCAGTTAACTCTATCATAAGCTTTAGCCATGTCTAACTTTATAAACATAGCCTTTTCCTTAGAAGAGGCCATAGAGTGAATAGTCTTAGCTACAATAACTACTCCGTCCAAAATAGTCTACCCACAACAAAGCCCCCTTGTTCCTCCGAGATCAACTTATGTAGACATGGCTTCAAATGTTCAACAATTAGCTTTGTAATGATTTTATACACCACATTGCACAAAGCAATTGGTTGAAAAAGGTCTAGAGAATCAGCACCCTCACATTTTGGGATAAGAGCAAGAAATGTGGCATTCATGGCTTGCAACATTTGCTTATTCCTAAAATACTCCTGCACCACCTCCAATAGATCAAGGTTGATGACTTCCCAAAAATCCTAAAAGAACTCATTCGGGAACCCATTAGGACCAGGAGCCTTCCCCTTTTTCAACTAAAACACAACATCCTCCAACTCCTTCAAAGAAATAGGTTTAAGAAGAGAAGCATTCATATCCATAGTCACCAAAGAGGGAATATAAGCCAAGATAGAGGCTCCCTCCTCACTAGCAGGTGGGGTATCTTCAGAAAAGAGAGCAGAGAAAAAATAAACCACCTCACTAGAGATCCTTGAAGAGGAAGAAAGAATAGAACCCTCAGAAGAGTGGAGAGAAGAGATAAAGTTACCTTGTCTTCGAGCCTTCACCGATTTATGAAAGAAGTATTCCTATCCCCTTCCTGAAGCCAATAAACACAAGCCTTCTGTTTCCAAAAAATTTCCTCACGAAGCTCCCATTCCTTGAGGTATTTAACCGCACTAACCTCAAGCCTGCTTAAATTCACATCCAGACCCTAATCCTGAATCTACCTAGTAATAGAATCCAAGCGCTCCTGGGCAACCCTTTTCCACTAAAACATGTTGCCAAATTGATACTTATTCCAATGTTTCAATTTATACTTCACATATTAAAGCCTCTTCACAAATGAGTACACAGCTATACCAAAAGTAGGTCGTCCTTTAGTCCACCATCTAGAAACCAAGTCAAGAAGACTCTCCTCCCTGAGCCACATAAGCTGAAATCTAAAAGTTTGTTTCTTAGGACCACTAGCCAAATGAGCAGAGAAATTGATCGGCCATTGGTCTAATCCTCACCAATCTAAAATTTTAGAAATTGACAGCCACTTATCACCCACCCAAAATAAGGAAACAAGAAACATGTCTAACCATTCAAAAATGGCATCATCCCCAAGCCTCCTATTATTCCAAGTAAACATGTCATTCTAAGGTTTGATATCCACAAGTCAAAGCCGAGCCAAATTATCACTTAGAAGATCAGAAGATGAGTCCAAATGAGGCACACCCCCCTTTTCTCCTTGAGGGAGGCAATTACATTGAAGTCACCTGCCATAATCCAAGGGAGGAAAGGATCCAATGATCTTAGAAGATTGATATGAGACCATAGGAGAGTCTTCCCAGGGAGATCTATTGGAGCATAAATGTTAGAAAGAAGAATTCTTTCCCCCATCTGCAAACCAATTGCAACCAGAGAAATGGAAAATCTACTAGAGATCCACCAAATAGGAGAAATTCACCAAGGATCCCAGAGGCAAGCAAGACCCCCTGAGCTGCCTTGCACACCCACACACTGGTAAAACCCTCTATTCCAAATCTTAGAAACACACCGCATCATATCATCCATAGATAACTTCATCTCCTAGAGGAAAACCACATCTGAAGAATGTGCACTAACCAAGTCCCGAATAGCCTTTTGTCTAGGGATGCTATTCATACCCCTTACATTCCATGATAACACAATCATCACGAAGGGTGAGAGAAGTGAGTATCTAATGTCAAGTCACCGACCTAGATTCCACCAATGTCTCTCCAGCCATCTTAACTTTCTCCTGATCCTTCTTCCTCCCCACCTTCTAGGGCTTATCAAGAGCACACTTTTTTAGGGATTTTTGCTATAAGATCTAGAGTAGGACAAGAAGAGAGGGCTTTTTTCTTACTAGAGTCTTCCAAACCTGACCCACTAACTAAACTCACCCTTTCATTCGAAGAGGCCAGGGGGTTTCCACCAAACCACAAGAGTCCCCAAACGTAGTATCAGGGGGAGGAGTAACTGAATCCATCACCACCCCGGAAGCCACCATAGGAACTAGGATTGAGGTAGTGATAGGCAGAGACTCAAAATTATGATCAACTAAAGGAGATGCTTCAACATGCATGTCAGAAGAAACCCCCTCCTCATGGACTAATTCATCTAAATCCTCAAACTTGTTAAAAGTCTCCTCCTCTTGATGATCCCGAAGAGTCCTCTTCTAACCCCAATTCTTGTTTTGTGCCTTAATTGGCACAAAGGCATCTTTACCCGGTACCACCCCCTGCATGGGTGATTTGCCCTTTTCCGCCCTTGGATTAGATGGAGCCTTCACATTATCTAAACCACCAGTACCTAAGGCACAAGGGCACCTCCTTTGAAGATGGCCATACTCATGGCACAGTCGGCACCTAAAAGGTAAAGTCTCATAGTCTAACTATTGAGTCTAGGAGCTAGACCTAACAGTCAGATCAATAGAATCTGGCAGAGGTTGGCTCAGATCAATCTCCACACAAACTCAGGCATAGGAAAAAATTTGCTTCTCTAGAGTTTGCTGAGATGGGCCAATAGGTTTCCCCAGTGGAAACACAATTGATTGCAGAATATCCTATCTCCAACATTCCAACGGCAACCGAGGAAAATAAACCCACACCAGCACCTTCGAGGGTAGCTCCTCCGCCGAGTTAAATCCTGCATGCCAAGGCTTCATGAAAAGGACAACTTGATTATAAAAGTAGGGCCCTCCCTCAAAAACCTTGTTATGATTGGAGATACACGAAAAAAGCACCAGAAAGAAGTTATTCACAACTAGCAAGTTTTCAAAATCACCTTCTAGATTCCACGACTTGTGAATCTAGGATTCCAGAAAAGGCATCGAAACCCTCAATCCCATAAATTTGCAGATTAAAACATGTTTTCTATAATACTCCAAGTCCTCGGCTACCACCTCTATTTGAATCACCAACTTCGGACGAACTTGAGCTCTTTCAAAGTACCAGTGCTAAAAACCCCAACATCATGCGGGGATGGATGAGGAAACCTGTCACCAACTTTTGCCATAGCAACATCCCCCAACGTCTCACCAAAAGGCACAAACCCTACCCTTAGAAAATCCCCTCAAGCCCTCGCACCCCACACCTACACTGAACAATGCATACACTCAAGAAAAAAAAACCCCACCCCTTGCTGAAAACAACCCCACAGAGCCCGATCTGCAAAGAAAAAATGCATGCAATAGAGAACAAACACATGCAGACCGTGACCTGCTATAGGTCGTAGGACTGCACAGAGCTCCCGCGTACACGCTCCATTCTCTACTAAGAGGATTGTGTTCTTTCAAAATTAAATAATCATATTAATATTAATATAGAGATTATATTAAATTAAATAAACATAAATATAAATATGTTGTAATGATAATTCCATTTATTTGTATAATCAATAATGGAATATAAATATTATTATTGATATTATTAATGATATTATTCTATTGATATTTAAAATAAGAATTTATAATTAATATATACAATAAATAAAAATTAAATATTAATATATTATATTATGTAATATTCATATTAAATTTTTTTAAAAAATAAGAAAAATGGAGTAGAGTGAGGAATGATTTCCTGGGGTAGACATTTGGTGTGAAGAAACTAAGGAAGGAGAGTGCAAGGTGTATCAACCCAATAATAATTACGTGAAACCCCTACACTTTAGTGTTGACATTTTACAGGAAAGTAGAAAGGAGAGAGAAGCACTTTTAGAAATAGTCCTAATATGCCAAATTATCGGTCCTAAACTCAATATAAGTGAAATCAAGATTTGGGTGGAGGAAATTTTGCATGTACCATGTATAATTATATTTCTCCCTAAAGTTTTTTTGTTGCAGCATTCATCTCTCCTATAAATCGGGACCTTATTCTAAAGGGGCAGAATTGGTCTAGAAATGGTTCTCCACTATACATGAGGAAGTGGATACCTAACTTTGACCTAACCAAATGCGATCCTTATGAAGAGCCAAAATTGATTTGTTTATATAATTTGGCATCGGAGTGCTAGGAAGAGGAATGTTCGCTTAAAATCAGGCACTCTCTTGGCACGACGTTAGCCATAGATGAAGAACTATTTGGTAGTGACTCATTCTTGTTTCCAACAATTAAAGTGATAGCCATTTACAAAATCCCAACAGAAGTCATTCTACAAACTCAAGATTACAAAAGGATTCAAAAGTTTGAGATAGAGGAAAACCATTTCTCATGCCTCAACTACCACAGCCATAAGCACTCAAAAGATTGGTGCCCTAAGGAAAGAGACATAGATAAGCAAGAAGGCTGAATTGGGCCACAACGCGACACTACTAAGGTTAAAGAAACACAAGCTTCCATGAATCAGGGAATGCCCACTTTTCAGGAAGGGGAAGCTATCGATACTCAAGCCGTATGCTTAGTCGAACCACCAAACTTGGAGATACCATCTTACATCCATAAAAAAGGTGATAATCCAATCTTGTCACCCATAAACCCTCAAACCACAAGTGCAAATGAGATATCTGACAAAAATCCAGATCGATTAAAGGAGAAGATTACAAAGCATTCAATTGAGGGTCCAGGGAACAACTAAACATCTGGGACCACAGCAATGTCACATGAGACTGGCAACCCTATCATAAATATGAATATCTCTAATTTTCTCAGGGGTACCCAAGTCGAGGTGCAAAAAGACACAACCTGAAAAAAGTTCACAAGGGGGTTCAACAACCCTGTCTTTGGCGTTCTAAGGTGCCAAAGACTGCAGAGGAGTCTGGCCTATGTTTCGGTCAGATATGCAATGAAAAGATCATACAAATTTAAGACCAGTGCTCCCCATAGAACATATGGGTTGAGGGATAGAGTAATCTTCACATTCCCAACATTAATAGTCACATGCCACATTCAGACTTCGAGAGATTGAAAATTAAAATAGAAAAGGACCTTAAATCATCTAGTTCATGCTTAACCTGCGACATGTGAAAGCATGAAGACATATGATATAGTTGAATAAAATTTGATATCTCTGAATATAGATTTAGTACTATGAACAAAAAGACCAATCTACAAATCCAACCAAAAATTACCAAGGATTTGTTATATTTTTTATTTTCCTAGATTTGGCAACTTTTTTATTTATAGCAGAAGTTTGAACACAACTTGCCAAAGCAATGGCAAAGCAAATTATCATTGAGTGTGTCTGCAAGTGTCCATAGGAGGAGGAACCTGATGGCTCAGAGGAAGAGGAGGAACCTGATGCAGAAGAAGGAGAAGATGATGAGAGGAAAGTTGAGGAGGATAATGAGATTCCAATAGAGTAGATAAAATGCCTCTTTAAGGATGACTCCAATGATATTGTGAATGTAATCTACAAGGTCATAAGTTCCAAAGTTTTTGGCAGTGATCACATCCATGGCGGGGCCCTCTACAAAGAATTCTTGATGAATTAGGTCCTCATACTAACAAGGATGAATAGTGCGAAGGTTATGGCTAACACATACATCAAAGATCATATGTACCAAGCTGCCACCACAGTGATTTCAAACTTCAATAAGCTCCCCAAATGTGGACATATGGCTAGAGTCTTCAATGCTACTATGGTCAATAGGAAGAATAGTGTTATGGGATAGGCTTTGGCAATCTTTAATGAGGGCATTTGAAACCACAATCTGGAGACATTCGCATATATAATTGGTCAATATAAAGAATTACTATCTATCTTCCAGCTGGAACATTATATGGAACTATTAGAAGGGCTAATGTCCCTCTAGCATAAATAACTATTTTTCATCTATGTTACCACTATGTAGTCTTATATGTACTTATTTTATCCATTAAATTATAATATATTAGTTGTCATATGGGAAGCTACTTATCCATAAAAAATATATAATATATTAATATTTACATCAGTATAATATTTCAATATTTAAAATTTATACACAAATATATATTAGTGTCATTTTATTATAATATAACATAGATATAAATACTAATGGTAGAATCAAAATCTACCCATGCGCTAGGGTTTTTTTATTGTTACATTTGATGATATTATGGACCAAAATGATGTGTTTGAGGGTTTTGTTTGATTATGGGGGCAACATCCACTGTTGCTTCATCCCTAGTTTCCTCTTTTCAATCTAGCAACTAATTCTTTGAATCTTTTTCCCATCTAGGTTAGGCTTCCTAACCTCCCTCTCTAGTTTTGGCATGATTCTTGCTATTTTGCAATTAGGATATCTCTTGGGTGGTTTATGATGATCGATCCTGTTACCTTACAGTTTACAGATACAACTTATGATCAGATTTTTGTGGATCTAGATTTGACTAAGGCACTTCTTACTGAGATTATCTTCAATGTTACAGATCATCAATGGTGCCAGATTTTGGACTATGGGGTATTCTATTTCATTGTCAATGTTTCTTTGGCACTGGTCATTTGGCTAAGTAGTTTATGCGCTCTAAGCCCAAATCTCATTTCACTTCATGGTGGCAACATATTCAGCTCAAGGACTTCACTATTCCTCTAGTGGCTTCTCCTCCTACCTCTCCCTCCACTATGGCTCCCCAACTTGAGGTTCAATATGTTATTCCTCTTCTTGCCAATGAGCTGGTTGTTACGAGTTTGCAAGTTTAGTCTACTGTTGGGACACTGCCTATTGCTAGGAACTATTCTTCTGTTGATATGCCAACTATGACACAAGTTTTCTACTATTGGTTTTTTCACTACTATTGGTGCACCACCCATGATAGGGGGTGTTTATGTTGTTAGGACTGTTGTTGGGACCTCCCCTATTATTTTTATGGTTGGGGAGATGTCTATGAAAGGGACTATTGATGTAGGTGCACCGTCTATGAAAGGGACTACTGATGTAGGTGCATCATCTATTGTTGGGGCTATTGCTATTGTGATAGCTTCTTCCTCTCCCCAGGCTTTGCCCACTTCTGATGATTTGGTGAGAGTTTCACCTCCAACATATCCTATTTATGTAGATGAAGATAATGATGTTTTTGGACTATTGTCCAAAGAGGGAAGAGAGGTCTTCCAAAGCATGTTTCTCACTCGGGCCAAGGGTGTACGACTTGCTAGGTCAGATTATGCAATTATTTAGTATTTTGTTTTTTTTATTTTTTATTAGTTCAGCTAGAAAAGAGGGTCTATATCCCTATAACAAAATAGCCCCTAGGGCAACAGGCCTTCAACAAGATAGAAATAGTAGATTAACAACTCATAAACAACAATCCCAAAAACAACTAACCAAAAACCACGACACAATGAAACAACAAAAGACAGCAGAAGAATAGAATTAAGGGCTATCAGTCACCCCAAACTTAGCAAGGAAATCTACCATCTCCTTGTCATCATCCAAGCTATCAATTCTCACCTGTTTAACCTTATCATCCATGTCCTTAACCACAATGAAGATGGAGGCGGCCCGGTGTAGTGCCTTGGCTGCAAATTTAGCCATCACCTTCCACTTTTTTTGCATTGTATCCATCCTCTTCTAGAGGCTCTAAATATCCTCCATGTTCTTGTCACACCTAGCACACTTCCCCTTTTTATTTGATCCATAGCTTCCTTCCCAGTGATTCTTCTAGCAGTAGCCCTCATAGTATCATCCTGCCCCTTGGATTCATTCATCGAGGCAAAGTGACTAGTGCCCTCAACTTTGTGCACTGACTCTGTGGGGATTTCATCTCCACCTTCCTCCACCTTATCTTCCACAAACTCAGAATCATTGGAAACCTCCACACCTTGAGTGTTCACCAGCAGTTTCCCATCAATCCATTTGGAGCGGCAAATGTTCAGAGGAGTGGTCTCTCTACCTTCATTGCTATCCTTCAGTTCCAGCGCAGTATCCACTTCCACAATCTTCATGGGAGATTCCACAACAGAAACCCCCTTACCTTCCTTATGTTTTTTTCTTTTGTGTAGTCTTTGTTTCCTCAACCTCCACCCTATTCCTTTTGGCATTCTTCCTTTCAACTGTAGGGGTGGTGTGCTTTTGTTTCTTGTTTTTAACAGTAACACAACTTTCAACAAGGTTCTCTTCCACCACATGGGAGCCACCCTTAATCTTAGGGGTCCCAATGCAAGTTTTCACTTTGCTATAACCCCCATGAGAAGTACTCAATTGTGGGTCCTCTAGAATCTTGACTTGGATTTGCTTGGGTGGATACAAAGCCAGATGGAAGTGATAAAGCCTCATAATAAGACCTTGGTGAATACGAATAAGAGGGCAGTCGACATTCTTAGCTCTGAGCTCCATAATAGACCTTATAGAATTATCGAAAGAGGAGAGAAAAAAGAAAGGAAATCTAATCTCAACCTTTTGGTGTTGTTGTTGGTGTTGTCAATATGTTGTTCTCAGCCTTTTTGAGGATTTTTCTTTTCCCTTTATGTTGTTTTGTAAAGGGATCCAGACCGTCTTTTCTAGTTGACTTTATCAAAAACATAAATATAAATAGATTTACTAATTTAATATACATTCTATTATTAATATATAATTTTTTTTATCAGTAAATTGTAGTCATGGGGACTACTCCCTTTATATTAAATTTAACCAAAATTAACAGAGTTTGAATATATACAGCTCAACCTACCAGTGGGAGATACATCAATAATGGTTGATCTATCTCCCAATTCAAAGAAAACCATCTTATCCCTACCACTACCAGGGTATATAATCAGTAACCCTATAAATGCAAAAAAAATCCTATAAAACAAAGCAGACCTGGAAATAGGGGAGTCCATCAAATTAGCCTAAAGAAAAATGATCCTACCCTCCCATCCATTATGATAATTTTGTTTGTGAATCATGTCGTCCCATTTTGTCATGTGAACATAGAGTCATCGGAAACCCATTTATAGATTTAGCCTTCTTCCACCGCTTAACCAAGATCCAATCATTGATATTGTCCTTGCATAGATATTGAGTGCTTGAGGATAGACAACACCCAACCAAATTTGGATTAACTCTACATGGTGCCACACTATTAAGCTTTGAAACTCTAGAAAAATTAGCCTTCACTGAATTAGTAGGAGCATTTGTCATCTTAGCATCACTAGAAACCAAATTAGCCATCTTTGAATTGGTAGAAGCATTGATCTCCTCTACTACCTTTGTAGATATTGGAGAGGACACCACCCTTTGTGACATTGTTGAGGCAACAATTGATGGCTCCATCTTGTTGGGAAAATTAGATTTTACTAGGACATTAGCATCAACACCTACCTATGTAAGGGGAAAAATATGTTGATGATTGAGATTTATCCCTCTCCACTAAGTAGGTTCCCTTCAAGAATTTGTTGTAGTAGAAGATTTTGAACACTTCTTTGCTCTGTGTCCTATCTCATAACACTATCTGCACCTGAAAACAATCCATTCATAGTCTATCATTTGGCTCCACATCTTGGAGCCAACTTTGATGTTAACCTTAGTAGGAAGGGGAAGAGCCAGATGTAACAACCCCGTGTTTGCATTTTGGTTTTTGCTTTTCCTTGATGGATTCTGATACTATTATGATGTTGACATAATTATTTATTATGCTAGATTACATGCTTATATGTTTATATATTGTTATCATTTCTTTTGTATTATTATAGATAGGAAAGGGATGATGTCATAACACTCGTATCCAAGAGGCCTACGATGTCATGACCCTCTTCCTGATGTCCATTGGTGCTTTCTCTATTATATGATATATATATATATATATATATATATATATATATGCAGATATTTGTAATGTGTTTCAAACTGATGTAGGTACTAGGTATCGACTCCACTTGGATTCACATGCCTGAGCATACTCTTATTCCTCGATGGTGGTTACTAGAGATAGTCATAGGCCAAACGTTCCCTAGCCTAGCCCATTGCACCTTGTTAGTGTAGTGATTCTGTGATATGTGTTTACCTTTCGGTTACCCTGTGGTAATGTCCAGATTGCCTATTTGGTCTTGTGTGATTTTCTAGTATTGGTTGTTGAGGTATCTCGTTATGGGTTGTCAGTATTTTATTATGGTTTGGCACTAATTTATTATGTGATTTATTTTGCTATGTCATATCGGTGATTTGAATGATGATATTTGTGTGGTTTTGTGAATGGGTTTTTTTTAGATTTTAAATTAATCAATTTGAGAATGCTATTAAGTTAATTAGATTATTGGCATTTTAAGTATTTGTTCTAATTGGTATTTTAGGTGTATTAAGGGAGCTTAATATATTTGGTAATTTTGTTTGGAGCATGGAATGTTATATTTTATTAAGTAATTTCACGTATTTCAAAATTGGCTTTATGTTAATGATTTTATTAATCCATTTTGTGAGCTCTTATAGTCTTACTTAAATCTTATTTGGGAAGCTTTGTATATTTTAATGTTGGATTTATTTAAAGATTAGTTGGGAAAGATATATTAAAGTAAAGTAAGTCAATTTTTTTAAATAATTCTATGCATTCGTGGGACTTGGGAAGAGGATGGTAAAAGGTAAATAATGGCTATTTGAAGAAGAGGAAAACCATTCATTCAAGTATGAGAAGAAAAATTTGATTGTTGGGGAAGAAGAAAACCCCACACATTGGAATTGATGTGGAAAGGAAGATCTGTGGTTGGCTAAGGATATTTTGTGGGCATTTGTCCATTGGATTTAGTGTATCATTGTTGTCTTGCTACTCTATTTTGGAATCTAATCATGCCTTGCAAATAGAGCATTTCTTCATTTTAATTTGGGTGTAATTAAATATATTCTTCTATGTATTCCTTGAATTTTTGAGTTAGAAATGTATGTGTTTAAATGTGTTGGGAGTCTTGGCTACTCTAGGTGTTGTCATGGCATATTGGTCTTGCCTAGTAGTGAATACCAACTCCAAGAAAATCCTCATCCTCTAACTTATCAAGATGTCAAGGATAATGAGGAGGTACATGATAGAATCAAAGTAAACTATTTATTGTAATAATATCTATAATCTCCTATAAAATTCATTCTAAGAATTTCAATTTGATTTGGGTATGATAATGGTTAAAATGAATGTTCATTTGACCATAAGAGGGGTAGAAATAAATTTAAGGGTATAAAAATGTCTTAAAGAAATGGATAACTAGAATATATGGTCAAAAGAGGGCATATCTTAATAGGAATTGTATACTAGGAGGGGGCATAAAAATTCAAAATATAGATGTGGAAATGAAAATAAGGAGTATTATTATTATTCCATGATTGAAGGCCATTTATGAATTTTACTAACTAAATCCCAAGGGTTTAACCTGCAAACCAAGCCCTTCTTTCCCTTAACCATAATTTTTTTAGTTATGTCATAAATTTATTCTTCAAGATCCTTGTGGTAAAGTTGTCCTCAAATCCATCTATTCTACTTTGAAATTAAAAAGAATTGACTAGTATCAAAATAAATCTAATAGAATTTAAACTAGAAACATGAGATAAAATCTCATCAAAATCAATTCCCTCCACTTGGGAATATTCCTTTGCCACCTAAGAAGATTTGTACTTCAATACTTTACCTTATATAATCTTCTTTCAACTTCCATTGCAACCAATGAAGTTTCTTCTAGAAAGCAATTGGGCAAACTCACATACCATATTTTTGTCTAAGGGCTCCATTTATTCATCCATAGCCTTCTTCCAAACTTTACTTTTCTTTGTATCAAGTTCCTCCCATTAGCAGTCACATATAAAATAGAAGAAGAACAAAAATAGGTGGATTGATATTTAGACACAAATTCTCCATCATCTAATTAAAATTTTTATTGTTCTTGGGTAAGGGCAACCTTTAATGGTAGTCAAAACTAACATTCAAAGTAACATTTTTCGTAAAAGACAAAGATACTTATACTTGGGTGTTGATCTAAGGTATTTGTAAATATAATATGAACATGGTGTAAAAATATGAAATGTAACATTATTTTTCTAGTCCTCAAATATATATTATATATAATTTTACTAACTAGATGATAAAATTTTATTAGGTAAAGGTGTAGAAAAGTGACATTTTTTTTTACTTGTATGAATGTAAAAACACATGCATCTATGTACACCTTTACTAGTCCTAAAATAATCTTAACATTAAATGTAACTAGTCTATAGAGATGATGTATAGATTGATGTTATTAAATTTTTAACATAGATTTGTTAGTCTAAAGTTAGTTAAAAAATAAGAAGGTATACACTTTTCAATTTTGCAAGACATTTGTGTTTGAAAAATGATAAATAATTTACAAGAAAAGTTAAAATTTGAAGGAATTGATATATCCAAAGTAGACATCTTTTCTCTACAAAACCTACTAGTTTAATTGAAAACTAGGAATATAAAGTCATTAGTCATGTTGATCAAACTGGAGTTTATCAATATTTACTCCCTTGACACTATATATTTGGTCCATCATATATTTGGTGGTACCATATATATCTAAGAAGGCTTTAATATCTAAGATCAGTTGAATATATGGTTCTACCAAGTATTCTTGAAAAATTTAGCTTCCACAGTTTTGGCTCCTAACTTTGTACACTAACTTTCTTGTTCTTGTTTCTAGTAGCATGCAAACTCAACATGGTAGAAATAAGTATAGTCTACAAATCCAATGTTCCAATTTGGATACAATAAATTATTCTTGGACCCAATTTTTCTTCTTTTCATTCACTACTTGCATGTAGGTATTCTACAAGTTATAGCTAATAGGATTAACATATCAGTAGTCACATTTTGAAAATACACTTTAGAGTATGTGTGTTTATTTGTAGAATAATTTAAGAGATGTGTTATTATTTTTTTAATTAGTATATATCTTGTTTAATTTATAATTAGATACACATATTATAACTAAGCAATTGATATTTAATATTGATTCGTATGTTTCTTTTGGGAAAACCAGAATATTATTGTAATGGAAAATTTAGCATACCCATGCCATTTCCATTTATTTAAATGTACCTACCTTGATAGAATGTCTTAGCTCAATAACATATCAACAAGTGACATACTTTTGTGTTAAATTTGGCTCATAGCCCAATCACTATCCATATTTATTTACCCATATTCATTTCACTACTAGAAATAATTTATTTGTGTATGATGGAGTAATTGGCAAACAATTACATAACATGGTGCACTAGTATGTCATCCCACAAGACACTCACCTAAGGCATGCAAGGGAGTAGATACTCCTCTATAAGATATATATGTGAAGCATAAGAAAAAAGAAACAACCACCATTCATGGAGCAATATTTTTGACACAAATATACACCAAAACTCCTATATATTCATCAACTTCACATGATATCTCATATATATAGAAAACATACTAAGATCATGTATGAGAATTATTTCTACACTTCTCTCTCTATTCTACAATGATAGGACACATGCTTATATATATTATCAAGAGCCTCCTTTACAATAATTACATTTCACCTACTCATTAAACATCTACATCTATCTCAACTACTTATTTTTCCATAGCCAACTACATTTTTATCTTTCTATTATTTATAATTTAATATTGGCAACATTTTGGCATTGGCATTCTCTTAGTGAAATTACATGTTTTGTCCTTAGAACATCTCAAGGAAAAAATAACAAAGAAGAAGTTGAAACATTGGGTAACTAAGGTGGGAAATTTGTAAAGCTAGGAAAGACACAATGTAACTTAAGTGTAGTAGGTAGAAATTATCTAAGATGGCGATCTAATTCAACAAGTTATTCTCAAAATCATTATGCAACTCTAGCCATCAAGATGGTATTGGTGTGCACCAACTATACCAATCTTGAAATTTTTGAATTGTGCTCTCTCCTTCTAGTATTAATGATAGAAATATGTGCACGTACCTACACTTGAAACTAATCAAACTCTTCATCATTGGTCTCATCAGGTAAGTGACTTATTTGAAAGCACTCTAGTTCCTAAGATTTTGGTGTGATTTGTTCATTATCCATGCCTACCACTCATTTGTACTCATTTAAAATTTTCCTCTCTTGTTCACTATTGATATCAAGTCCTCCACATTATTCCCTAAAAAATTCCACAATGACACCTCAAAACTAACTGGGCTTCCATTTATTTTGTTACCTCCCTATGTGCTCACTATACTAATTCCTCAAGTTCCTCCTAGACCACTACTTTCAATACTTTCAAATTTTCTTCTCATGCAAGCTACATTCCTAATCAAAGTAGAATTGAGTTCGAACCGTTATTAATATGGGAATTAGAAGAACTAAGGGAATCAAATGTTAATAAAGGATACTTGATGGCTTGAAGCATACTGTATGATTTATCATAATAATCCTAAGTTGTATGTGGTAATGCAATAAAGGCTTGGCCTCTAGAAGCAGGTGATAGTTTTTGTTTTAGAATATCTTCTCTTTGAAGACTGTCTAGAGTATTGCTCCATATTTTCATCATTATGCTATTGAGCTTTTGTGGTTTGGAACATAGCTTCATATAATGTTGTTTTATGTATGTTCTAAGTTTCATTATGTTTTGATCACTAGAAGGATGTTTTTTTGCTAACAACTTGAAGATAAAGTTGGTTTTGTGAAGGCATTTCTGGCATGATAATGGAATGTTTTGCATTCCTCTACCATTGTATATTTGGCTATGTTCAGTTTTTCAATTGATAGCATGGTATAGTGTATTCTAGATAACATAGTGTTTTTAGAGTAAATGTTTGAAGTTGTGCAGCACAATTCTTTAAAGTGCAGTGGAAAAGGAGTGGTTGAGTATGTTTTATTAGTCATTTGAACTCATCTAGAAAAGTTTCATGGAGCTCTTTCTCTTTTCTAGTACCGCACAAGGTTTACAAGCTGATATGGGGCTGTTATACTTCAATTCTTCATGTGATTTCCTCAAAGCTGTCCTATTGTCAAATGAGTGGAGTGTGTGGATGTTATTCCTTGGTGTTTGAAGAAGAAAATGATGGTTCAGACCTAGTTAATAAATTCTTGGTGTCCACAAGGCTTGGATCTTTTGCTGATGTAATGTGTTGTATCAATTAGGACCAATCTTCTACACGTTTCATAGTGTGTGTTGTCTAGCCGACTTGTAAATGTATTGTTCATGTTGTATCTGGCTAACAAGGAATGTATTAAATGTAATATAATGTATAAATAGTGAATCAAAGTGAGGCAAGGTATTATTTCAAGATGATTGAAAAGGTTCACAAGTAGATAAAAGAAAAATAAATCCATTATTAATGTGCGACTATGGGAGAAAGAGAAGATGCTATTGATGCTATCTAGATTCATCTTGAAGAGATATTTGTTATAGTGATCAAGTATAGAGTGTGCCTAATTGATCAAATCTTTAGAAGAATGTGTGATGAGGTAGAATGCAATCATCAAAGGTGTGAGCTTCAACGATAGTTTTTAGATAGTAAGAAAAGACTGTTATACTATAATCATTTGTGAGTGTATTCCCATTTTAGGGGGTAGATTCTTCCTTCAGAGTGACCCTAAAACAAAATCATCAGGGAGCAGAAGCTTCCATGGGTGAGACTCTAAACCAAATTTACTTAGGGAGTAGAAGCTTTCTTGGGTGCGACCCTAAACCAAAGTGATTTAGGGAGTAGCAGTTTCCTTGGGTTATAGAACCTAAAACAAAGATACTATCTAAGCTTAATATATTGTTTGTTAATCCTCACCATGGCTTTACCCTTATAGGGTTTTCCATGTACATCTGGTGTTATGTGTTGATGTGCATTGTGTTATTCTTTCATTGCCATGTTAATGTTGTAATGCTTAAGGTTTAATCTGCTCTAGATAAGTTCGATTTGTTGAAAGTGAAATTTGGTTTTATACTGATTCAACCCCCACTCAGTATACTTGTGTGTCTAACAATTGGTATCAGAGCCAAGTTCACCTGAGGGAAGCTTAACCACTTGAGGAAGGTTCAAGATGGCTCAAGGAGGATTTAGTAATATACCTAGGTTTGATGGAACAAATTATGCTTTGTAGATGATAAGGATGGAAGCCTACATTAGTTCTCTAGGGTTTGGAGTTTGGGATTTTGTCAAAAAAGGTTACAAGTTATTTCTACTACTATTCCTACAAATGCAGATGAAGTCAAGAAGTATGAGAACAATGCTAAAGAAATTTTTTCCATCATGAGTGGATTATCTAATTTAGAACTTTCAAAGGTGATAAGTTGTAGTTCTACTCAAGAGGTTTGTGATAAACATGAAATCATTTATGAAGGAGATAAGAAAGTAAAGAAAGCTATGATGTAAATCCTCAAAAGTAGGTTTGAAACCCTAAAGATGATAGAGGATGAAAACAGTGCTAGATTTATGCTCTAAGTGCATGAAGTGGTCAATGACATCAAAGGTCTTGGTGGTAAAATAAAAGAGGATGAAATTGTGAAAATGGTTCTATGATCTCTTCCCAAATCTTATAGTCATAAGGTATCTGCTATTGAGGAGACTGTCAACTTAGATAAATACTCTTTAGACCAAATGTTTGGGAATCTTACTACTTTTGAAATGAGAGAATTTGATAGTGATGTTCCAAAGAAAGAAGTTTCCTTCAAAGCCAATAAAAAGATAAAGGATGAATCTACTGATGAATATGGAAAGCCTCATGATGCTGAAGCAAAGTTTGTAAGAACATTGAAGAAAGGATATAGAAAATATAAAGGTAAGTTACCCTTCAAATGTTTTAATTGTGGAAAGGTAGGTCACTTTGCTTCTGAATGTCCTCTAAAAGAAGCTAGGAGAAGTAACAGAAATAGTAAATTCAAAAGGAATTTGTTTTCCTTAGAAGATAGTTGTTCTTTAGAAGATGAGGATCATGATTTAAATGATGAAACACTTTTCTTGGCCATGAATTTTGGTGACAAAAAGAATGAGGTTAGAAAATGTGGAAAATTTGATACCTTGTAAACAATTCAAAACAATGAAAAATTAATGGTCGTATGGATTGCCTTCCATACAAAAGAAGAAACCAAATCTTGGGTTATTAATAGTGGTTGTTCAAAACATATGATTGGTGAAAAAGAGAAGTTTATCAGCCTTAAGTAGTGGGATGGTGAAGAAGTTTAATTTGGAGGTGATGAGTCAGCTCAAATTTGTGGAAAAGATGTCATAACTATTGATGGATATAATAGGACTGAGGATGTTCTCTATTTCAAAGGATTACAACACAATATTCTC
This sequence comes from Cunninghamia lanceolata, assembly GCA_027924645.1. NCBI lineage: Eukaryota > Viridiplantae > Streptophyta > Pinopsida > Cupressales > Cupressaceae > Cunninghamia > Cunninghamia lanceolata. Next base: position 510,475 of record BSBN01000744.1, on the reverse strand, counting down.
AGTGTCAGTCAGATGTGTAGGAAAGGTTACAATCTTACTTTTCATGCTTTAATGGTTATGAAATTAGGAAGGCAAGATACAGAAAGCTAGTTGCAGAAGGTATCAAGACATGTGGTGATATTTATCACTTGAAAGAGGCAAATAGAAGAACATGTATGTTGATTCAATCTAGTGAGTGTTGGCTATGGCACAAAAGAATGGGACACAACAAATTTGATAATATGGTAAGAGTTAGCTCTACTCATGTAGTGAGAGATATGCCTAAGATAATCAAGCCTGCAAACACTATATGCAAGGAATGTCAAATGGGAAAACAGACAAAGAAAAGTTTTAGAAGCAAGGAGTACTCTTATTCAAATCCATTGGAGTTGATTCACATAGACCTATGTGGACCTACAAGTGTAAAGAGTCAACAAGGTGAATGGTATTTTATGTTGCTCATTGATGATTATTCTAGAATGACTTGGGTTACTTTCTTAAGAGAAAAATCTGATGCCCTTGATAAGTTTAAAGTTTTTAAAACTTTGGTTGAAAATAAAATGGATACTAAGATCAAATATTTAAGTTCAGATAGAGGAGGTGAGTTTACTTCAAATGAATTTGAAAATTTTGTGAAGATAATGATATTAGGAGGCATTTGTTTGCTCCTAGAACTCCTCAACAAAATGGGGTAGTGGAAAGAAAGGACAAGAGCATGCAATAAATGTCTAGGGCAATGTTGAAAGATACATATCTACCTGATACATATTGGAAGGAAGCAATTCACATTGTTGTCTATCTAACTAATAGAGTGCAGTTAAGGGTCACTAGCACTAAGACCCCTTATGAGTTGTGGTATATAAGACCTCCCTCTATCAGATACTTCAGGATCCTTGGCAGTAAATGCTATATCAAAAGAGATGAAGAAGACCTTGGAAAGTTTGATTCAAGATGTGATGAAGGAATCTTTCTTGGTTACCCAACCAGAAGGAAGGCCTATAGATGCTACAACAAAGGTTGGGAAAGATGATTGAAAGCACAAATCTCAAAGTAGATGAAGACTTGTATTAGTGTGCACATGATTTAGAAGACACCGGATTTGATATATTTCCTTGCATTAAAGATGAAGAAGAAGAAGTGAAAGAAGAAAAGGAACATGAACTTGAATAGATGCCTAGGACCCCAACAATGTGTATTTAGAAGAACCACTTAGCAGAATAGATCATTGGAGACAAAAATGATGGTGTGTAGACAAGGAGAAGGTTTGCCAAGATACATGAGAAAGTAAACTTGTGTTTAGTATCAAAAGCGGAACCTAAAACCTTTGCCGAAGCTAGCAAAAATGATGGATAGATAAAAGCAATGGAAGAAGAACTGGATCAAATTGAAATGAATCAAACATGGGAATTGGTTCCTAGACCAGCCAATAAGAATGTTATAGGAACAAAGTGGGTGTTCCAGAACAAGCTAAATGAAGAATGTGAAGTTGTAAGGAACAAAGCAAGATTAGTATGCAAAGGATACACTCAAGTAGAAGGCATTGATTTTGAGGAGACTTTTTCTCCAATGGCTAGGATGGAGGCAATCAGAATGCTCCTTGCTCTTACTTCTCACAGGAACTTCAAAGTGTATCAGATGGATGTCAAGTCATCATTTCTCAATGTTGACCTAGAAGAAGAAGTATACATTGAACAACTAGATGGTTTTTAGATATTAGAAGATCTGGACATGGTATACAGACTCAAAAAGGCTTTGTATGGTCTCAAGCAAGCACCTAGGGATTGGTATGCAAGATTAGACAAGTACTTACTTCAGTAGGGTTTTAAAAAAGGTACTACAAATAGAAATCTTTACATAAAGGAAGAAGGAGACATGATCTTGATAGTTGCAGTTTATGTTGATGATATCATTTTTTGTGGAAATGATGATATTTGTAAGAGGTTTGTAGAAGAGATACAAAAATAATTTGAGATGTCCATGAATGGTTAAATGTATTTCTTCCTTGGACTTCAAATTTCCCATCTAGATGGTGGTATCTTTATTTCTCAAACTAAGTATGTCGAAGAATTATTGAAGAAGTTTGGTATGGAGGATTCAAAACTAGTGAGTACTCCCATGGTAACTAGATGTCACTTGAGCAAAGATGTTGAGTTTGCAGAGGTAGATCAGACTGCCTATAGGTCTATGATTGGAGCACTATTGTACTTAACTTCATCTAGACTTGACATTATGCATGCAGTATGTGTGGTTGCTAGATATCAAGCCAATCCTTAGCAAACACATGACAAGGTAGTGAAAAGGATATTTAGATACTTGAAAGGAACTCTTGACTATCATCTATGATATCCAAAAGGTAATGACTTTGATTTGTGTGCATACACTGATGTTGATTGGGATAGTTGTGTTGATGATAGAAGAAGTACAAGTGGTGGTTATTTCTTTCTAGCAAGAAAATTGGTGTCATGGTAGAGAAAGAAGTAAGATTCAGTGTCCTTATTTACTGTAGAGGTAGAGTATATTGCAGTAGTCTCCTATTGTACACAAATTTTATGGATGAAGCAAAACCTCTTAAGGATATCAAGGTATTGTATGATGAGCCTATTCCTATTTTGTGTGATAATACAAGTGCTATCAATATTTCCAAAAATCTAGTGATGCATTCCAGAACCAAGCACATAGCAATCAGGTATCACTTTTTGAGGGAAAAGGTCGTAGATAAGGAAGTGAAGTTGGAATATGTCCCAACAAAGGATCAAATTGCATATATGTTTACAAAGGACCTTACAAAAGACATCTTTGAAGATCTCTGATAGAGGTTTAGGGAATTTCCCCTCCCTCTTCTTGCTAAAGATGCATAGTGGTGCATCTGTCCAGGGGGAGTTCATGCTATATCTTTATCCTAGACTGAGGATGGCTACCTCTCAGGGGGAGTAGGTAGTGGTGACTGATGATAGGGGGAGCTTACAAAAATATGTTTGTAGATATGATTGTTGATAAAAGGGGGAGAATGAACAAGTATTGGATCCCTTTGTCCTTGATGTCAAATGGGGAGATAATCTAAGGGGGACCATATGTTGCCATCAATGACAAAGGGGGAGATTGTTCACCATATGTGTTATCATTAATGTCAACATAACATATATTGATGTCAACATAGCATACACTAGTGTCAATGCTATCATGAAAGTAAAATACTATTCATGGTTGCATATTCCTAAGGAAGAGAAAGCTCATGATTGGAGTTCATAAAAGATACATTCCTAATCAAAGTAGAGTTGAGTTTGAAGCCTTATTAATATGGGAATTAGAAGTACTAAGAGAATCATATGTTAAGAAAGGATGCCTAATAACTTGAAGCATGTTGTATGATCTATCCTACTAATCCTGAGTTCTATGTGTTAATGCAATAAAGGCTTCACCTCTAGAAGTAGGTGATAATATTTGTTTCAGAATGCCTGCTCTTTGAAAATTTTCTGGAAGATTGCTTTGCATTTTCATCATTGTGCTATTGAGCTTCTACGATTTGGAACATAGCTTCATACAGTGTTATTTTATGTATGTCCCAAGTTTCATGATGTTTTAATCATCGGAAGGATGTTTTTCTACTTATAGCTTGAAGATAAAGTTGGTTCTCTAAAGGTGTTTTTGGCATGATAATGGAATGCTCCGCATTCCTCCGCCATTGTATATGTGGCTATGTAGTTCTAAGATTGTGCCAAGAAGGAAGTGACGGTGCTATTTCCAAAGTCTCAAATCATATTTCCCTCTACTATGAAAGTTATGTATGATAGAACACCATAATGTGCTTTGGTAGAATGGTGTAGTATTGAAGGCCCACTGAAATGCTCCATATTCCTCTAGAAGTGAATGATTGACCTTGTGGTTTTGTGTTCACATATTCTTGGATTTGCATTGCATGCCTCTTTTCCATTTCAAGCTTCTTGGTAATCTGTAGCTTAGTTTTTGAATTGACAGCATGGTATAGTGTGTTCTAGATAATAGAGTATTTTTAGAGTAAATTTTTGAAGCTGTACGACACAATTCTTTGATGTGCAGTGGCAAAGGAGTGGTTGAGTATGCTTTATGAGTCTTGTGAACTCATCTAGAAAGGTTTCATGGAGATCATATTTGTTGTTTCCAATACCGCACAAGGTTTACAAGATGATATGGTGTTTATACTTCAAGTCTTCATGTGATTAACTTAAAGTTGTCCTGTTTTCAAATGAGTAGAGTGTGCGGATGTCATTCCTTGGTGTTTGAATAAGTAAAAGATGTTTTGGACTTGGTTAAGCAATTTTTGGTGTCTGCAAGACTTGGATCTTCTGCCGGTGTAACATGTTGTTTCAATTAGGACCTATCTTCTACACATTTCATAGTGTGTGTTGTTTGGCTGAGTTGTAAATGTATTGTTAATGTTGTATCTAGCTGACAAACAATGTAATCAATGTAATATCATGTATAAATAGTGAATCAAAGTGAGTGAGGTAAGGTACGATTACAAGATGAATGAAAAGGTACACAAGTAGATAAAAGCAGAATAAATGCATTATTAATGTGTGAATGTGGGAGAAAGAGTAGATATTTTTTATTTTCTTCAGATTCATCTTGAAGACATATTTATGACAGTGATCAAGTATAAAGTGTGCCTAATTGATCAGATCTTCTGAAGAAAGTGGGTAAATGCACAAAGATGAGTCCACTTAAGGTGGAAGTTTCAGACTTAGAAAAAAACTTGAAATCAGGTAAACCAAAACATGATCCCGCTTTTTATGAAATAGGATCCCATTATGCTTCGGGATCCTGATCCAAAAGTGGGATCTCATTTTCTAGAAATGGGATCCCATTTCATAAAAGGTTAAAATATTAATCTTTTATGAAATGGGATCCCATTTCATAAAAGGTTAAAATATTAATCTTTTATGAAACAGGATCCCATTTCATAAAATTTGAATTTCTGACCTAATTTTTTCTATGGGTTTTGGGTCAGAAGAAAGGCTTGGGAACCCAACCCTTGGTGTTGAACCTAGTTTGACCTGTAAGTTCAAGGGTCTGTCAATGTCACAGTAAAATAGTGACTTTGGGCATATCTCTGAAGCCCTTTTTTGCAAAATTTTTTGACAAAATTAAAACCCATTATAGATGAGACAGTGTAGATTCCAAATATATAATTTTTTTTACAATTGGATTATTTTTATATTTTTCAATTAATTTATGATGAAATAGGTCCATAAACTTGAATTATCAAGGTTTTTTAATATTTTAATTACTTTTTATCAAAATAAATTTTTGTAAAAGAAATTGTACAAAAACATACTTCAAACAATTCTTTTCAATTTAAAAAAAAGATTCAAAAAATGATAAGTTTAGGTCATCTTATGAGTGACGTACATAATGATTTTTTAAAACACCAAAAATGGCCAATAAAAAATTAACAAAAACAAATATTCAATAAAAAATTACAAAAAAAAAGGAAAACATGCTTCATTGAGTTACAAATCTTTTCCCAAAAGGATTTAGAAAAATGTGATTATTTAGGTCAAAATATGGATAACATAGACGTGCATGGTATAGTAAAAAAAGTGACTTTTTAATAGTGGTTTTTAGAAATACCTATTAAAAATAAATTTGTATCATCTAGGTATTAAAAAAATTACATATTTGGAAACTACACTCTGAGTACTACATTTCACTTTTTCTAACTTTTTTCAAGATTCCACCTTTAAGTGCTTCAAATTTTTATGTCAAATGTGACAAATTTTGAAAATCAGGGAAAACACTTCCACTTTTTGGCTAAAAAGTGGACTCAACTTCTTGCACACACCCTAGTGTGATGAGGTAGAAGTGCAATCATGAAAGGTATGAGCTTCAATGACAATTTTCATATAGTAAGAAAATACTATTATACTTTACTCTTTTGTAAGTTTATTCTCATTTCATGGAGTAGATAATTTCTTGGGAGTGACCCTAAAACAAAGTCATGTCAGAGAGTAGAAGCTTCCTTGGGTGTGACCCTAAACCAAAGTTACTTAGGGAGTATAATCTTCTTTGGGTGTGACCCTAAACCAAAGTTACTTAGGGAGTAGTAGCTTCCTTAGGTTATAGCCCTAAAACAAGGTTACTATTTGAGCTTCATATATTTTGAGTTAATCTTCACCGTGGTTTTTCCCTTCTAGGGTTTTCCACATATATCTGGTGTTGTGTTGATGTGCATTGTGTTATTCTTTCATTCTCTTACTAATGTTGTAATGCTTAAGGTTTATTCTGCTCCAGATAAGTTGAATTTGTTGAAAGTGAAATTTGGTTGTATACTAATTCACCCTCTCTCAGTATACGTGTGTGTCTAACACTATGCACTCAAGATTTATTGTTGGAATGCATTTAGTTGCATGGCAATCTCTCCAATCAATATCCTCAAACTAGACATTAGGCTTTCTTTGCATACAAAGTAGCTACTAGTGATTTAATAAAGGCATCACACTACATTTTAGATTTTATTGGGACATCTACATCAACACCCACATGTGTAAGAGGAAAAATATGTTGATGATTGAGATTTGCCTCTCTCCACCAAGTGGCTTTCCTTTGAGAATTAGTTGTAGTAGAAGATTTTGAATACTTTTCTGCTCTATGTCCTATCTCATAACACTATATGCACCTTAAAGCAATCCCTTCATAGTCTATCATTTGAGTCCACATCTTGTTGCCAACTTTGATGTTAACCTCATCAGGAAGGGGAAGGGCCAAATCCATTTCCATAGGGACATGAGCAAAAGAGGAGGGGCAAAAAGTGAAAGTTGAATGATATTTTGAAGAATTCAACCTAGAAATGTATTTTCCAATGGAATTACCAATGGTGCATAGACACGAAGAGCCCCAGATATGTAAAGGTAGATTAGGGAGTTGTACCCAAACTAGGGAAATAGAGAAGGATTTAGTAAAAGGATTAAAATCTAGAAACTGAGGCTTCATTCCCAAATAAGACTTATTCTAGAACCAAGGACCTTTCTAAAGTAGCTTTTCTCTATCCCCAAGAAGTTCATAAGTCACAAAAAAGAAGCCCTTGTCGTAAGGACCTATGGAGAGTTGTCCCTCCAGTAAGGGCTGCCAATGCTTTATTATCCATTCATTCAATTCTTTCAAGCTTGGCCATAAGTTGTGAAAATGACATAGTGTGTAACTTATGGAGTTCCTCCTCTAAGGCATCCTTGCCAAGGTCTATAGTGGGAGTGTGGACGTTTTTTCCCTCAACCAATCTTGAAGAGGTCTCCCAACCATTTGTGCCATATCACGAGATAGTAACAACATCTTTGAAGGAGTTTGTTGTCTTAAGGTCTCCTCTGCCTTCCTTGAAAGTGAGCGAATAGCCATTGCTAGGAGCCTGCACAGTAAGAGGACGACTTACGGTTTTGAGAGATCTACAGATTTTTGGTAGTGACATGATTGACATAAATAAATATTTATTATTAATATATAATTAATTATATTATTTCAATAATATTTAAAATATCAAATTATAAACAATATATATACAATTCAAATCAAAAATAAATAATCACTAGATATTATATAATATAAATATTAAATTTTTGTTACAATATTTCCATAGACTTCAAAAGAAAAAAATATTATTTGTTTAACATTAAAAAAAATATTATTTGTTTAATGACCACAAAATTTAGCCACACATAGTTTAATTAAACAAGTTAATTTGTTAGTATTGCTACCACCTAGCTTCATTCCATACCACTTAGCTTCATTCCATTCCATATTTTTTTAAAATTTTCTCATCTAGACTTAGGAAAAATTTAAAATTCAATGTAATAGTACTGCCCAAGGTAGGTACTAATAACTATATTTTATTAGGGTTTAATATAGTGCTATAAAATAATATTTTATAATTATATATTATTAAGGTTCTATCTTTTAAGATTTCCAACACTATATGTTTTTTTAGTAAATCACAAAATTAGATTAATAAAAATACTTTATTTTTTGTTTTAGTTGTTTATATATTTTGAAAATAGAGGAAATTAAAATGTTGTTTTATTTAGTGTAGAGTTATTTTAATTAAAATACTTTGTGTTAGTTGTTTAGATGTATGTTATAAATAATAAACTCTTAATCTATATTAAGAACGAAAAGGTTACTCATTAAAATGTAAATATCAAATATAAAAATGAAATCCTACCTGTCAATATGAAATAAAAGGATAAAAACATAAAGGAAATTAATATATATTTTTTATTTACTCTATAACTATTTTATTTTATTTATTTAATGAAAGGCTACTCAATAAAATTTTAATATTCTTTTACTTTTGCAAAATTAAATTAAATTTATTAATTTTATATTATAGTAAACAATCATCTAAAATTTAATTTATTGATTAAGGGCCTCCAAAGAATATCTCTTAACTATTTTAGATAGATTTTTTTAAAGATAAATATACTAGTTATTAATTTATATGTAATATTAAAATATATAGTAGATACTCTTAATATTTTTAAATTATATAAACTAGAATATAATATAAAAATATAATTTAAATATTTTAAATATATTTAATTAATCTACCATTTTAACAATAATAAAACATTATTTGTTTTGGTTGAGCTTGTACCCATAATTAAGGCATGAAAATAGGCCTGGATGAGCGCACATTTTATTTAGGTTGATACGTTTTTACAAATCATGTCGAGTGGATGCGTCCTTGGCTTGAGCCCGTTCCTACACTTATAACCACCGCCACGGCCACGACCATATTTATGTAGCGGTGTACATTTTGTTAACTATGGTCCACTGCCACGACCACATTTTTCAGGGGGTTTTCAGGGGGTGTACATTTTGTTAACTATGGTCCACAGGTTTGCAATAAATGAAAATATGTGGGACAGTTTTCAGGGGGGCTATGTATAGTAATCCAAATGTGCAACGCCTCGTTTAACTATCCCTCTCTACACAATGCTATGAGATTGAAAGGTATGGCCATTTCTTTTTATTATAGTTGGAGCATGGAAAACATGCAGTATTATTTAGTCTACATTTAGTACAATGGCATTGATAGTGGTGAGCATTTTACATGTCTTTAATGCTCTTTCCAAAGCAAGTTTGGATCAGATGGAAACCATCGAAGGCAATTCATACATGATTCTCACCACAATAACACTCATCATGACAAGTGAATTGATTAAATTTGTCAACAAGGGTGTTAGAAAGGTTTTATGCTTTGTTGGCCAAAGTAAAAATCTTGAAACATGAGATCCCAAAGTTTGCAACAAGTATTCAATTGGGTATTGCCAAAATCTAATCGTTGTACACTTAACTAAACCCAATGATGAGGCACATCCTCGGCAATCTTTGCACATCCTGTAGCTCTAAACTATGACCAACACACACCCAATTTGGTCAAATTTTCAAACGTGTAAGGTGCAGATCAAGATTTAGGCATATGTAATTCTATATACAATCTACCTACAGTGGATCATTACGCATACACGGTTGACCTTCTAGCTATCTTGAGGACACCCTAAGCTTCAACATGGAAGCCAGTTAAACCTATGACACTGACGAGGATGTTTTGGCTCATGTTCTCCACTATTGGAAATGACAAATAAAAATATTAGGAGTGAGCCACATCCGTTTATATCTATTTTGAGCCTACAACACATCACACATGAGGAGCATTATTTGATAAGTGCCTTCGACAAGAATGAATATTTGACTTAGGCTCAGGTGAGTTTCCATATTCTATTTATTGTGAACCAAACTCGCTTGTCAGATTTGTATTTGCATCCACTATATGCCCTACATGTTTAATAGAATAGTGCGCACCTCAGGTGAGTTATTCCATTCCAAATAAATATGCCTCGGTGATCGGATCAATTCAATTGTGAAACCAACCACCGGGTTAACTAGCAACATCATATACAAATAGTAGATGGATCAAATGCAATGCATCGACATCTGTGAAGGATCTGAAAAAAGGCATCCTAATAGGAAAGGGTGTCAATATATGTGCCCTTTTAGCATCCAAAGAATGAAACTTGACAAACAATGCAATATTGATGTGCCCTCTTGTATGAGAATGGAATTCTATCCGATGTCCTCGAATGGGGTGAAACCTGGCCTGACAACATAGATGTATAAATAGAAGTGGGCAGGTATGGTGAGGTTTGAATGGTTAAGGAGATCGATGAAAGATAGAGAATATGGAGATCAGTCAAGCATAATCGATAGGGAAAAAAATAATTGCAGGATATGCACAAATGATTGCAGAATACACCAAAATGATGATTATAGGATAGCACAAAACAATTCCAGATGTTATGGTTGTGGGATGTACACAAACAATTATAGATAAAATGACTGCAGGGTATACACAAGATAGATTTGAAAGTAAAACCTTAGAATCCTTTAAACAAATGCAAAAAGGCAAGAGTGAAGCCAAAATCTGCATCTTTTATGACAGTGCAGGCTATCTCCGGGCATTCTATACTTTAACATTGAGACACCAATTTAAATTGTACTGGCTGCACGGATGTGGTGAATGGGAAGCAATTACAATCCATAGATAGGGAAAATTAATCAAATTCTCAAAAGAGAGAGAGAGAGATCAGAAGACAATGGGACCTAGACTCCAATTGCTTGACTAGATAAGGGGTTGATGTTGCTTCCAACTCCAATCCTCCAGCTCTAGCCTCCCCTCAAAACCTATTCTACCCATTAGTTTTTAGAGAGGGAAATTCCCCCCAATTTCTTCTAGAACCTTCCTCCACCTTTTTAGGAGGCATGACACATGATTCAAAGCCCAACTAAGTGACAACCATTTATAAGTTTAAATATAATTTTTATCTTTATTTATTTTAATATTAAATTATAGATATGTTTTATTTAAGTCATAATTGTGAATATATATATATATATATATATATATATATATATATATATATATATATATATATATATATATATATATATATATATATATATATCTTAATTAATCGTATTCCCATTTAAATTATTTATATTAATAAATAACTCATAGTTCTACCTTTAATGATGTTTATTTAACTTAAGCTTGCATTAAATTTATTTTATTGTGGCAATAAACCCAAACATAACTCAACACTGCTAATTTAGTTAACCCCAAACTAATAAACAATACCTGACTAATAGGCATGATCGGAAGACAAGACCACAACAATGGAGACAGACAGTCCAAACTAATGACAATGCCTGGATGCTATACTGGATACTCATATTCTTTGAGGATGTTGACTGAGTAGGGAACCTTATGCTATTTTAGATCAACAATTACATTGGTTAAGGCACATTCAGACTTGTCAATTCATGTGGAGTCAATGACTAGTACTTGCAACCTGTAGCAAACATCACAGTCAAACATGAAGATATATGTAATCATGTAGTCATATACATAGTGAACAGAAATCGCAATGTAGCAGGGTACTCAAGCATGAGTAATGCGACATTGTTCCATTCACATAAACACATCATCAAGTAACCACATTATGCATATAACCTTCAATTGTTCAACATCTACATAAGAAACATCATCAGATAATCGCATGATATACATAATAAAATTGATCCACATAATCAATTAAGTTCATAAAGTTGTTGTAACAGAGATTGTCAATAAAACATACTAAATGTCATATGAAACCACATGAGGATAATCAGGAATTTCACCATCATGAATGTAGCATCTACCAACATCAAGTAGTGTACAACATGAACTATTTACCTTACCTTAAATATTCCTATTATTTTACCTTCATCCTCATGCTCCTTAGCCCGATCACCTGCACAACCAAGGGGAGAAAGGAGGGGTACTACATCTAGTATCACCCCAAGTTTCCAATTTTATATTTATCTAGACCTTAGGGTGTTAATAATCAGAGTAGAATCCCCTTCCACCACTACTTTTTCTAGCTTGATATCAAGGCATAAGTTAAGGCCTAAGATTAAAGATTGTATTTCTACTGCATTGTTCGTGCCAACTAAAAGTGGCATTGCTAATGTACCCACCATCCTAGCTTGTCAATCCCTTATGATGTAGCCAACCCCCAAGATACCAAGGTTGCCTCTAGCTATACCATCAAAATTCAACTTGTGCCAGCCATATTCTGGTGGTTTCCAAGTCACTTTGCTTCTCTCCTCTTGTGATTTTTTCCACCTTTTCCTATGAAGGGGGAATCTTAAGACCATGACATTGTATCCTCATTGTTGCATCCTAATCTAAAAATTGTAAATTATTTGAGTTTGGATGCCTACCCTACTATTTATCACCTCCACAATAGCAGCCCCCATCTTGTTTATTAGTGATACCAAAGGCATCTCCTTGTCTTGAAACAATCTTTAGTTTCTTTCTTTCCAAACCTCCCATACTAGTAGAAAAGGACTTACCACCCACAGCTTTGAGAACATCATAGATTTGTTTATTAGTGGACACGCCTTAAAGAGATTAAGGATGTCATTGGGAAAGACACTCTTCCAATTCAATTTTGCACATAACAATTGCCAACACTTGTGAATAAAGGGGCAATTCAAAAATAGATGGTTACCAGTTTCCTCATCTTGTTTGTATAATACACATCTTGATGAACCATAGTAGCCCATCCTAACAAATCTATCTACAGTTAGGACCTTGTTTTGGAACACTACCCATTCAAAGATTCTAGCCTTAGGAGTGTAGTTTTTGTTCCAGCAAAGAATGATAGGGATTTGAAAAGCTATCTCTAAGACCTTAACCGATAATTTGTAACCATCTTTGGCACTGTAGTTACCTGATTTTTAACCATACCATCTTAAAAGGTTGCTTCCCTCCCTTACAAACACCACTCTTTCTTTTAGGGTAGCTTCATAAGCTCCATCCACATCATCAGATAGACCTAAGCACTACACATCTTTCCACTACCCCTTGTAGCATCCATTGACCATGGATATATGCAGATAATCTCACACATGACTACTGCATGCTTTTTTATAGCCTTTATTGGATCCCTGATATCCCAAGTTAGGTAATCGACAATAAGATCTTGGCAATTCCTCAATAAATTCCAAATTTTAGAGCTATATGGGAGTGTTCTAGAAGTTAAGATGCTCTTAGCCCCTTCATCTAAATATTTGGCTTTCAAGATCTTGACCCATTTGAGGTCCTAATTTGTATACATCCTCCAGACAACATTTTCTCCAAGAGCTTTATTTTGATGTGTAAGATTCCTCAAGCCCACACCATCTACAACTTTTGATTTGGATATCTTATCCCAACTGATGAAGGGAATTTTGAGTTCCCCTACCAAAAGAACCTTTTCATTCTCTAATTAATTTTCTAACTCGCACTGGTTGGTAGTGGAAGATATGACATCATATAGATTGGTATGGCAGCAATTATAGAATTTAGCATCATAGTTCTTCCTTCTCATGAGAGACACCTACCTTTCCATGAGGCCAATTTTTTCTCTACCTTTGTGACTAGCATGTCCCAAATTTTTCCTAATTGTAGCCCTTTAGCTAATGAAAGCCTTAAATACTTGCTTGGGAGAATGCCTTTCATGAAATTTAGAACCGTTAAGATTTGATTTTCATTTCTTGGTTTAGTATAAAAGAAGAAGACTTCTGATTTTCTCTCCTTACTTCCTATCAGGAGGTTGCTGAGTAATTATCTAAGATCTCCTTGAAGATCCTAGCTTCTCTCACCTTGGCATCACCAAACAACATTGTGTCATCAACAAATTGCTAATGAGTGATGGCTAGTAACTCCCTAGTTATTTGAATCCCTAATATCTTTCCATCATTTGAAACTTTATTCAAAGACCTCCCCAATGCCTCTACCATGATGATAAATATGTTGGTAGGTGGTGACTAATCATGCAAGTACTATACACTAGTTATGTATTCTCATCGGGGTGCGGGACCGGGCTAGGCCCCAAGCAGGGGTTCAAGGGTGGTATCCCTCGAGAAGTAGGGGTTCAGGGGTGGCAGCCCCTGAGAAATAGGGGTTCAGGGGTGTAGCCCCCTAAAAAAATTTCCCTCCTTTTTGCTTGTTTGGAGTTGGTTGTAATTTTTTACTGACAAAAGAAAAATGATATTGTAAAACCGTAATTCTAGAAGCTTCCAAAAAACTTGTTATAAGCGGGTGGGATTTCGATATTGTATTGTAGGATTTGTAATGGTATTGAGTTGTAGGGATTGCTGGTTGTAACTGGCTTGATTTACTAGATAATAATAGTAGACTCTCTGTTGGTGGATGTAGCCTGAGTTTGGGTGAACCATGTTAAACTCTTCTCTCGCTATTATTATTTCTGTGTATTTTCATTCCTCTGTTTAATCTTTATTTGAATTTAATTGATATCTTCTTTCAACTAACCCTAACAAATGGTATAAGAGCGGGTTGTGTTTGATTATCATCTATAGGAAAGTCTCGTAATTGAGTGAGAGTCTCATGGTTGAGTGGGAGCAATGGCAAATGAGGGTAAATTGATGAAGAGGTGAGGGCTCTCTTAGTTTTATGTTCTTTTCCAAAAAGTGGGAATAGCTTGGTAATAGTTGTAAGTACATCTATCTCTAGTTCAAACACTTTGAAATTTGATGATGTTGTTGGTGTTATCCTTAGCGAGGAAATGCGATGAAAAAGTTTAGGAGGGTCCACATCAGGTAGTGTTTTGAATGCAGAAAGCAAGGGCAGATCAAAGGAGAGAGGAAAAGGTTCTGGAGGTCATGGAAAGTTATGAGAAAAATCAAAGGACAAGAGATGCCAATCTAGAGGACAAAAGGATTGCTGGTACTATGGGAAACCAGGTCATCTAAGAAAGAGTGTCGATCTTAGAAGAATAAAGGAGACAAACAAGAAGGCAATAAGGAAGTAAATGTGGTAAGTAATAAATCTAAGATGATGCTTTGATTTTGTCCCTAGATAATACTGATGATTCATCATTTTTAGATTTAGGGGCCTCATTTCATGCTACACCCCATAGAAATTATTTTCTTGATTATGTCCAAGGGGATTTTGGGTTGGTTTATTTGGGAGATAACAAACCCTGTCATATTGTTGAAAATGGAAGAATCAAGATTAAGTTGCAGAATGGGAATCATTGGCTACTACAAGAGGTAAGCCATGTTCCAAGGTTGAGTAGGAATTTAATTTCAGCAGGGTAGCTAGCTGATGAAGGTTGCATTGTTACATTTACTAATAAAAATTGGAAAGTTTCAAGAGGTGCCTTAATAGTAGCAAAAGGTGTGAAAGTAGGCACCTTATATCTTTGTACAGGTCATACTGTTCCTTCTACTTTAGTTGTTGCAGATAAAAATAAAACAGGATCATGAATAGTTGTTGCAGGTTTGCAGTAAGAGACTGAAACACTTGTTGTAGGTTCTAAGACAACACTGTGGCATAACAGACTTAGGCATATGAGTGAAAAAGGTATGAAGGTACTATTACTAATTTTTGTTCACACTAAAAATTAGTTGGACCTAGGTGTAATTATTCAGAATGAATAATAGAAAACTTCAAGGTTATGCATTCTTGAATCGTTGACACTTTGACAAAGTTGAAAAGAGGATCCAGTTGTCAGGATAACCCATCAGTCCAATCAAGACTGATAAGTTATCATGACAAAAGAATTGATCATCAAAGGATCAAACATTCAAGGAGATACAGTTGTTCTAAAAAGTTTGATCTTTCAAGAGTTATAAGTTAAATTGATTATTCAGATTAATCAGTTTTGAATAAAGGAGAGAAAGATGTTGTATTACACTATTATTTCATGTCACGTTTTGAACATACATCTAGGTATCTGTTACTTTATCTCATGCATTGATTAAAAAGGAAATACATATACATCATATGCATCAGAGAAAGTAACTGATAATGTTTTAAAGAAATGTTCAAATGTGTCCCACACAAGCCGTGGGAGTAACTAAACTGAGCAATTGTAGACATGCAAGCTATGTATCTGTTTAATAAAAGAAAAGAGAAAAGAACATATGATAAATCTAAACATCCATCATTGCCTGATAATGGAGGTTGCTGTTGAAGCTAGTCTTCAAAGTCTTTAGTCTTCATGCTTCAATCCAAGCCACCATCCAGTTGAAACCTGCAAAAATTTTTGGGACAGCCCTGTTAGTGCTCTAGATGTTTACATTTATCACATGCTTTTATCAAACAGAGACATCTAATTATCATATCATGCATTCAGATAAGAATTCAGATTAGATAATGATATAGATCAAGAAGAAATCATGAAGGAGATCAATCAATGCTATCAGGTACTTTTTTATGCTAACTTGTTTGTTCACTGTGCAGGTGTAGGACAAATTTTGTTGTTGATTTGAAGACAAATAAACATGTGGATTAAATGTGGCTCCCATAAGGGTTTGAGCCTAGCATGTTTCTTTTCATTTTTGAAAAGACTACCAGAAAAAGACAAGATGCATCATTCTAAGCCATATCATGCATCATCTAATCAACTTACATAAGAAGGATGTCATCATGACATCATTACAGTTGATTGAAACAAATTAGAACTATATGACTAAATCAAGATTGATAGAAGGACAAATTTAGAAAAATTAGATTACAGTCATCTCAAGAGTGATACAAGTTTTCAAATTATTGTTCCTGATAAAGAGAAGAGAGACAGAGAAAGGAGGATACAAGAACTTATGTATCATTTGATCAAGTTGTAGAGTAGATCTTATGAAGGGTCATCTCATTATGACAATGGAGTAAAATGTTCAAACAACTATTCATTGAATGATAAAGACAATCAAACTACATATGCAAAAATAAGAGACTGTCATGTATGAAGTTGCAAGCTACAGGGGATACATGCAGTCAAGAAGAAGTGTCACACATAAGTAGATGCCACATGGAAATAGATGCAACATAGTAAGGAGAGGATGCCATGCAAGATCCACACAGAAGAAGTGCCACATAGAAGTAGATGCAGTCAAAAGAAGATGCAGTCAGTACAGAAGATGCCATGCAACATGCAGTTAGGAGATATACTGTGCAGTCAAAAAGATGTCATGATGACATGAAGAAAAATACATTGTAAGAACAAGAATAAATGTAGTCATCTTCATTATAGACACTCATGACAGTGATCATGAAGTAGTCAGCTATATCATAAATTGCCAAATCCATCTACATAGGTGCATCAATAATGAAGGAGGAACATCATAAGAGGAACAGGACTTATATCAAGTGCCATAGTGATAATTGATAAAGAACATCAAATTCACAAGCTAAACAGTCCCCTTCCTTCTATGATAGTTATGCTATCAAAATACAATCACCATCACCATAACAGTCATGGCAGTGACCTGTGAAGTAGTTTAAATAAGCAGGAGACATTCACGATACACCATAATGGTCATTGCCCATCTACAGAAGAACATGAAAATTGATATGATAAGGTAGTCTGAAGATGCACATGAATGACCATAGAAAGATAGATGGACAAGAGCATATATTTATAATACAAAGGTGCATAATGATAAAGATATGAATAGCCAGAAGAGTTTTGAAGATGCACGAGGAAGCTACAGGTACACTTTAAAAATATGCAAAAACGATGACTACAGGTATGAAGATGCATGAAGGCATACTATAGAAGATGAAATAAAGAAATATGCCTATGCTACAAATAAGCCTTGAAGGACAACAAGAAACCAAAAAAAGCATGTTATCCAAGCTATAGGTGCATTTCAAGAATGCCACAAACAATAAAATAGATAGCTAATCTCTATGCCATGGTGGAATCCAGTTATAGTAGAAAGATAGTCCCACATTCAAATGATGATGATATAGCCAAATATTTCATCAACCTCACATTCATACAACCTGAAGAGATATTCTATAGAAGAACCTTACAAAATGATACAATCTATGCTATAGATGCAAATGGAGGTAAATATCAAATCCATTATATAGAATATCAAAAGGTTGCTGTCATAACAAAATATTAACATATGCTTCTACCCATTATCCACAGTGGAATGATAAGGCAAATGAATCAACAACAAATGTGTGTGACACAATCACAAGGAGGTGAGGAGCATTATGAGATGTAAAGTAAGAAAACCCATTTCTAATACTTCAAAACCCTTAAAATTTTTGCCAACAGATGGAGACAAGATCATAGTCAAGGTGGTGCTGCACAGAAAGAGGTCGTTCATTTTTTTTAAAGGCTGTATACCCATGTCAAGGGACCAAACCCTAATGTTGTTCTTGTAGACACAGTTCAAAGTTTTCAAAGAAGATGCCATAATACATTCATAACCAACAAGGAGGAACAAGAAAGAAGAAAGAGTGTATACCCATGTACCAAATTAACAAGATTTATTCACAGATACATCAATTCTTTCATTTCCTATAGTATAAAGAGAAAGAGATCAAGTAAAATAGTGGCCGTGGCATTACACAAATTTTCTGTGCATAATGAAGTTAAAACCCTAACTTCAAGGCTTACAAACACTCTAGTAAGTTACAGCTTTGATGCCTATTAACGAAGACAAGCATAGCCGTGGTAGGTAGAAGTTCTGGAAATGGAGGAGAGCTTGAAACCCTAACTCAAAGCTTTAGAACCCTCAGGTTTCTACATAATGAAGGTAGATTAAGATAAAAAAGAAATATGGAGCCATGGATGATAGAGATACAACATTTTTTGTTATAAAATGCAATTCCCACAACTATCTACAGCTTGTCATGCTATAAGGAGTGAGACCAAAGAAGAATGAAACTATAGAGACTAGATAGTAAATGCTTACCTTGTTATTGTTGAGAAAGAAAGATCTTCCACAGCCTCACAGTGGCCTCAAACTTCCAGAGCAGCAAATGAAGACCATTGAGAAAGGAAGCACACAGAGACAAAATGAAGACATTAAAGAATGCACAATAATGGAGCTATTATAATAGTGAAAAAGGCCGTGGCCATACAGATGAAGGAAGATACAGCATTCAAATGCTTCATATCAAACAAAAAAGAAAGGTTACCTTCATCCTATCTCATGAAGAGTTCATGGAAGCAACGATGTATTAGAGCCATTGAAAGGAGAAAACTAGAGCCACCATGGAACTACTTAAAACCCTCAACTGACATGTTTGGTAGAGCTCAAAGAGAGAGATCAAAAGAAGAGTGAATGAGCAAAGATTAGGGTTGTTTCCCTATTTTGTTCAAAGGTTCTTTTGCTCAAGTGTAATTTTTGACATATGAAAACCAATTTTTACCTTATCCAAATTTACTGTCGGGGTCAAGACTTTCCCTAGCAATTATAGCACATAGTGGCTGATAGAAACCCTTTGGAGGTTGGCTCTTTTTAAGTCAAAAGAGGGTGATATAATATGTGGAAAGGCTACAAGCCTTATAACCTTTTATGCATGGTGGTTTTCTTGGTGGTCGAATGGTGGAGGTAACAAATTACATGCTTAAGTCCCTTGTCCATGTCCAAGCATCCAAGGATGGATTTTAAGATTATGCATGGTGATTAACAGCCAAGGAGGTGGATGTTTCTTTAGATATGATTTGCATGAACATAGATTTTACAAAGGTGGCAGATAAGGAGAGCATCTAAAATGGTGCAATATTTGATGCATATGAAATACATGGAGTTCAAGGGTAAGCTCATTATGGATGGTGGAGATATGATGTATGGGTAATAAGGTATTTGTCGTGTAGTGATGTGGCAATTGCATGGTGGCAGCATTGATGATGACAACATATAATGGATCTTTTCTATGTATGGGGTCAAGTTGCATAATGGACTTGTTTTCTTTCCTTAACATCATTTTTTGTCATATGGGGATATAAAGAGATTTGAGAAATGGATGTATGTGCACAATGTCAATAAGAGGGAGTGATAAGGATATTTGTGCAATTTTTTGTCTTATGCATGGAGTGCTACAGGAATGACAGCTCTTTTAATTTTCCTTGTAGAGGGAGATATTTTTTCACATGTATTGAAGTGATAAGGAGTATATTATTCTTCTAATCATGCATGATTTTACACATTAATTAATTGTAAATAAATAATAAAGTAATATTCTATAAATTACTTTATTATTTTCCACAAGTTGTAAAATCAAAAATAGACAAGTTGTATCCAATAATAGAGTAATATTTTATTATTTTATTATTTACTCACAATCAATTTTGCTCATGCAAAATCATGCAAATTGATTAGTTGAGTTAACTAGGCCACCTAGGGGTTTTGCATGACTTTTTAGGAGTATTTTTAGGATCCTTGGTCAAAATTTTGGTCAAACACATGGAGAAGCCCAAATTGGAGCTATTCTTTCTCAAATTGAGGCAGTCTTAGACCCTAATTTTGAGGATTTTTGAGGTTGCTCGGGAATGAGTATTTTTAGAGGTAGTTATCTGCAAGTCTATCTTTTTTGCATGCCTCTTGGAGAGAGCAAGCCTATATATTGTAAAACAAAAGTCTGCTTTTGCTAGTTCTTGATTCTCATTCTAATTCAGACATATTGGAGAATTCTTATAGCTCACTTTTATAGTTTATTGAGAGATTGGCAGGTTATAGGTTATCTTTTGTCTTTTTGCAAAACTTTCCTTTGTTATTTCAGATGAGTTGAAGTACCTTCCCTTTTAGTGTTGAATGTTGATGTGATTTTGATGAAATTTTGCTGTGTTTTATTATTAAACCTTCAAAATTATTGTCTCACCTCATTGTTTACAACATTAAAGCATAAATTCATCACAGGTCTTAGGTTGTGTTAACCAGAAATAGTCTTTTTGTGCTGTGAAAAAACATTTCCTTCATAAAAACATGTTGTCAAACCTTCCTTAGAATCATTTTTGTGATATTTATGCCAAGTCTGGATTGTGTAGAAGTCAAATTTCTAAGCAAACATTGTCAATCAAATTTCATTATTTTTATCCATATTAGGTGCATCACCATTTTACCTTTAGTTTTCACTTAGTTTATTTCTTCCCTTTTCCCAAAAGTAAAATACACATCTCAATAGAACATTTGAAGGGAGCCAACCCACAATCTGGAGGTCTAATCTCATCATAGGGCACCCACAACCTGAGATTAGTCCCATGTTACATGGAATTGTAGTGCTTTAACTAGCTTTGCATACGGGTGCAATTCCCAGTGATAATAGTTTTTGGCACGCCCAGTGGGATATTGAACTGATTTTTCAATTCAAAAAGACTTATTTCTTTTTGCTATTTTTGGTATGAGTGGCAAAATTCTAGCCTTTTTAGAGGTTTTTTATCAATACCTGGCAACTCTAATACTTTGCTTTTTTCAGATAAGATCTTGCAGCCTATGAAAAAATATGAAATAAGGTCAAGTAAAATTTTTGAGAAGAAGCATAATTAGTTATCCCCACCAAAAAGGGGGATAAAAGCAGAGATAGAGGCTAATACAATTGATTTATCAGTTGTTATAGATCTGCCAAGTACACATCCTGACTTTGCTTCACATCAGAATCTATTGTTTGCAAGTTCATCAACATAATTTTTAAGTTCCCCACCAGCAATCCCAGAAGAATAGATTCTTGTTTTCCAAGAGGAACCACTTCTTCTTGAGTTTACTACTGAAGAGCCTGTATTACAGGAAATATTTCAAGAAGTTTCAGTCCAAATACCAACTCAAGTTTTACCCACTCCAGTGTCTTTACTAGGAGGAGGAGGAGTATTAGCACCTGCTGGTGGAAGAGGTGGAGGAGTGTTACCACCACCTAGAGGTGGTGGAGGAGGTGAAGGAGGTGGAAGAAATCCACCACCACCTTGAAATTAGTCTTTTGTGTCTTTTAATGGAGGTAGCCCTTTTAATCTGAATTAGCATGATGACATACCGATGGCTACATTGAAAAGTTTACCAAGTTTTACAAGAGAAGATGGGACTACACCCATTGAACATATCAGAAATGTGGCATCTTTATGTGTTGTTCACCACATCACCAAGGAAAACATTGCAATTAGGTTGTTGGTAGTATCATTAAAAGGTAAAGCTCTTCAATGGTTTAGAGGCTTAAGAGTAAATTCAATTAGATCTTGGGATAAATTAGGTGCTTCTTTGAATAGACAATTTCAAGACAAATCTGATCATTTATCATTAGTTGAACAAATGACTACTATTAAGAGGGCTCCATAAGAGCAAATGACAGATTTTAATTTTAGATTTCAGAAAACATGGAATAGAATTCCTAAAACAGTGAAACCATCACTAGAGCATGCTTTTTTGTGTTATTTAAGGGCATTACATTCTGATATTACTATTATGATACAATCCATGGGAGGGGTAACTTTACCAGCTACTTTTGATATTGCAACAAGAGCAGAAAACAATTTAATATAAGCTGGTAAGATAGCACCTAGGCCCCCAATACCAATTTTTCTGGATATACAGCCTTTAATACCAATTTCAGCTCCATATATTTTAGCAATACCATCTTTTGGTTATTCAACAAATACACAAAACAATACAGATCCCATTCATTCTGAATTTAGAGAGCTGAAAGAAAATTAGGAAAAATACTACCGATCGTGAGTAATGACTTAGTGAGTTTGAAAATTCAAACAAATCAGAATAATAGACCTTACCAACCAGCCCCTTACCAAGCAAATAGACTTGGTTATCGAGCAGATTATCAGGGTCAAAAAAGAAATTACAACAATAAGCCAAATCAGCAATACAATCCAAATGTTGTCAGTACATCAAAAGAAATAGTGCCTATACAAAACAACATGGTTCAAGACTATGCATGGTGCTATCCCTATAATCAGCCTCATAATCAGGCCACTTGTCTAAATGGAAAAGTAAGTCAAGCTTTGATGGTACAGAATAACTATGTTGTTGCTGAAAATTCAACAAGTGATGTAAACAACCAGCTGGACATTCAACCTCAATATGTTAATCTTGATGTAGCTTTAATGAATTGGCAGGCTAATAAATTTTGTGGTGTAAATCAGTTGCCAAGTCAAAAGCAATCTTTTACTAATATTGTAGCAAACACAAGATCAAAAAAGAGAGCTATTGACTTGCAACAACAATTTAGAAATACAAATCAGCAAGCTAAAACTAGAAAACAGCAAGCTGAAACTAGAAAACAGTAAGCTGGAAATGTATCATAGCCAATTGATAAAGGGAAAAATATAGTTTCTACAACTCAGAATGAGAAAAATCAAGCCTCTACATCAAAAGATTTGCACATTTTGTCAAGATAGCCAACTATAGAAAATAAATAGCCAGCAAAAGACCAACCAGAGGTTGCTGTCCCAAAACTATAGAAAAGGTTAGTGGCCCTATTTTTAATATTTTGGATCATATGAAAAAGAAAATAGTAAGAATGTCTATTTTAGATGCTTTACACATACCAGGATAAAAGGATTTGTTACAAAATGCTCTATCTCAGTTGCCTTTGTCAAATGAAGTACAAAAATCACATCAACCTCAGATTATGATTGCAAATAAAATAGAAAAAAGAATAGAACTGCCTAAACTAGTAGGCAAACCTCCACCATTTTATGTCACTTTGATTGTGGGTGATTATTTAGTACATAATTGCATGATAGATTCAGGAGCGAGCAGTTCAGTTATGCCAAAACAACTAGCTGACATGTTAGGTCTGAAATATGAACCTGTTGCTAGAGGTGTTGTACAAATGGATGGAACTGAAGTAAGTACAGTTGGAATGTTCAAAAATTTAGGCCTTACTCTGCATGCTTGTGCAAACTTTGTTATATACCAGGACATTTATGTCATTGATTTGCCACCTATCATTGCCATTTGCTTATCCAGAGATTTTACAGCAAGGTTAGGAGGGTATTTATCATCTGATTGGACACATTTATTATTCAGAACTAGATATGGAACCAAGGTTACAATCAAGTCTGAACCACTAGAAAAAGATCATTTGGAACGTTACATACTCAGTTCTATAAATGTAAATCTTTCCATTTTTTATCAAGAGGATCTAATTCCTATCCAAGATCCAAACACACCTTTAGAAGGAATTCCAGATGTGGTTCTAGACCAATGGGTAGAGAAAATCATGAAATAGATCCATTTGAGAAAATAGATGAGATTGGTCTTTGTGTGTACATGATTCAAGAAAATAATACAGTTATTCCAAATCTGATTAAAGAAGAAAAAAAACAAACTGTAGAATTTGAAAATGATGTTTGGGAACTATTTTTTGATGGTTTTAGAAGCAAGGTAGGAGCTATAAGATTAGATGTTTTAGTTTCTCCCACAGTTGAGAAATATTATTCATCTTTCAGATTTGCTTTTAGCTGTTCTAACAACTCAGCTAAATATGAGGCTTTAGTTCATGGATTAGAATGGGCAAGGAAGAGAAAAATTAGATGTTTAAAATTGTTTGGAGATAATGAGTTAGTGGTTAAACAAGTCAAAAAGCTTACTGCTACAAAAAATGACTTGCTGAAATTATAAAAACATAGAGTTTGGGACATGATAGAAGAGTTTGATGCATTTAATCTTATATTTGTACCTAGAACTGATAACAAGCAAGCTGACAAACTAGCTGCTATAGGAGCTGAATATGATATTCCTATTGAAATGAAGAATATTCACTCTCCTTTATATGTCAAAGTTGTTGTTAGACCATCAGTTCTAGATAATAATGTTAGTTGGCAAGTGTTTGATAGTGATGAACATATTGTAAATTTCTTAATGGAAGAAGCTAGATTTTCTACATATAATCAGCAAAATTTTGTACAACAATATGATGATCAAATACTTTAGTTAAGATCAAATAAGTTACCCAAGGGCTTAGTGACCTTGAAATCTATCTTTAATACTAAGGATCAAGTAAGAAAGGACAAGGCCAACTTGTCAATAAAGCAAGAACATTATAAACCTATTGAGATCTTTAAAGAAAAATATGTACAAAACAAGAACATCAAGCATTTATCTAGCTTTGTCAAGAGTTCAATGAAATTTTTGCATGGGAATATGGAGATCTGAAAGGTCTCAACCCTGAGTTAGCTCAACACACAATAAAACTAGAACCCAAAGCTAACCCTATCAAACAGAAGTAAAGACCATTGAATCCCAAACTAGAAGTGCTCATGAAAATAGAACTCAATAAACTCATTGAAGGTAATATCATTTTTCCTATCAAACATACTTCATGGGTTTCTAACTTAGTCCCTGTTAGAAAGAAAAATGGAGAAATCAGATTATGTGTTGATTTCAATGATTTAAATAGAGCATCTTTAAAGGATCATTATCATTTACCATCTATGGAATAGATATTGCAAATTGTTTTTGGATCAGAGAGGTTTTCTTTATTGGATGGTTATTTAGGTTATAACTAAATTCTTGTGAAAGAGGAAGATCAATACAAGACAACTTTTACCACAAAATGGGGCACACTAGCATACAAAAAGATGCCATTTGGCTTATAGAATGTAGGTGCACCATTTCAGAGAGCAATGGACATGGCTTTTCAAGGCCTAATTAATAAAATTGTGCTTGTATACTTAGATGATGTGACTATTTTTTCTAAAAAAGCTGAAGATCATTTTCATCATTTAAGACTAATCTTTGAGAGATGTAGAGAATTTAGGGTATCATTGAACCCAAAGAAGAGTATTTTCTCTATTCATGAAGGCAAACTACTGGGACACATTGTGTCTAAGGATGGAATATCAATTGATCCTGAAAGAATTACTGCAATACTGGAATTACCTCTTCCTGCACATAAGAAAGGCTTACAAAGCTTTTTGGGAAGAATTAACTTTGTAAGAAGGTTTATTCCAAACATAGAAGCACTTTTACAACCTCTTACAGCAATGTTGAAGAAGAATATTCCCTTTAGCTAGACCAAAGAAGGAAAATAGAGCTTTGAAGAAATAAAGGAAGCACTTGCTGCTAGTCCAACTCTGATAAATCAAAATTTTGATAAGGACTTCATTTTATATGGATTTGGCAGTGTGGATACTATATCAGCTATGCTATGTTAGCAAAATAGTGAAGGAATGGAACAACCCGTGACATTTTTCAGCCAGGTTCTGCATGACTACAAGGTAAGATATTCTTTTGTTGAAAAACATGTATTAGCTATTATCAGGAGCTTAAAGAAATTCAAACACATGCTTTCAAATAATAGAATTCAATTAATGGTTGCTCACCCAATAGTGAAAGAATTTTTGCTCAGTAAAGATTTAAATAATAAGAGAGCAAGGTGGATAACAAAGGTCATGGAATATGACATACAAATTAAGGTAACCAAGCTAGTCTTAGGCAAAGGACTATGTGAATAGGTTGTAGAAAATGAAGGATACATCAAGGAACTTGAAGGAGAGGCTGAGACAGTGCTTCAAAATAATGAAACAGTTACTGTCCCAGACCCCCCTACAAGTGTGATGCATGATATGATTCATTATCTGCACACGGGTGATTGTCCACAAGGCCTGGACAGATCTAAAAGAAGATATTATAGATTATAGGCAATCCCTTATGCCATAATTGATGGAATTCTGTACAAGAAATATTTTAACAATGTTTTACTAAGATGTGTACAGCCAAATCAGACTCAGAAGATTCTAGAAGAATTTCATGATGGACCTGCTGGAGGTCACTTTACAGCTAGAACAATAGCTCTAAAAATTATGAGGGCTAGTTACTATTGGCCTGACATGTTCAAGGATGCTCATGAATGGGTAAAGAAGTGTCTTAAATATTTAGTTTTTACAGGTAAACAAAGGTTGGCAGCAATGCCCTTGCATCCAATTCAAGTGGAACAGCCATTTGGCAAGTGGGGATTAGACTTCATTGGTCCTATCAATCCACCTTCAAGATAAGGACACAAGTAGATTTTGAATGCAATGGATTATTTCAATAAGTGGACTGAAGCATTTGCTTTGAAAGATGCTAATGAAACATTAGTCCTAAATTTTTATCGAGATCTAGTGTCCAGGTTTGGAACTCCTGACTCAATTATTTCATATAATGCTTTAGCATTCATTGGATTAAGAATATCTGATTGGTCTGTCAAAAATAACATATTCTTGAATACTTCATCAAATTATTACCCTCAAGGTAATGGACAGGTTGAATCAACTAACAAAAATATGATTAATATTATAAAGAAAATAGTTGATGAGAATTAGGGGTCTTGGCATGATAGATTTAAGTTAGCACTGTGGGTTGATAGGATTACACCTAAAAGATCAACAAGTAATTCACCTTATGTGCTTATATATGGAAAAAAGCCAAGTTACCAATAACAGTGGAGTTGTCAACACTTAGTTATATAAAAGAGCTAGAGTTACTTGAAGAACAACCAATGGAAATTAGGCTTGCATAACGGATTAAACTTCAAGAGATCAGAAAGGAGGCCTTGAAAACATTGGAAGTACACTAGGCCCAAATGAAAAGAAATTTTGATAAAAGAGCAATACCAAGGGTTTATAAAGAAGGAGATTTAGTTTTCAAGTGGAATGAATTGAAAAGTAGACCAGGACAACATACAAAGTTTGATGCAATGTGGGATGGACCATATATAATCACATAGTGTAAGAAAAATAATGCATTTCATCTTGCTAAGTTAGATGGTGAGGTGTTACCAATCCCAGTTAACAGGATTCACCTCAAGATATGTTACTAAGAAAGGCAGCCTTATGCTGCAAATAAGTGCTTTTGCACAGTTAGTTTCAATTTTGTTGTTTTGTTTCCAAGAAGTACTTTTGCACATGTAGCTAGTTCTTTTTTAAGCAAATCAGTTTTAGTTTCAATTTTTCAATTAGTTGCTACTATTGTTTTCAGTTAATGTGAGTTGCAGAATTTCTCTAAGTTTAGGGCAGAAATGATTCTATGCCCAATGAAAAGGCAAGGCTATTGTTCTAAACTATTTAGCAGGAAAACATCCCTGAGAGGTTGCCAGAAATGTTACTAATTTTTTGTTCACACTAAAAATTAGTTGGACATAGGTGTAATTGTTCAGAATGAATAATAGAAAACTTAAAGGTTATGCATTCATGAATGGTTGACACTTTGACAAAGTTGAAAAGAGGATCTAGTTGTCAGGATAACCCTTCAGTCCAATCAGGACTGATAAGTTATCATGACAAAAGAATTGATCATCAAAGGATCAAACATTTAAGGAGATACAGTTGTTCTACAAAGTTTGATCTTTCAGGAGTTATAAGTTAAATTGATTATTTAGATTAATTAGTTTTGAATAAAAGAGAGAAAGATGTTGTATTGCACTATTATTTCATGTCATGTTTTGAACATACATACATGTATCTATTACTTTATCTCATGCATTGATTAAAAAGGAAATACATATACATCATATGCATCAGAGAAACTAACTGATAATGTTTTAAAGAAATGTTCAAATGTGTCCCACACAAGTCATGGAAGTAACTAAGTTGAGCAATTATAGACATGCAAGCTATGTATCTATTTGATAAAAGAAAAGAGAAAAGAACATATGATAAATCTAAACATCCATCATTGCCTGATGATGGAGGTTGTTGTTGAAGCTGGTCTTCAAAGTCTTCAGTGTTCATGCTTCAATCCAAGCCACCATCTAGTTGAAACCTACAAAAAATTTTGGGACAGCCCCGTTAGTGCTCTGGATGTTTACAGTTATCACATGCTTTTATCAAATAGAGACATCTACTTATCATATCATGCATTCAGATAAGAATTTAGATCAGATAATGATACAGATCAAGAAGAAATCATGAAGGAGACAAATCAATGCTATCAGGTATTTTTTTATGCTAACTTGTTTGTTCACTGTGCAGATATAGGACAAATTTTGTTGCTGATTTGAAGACAAATAAACACGTGGATTAAATGTGGCTCCCACAAGGGTTTGAGCCCATCATGTTTCTTTTCATTTTTGAAAAGACTACCAGAAAAATACATGATGCATCATTCTAAGCCATATCATGCATTATCTAATCAACTTACATAAGGAAGATGTCATCATGACATCATTACAGTTGATTGAAACAAATTAGAACTATATGACTGAATCAAGATTGACAGAAGGACAAATTTAGAAAAATTAGATGACAGTCATCTCAAGAGTGATACAAGTTTTTAGATTATTGTGCCTGATAAAGAGAAGAGAGACAGAGAAAGGAGGATACAAGAACTTATGTATCATTTGATCAAGTTGCAGAGTAGATATTATGAAGGGTCATCTCATTATGAAAATGGAGTAAGATGTTCAAATAGCTATTCATCGAATGATAAAGACAATCAAACTACATATGCAAAAACAAGAGACTGTCATGTATGAAGTTTCAAGCTACAAGGGATACATGCAGTCAAGAAGAAGTGTCACACATAAGTAGATGCCACATAGAACTAGATGCAACACAGTAGGGAGAGGATGCCATGCAATATCCACATAGAAGAAGTGCCACATAGAAGTAGATGCAGTCAGAAGAAGATGCAGTCAGTACAGAAGATGCCATGCAACATGTAGTCAGGAGAGATATTGTGCAGTCAAAAAGATGTCATGATGACATGAAGAAAAATATATTACAAGAACAAGAATAAATGTAGTCATCTTCATTATAGATAGTCATGATAGTGATCATGAAGTAGTCAGGTATATCATAAATTGCCATATCCATCAACACAGGTGCATCAATAATGAATGAGGAACATCAGAGGAGGAACATGACTTATATCAAGTGCCACAGTGATAATTGACAAAGAACATCAAATTCACAAGGTAAACAATCCTCTTCCTTCTATGAAAGTTATGCTATCAAAATATAGTTACCATCACCATAACAGTCATGGCAGTGACCTGTGAAATAGTTTAAATAAGTAGGAGACATTCATGATACACCATAATGGTCATTGCCCATCTACAGAAGAGCATGAAAATTGATATGATAAGGTAGTCTGAAGATGCACATGAATGACCACAGAAAGATGGATGGACAAGAGCATATATTTATAATACAAAGGTGCATAATGATAAAGATATGAATAGCTAGAAGAGATCTGAAGATGCATGAGCTACATGTACACTTTCAAAATATGCAAAAAAGATGACTACGGGTATGAGGATGCATGAAGGCATACTACAGAACATGAAATAAAGAAATATGCCTATGCTACAGATAAGCCTTGAAGGACAGCAAGAAACAAAAAAAGCATGTTATCCAAGCTATAGGTGCATTTCAAGAAGGCCATAAACAATAAAGAAGAAGATAGCTAATCTCTATGCCATGGTGGAATCCAGTTATAGTAGAAAGACAGACCCACATTCCAATGATGATGATACAACCAAACAGTTCATCAACCTGACATTCATACAACCTGAAGAGATATTCTACATAAGAATGTTATAGAATGATACAATGTATGCTACAGATGTAAATGGAGGTAAATGTCAAATCCATTATATAGAATATCAAAAGGTTGTTGTCATAACAGAATATTAACATATGCTTCTACCCATTAGCCAAAATGGAATGATAAGGCAAATGAATCATCAGTAAATGTGTGTGACACAATCACAAGGAGGTGAGGAGCATTATGAGATGTAGAGCAAGAAAACCCATTTCTAATACTTCAAAAGCCTTAAAATTTTTCCAACAGATGGAGACAAGATCACAGGCAAGGTGGTGCTGCACAGAAAGATGCCATTCATTTTTTTTTAAAGGTTGTATACCCATGTCAAGGGACCAAACCCTAATGTTGTTCTTGCAGACACAGTGGAGAGTTTGTAAAGAAGATGCCATAATACATTCATAACCAACAAGGAGGAACAAGAAACAAGAAAGAGTGTATACCCATGTACCAAATTAACAAGATTTCTTCACAAATACATCAAGTCTTTCATTTCCTATAGTTTAAAGAGAAAGAGATCAAGTAAAATAGTGGTCATGGAATTACAAGAATTTTCTATGCATAATGAAGTTGAAACCCTAACTTCAAGTGTTACAAACCCTCTAGTAAGTTACAACTTTGATGCCTATTAACAAAGACAAGCATAGCCATGGCAGGTAGAAGTTCTGGAAATGGAGGAGTGGTTGAAACCCTAACTCAAAGCTTTAGAACCCTCAGTTTTCTGCATAATGAAGGCAGATTAAGATAAAAAAAAGAAATATGCAGTCATGGATGACAGAGATACAATATTTTTTTCTATAAAATGCAATACCCACAACTATCTACAACTTGTCATGCTATAAGGAGTGAGACCAAAGGAGAATGAAACTACAGAGACTAGGTAGCAAGTGCTTACCTTGTTGCTATCGAGAAAGAAAGATCTTCCACGGCCTCATAGTGGCCTCAAACTTCCATAGGAGCAAATGAAGACCGTTGAGAAAGGAACCACACAGAGATAGAATGAAGACATTAAAGAATTCACAACAATGGAGCTATTATAACAGTGAAAAAGGTCATGGCCATATAGATGAAGGAAGCTAAAACATTCAAATGTTTCATATCAAACAGAAAAGAAAGGTTACCTTCATCCTAGCTCATGAAGAGTTCATGGTAATGACAATGTATTAGAGCCATTGAAAGGAGAAAACCAGAGCCACCATGGAACTACTTGAAACCCTCAGCCGACATGTTTTTGCAGAGCTCAAAGAGAGATCAAAAGAAGAGTGAATTAGCAAAGATTAGGGTTGTTTCCCTATTTTTTTCGAAGGTTCTTTTGCTCAAGTGTAATTTTTGACTTAAGAAAACCAATTATTACCTTATCCAAATTTGTTGTCGGGGTCAAGACTTTCCCTAGCAATCATAACACATAGTGGCCAACAGCAACCCTTTAGGGGTTGGCTCTTTTCAAGTCAAAAGAGGCTGATATAACATGTGGAAAGGCTACAAGCCTTATAACCTTTTATGCATGGTGGTTTCCTTTGTGGTCGAATGGTGGAGGTAACAAATTACATGCTTAAGTCCCTTGTCCATGTCCAAGGATTCAAGGATGGATTTTAAGATTATGTATGGTGACTACTAGCCAAGGAGGTGGATGTTTTTTTAGATATGATTTGCATGAACATAGAGTTTACAAAGGTGGCAGATAAGGGTTGTTATTTCAGATCAGTTGAAGTACCTTTCTTTTTAGTGTTGAATGTTGATGTGATTTTGATGAATTTTTGCTGTGTTTTATTATTAAACTTTCAAAATAATTGTCTGACCTCATTGTTTACAACATTAAAGCATAAACTCATCACAGGTCTTAGGTTGTGTTAACCAGAAATAGTCTTTTTATGCTGTTGAAAACCATTTCCTTCATAAAAACCTATTTTCAAAGCTTCCTTAGAATCATTTTTGTGATATTTATGCCAAGTCTAGATTGTGTAGAAGTCAGATTTCTGAGCAAACATTGTGAATCAAATTGCATTATTTTTATCCATATCAGGTGCATCACCTTTTTACCTTTAGTTTTCACTTAGTTTCTTTCTTTCCTTTCCCCAAAAGTAAAAGACACATCTCAATAGAACATTTGAAGGGAACCAGCCCACAATCTGGAGGTCTAATCTCATCATAGGGCACCCACAACCTGATATTAGTCCCATGTTACATGGAATTGCAGTGCTCTAACCATCTTTGCATACGGGTACAATTCCCAGTGATAATAGGTACTTCATTCTAAGAAAGTTTTACTAGGTATAAAATGTATTAATATAGATTTATGTGAAAGTTGTGTAAATGAAAAACAAAAGAGAGTTAGTTTTCTCAAAGATGGGAAGCAAAAGAAAAATGAAAAGTTGGAGCTTTTACATACAAATGTATGGGGACCAGCTTAGGTATCTTCTCTCAGTGGCTCTCGGTATTATGTTACATTCATAGATTATGTAACTAGGAAGGTTTCGATTTATTTCCTTAGGTAGAAATCTGATGTATTTGAAACATTTAAGAAATGGAGAAGCTTGGTTGAGAATGAGATGGGTAAAAGATTAAAATATCTCAGATCTGATAATGGTGGTGAGTATTGCAGCAAAGAATTTGAGGATTACTGTTCCTTTAATGGAATTCATAGGCAAAAAATGGTTCCAGGGACTCCATAGGAAAATGGAGTGGCTGAACGCATGAATAAGACAATAATAGAGCATGCAAGGACCATGAGATTACATGTTGGGCTACCTTTAAACCTGTGGGTAGAGGCTATTAATACAACTATATATTTAATTAATAGAGGTCATTCAGTTCCTTTGGGTTCTGGTATTCCAGAGGAAGCATGGACAAGTAAGAAGGTGAGTTATTCTTTTCTCAAAACCTTTGGATGTGAAGCATTTGCACATGTAGATTCTAAAAATAGAACCAATCTGGATGCAAAATCAAAAAGGTGTACCTTTGTTGGATATGGCATTGATGAATTTGGTTATAGGCTTTGGGATTTTGAAAATCAAAAAATTGTGAGAAGTAGGGATGTTGTATTCAATGAGAAGGTGTTGTACAAAGATTAGTTGCAGCAACATGAGAAGAAAGAAAAGGATTATGTGGTGCTGGATGATACTCCAGATAATGATGTTTGAGTGGTTACTCATGCTTTGCAATAGCAACAAGAAATACCACAAACTTTAGTGCATGTTACATGGTCAACAAGGCTAAGTAGACCTCCTGAGAGCTTTTCTCCCTCTTTGTATTCTATTTTGTTAACAGATGCCGGTAAACCAGAAGAGTATAATGAAGCTATGCAGGTAGATACAAAGGTTTAGTGGGAGATTGCAATGAAAGAAGAAATGGACTCCTTGCTGAATTATCAGACTTAGGAATTATGTAAGTTGCCTACAGGTAAAAAGGCTTTACCAAACAAATGGGTTTATAGGCTGAAAGAGGAAGCTGGAGGTAAGAACAGATTTAAAGCCAGGTTAGTTGTAAAAGGATTTACATAGAAAAAGGGCAATGATTTTGATGATATTTTTTCTCTGGTTGTTAAAATGACTTCTATTTGTACTTTTTTAAGTATTGTGGCTACTGAAGATTTGAATTTGGAATAGCTAGATGTGAAAATTGCCTTTCTCCATGATGATTTGGAGGAGGAGATATATATGGACCAGCCCCAAGGATTTGAGGTCAAAGGTAAGGAGAAACTAGTGTGCAGATTGAAGAAGAGTTTGTATGGCCTGAAAAAGCACCTTAACAATGGTATTTGAAATTTGATAGTTTTATGGCTGAGCAAGGCTACAGCTGGTGTAACTCTAACAATTGTGTTTATTTTAAGAGGTTGGATAATGCCAGCTACATTATTTTATGTTTATATGTTGATGACATGCTTGTAGTAGGGTCTAACATGGATCACATAAGAGAGTTAAAATAGAAGTTAGCACAATCATTTGCTATGAAGGATTTGGGGCAGCAAAACAAATCCTTAGTATGAAAATTTGTAGAGATAGGAAGAATAGGAAATTTACTCTATCTCAGGCTGATTATGTTGAAAAGGTGTTGTAGAGATTCTATATGCAGAATGCAAAAGCTGTCAGCACCCCTTTGCCCAGTCCTTTGAAATTGACTAAGGAGATGTGTCTTAAGACATCAGAGGAGGAAGAAAAAATATCCAAGGTACCATATACTTCAGTAGTAGGAAGTTTAATGTATGCCAGGTATGCACGAGATTGAATATTACACATGTTGTAGGAGTCATAAGCAGCTATATGATTCATCCTAGATTGGAGCATTGGAATGTAGTAAAATGGATTCTTAGATATCTGAGAGGTACATCTAATAAACACTTATATTTTGGGGGCTCTAATTCTGATTTAGCAGGCTATGTAGACTCAGATTTGGTAGGGGATATTGATACAAGGTGGAGTACTATAGGTTATGTCTTTACTATAGGTGGGAAGCGATGAGTTGGATCTCATGGTTGCAAAAGGTGGTTGCTTTATCCACCACAGAGGTAGAGTATGTAACTGAAAAAGAGAAAAGCAAGGAGATGATATGGCTGCAATCTTTCATGGAAGAACTAGGAAAACAATAGGCAAACAATTATTTGTTTACAGATAGCCAGAGTGTCATATATCTTGTAAAGAATTCTACCTTGCATTCAAAGACCAAACACATACAACTGAGGTATCAATTCATTCAGTTAGTATTGGATGATGGATAATTAAGGCTGGAAAAGATACATACAGATGAAAATCCATCTCAGATATGTTTACAAAGGCAGCAACAAGGGAGAAGTTGAGCTCCTCTTCAACTTCAGTTGGTCTTCAAGATTGAAAATAATAAAATCAGAACAGTAGAGTCCAGGGTGCTTATTTCCAGTGGGAGTTACACATGTAGCAGTGTTATCCAAGATTAGTCTCTAGGTGGGAGATTGTTTGGTGTGGAGCCTGATCAGTCTCCAAGTGGGAGATTATTGGTAGGTGGTGACTGATCATGCAGCAGCATTGAGTTGCAGGGATTGCTAGTTGTAATCAGTTTGATTTACTGGATAATAATATTGGACTCTCTATTGGTGGATGTAGCCTAAGTTTGGGTGAACCACGTTAAACTTGTCTCTCGCTATTAGTATTTATGTGTATTTTCATTCCTCTATTTGATCTTTATTTGTATTTAATTGATATCTTCTACTAGCTAACCCTAACAAAATAGAATAGGGGCTATGGGGTCTCCTTGCCTTAAACCTCTTGTGGCCCCAAAATAAGATTCTAGGGATCCGTTAATGAGAATCCAGTATCTAGTTATAGCAACACAATTGAAGATCTAGTCCAACCATTCCTTCTGAAACCCAAATGCTTCTAAAACTTTGAAGAGGAAGCGCAAATCAACTTTGTCATATGCTTTTTTGATGTCTATTTTTATCAACATGTTTTGTTTCTTAACTTTTTTTAATTGAGTGAATTAGCTCTTGAGCTATAATCACCCCATCCAGGATTGATCTCCTTAGCACAAAATGGGTTTGTTCTTCTGAATTTATGTCTAGGAGAATCCTTTTCACCTGATTTGCTATAGCCATGGCTAGAATTTTATGTAACATGTTGTAGAGTGCAAATTCCCTAAATTCATCTAGTTGTTCTGGCTTCTCCTTTTTTGGGATTAATATTATGAATGTGTTGTTGATATCCTTTAACACCTTATCAGAGCTCCTTGAGTCCTCAATCACCTCAACCACTTCACTACCAATATCCCAACATTTTTGATAAAAGGCATCAGAGAATCCATCAAGGATTGGTGCTTTTTCAGGGTGAATTTGAATTAAAGCTTCCTCAATCTCATCTTCAAAGAATTTGTCCATTAGCATCTCATTTTGAGCCTTTGTACCTAGTCTAGGGATGTTGGTCAATATTTGTTGTTGTTCTTGCCATCTAGAACCATTCCAATTATTCAACAGATTTTAAAAGAAACCTATAGTTTCTAAAATGGTCTCTTCTAGATTATCAAGAGTTCTTCCTTCTAGTGACTTGATGCATGTAATTCTATTTATCTCCCTTCTTGATCTGGTGGCATTATGAGAAAATTTAGTATTTTTGTCCCCTATAATTAACTAGAGCTCCATAGACTTCTATCTCTAGAATATTTCCCCTTTTGATAGAATATCCTCTAACTTGTTGAGAAATTCATTTTCCAATTCATAGCTTTCATTGGTCATACAATTATTTATTACATTTTCATTCATGAGCTACAAACTATCTTTTATTCTCCTTTTTTCTTCAAAGATGCATTTAAAACTATTCTTGTTCCATATTTTTAGTTGTTGCTTAATCACCTTCAACTTTGTGACTATATTGAACTTTTTGGATCCATCTGGATGAACCTCACCCACCCAAATATAAATCAAATCCAAGAAACCTCAGTCTTTGAACTAGATGTTTTCAAATTTGAAAGGGCATCTAATCGATTTTCTTTCACCTAGAATTTCTAGGCTGACAAGAAAGTGATCTGAATGAGAGAAGGTCACTATGTTGCTTTATACGAAGAAGGGAAATCTTCCCAGGTCTCCTTTAAAAAGGAATATATCAAACCACTCTACTATATTATAGTTTATCCCTTTCATCTATTGTTCCAAGTAAAATACCCATTCCCCATTTGGATTTCCATTAGCATATTCCTTTCTACAAAGTTTTCAAAAAAATTTTGAGACTAAAGTTTTCTTCTCACTCCCCCCAAATTATCCTCTACCCTTAGAAGTGGATTGAAATCCCCTCCCAAAATGCAAAACTCAAAGGTTGAATTGCTACAAACTATTTCTATCTCCATGTATAACTCTCCTCTAAATATAAGAATTTGGGCTATAAACATTAATTAAAAGAAAGCATAAATCAAAACTTAAACTTCTAATCTTGCAAGAAATCTAATGTATGCTCATGTCCAACTCCTCCACAAGGAATATTTGCAGCTTCCATAGTGTTATTATCTCACCACAGATCATCTGTGTTTGCTGCCATCATTTGCTAGAAATTCAACTTAACACAAAAGCACTTCACCTCTACTTGAGTTAATTTTGTTTCTTGAATCAGAAAGATATTAGCCTAAGACACATCCAATTCACATCAGACCAGGATCTTTTTGTTAGGGGTATTCATATCCCTAAAATTCCAAGAAAGTATCTTCATAGTTCCTTAGGAAGGGATTCCCCCTTCCCCACCCTGAGCATTTCATTGATTTTCTTCTACCCAATGACCTCTCCATCTAGTTTGTATTTTTATTGATTTGGGATCCTACTTTTTTGCTGCAATCACCATAATCAAGCATTTTCTTTATCGCCTCCCTTAGCACAATGTCTAATTTTTCAACCTCTAGTTGTGATGATGTTGAGGATTTTATTTTCTTGTCTAAGGAAGGAGTGAGTTTCCCAACTTCTATATCCAAACCTACCTCCTCCAAAAATGGACTAGACTCCCATTCTTCTTCCAAGGCTTCTATAACATAGTTATCCTCCAGCACCCCTTTTTTGGCTTCCTTAGCTAGATCAAAAAGTTCACTTCCTACTTCAATTAGGGAGTTGATGTTTTCTTCTTTAAAGTTATTGCCAATCAAATCCCACTCTTCTGATAGTTTCACATCTAATTCAGCCCTTTACTCTATATTTTCCTCTATCCTCTGATTGGGTTCTTCCAAATTATGCATTTCCTATGAATCCTTAACTTGCATATCCTCTTTTATTTGTTTTATTATTAGATCTACTTCTTCTATATGGCTTTCAATCCTTGCACCATCAGAGTGTTATCTATCCAAGTTTAGAGAAACATCTTCAGTCCTCTGTGTTTTATTCCTAAGACCCAAAACCCTTAGCCACTTGCTATTAGAGCACGGGTCAAAAAATAGGCTCTATCTCTAATCTCTCCATTCTATAATTATTTCCAGTTCTCTCCAATGTTAGCTATTAGGCTTCATCTCTACATGGATCTTGACATAAGATCCAATGCCATTAGGATTTGACCTCTTTTTACACAAATCTAGTTACCCAACTGGCTGCCAATTTCCTCTAACACTTTTGGTTCCCAAAATTCTACTGGTAATATTGGGAGTTTAAACCAATCCTAAACTCACTCCATATTGTGACAATATGGATCAAACCTAGGCCCCTATCTACAAATGTTGAATTCGTACCCTTCCATTATCCATATCCTATTTTCAATTTCTTCCCTTGTCTCTTGTGTCAGATAGATTACTATGAAGTAGCTATTCATTAAAGGTTTTACTTCCAATTCCTTACCCTATGATTATGTTCATCATAAACAAACATCTTTCTACTTTGAAGATGCCATTTTCTTTTATCAATGACAATGTCGACACACACGGCAAGCCCAGAAAATAATCAAAAGATATCGACTACTTGTAAAATAGATCCAAGAGTCATATTGACAAAATATGACTCACCTCTATCAATATCAATTCACAATTTGTTAAACACTTAAATACCTAGTTGGTAAATGAACACTCATAACCTGGGGTCTATATTCCTCTCCTTGAAAGATACTCTCTCTTTTCTCTGAGAGTCATCCGCAATCTACATTCCTGTATAAGACTTGAAATTAACAGATTATGATTAGTGCATCATTATTCAAATGAAAAACCAAATTCTCATAATGCAAATTATTAAATCGATATAACATATGCATATCCATAATTTCATAAATGACATTCAAGAGAATCTATGTTTTTCCTTGATATTAATCTAAACATAAAAATAGATTTACTTATGCCCACGTAAAAGTAAAAAGTAATAACAAGACAAAATTAGGGATGTAACATATCCCTCACCTAAAGATTCATCGTCCTTAATGATATAAAGTATCAAATGTAACTAGAAGCAAGTTTATTATTTTTGACTGGTAAAAGTATTAAATAAATGAGGAAACTTCTGATAAAAATCATGGTGTTCCTCCCAAATAGAATTTTCCTCATCATATTGGTCCCATTGGACCTTGCACTACAAAGATTCTCTGATACACAAGTAGAGCTTGCAAACATTAAGCATTTTAAGAAGCTTAATGATAACGATCCTAGGTTCTATACTTGTAAAACATTCTAAGAATATATATATATATATATATATATATATATATATATATATATATATATATATCACAAAAAGAATTATGCCTCCTAGCAATAACTGGTAATAGATTGATTCTTGTAATCAACAGAATTGATAACCTTGAAAATTTAGAAGATTCCTTTATATCTAGGAGCTAGTTTGGAATAAATTCTATACTTTATGAAAATTTTCTAGGATTTGACCCTGAAAAGAACTTTTTCTTCTCTAACAAGGAATTGTCTTAGTGTATGCTTAACATTAACATAAATTTTATATTTATTAATAGTTTCTACCAATCTTTTTTAAGTAGCTTAATCTGTTCATCCATTTCTGACAGCATTTCTGGACTAATGCTAATCCTATCTTCTAGCTTACTCAGCTTATAGGAATTCAACATCTTTTTTGGTCTAATGTTTCAATTCAAGCCATCTTAATAGAAAAAAGTTAGGTATTATTATAAGAAAATTCCACAAGTGGTAAGTAGTCTTCTCACTTATATTGCTGATCCATGCAATACAGTTGTAATAAATCCTCCAAAAACTTGGTTAATTCTCTCAATTTAACCATATGTTCTTAGAATGATAGGTTTGACTCTTATTAAGTTTAGTCCATAGTGTAGAGAATAAAGTTTTGCCAAAACCTTGACGTTACATGCGCATCTCTATCTAAGATAATCTTCTCAGGGAAACCATGCAATCTAAACATTTCTTGAACAAATTTGTGGTTAACATTGGTGCTCCATCAGACAAATTCCCTGGTATGAAATGTGCTACCTTCATGAGTTTATCAACCACAACTAAAATGGAATCATGTCTATTCTTAGACATAGGAAGACCTTGAACAAAATCCATACTTATGACTTGCCATTTCCACTCTGGTACATCATGTGGGTACAACAATCCTGCTGGATGTCGATGTTCTGCTTTGACCCTCTGGCATTCTAAACAACTTTCTACATATCTTGCAGCATCATTCTTCATTCCTTTCCAAAAATAAAGAGGTTTATCATCCACTAGAAAGTTTGGTTACTCTTGGATGTCCAGAGTATGGTGTGGTATGGACTTCTTTCCATACTAGATTCCTTAGTTCAATAGAATTAGAAACATATATTCTTTCTCTAAAGCTCAATAATCCATCAGACTCAAAATGAAACCTATCATACCTTGAATCTTTAGGGTTTACCATAAGAGCTTGCTTGACTGGCTCATAATACTTATCACCTAATAAATTTTGCAACACTTAATCTTTAAAGTTTGCATGAATAGTGACAATTGAAGAAATATATCCCCTCCGACTCAGAGCATCAGCTACTATGTTCTCTTTTAATAGATCAATTACCTCTTTGACATTTATCTATCCACTAAAAAACACTTCCCTTAACCATTGCAGAACCACTTGCTCATGTTGGTAATGTTCTCCTTCATTCTTAGAATAAATAATTATATCTTCTAGAAAGACTAGAATAAACTTTTTCTAAACAATCTATAAACGCATTAAAAAACCATAAAAATATTCTTTGTGTTTACTGTGTCTTCTTGCCATAATTTTAGAAAATTAGATCAAAAAGATCTTCTTGCAACCAAAGTACCAAAAAAATTAGAAAAATTGCCAAAAACTTGCAAAAATTACTGAGAAAACCAGAATGGCACATTCGTCCTCTTCTGCTGTGCATTTGTGCTGACCTGCGGTGCATCTGTATTGACTTGTAGCACTTTTACTACCTATTATGGCACATTTGATATTTACCAGTGTGGTACTTCTATGCCAACTTGTTGCGCATTCACTAGTTTCTGTGGCGCATCTGTTCTAGCTCCTGCGTGACGGTGAGCACTTCCACAATCTTTGAGAGAAAATTTTTATCATTTCTGGGTACCTATTTCATCCTAATTCCAAATTTTGAGATCAGATCTTATCTTGCAGTCTTTTTTTCATTCATTTCACGTCAAAGTCTCTCTTTCGTTGGTCATCCCATTCACCTTCTATTAGGTCTTCCTAGTCCAAAGTCAAAGTATCCCATATCAGATCAGCATAGGCCCCTTTTTCATATCATTTTGGATTCAAGTAACCCTAGTAAGTCACAAAACTTCACTAGTGGTCTTGGTGCACGACTAGTCCCTACACAATAAGATGGGTATCAAGTACCCTTACTAGTGGCTACTACCTTGTATTGGCTGTCTTACTTGGAATCATTGATCGAAAGAGTCCCTTGTCCAAATCTTGTCATAAGTATCATATTCTCCGCAGTCTTCATCGGGACCTTGCCAAAATATTTAGTTTCATCCCACCGCATTCCACGTCACCTTGCATGGTTCTTACTAGATCTCAATACAAAAGGCAACTTGAAATGGCTGGATCATCCAACCACATTGTCACCCCTCATGATAGTGATGAGGAAATCTCTCATGAAGAGATCAGGGAACCCTCCAAGATCAAAAATTCTAATGCTTGCTAGAGAAAGTGCTCCATGAGGACCCTCACAATTATTTTTATCATCTTGCAAATCTTGGAATTGAACTCTCCACTGATTTCGATCTAAGCAAAATCCAAGAAACTGTAGAAGATAATCATGAGAAAGGAAAGAAAGCCATAGACCCAAGCACTCCTATGGAAGAAGTAAGGAAACAAATCAAGGGTCTAACACAACAAATGACAGATCTCATGATGGGTACAAACACTAAAACCTACTCCTTGGAAGATATTGCACCGTGCCCCTTTGATAAAAGTTTGAACATGACACCATTTCCCTTTCGATTCGAAGTTCCTAAGTTTGACAAATATAAAGGGAAAGGGGACCCTAGAGATCACATTAGGGAATTCAATGCTGCATGTATGAAAGTAGCTCACAATGAGACTTACTTAATGAGACTATTCCCTATATCTCTAGGTAGTCAGGCCATGGAGTGGTTCTCACGGCTCCCACTGGGCATCAAAACTTTTGATGAGTTAGTCAACAAATTCATCACACACTTCTTGTACAATATTGAACACGAAGTCTCCATGCTTGAACTATGCAACACCAAACAAAAGAGTGGTGAATCATTCACCTCCTTCCAACAAAGGTGGAGACAACTAGCAAGCAAATACTCATATGATGTACGAGAGAAGCAATTAATGGAGATGTTTGTCCACAACCTCAACTCTGATCTTAGCTATCAAATACAAATTTAATGCCCTACCTCATTTTCAAAGGTCATTTAAATGGGATTGTTCGTTGAGAAATCTATGATCGCCAAGGGGCAAATCAAGTTATACAAGGACACACCTACCTCCAACTACATGACTGACAAATCAAAGTTTTGGATTAAGAATAAAAATGTTGTCAACGATGGAGTAGTTGATGCCAAGGTGGTAGCTCCCAAACAATAGCCAATACTCACTCTCAAAGGAGAGACAAGTAATGCTACACCCAACAAAACATTCTCTCGAGAGCCAAGACCATGGTTCAACTCAAATCCAAGGCAAAAGTTCACACTGCTGGGTGAGTCCCAAGAATCCGCATTAAGGAAGCTATTGGCTAACAATGAAATCTCTCTACTCTTAACAAGTGATTACAAACCTCAAATCAAACCTCACTATTGGAAAGACACCGACTATTGTGAGTATCATAGAGGAAGAGGACATACAACCAACAATTGTATCCATCTCAAACATGTTATTCAAGACATGCTTGATCAAAATCAAGGAGGAACTCAACAACATACTTCCAATGAGACACATGTCACTTACAAAGATACACTTCTCAATCATGATAGGCCGTACAACAATAACCACAACAATGACAACAACAACAATGGCAACAACAACAACAACAACCACAATAAGCAAAATTAGAACAATGGGAATAGTAATGCCAACTACGCAAGTGCACCATTTGACTATACCATCAATTGCATATCAGAGTATTTCCCACAAATCAATGTGGTTACGCCCAACCAACAATTAGAGCCTAACATAAATGATTACAATATCATTACCCATAGTGGTAAGGCCACGTTGAATACCATTCCTCTAAGGTCATCACCTTCTTAGTCCAATTTCCATTAGTATAGTGTCATAGACCAACTACGGAAGACTCCGACCCATATTTCTATCTTAGAGTTGTTGCGTCTATCTCCTTCCCACAAGGAGATTCTTGATAAAGCCTTAGTGGAAATGACAGTCCCCACTAACTTGGCCTAAGAGAAGTTCCAGGCCATGGTAGCTAATCTGACCTCCTCAAGTACCATATCATTTACCGAACAAGATGACCTCTCAGTGTCTCAACCTCATAACACCCCTTTGCACATTGTCGCCTTCATCCACTAGCATCGCATCAAGAGGGTTCTCATTGATGGGGGAGCCGGTTTAAATATTTGCATGTTGAAGCTAGTCCTTACATTGGGGTTCTTTGAAAATGCAGTTGATTCAAGGAAGAAGATTACTATCAAAGCCTATGATGAAGAGGAGAGAACTACCAAATGAACAGTGGTATTACCCATACAAGTGGGACTGGTAATAGAAGACGTTGTGTGCCAAGTCCTAGATAGGGAGCTTGCCTATAATATTCTCCTAGGTAGACCATGGATTCATGCCATGAAAGTTACGCCCTCTACCTATCACCAATGCATAAAATTCCCTCATAATGGAAAGCAAATCACCATCCAGGGCAACCCTGACCCCTTTTAGCATTGCAACTCTGTCCTTTCAAAACCTGATTGCATCATACCAAACAATAGAGCATCTACATCCCCTACCCCATTACATGATTTTACCTCCGAAGCTTCTTCATCCAAGCCCAAAGAGTAGAAAATTACCATCAAAGAAATAGGAGTAGGGGAATACTCCATTGAGCATAGCCTTAATCTAGCCAAGATGCCTTTATCTCCTAGATCCTTTGGTCGACCCAAGCATTTTCCAAAGCCATCTACTCCTCCTACACCTCCCATAGCTCCCATTGTAAAATGGGAGACCCTATCAGATGAGATAGAGGAAAGAGATATCCTACAATGGCTTTATACTAAAGAAGAAGAGAGCACAGAACAGGAACTACCTAAGCTCCCACTGGAAATCTATGGGCGAGGTGAGTCTATCCTACATAGAATGGGTTATAAAGGACAAGGCCCCATCGGCCTAAGAAAAGAAGGAATTATAGAATCCATTCAACCTTCTTCGTCCTCATTGGCTAGAACTACAAAAGGTCTAGGATATAAAGATAAGGGCAAAGCAAAAGCAAATGCTTGTCTTGTGGAAATGATCCATACCCTTTAAGAGGACAGCAACATAGATTCCAATGAATATGAGTGGGATGAGCTAACAGAGCTTTCCTACAATAACAAAGAGGTTGATACAATTCAAACTTATAGCCCCTACTGTGAGAGACAAAGGCTATCGAATAGGCCATTAGAGTGTGATTTGCCTATCCTTGAGAATACGACTTTTGAGGAAGGTTCAAGTTCTATCGTGATAAACAATTTGGAGGAAAG
Organism: Cunninghamia lanceolata; assembly: GCA_027924645.1. Taxonomy (NCBI): domain Eukaryota; kingdom Viridiplantae; phylum Streptophyta; class Pinopsida; order Cupressales; family Cupressaceae; genus Cunninghamia; species Cunninghamia lanceolata. Next base: position 465,592 of record BSBN01000744.1, on the reverse strand, counting down.
TACCATCCCAAACACTCCCCCTACCAATACTCCTAACATATCCATTCAAACTTTCAACAAATCAGATCTATCCTCTAACTCCCTTCCCCTTGTACATCTCGAGCTTATTGACTGGGATTTACAAGGAACCCCGCAACTAGATATGTTCCAAAATGATGATGCCTATATTGACTACATGGAACTTAGCGACCACCTACCTAAAGGAGATCATAAAGATGGGTTTTCCATTGAACTTAATACTATGGCTTATTTCGAAGAGGGTACTAAGCCTTCCAGTCACAAAAATATCAAAATAAAAACTAGATCTGATGGTGAAAACTTCTCTGTGGCAATGTCAGATCCTAAAATAGTAAAAAGAAAGGATGCATCTGAAGGTGAAAGCCCAACTGTGGCACCTAAAAATTGAAGGCTTGACACTCTCCCTAATGACATGCACCAGGAGAAGTCTCAAATTGTTGTGGAACCCACAAAACCTATTAACATTGGAACAGAGGAACAACCTAAGATCATTCACTTTGCTAAGTCTCTAACCCCACCAGAAAATACTAAGTTTGTACCATTCTTCAAGAGAAAGCAAGTCAATTTTGCTTGGTCATATGCAGATATGCCAAGGTTAGATGCAGATTTGATTCTACATCATCTTCCACTAGATCCAAGAGTGAAACTAGTGAAATAGAAGCTTAGAAAGATGCATCCACACATTGCACTACTTGTAAAAGAAGAACTCAAGAAACTACTTGATGTAGGGTTCATCAGAGCTATAGACTATTCAGAATGGATCTCCAACATAGTATTAGTGTCCAAACCTGATGCTCGAGTTAGACTATGCAATGATTTTAGAGATCTAAACAAAGCTTGCTGCAATGATGATTTTCCATTGCCAAATATAGATATCATAGTCAACTTAACAACAGGGAATACCATGTTATCTCTCATGGATGGCTTCTTAGGATATAATCAGATCAGGATAGCACTAGAAGACTAGCATAAGATAGCTTTTACTTGTCCATGGAGCACTTTCTGCTGGAATGTCATGCCATTTGGGCTAAAGAACACAGGAGCCACATATCAACATGCTATGACCATTATATTTCATGATATAATGCACGTCACCATGGAACATTATGTAGATGATATCCTTGCAAAATTACTGACAAGAGAGTCACACCTGGATGTGTTAGAGCAAGTCTTTTAGAGATTAGAGCAATTTAAAGTCAGGTTGAACCCAAAGAAATGTGTGTTTGGAGTCACCTCAAGCAAGCTCCTAGGTTTTATTGTATTAGAAAATGGAATAGAGGTGGACCTCACCAAAGTCAAGGCTATTATGGACATGCTATAACCCAAGAATCTTACCCAACTAAGATCTCTATAGGGAAAGCTACAAGCAATCTATAGGTTCATATCACAACTAGCAGACAAGTGTCAACCATTCAGTCATCTCCTACATAAGAACATTCCATTTAGATGGGATGAGAAATACGAAGAGGCATTCGACAAACTGAAAGAGTACCTTATGAATCCACCTATTCTCATGCCTCCTATCCAAGGTAAGCCATTGTTACTATACATATCTGCTACAACATAGCTCTTGGGGCCCTTCTAGCACAACAAGATTATGAAAATAAAGAAAGAACCGTCTACTACATCAGTCGCACATTGGTGGACTATGAGTTACAATACTCTCAGATAGAAAGATCATGCCATGCAGTAGTTTTTGCTTCCCAAAAACTCTGACATTATATGCTAGCACATCCAGTCAAACTTATTGCAAAAATAGATCCACTGAAGTACCTACTAAGCAAAGTAGCTCCAACAGGTCACCTAGCCAAATGGGTAATGCTCCTAAGTGAATACGACATTGAGTATGTAGACAGAAAGGCTATCAATGGGCAAGTCATTGCTGATTAGTTAGTGGATACACCACTACATGACACTAAACCAATGCAATTTGAATTTCTAGATGAATCCTTATTCAATATATCAACACATTCCTGGAAACTCTACTTTGATGGGTCCTATACAAACCATGGATCAGGGGCAAGAATCTTATTTGTAACTCCTCATGGTGACACCATACCGATGTTTTACCGTCTATTATTTCCATGCACAAACAACATAGTAGAATATGAAGCCTTGGTCATTGGCCTCAAGATGACAATAGAATGGAAAATCAAAGAGCTACATGTCTACGATGATTCTCAACTAGTGATCAATCAGGTCAATGATGATTACCAAACCAAAGATGAAAAGATTGTCCCATACAAGTGGATGGTCGAGGACTTTAAGGAATACTTTGTGATCATCTCTTTTAAGAAGATACCTCACATTAAAAACAAAGAAGCAGATCCTATGGCAACCATTGCCTCTCTTCTTGAAATCCCAGAGAATGAGTCACGATATGAGTTCTTAGTGGAATCAATTCAGCAACAAGCTTATGATCTTCCTGAAACCCATTCCATATGCCTATTAGTTGGATCTGATTCACCTTGGTATGGTAAGGTTTACACTTACCTCAAGGACAACACCCTCCCATCTGACTTATCTTCAAACCAACGATGAACCTTTATATGCCAAACCTCTCGCTATACCATTATTGCCGACACCCTATACTGACGTGGTCTAGATGGTACTTTACTCCATTGTTTAGAATGAGAAGAATCCAAAACTACCTTACAAGCTGTACATGAAGGGATCTGTAGAACACACTCTAGCAGTCCTTCCTTAGCTAAGAAACTCATGCGTTTGGGTTATTATGGGCCAAACATGGAAATAAATTCATATCAATTTGTGAAATAGTTCAAGCAATACCAGATACATGGGAACTTGATACATGCACCAGCTCAAGAGTTGGGACCTTTAACGGCACCTTGGCCCTTTTACCAATGGGGACTTGACCTTGTGGGAAAAATCCATCCACCCTTATCCAATGGCCACAAATTCATAATAACTGCCACTGAGTACTTTACCAAGTGGATTAAAGTCGTTCCCCTCACCACCATCACAGGTAAACAAATCTCCTCATTCATCCTGAATTACCTCATCTGTAAATACGAAATTGCCTCATCCATTATCACAAATAATGGAAGACCCTTCAAAAAACAGGATGTCCAAGAACTCTGTGATCAATTCAAAATCCAACACCATTTCTCCACACCTTATTACCCCCAAGGCAATGGCCAAGCAGAAGCATCCAACAAGACCATCTTGAAACTCCTCAAGAAGACTGTCAACGATGCTAGCTGTGATTAGCACATCCAACTCAATCCTGCTCTGTGGGCCTACAGAACTAGTATATGCACTCCCACAGGTACTACCCCTTACACCCTTGTCAATGACTCAGAAGCTATCCTCCCCATTAAGGTCAAGTTACCATCTCTCAGGGTGTCGTTAAAAGGTCTCATAATAGATGAAGAGTACAGAGTTTCCAGATTGTAAGAACTAAAGTTGCTAGGATAAAGGAGACAGACAGCCTTTGACCATCTCAAAGCATATCAACAAATGATGTCATGAAGCTACAACCATAGAGTCCATCCTTGAGAGTATTCAAGGTTGGAGATCTAGTACTTAAGGAGAACCCCCGCAATCAACAGGATCAGGAAAAGAGAGGCAAGTTTGAACCCAACTGGCTCGGGCCTTATGTGATCGTAGCTGCTTATGGATCAGGGGCATATCAGTTAGCAACATCAGAGGGTGATCTATTTGATGACCCAATCAACAGCATGCATCTTCGTCGGTTCTATACCTAGGGGAATCCCAATGTAAGGGAGGCATAAAATACAAAAGAAATAAAAAAATTAGAAAAATACAAAAAAAATTCCAAAAAATAGAAAAATACAAAAAAATCGTCCTTTGGTGAAAACCTAGCAAACATGCACCTTGGATAGGTATCATGATGAAAACCTGGCAAACAGGTGTCATGTATACTTTCTAGCTTTCGTACAACTAAAAGCAAGTGGTGAAAACCTAGTAAACAGGCATTACTTGTGATAAACCACTTCCTCCATCCTTGGGTAACCAATCACCTTATGTCCATTCTTTCCTCACTCGTGCCCCATTCGATCCATATCTGTTCCATAATAAAATTCTAACGATAACCTATCATGGCGTGATACTCAATCTCTTTGTTGCCTTGTCAACCAAGGTTTTATCCCATATCCTATCCATAGTGTCAGCCTAGGATAGCATCTATCATCAGTTTCTGCATGGCCCAAGTCCATGAACTACATTACCTTTGCGTTGTCACGTAGGCAAGGCCATTTCTCAAATGCACCCCTGAGGCTCCACTGTCCCATCCATCACGTGTCTAGTCCTTCTATCTATTTGAGTCTACACTACTTTCTACCACCTAGGTCTTAGGTCCATTAGGGTTTGCCCCAAACTACATTGCCTTTATGTCATCACGTAGGTAAGGCCATTTAGCAATGAGCCCCCGAGGCACTAGGTCAGTCCCTTAGGGTCTATCTCACCAATAAAGATTATGGAATCTTCTCACCAGGAAAGCAGGCACAAACAAAAACCTTCTCTTTTCAAACAAAAATCCTGACGCAAGGTATTAACCTATCCAAAGTAAAACAAACAAACACCTAAGGCATTCTAAATGATTTTATCCAAATTATGGCAAGAAACAAACACATCTAAATGCAAGTATGTTTTTGTGGAATGGAATCATGGTTAAGTTACTGAGTCTTGATTTCTGCTATCATGTCTTTCTATGCTACTCAAGGATGCCAAAATCTAGAGATGCTATGATGGGGGCATGTTTATTTTCTTTGTTTGTTGTTTGTGGATTAAACTTTTGTAATGTGACACCTTGTCTAAATACATGATCAACAAAAGATCATCGAGGACATCAAAGGTCTAACATGAACGGGGGCAATCCTTGTCTATTGATACGCAAGAAATACTCAGGTCATCTCGGTTCAATTATACCTCGATGCTTGTATTAACTTGCTAAATCAAAATCCATGTAAGTGATACTCAGGTCATCTCGGTTCAATTATACCTAGATGCTTGTATTAACTTTCAACATTAAGAAAAAGTGCCAAAAAAAAATACCAAATGATGAAATAAGCACTTCAAAATACTTGCACTATCAATATGGCAAAACCATTCACATCCACTCTCATCCATTCACATCTACAAAGCATCCATATCCCATGCAATAAAAATTCTATGTAGAGTATCAATGTTTACAAATAAAATCTTGTGATTCCTTCATTCACATTTCCTCTATCGATCAACTTTCTATCTCTCATTATATCTCTCCTCAACAATTCTAACTATCAATCCAAGCAATGATCCAAATTCAATTCCATCCTTAATCCATACCAATCAAGTCAAGTCAATCTTGTCAAATGATCCAATCACAATCAATGGTCTTGATCATTGTCGGGTCGTAAACCAACTCGATCAGTTATAATCAATCAATTGTCTTATATAGGATGTGGCATTGTCGAAATTAGACCAACACACACGTCTTACATGACATGTTTCATTTCCTGAAACAAGACACTATCCTATCATGTTGCTCTAGGGATCTATCATTCCCCACCATGACAACACGCCTACCGTGTTGGTCTAGGGATATATCGTTCCTAGCCATGACAACATTGTCGTATATTGTTATCAGTATATTGTTGGTTTACCGCTCAACAAGGGCAATACCTTGTTTGTTCTTGTATCATTTGTGCATACTTGCTTACTTGCTTGTGTGTGTTATAATTCTATCTTACATCGCATATCATTTAGTTTTTCTTCAATCCTAACCTAGTTTTCCCTTCATCTTAGTGAGATTGTATGTCTCATGTCCTTCTGCCTTCTTCCCGTCCAATCTCTCGAGGGGGCATCCTATCGTAATAACCTGTACTAGGGGCAAACTAGGGCATGTATCATTATCAAAAATTTATTCTTTGAAACAACGTGATAAAACACATTGCATCAAAGAGGGGCAAAATGTATATGCCTAAAAATGACATGACTCGGTCTAAATAAATATTCCTATTATTTATTCCATCTAATTCCTCTATCAATAAATAAATAAACATATTTATTTATTCAATTCACATTTCTCTAAGTTAATTAAATATCAAAATATTTAATTACCTCTTCTAAAGTCAAAATTAAATAAAATCTTTTATTTAATTAAATTCTTCCGAACAATTAAATAAATCTTAATTATTTAATTAAATAAAATCATTCTTCCAAATTTAAATAAATCAATCAAATTTATTTAAATCATCTCAATCTCTAAAAATAAAATATAATCAAATATTTAATTATTCTTCCAAATCATGCACAAACAATTAAATAAATTTATTTATTTAATTTGCTTTCTTATCTTCCAATTCTTCCAAAATCATTTTAAATTAAATAATACCAATTATTTAATTAGTTCTTCCAAAATCATTCTAAATTAAATAATATCAATTATTTAATTGTTTCTTCCAATAATATCTTCTCTAAATTTAAATAAATCAAATATTTATTTAAGTTGTCTTTTTCTTCTAAATTGAGTTATCTCTAAATATAATTCAATCCTTGTGCACATGCAATTGAATATTCTAAATATTTAATTGAGCTAAAATATCTTCTCATCCTCATGCAATTTCTATTCTCTAGTTCTATTCTCTTAACTGATTAATCTATTCTTTTAATTGATTTATCTCTTCAGTTAACTCATTCTTCTATTTTATTAATTCCTGTCATGCAAAATATATCAAGACGCATGTCTTCTTCTTATTCACGCACGTTCCTCAACCGTTCTATACTATTGATCTTCATTCTCTCAAGTCTATAAATTAAACCCTATTCTTCCATTTCATTTATCAAAGCTTTAAGTATTGTTACTCTTTAGGAATTATAGCGCGCCTTTGGCACCAATTCCTTCATTGCTTGTGATCACACTCATTACCATACTACTACCATTGTTGTGAAGCTCCTCTTCATCACAAAGCACTATCATAGCCATTTTCCATTGACAATCTTGGAATCATAGCAAGGAAGTGCACTCTCTAAGGGACTTATTCATACATGCAATATCGATTGAGATAGGCAACCAATAGAAGCTATGAAGCTTTGAGGTTTGCAAAGGTTTTTGAAGTTCTTTTGTTTGATTGATCTCTTTGTTTCTATATTTCGTTGAGTTTTGGGTATTTTGATATTGATTATATTGATTATGCATTTGAATCCAATTTTCCCTTAACAGTTTGGTGTGGAGCCTGATCAGTCTCCAAGTGGAAAATTATTGGTAGGCAGTGACTAATCATGCAACAGTATTGAGTTGCAGGGATTGTTGGTTGTAATAAGTTTGATTTATTGGATAATAATATTGGACTCTCTGTTGGTGGATGTAGCCTGAGTTTGGGTGAACCATGTTAAACTTGTCTCTCGCTGTTATTATTTCTGTGTGTTTTCATTCCTATGTTTAATCTTTATTTGCACTTAATTGATATCTTCTATCGGCTAACCCTAAAAAAATAGAAAAGGGGATAGGGGGTCTCCTTGCCTTAAACCTCTTGCAAACCCAAAATAAGCTTCTAGGGATCTGTTAATGAGAATTGAGTATCTAGTTATTGCAACACAATTAAAGATCTAGTCCAACCATTCCTTATGAAACTCAAATACTTCTAAAACTTTGAAGAGGAAGCGCAAATCAACTCTGTCATATGCTTTTTTTATGTCTATTTTTATCAACATGTTATGTTTCTTAACTTTTTTAATTGAGTGAATTTGATCTTGAGCTATAATCACCCCATACAAGATTGATCTCCTTGGCATAAAATAGGTTTGTCCTTCTGAATTTATGTCCGGGAGGATTCTCTTCACCTAATTTGCAATACCCATGGCTAGAATCTTATGTAACGTGTTGCAGAGTGCAAATGGCATAAATTCATCTAGTTGTTCTGGCTTCTCCTTTTTTGGGATTAATAGTATGAATGTGTTGTTGATCTCCTTTAACACCTTACCAGAGCTCCTTGAGACCTCAATCACGTCAACCACTTCACTACCAATAATATCCAAACATTTTTGATAAAAGGCAACAGAGAATCCATCAAGGATTGGTGCTTTTTCAGGTGAAGTTGAAATAAAGCTTCCTCAATCTCATCTTCAGAGAACTTGTCCATTAGCATCTCATTGTGCACCTTTATACCCAGTCTAGGGATGTTGGTCAATATTTTTTTTTGTTCTTGCCATATGGAACCATTCCAATTATTCAACAGATTTTGAAAGAAACCTATAATTTCTAAAATGATCTCTTCTGGATTATCAAGAGTTCGTCCTTCTAGTGACTTGATGCATGTAATTCTATTTATCTCCCTTCTTGATCTAGTGGCATTATGAGAAAATTTAGTATTTGTGCCCCTACATTTAACTAGAGCTCTATAGACTTGTATCTCTAGAATATTTCTTCTTTTGATAGAATTATATCCTCTAACTTGTTGAGTAATTCCTTTTCCAATTCATAGCTTTCAGTTGTCATACAATTATTTATTACGTTTTCATTCATGACCTACAAACTATCTTCTATCCTCCTTTTTTCTTCAAAGATGTATTTAAAACTATTCTTGTTCCATATTTTTAGTTGTTGCTTAATCACCTTCAACTTTGTGGCTATATTTAACTTTTTGGATCCATCCGGATGAACCTCACCCACCCAAATGTAAATCAAATCCAAGAAACCTGGGTCTTTGAACCATATGTTTTCAAATTTGAAAGGGCATCTAAACAATTTTCTTTCACCTAGAATTTCTAGGTTGATAGGAAAATGATCTGAACGAGAGAAGGTCACTATGTTGCTTTATACGAAGAAGGGAAATCTTCCAAGGTCTCCATTAAAAAGAAATATATCAAACCACTCTGTTATATTATAGTTCACCCCTTTCATCCATTGTTCCAACTAATATACCCATTCCCCATTTAGATTTCCATTAGCATATTCCTTTCTACAAAGGTTTCAAAATCTATTTGAGACTAAATTTTTCTTCTCACTCCCCCCAAATTATCCTCTTCCCTTAGAAGTGGATTAAAATCCCCTCCCAAAATGCAAAACTCAAAGGCTGAATTGCTACAAACTATTTCTATCTCCATCCATAACTCTCTTCTAAATAAAAGAATTTGGGCCATAAACATAAATTAAAACGAAACATAAATCAAAAGTTAAACTCCTAACCTTGTATGAAATCTAATGTATGCTTGTGGCCAACTCCTCCACAAGGAGTTTTTGTAGCTTCCATAGTGTTATGATCTCACCATAGATCATCTGCATTTACTGCCATCATTTGCTAGAAATTCAACTTACCACAAAAGCACTTCACCTCTATTTGAGTTAATTTTGTTTCCTGAATCAGAAAGATATCAGCCTGAGACACCTCCAATTGGCATCAGACCAAGATCTTTTTTATTAGGGGTATTTAGGTCCCTAACATTCTAAGAAAGTATCTTCATAGTTCCTCAAGAAGGGATTCCCCCTTCCCTGCCCTGAGCATTTCATTGATTTTCTTCTACCCAACGTCCTCTCCATCTAGTTTCTATTTTTATTGAATTGGGATCCTACCTTTTTTCCTGCAATCACCACAATCAGGCATTTTCTTTGTTGCCTCCCTTAGCGCGATGTCCAATTTATCAACCTCCAGTTGTGATGATGTTCAGGATTTTAGTTTCTTGTCTAAGGAAGGAGTGAGTTTCCCAATTTCTATATCCAAACCTACCTCCTCCAAAACTGGACTAGACTCCCATTCTTCTTCCAAGCCTTCTGTAACATAGTTATCCTCTAGCACCCCTTTTTTAGCTTCCTTGACTAGCTCAAAAAGTTCACTTCCTACTTCAATTAGGGAGTTGATGTTTTCTTCTATGAAGTTATTGCTGATCAAATCCAACACTTCTGATAGTTTCACATCTAATTCAACCCTTAACTGTATATTTTCCTCTATCCTCTGATTGGGTTCTTCCACACTATGCATTTCCTCTGAATCCTTAACTTGCATATCCTCTTTTATTTGGTGTATTATCAGACCTACTTCTTCTATTGGGCTTTCAATAATCCTTCCACCATCAAAGTGTTATCTGTACAAGTTTAGAGAAACATCTTCAATCCTGTGTGTTTTATTCCTAAGATCCAAAACCCTTAGCCACTTGCTATTAGAGCATGGGTCAAAAAATAGGCCCTGTCTCTAATCTCTCCATTCTATAATTATTTCTAGTTCTCTCGAATGTTAGCTATTAGATTTCATCGCTACATAGATCCTGACATAAGATCTAATGCCATTATGGTGCAGGAGCACCCAAGCCAATCTTGACTTAATACTTAGTCAAATATGAATGTCCAAAGAGTTTTTAGGAAGTAATTTAGTCTTAGATCCATGTGATAAGGTCTAAAAGGAGAAAATTTTATGTTTAGAGTCATAATTTAGGTTGTTATTAAAAATAAAGTCTAAAAATGTAAGTAATAGGAAGAGTTTACTATGTCAAGTTAACAAATCATGTAATTAAAGGCTCCCAATGGTCATATACTTTGAAATGAAGTCACAACTAATGGGAAATAACTTCAAACATGTATATTAGAGCTTTCACAAATTAGAGGGAAGGCAACATTGAGATTTAAAGCAAAGCATTGTAAGAACACATTTTGATTAATAAAAAGTTATGTTGTTTTGATTTGTTTCTACAATGTTGATATTCCCTAGGATGGTACGGCCCCATATAGCCTCTAGATCAAATAAAATTAGATTTGTTGGAATGATATTTGAATCACCTTTCATTTTATTCTAATTTTATAAATTTGTATTGAGTTTTGCAAAATTTACAACCGTTTTAGTGAAAACTATTTTAAACTGTCAAACACCCTCATCTAAGGTAACAACCCTGTTACAGAGTGTGGTACAGCCTCCTAGAATACTTTCTACATAAATGGTTGAAACCCACTTTAGAGGGAATTCTTAGCTCAAATGGGTTTTTTATTGGGTTCAATTTGGTTTATCTTAGAGGAAGATATCCCCGTTTGTCTAAAACTGGTCTGAAATAACCTAGTTTGGAAGGGTCATTATGAGAGTTTGTGAAGGCAATCAAAAACATAAGTTTGTGAAACTTTGTAAATCCAAGTTGTTTCCACCTTGTATTGCATCAAAGTGGTATCAAAGCTTTAGGGATTAGACCTTTTGAAGGTGAGAAAGTTGAAAGCACTTGAGAAGTAAGAAGAAGCTTGATTGTGTAGAGAATATGATGGATTTGTTGAGAAGACTTTTGTAGGTAGAGGATTCACAAAGGGAGAAGAAACAAAAGAAAAAGAGAAAAAGGGGAAAGAGGAGAAGTTGAGGTAAGAAGAGTTTGAGAAAGAGGTAGCAGCCCTGAAACAAGACATAAAGAAATGGGATTTGGATTCCAAGAGTTCTTGATGAAGATAGAGAAAAGGATTAACCAAATGACAAGTTGGCACTCGAAGGCAAAGAGAAAGTTTGTGTGGCCTATTCAAAGGCTGATGTGAAAGAAAAGACAAATTAAGGCATTAGAACCAAATGTGAAGGCACAAGAACCTTTGATGGAAAAAGGTAGTGAACAAGCAAATAAAGATGAAGAAGAAGACATGGACATTGCAGCCATTCCCAAACAAGAGGATGTTATCATAGCAGAGTGGAAGAAAGAGTTCCTTATGAAGACTTAAGATGAGTTGAAGCTACATGATAGTATGGTGGTTGAGGCAATACTTTGTTCATTTTTTTCAAGAGAGGATAAAGGACAGTTACACTCTACCATTCTAGAGGTTTGTAAACCTAATCAGACAGAGATAATTAAGGAAGAACTCCTTGAAGGAGAAGAGGACTTGAAGGACATTTAGAAGGAAGAAGCCATTGCTACATGGCAAAAGAAAAGAGTTAAAGAAAGCATCTATCCTTTCATGATTACAGTCTTGATAGGATATAAGCTAACGTACTGAGTGCAGGATCAAGGACAAGTTACTGAGATGAAAATTGAAGTGCATCAAAGTATGAAGAATCTAATATCAAGTGGCAAGATAGGGAGAAAACTGATTTCCATGGACAAAGTAAAGCTAAAGGTGAAGATGAAGATCAAATGGAGCTGTTTCAACAAGTAGAGCATAGAAGACCACAAAGAGGAGTATTTAGTGTTGAAGACTTGTTACTACTTTCACTCCAAGTGGATTTGGAGTCATCATTTGGTCAGGAGTATGGTGCAAGAGCACCCAAGCCAATCTTGGCTTAATGCTTAGTCAAATATGAATGTCCAAAGATTTTTTAGGAAGTAATTTAGTCTTAGATCCATGTGATAAGGTCTAAAAGGAAAAAAATTTATGTTTAGAGTCATAATTTAGGTTGTTTAAAAAAAGTCTAAAAATGTAAGTAATAGGAAGCGTTTACTATCTCAAGTTAACAAATCATGTAATTAAAGGCTCCCAATGGTCATATACTTTGAAATGAAGTCACAACCAATGGGAAATAAGTTTAAAAATCTATTTTAGAGCCTTCACACATTAGAGGGAAGGCAGCATTGAGATTTAAAGCATAGCATTGTAAGAACACATTTTGATTAATAAAAAGTTTTGTTTTTCTATTTTTTTCTACAATGTTGATGTTCCTAAGGATGGTATGACCTGATACGGCCTCCAAATGATATAAAATTAGATTTTTTGGAAATATATTTGAATTACCTTTCATTGGATTCTAATTTTATAATTTTTTATTAAGTTTTGCAAAATTTACAGCCATTTTAGTAAAAACTGTTTTAAACTACCAAAAACCCTCATCTAGGGTAATAGTCCTATTGCAGAGTGTGGTACGGCCTCCTGGAAAACTTTATGTATAAATGGTTGAAACCCATTTTATAGGAATTTCTTAACTCAAATGGGTTTTTTATTGGTTTCAATTTCATTTATTTTAAAGGGAGATATCCCTGTTTGTCTAAAACTAGTCTCAAATAACCTAGTTTTGAAGGGTCATTATGAGAGTTTGTGAAGAAAATAAAGAGCATAAGGTTGTGAAACTTTGTAAATCCAATTTGTTACCACCTTGTATTGCATCACATTAGGATTTGACCTTTTTTCCACACAAATCTAGTTACCCAACTGGTTGCCAATTTCCTCTTCGGTTCCCAAAATTCTACTAGTAAATTTGGGAGTTTAAACCAATCCTGAACTCACTCCATATTGTGACAATATGGATCAAACCTAGGCCTCTATCTACAAATGTTGAAGTCGCACCCTTCCATTATCCATATCTTATTTTCAATTTCTTCCCTTGTCTTTTGAGTCAGACAGATTACTATGAAGTAGCTATTCATTAACCGTTTTACTTCCAATTCCTTACCCCATGATTACGTTAATCATAAATGGACATCTTTCTACTTTGAAGATGTCATTTTCTTTTACAAACGACAATGTTGACACACACAACAAGCCCATAAAAGAATCAAAATATATCAACTACTTATCCAATAGATCCAAGAGTTATACTGACAAAACATGACTCACCTCTATCAATATCGATTCACAATTTGTTAAACACTTATACCCAGTTGGCAAATTAACACTTGTAACTTGAGGTCTATATTCCTCTCCTTGAAAGATACTCTCTCTCTCTCTTCTCTGAGAGTCATCCGCAATGTACAATCCTGTATAAAACTTGAAATTAATAGATTATGATCAGTGCATCATTATTCAAACGATAAACCAAATTATCATAATGCAAATTATTGAATCGATATAACTGTTGATAACTGAGAGGGGGGTGAATCAATTATCTTAATTACTTCAACTTTCTGATCTTCCTTAACAATTAATGCAACATTAAATCATATAAGCAAACATAACCATGAAATGGAAATAACATCAATACACATGACACAATGATTTTGAAGTGGAAAACCTTGTTAAGGGAAAAAACCATGGGGTGATTAACCCAAGATTCTATTCTCTATTAAAAGAATAAGATAGTACAAAATGGCACTTGCCAATTAGGGCTCACTGCTCAAGCACACTACTCACAAGAGGCTCACTGCCTACAATAGTTTATACAAGGAAACTAGATACTTGAACTAATGATAAGCATCCACATATGCTGAGGTTTAGTTCCGGTTAGGTTCAATACACTGATTTGCTACACTTCATTCTTCCTCTTCTTGGTGCTGCTGTCCTATCACATATTGGACCTGCCTTACTACTTCCACACTACTCTTCTACTTTTATTCGTACACACCAATACACACACTCCTTCATACCAAAATCAATTTGGTATATATATCCGCACCAAGGATTTCATCCACTTTCTAGTCGGCATCCATAATACTTACTATTTTCCCAAACTCTTGGTCTGTCAGCTGAATCCTTGCTTATCAAGTGATGCGTATCAAAGAGATGCTTGTAGAAGTCATCAATCATGTTGGCCAATCATGAACGATACCTTAAGAAACTTGATCACAATAAATAACTCATCCATATTATGATCTGATGCTTTGCCAATTAGTTCTTCCTCTGTCAACTCTGCCAAACAGGAGCCCAACACTTACGTGCTCATATCTTTTCACTCTTTCATCACCGGAGGCTCAATCTCTAGAATGTATCAGTCAAGGTACACCTCTTGACTTCCCCAAGTCCACACTTTACTAAGATACTTCCTCTGAGAGATCCGGACCTGACCGTCGGACCTTGCCACATGCTTTGTTCTTGCTTACTGAACCATAACACTCTTCAATCTGACTTCCGGTATAGGTACGCCATGTCCTACGGATGTGTGGGATGAAATTTGTTGCCATCAATGACAACAATCATGAAGCTACAATGTGTCTCTTGCCAACAATCTCCCCCTTTGGCATTAATGGCAACACTTAGTGAAACATGACTAAGTGTCATACTACACTCCCCCTTAGCTACTGCTCTGTTCTAATGTGCACTTTACCGGAGCTCCCCCTTAGCTGGATTCCATATTTTTCACTATTCTTCACTCCCCCTTTGACATCAATGGCAAAGAGTAGGGTCCGCACACCAAAATTTTCCAAAAACAAATCTATACTTGGCTGCAAAAACATATATACATGATTTACTTACATATACTTAACTATATCTGCAAAAGTGGTTTCTAACTGTACTAATTCCGTTGCCCAACTCCTCTTCATCCTGTCCAAAATTGAGATGTGACCACTCAACAGGAATGCAAAAGATTCTACCCTCTTTAGATCTGTTGGATCATTGGTCTGGACTGTGCTCTTTGCATCACTTAGGGCTTCATGCATGGCTTCTAACTTAGGGATAATTATCCCTCTAAGTTCACTCAACCTATTTATTCTATTTTTCTTCTTCTTCTCAAGCTTCTTTATTTCATTTGTGACTACAATAGCCTGACACTCTTGATTTACTATGGAGGAGGAGAGAGGATCAAAACTTTGAGATAAACTTAACAGTTTATCCTCTTGCTCTTTTACTTTCTTCTCAATGTCCTTGGTCACTTTAGGCCAGGATAAACAAAATTTATAGATATCTCTGCCATCTTTGAGAGCATTT
Organism: Cunninghamia lanceolata; assembly: GCA_027924645.1. Classification (NCBI taxonomy): domain Eukaryota; kingdom Viridiplantae; phylum Streptophyta; class Pinopsida; order Cupressales; family Cupressaceae; genus Cunninghamia; species Cunninghamia lanceolata. The sequence goes on along the minus strand of BSBN01000744.1, from coordinate 450,087 downwards.
TCTAAGCTCTTTATTCCAATATCCATAACTCTCCTATCATTTTTTATTAGACCCTGCACTTCGGAGAATCTTTTTCCCCAAAACTCCTTCCAGACCTTTTCTTCAGCTGACTTCTCCAAAGAATCAAAATGTGTGCTAATTGAATTTACAAGAGATTTTAAGTTACCAAATGTGGAGGCTAAATAATCCTTTTGAAAGGATGGCATGATTTTCTCTAGTGCATTAGATGCAATCTCAATTTGCTCACAATCTTCTATGTGAGATTTCAAAAGTTTTTCTTTTGCCTTTGCTAACGTAAAGGATGCTAGCTTCATGGTTTGAACCGGGGAGAGGGAGTCAAAATTAAATGGTCCTTGAAGAAGTTCCGATTCATCAAATTCCACCATCTCTTTGGTTAAGAAATCTTTGACTGCTTCTGCTATGTCTCTTGCTGGTGACAGGGTTTTCTCCCCTTCTGCAGCCTTAGCACTGTCATTTGAGGTTTTCTCTGTTTGACCTTTTTCTTTTTCCTGTACTTCTTCTCCTTGACTAGTTTTCTCCTTTATTGTTTCTTCTCCTTTAGATCTGAAGTATGCAGGGGAAACCAAAGGAGAGATGTTTGCTTCTTTATGGACTTCCTCTTTCGGAGCAGAGGAATCCAGGTCCTTATCTTTCTCTTCACCTGTCTCCTTTACCTCTTCTGCCACTGTCTCAGTAGATTCTTCTTTGTCATCCATGCCCGAGGGATCATCACCTAAGTCCTCTATAATAGGAATATTGAATCTTTTGTATGCATTCCGGAGGATGTCTTCGATTTCTTTAGCCACCTTGGCAGTTTCTCCAAGCATAAGCTAATTCATCCTAGCTTTGCTCCAGAACCCATCCTTGCAATCTTTGAAGATCATATTCTTTTGCTTAGGAGTGATGGAAGGATAGAGCTGAATGGCTATCTGTTCCCGGATCTCCATATCCTTTGCTTTAGCATTATTCTTTCTGATTTCAAGTTCCTTCTCAAGGATTTTAGGAATTAGGGATATGATTTCGATGAAACCTTTGTTGTAGATATTTAGATACTTGACTTTGGCATCTTGTAGGATCTTTTGGTCAGCTTCACTACATTCATCATAGAATTCTGTTAATGTTTTTAGGTTTCCATCCACAGTAATTGCCTTGATGATATCGTCAAGAGTAGGCTTCTCAATGCTTTAATCTGTCTTTTCTTCTTCCTTGTCTAGACTGGTAGAGGATTCTCTGGATACTTTCTTCTTCTTCTTCATCTTCTTGATCTCTTCATTAGATTCTGCCTCTTCATCATCTTTGAGACTTGTATATGATCTTGTAGCCTTTGTCTTAGTTCTCTTTTCTCCTTTACTGGATGATTTTGCTTCCGGTTTTGATGCTTTTGAGCTCTTAGCAGTGGCATATGTAGAGCTTTTAGAGGATCTAGTCTGGGAGGGGACTTCCACTGGAGCACCTTCTTTCTTTGCTTTTTCTTTTTCTTACTTTGCCCTTTCTATCTTCTCTCTATTTGCATCAAGTGCCTCTTTTGAGATGCCATACCTTTTGGCAACATTCTCTACTTCTTTTCTTACTTTTCTCTTCATCTCCAGTTGTCTGAGCTCCACATGAATCTTTACACTCAGTTCTTCAAAGGTTCCAAACCTTTCTGCCTTGGGATCCTTGGGCTGACTTAGCATGTGCTAAACATGTAGCTCTATAATTTTCTCATCCACTTCATACCCCATTGGCATGATCCACACTGTTCTTGGTTCCACTGCCTCCATTAGGCATTGATAAGTTTCTACCATAAAGCATATTGTATCCTTATACTTTTCAACTAGCGATTGAGGAATTCTTTCTCTAGCTTGCATCATGTTTTGAAAGTTCTTGAAATAGCCGTAGAGTGCAGTGTTTTGTGCCTTGGCATCACCAAGTCCATGCAAGTAATCCCTGATTTCTATGGCAACCGGTCTATCATTTTGCCATATCCAGCCACTAGATCCGGGTAGCTCATTCATATAATAGAATCTAACAAACAGAGTATCAAGCCACCGTATTTTAAGGAGTTCTTCTTGTCCTTCTTTATCTTCTACAGATTTTCCAAAAGTTGGTTCAGAAGGATCTCACAGAGATCATAGTCAACATTCTTCCTTAACATTTCATAGGCAGTATATACAGCAGTTCCGGATACTGAATTCTCCCTGCTAGAGTGATATATCTTATAGCCAATTATCATTGATGCAAACTTGATATCCAGATCTATGATATCCTCAATTGTCATAGATCTTTTATCAAATTTTGATTCGATAGCCTCACTTACAATTTGGTTTTTGACAGATTTGAGAGTAGGAATCCCACCGGTTGAGTGTAATCCGGTTACTGCCCTAATGGCATCCTTGGTTATCTTGAATGGCCTCATCAACCATATAAAGTTATCATGCATTCTACTTAGAACATACCTGACCCATTCATCTTCCAGAAAATAGGGGAAATGAATGTATTGTGCAAAATGTTTGTCTCGGATAGCCTTATACTGAGGTTTGAGATCAAAAGAGTCATCTATTAACTGATTGTGATATATATCTGACAACTTGGATTCTCCAAACTCTTCAATGTTCACATGAATGTATGCCCTAACATCTTCAACATGAAAAACCCCATGTGGAATGTTGGAAAATGCACCTAAGGGATCAACATCTAGAGATTTGTAGGCATGTTTCTTAAATTTAGGGCGCGGCCTATCAGAAATCTTCACAACATTCAGAGTAGTCATCTTTAAAGATTCAGAGAAAGAATAGAAAATACCTCTTATGCCTTTTAGGTTTCATGGAATGAGTCGAAGAGATTACCAGCTGATTTGAATTATGTGAATGATCTTGATAGAGATGAGGCAAGCTTGTTTGTAGAGCTCTTCTTGTCTATTTCACTAATACAAAAGTGCAAATGAAGAGTAAACGAACCCTTTTATCACTAAGCAAACCCTAATTTCACATTACAATAAATGTGCAACTCAAGTCATTCTGATTGCCTTGTTCTCCTTGTTCTGAGAAAGATCTTTTTCTGGATCACTGAGATATGCTTTGAATTATACTTGGTGATTATTGACAATCTATCTTTCTTTCCTCAATCATTTAATCTATCCACAGATCAAGATTCCTCAATTTTGAATCAAACTAGATCTAACTGCAAAGACCTGCTTCTTACAGGATGACTGTAAAATTAGATCTATCTTGGAAGATTAGACTCTTCAAACCTTCTTGCAGATATTTCATATCTTTACCAAACCTTCTTTATATGTATCTCTGAGAATCCTTTAATCCACAACCTTTTATGTGCCAATTTTGGGCACCTAATGACTGGTTGGGGGAAAATGTTTTTCTTTTGTTACTCCCCCTAAGCCAGAGCTCATCTATTTAGTTTCTGGAAGGAATATCAGCACCAGATTCTGGTGCGAATCCATCCTCAATATTTTCTGTACTCCTCTTTAACCAAATCTTGTTGATCTCCCTTTGAATTTCATTCGCATTCATTTTTCCTTTTCCTTTGTCTTGGTTTTGATTATGATGTACCAGACCCTTATTGTTCTGATTCTTACTTCTATAGAATTTGGCAATATGACCAGATCTATTGCAATTGTAACAGACAACATTTCTTTGAATATTTGACTGATATCCTCTTGATCTACACTGATTAGACATATGTCCCATTCTATTGCATGCGAAGCATCTTTGATGCAGAGGAAAAGAGAAAAACTCAACTTCATACTGGCATATTGCAAACAATGTGTTACAATCACTTAGATACTTCAATTTTCACAAAAAACCTTCTCAAGACAAGGATTGCCACAAAGGCACAATTTGGAGTTTCTAACTCTTATGACCCAAACAAGACCTCACAAGGCCTTCTCATCCCTTAAGGACTTTAACTCAATCAAAATAATCATTTACCAAGATGTCTCTTCATGCATGCAACCAATTCCTTCATGACTGTCCTAAAAGCTAGTAGCCCTATTTTTGGGACTGTCAGAGCATAACCTCCAGTAGAGACCTCCATTCAAGAATATAAAGGCATGTTTGAATACCCATTAGTAAGTTTTAAAACATATCTAAAACCCAACATATGTTGTTTTGAAAAGAATGCCTCAAAACAGGACTGTCACCATGTCAGATAGGCCTAATAGGCTTGCATGCACACAAGGCTTATTGGTTCTACTAGTTCCAAGCTCTAACTCTCATAACCAACACTTGGAACATTGTTAAATGGACCAAATCTTGTTTATAAAACCATCCAAAGTCCAAATTACTAAGCATTTTATCAGACGCTAAATCTTATGCCTCTTAACTTTTCTTGAAACTCTATTTTTCTAGACTGTGTTCAGAAATGCAGTCAACAAACTTGATTTTCCCTTCTTAAATCTCAACCATTTGGTTCAAAACCTCACAAACATGGAAGTAGACATTTTCAAGGTCCTTTCCACTGAGGATTAGCAACATGTAATGCATAAAAATGAGAGAAACATAGTTTTTACATGCCACTGTTTACCCTAATCAGGGTATTGACAGTTTTGACAAAATCTTCAATATCTAACTCACTACAACACCAAAGTGCATGCAACAAAATGTAAATGGAGGGTGATTGATAGAACTATCACTTAAAACCAACTTGGCACCAGTCCTTGCCCGTACAGGGCCGTATAGTATCAGAAAATAGCAAATTTCTGTAGAAATGCCTAAGAAAATAGTCTTCTTTATTGATCCAATTCTTGAATTCAATCACCCACGAATTTGTGAAGGTTACAAGGCCTTTTTAAAGGCATTACAATTTGTCTTTTCAGTTCCTAACTTCCTAGGAACGAATCAAGAGCCAAATGACTCTTCACCTTCCCTCATTTTTACATTTTTGAAAGATAACTTTTCCCATTTTGCAAATGAAGACAAAACTTGAACATTTAACCTTCCTAATGACTTCATCAAATGAAATATGACTCAAATGACCTTACTACAACATTGAATCTTCAAAATTGACTCAAATCCAAAAATTAGTTTATGAAGCATTAGTTAATGAAGGTGCTCCTGCACCATACAACCAACCAACAAAGATTTCCAAGTCCCTTGGAAATGTCTCTGCAAAACAAAACTCTCTTTTCTTGTATTTCCTCTATCTGTCTCTTCAATCTTCTCAGCTTTAGGCTTCAAATCTTCTCATCCATAAAAAGGTGACCAACCAACCAACAAATCAAACTATCAACTTTAGAGCTTCTTTAGGCTCCTTCTACTCCCATCAGTGGAGTACTCTTCAGGCTGCAACCTCAAGTGCTTCTTCAAGTATCCATCTCTCTCATTGCTTCACAACAAACCAACTCACCAAGCCATTCATCTCACCCAACAGCAGATCCTGGTGATGCACCTTACCACTATCTTCTCAGTGGCCTCTCTGCACCCTTATCCAGCCTAATCTCCATTGGAGAATGGTCATGACAGACCTCATCTTGTCTGCCCACACACACAACCTCAGAAAACATCCTTCTACAGCTAGATGGATAAGCACCTACAACCAAACAACTTAGTAACAAAATAATGGTCACCAATTCTTCATATTGTTTCAACACTTCATCTCAAAAATAACATCTCCTCCCAGAGATTTTGCTAGCTTTGATACCAATCTGATGCAGAGGAAAAGAGAAAACTCAACTTCATACTAGCATATTGCAAACAATGTGTTACAATCACTTAGATACTTCAATTTTCACAAAAAACCTTCTTAAGACAAGGATTGCCACAAAGGCACAATTTGGAGTTTCTAACTCTTCTAACCAAAACAAGAACTCACAAGGCCTTCTCATCCCTTAAGGACTTTAACTCAATCAAAATAATCATTTACCAAGCTGTCTCTTCATGCATGCAACCAATTCCTTCATGACTGTCCTAAAAGCTAGTAGCCCTGTTTTTGGGACTGTTAGAGCATAACTTCTAGTAGAGACCACCATTCAAGACTGTAAAGGCATGTTTGAATACCCATTACCAAGTTTTAAAACATATCTAAAACCCAACATATGTTGTTTTGAAAAGAATGCCTCAAAACAGGACTGTCACCGTGCCAAATAGGCCTAATAGGCTTGCATGCACACAAGGCTTATTGGTTCTACTAGTTCCAAGCTCTAACTCTCATAACCAACACTTGGAACATTGTTAAATGGACCTACTCATTCTTATAAAACCATCCAAATTCCAAATTAATAAGCATTTTATCAGACCCTAAATCTTATGCCTCTTAACTGTTCTTGAAACTCTATTTTTCTAGACTGTGTTCAGAAATGCAGTCAACAAACTTGATTTTCCCTTCTTAAATCTCAACCATTTGGTTCAAAACCTCACAAACATGGAAGTAGACATTCTCAAGTTCCTTTCCACTAGGGATTAGCAACATGCAATGCATAAAAACGAGAGAAACATAGTTTTTACATGCCACTGTTTACCCTAATCAGGGTATTGACAGTTTTGACAAAATCTTCAATATCTAACTCATTACAACACCAAAGTGCATGAAACAAAATGGAAATGGAGGGTGATTGATAGGACTATCACTTACAACCAACTTGGCACCGGTCCTTGCCTGTACAGGGCCGTACAGTATCAAAAAACAACAAATTTCTGTAGAAATGCCTAAAAAAATAGTCTTCTTTATTGATCCAATTCTTGACTTCAATCACCCACGAATTTGTGGTTACAAGGTCTTTTTAAAGGAATTACAATTTGTCTTTTTAGTTCCTAACTTCCTAGGAATGAATCAAGAGCCAAATGACTCTTCACCTTCCCTCATTTTTACATTTTTGAAAGATAACTTTTCCCATTTTGCAAATGAAGACAAAACTTGAACATTTAACCTTCCTAATGACTTCATCAAATGAAATATGACTCAAATGACCTTACTACAACATTGAATCTTCAAAATTGAATCAAATCCAAAAATTAGTTTATGAAGCATCAGTTTATGAAGGTGCTCCTGCACCAATCTTCTATTGAATGAATTGTTTATTTGCATATTTCTACACTCATGAGATTTGTGACCATACCTTTTGCAATTGAAACACTGTTTGAAAAAAGATGAATTAGTCTGGTTCATTCTTCTTCTGTACTGATTTGCTTGATGACCAAAATTATTGTAGTTGTGGCAGTATCCATTGAAGGATGGATATCTTTGAGCATTGGGTTGCCTTATTGGAGGTCTTCTAGGCCTGTTTCTTGGATTTTCTGATCTGGAGTTCTTCTAACTGGATCCAGAGCTTTCACCTCTCTCATACCCCAAGCCTTGTTTTTCATCTACCCTCTTTTGGCTTTGAAAAAGAACTTCAAGTTGAGTAGAGCTTATCTTGAATTTCTCTTTGTATTCATTTGCTATTTGAAGATCCTTTTTAAGAGTGTCAATCTGATTCTCAAGTTGTTCTTCATTATCCCTAGCTTCTTCAAGATCATATTTAAGATGCCTAATTATTCTATCCATTTTGTGGTAGTCTTCTAATTTCTCTTTGAGAGATTGTCTTAGATCATCTTTAGTTTTCCTTTTCTCTTCAATTTCTTGGGTAAATTTCATAACTCCTGATTCCATTTCATGTCTTACCATAATGACCTCTTTTGATAACTTTTCACATAACTTGGTTTTCTCCTTCAGATCTTCATTTGTATCATTGTCTTCACCTTGACTTGCTAATTTCTGAAGTAGATCCTTTCTCTTTTTCATAGAGATACTCAGTTTCCCTTTTAGTTCATTTATGAAATCATTAGCCTGTTTGAGTCTTTCCTTCAATTCATTGACTTCAGAGTTAGATTGCTCAAGATCATCTAGGGCAAACTGAAGTTGTTCCCTCATACCATACACATCCATTTGAATTCCTAGATCTTCCTCAAGCTGTTAGGCTCTATTTGGAGGAACTTAGCTCTAATACCAATTGTTGATAACTGAGAGGGGGGGTGAATCAGTTATCTTAATTACTTCAACTTTCTGATCGTCCTTAACAATTAATGCAGCATTAAATCATATAAGCAAACATAACCATAAAATGGAAATAACATCAATACACATGACACAATGATTTTGACGTGGAAAACCATGTTAAGGGAAAAAACCACAGGGTGATTAACACGAGATTGTATTCTCTATTAAAAGAATAAGATAGTACAAAATGGCACTTGCCAATTAGGGCTCATTGCCCAAGCACACTGCTCACAAGAGGCTCACTGCCTACAATAGTTTATACAAGGAAACTAGATACTTGAACTGATGATAAGCATCCACATATGCTGAGGTTCAGTTCCGGTTAGGTTCAATACATTGATTTGCTGCACTTCATTCTTCCTCTTCTTGGCGCTGTTGTCCTATCACATATTGGACCTGCCTTACTACTTCCACACTGCTCTTCTTCTTTTATTTGTACACACCAATACACACACTCCTTCATACCAAAATCAATTTGGTATATATATCCACACCAAGGATTTCATCCACTTTCTAGTTGGCATCCATAATACTTACTATTTTCCCAAACTCTTGGTCTGTCGGTTGAATCCTTGCTTATCAAGTGATGCATATCAAAAAGATGCTTTTAGAAGTCATCAATCATGTCGGCCAATCATGAATGATACCTTAAGAAACTTGATCACAATCAATAACTCATCTGGATTAAGATCTGATGCTCTGTCGGTCAGTTCTTCCTCTGTCAACTTTGCCAAACAGGAGCCCAACACTTAGGTGCTCATATCTTTTCACTCTTTCATCATCGGAGGCTCAATCTCTAGAATTTATCAGTCAAGGTACACCTCTTGACTTCCCCAATTCTGTGCTTTACTAAGATACTTCCTCTGAGAGATCCAGACCTTACTGTCGGACCTTGCCACATGCTCTGTTCTTGCTTACCAGACCATAACACTCTTCAATCTGACTTCCGGTATAGGCACGCCATGTCCTGCGGATGTGTGGGATGAACTTTGTTGCAATCAATGACAACAATCATGAAGCTACAATGTGTCTCTTGCTAACAATAACATATGCATATCCATAATTTCATAAATGACATTCAATAAAATCTATGTTTTTCCTTGATATTAATCTAAACATCAAAATAGATTTATTTATGTCCAAGTAAAAGTAAAAAGTAATAACAAGACAAAATTAGGGATGTAACATATCACTCCCCTAAAGATTCATCATCCTTGATGATATAAAGTATCAAATGTAACTAGAAGCAAGTTTATTGTTTTTTACTGGTAAAAGTATTAAATAAATGAGGAAACTTATGATAAAATTAATGGTAGTCCTCCTAAATAGCATTTTCCTTAGCATATTGGTCCCAATGGACCTTGCACTGCAAAGCTTATCTAAAACACAAGTGGAGCTTGTGAACTTTAAGCATTTTAAGAAGCTCGATGATAACCATCCTAGGTTCTGTACTTGTAAAACATTCTAAGAATATATATATATATATATATATATATATATATATATATATATATATATATATATATATATATATATATATATATATATATATATATCACAAATAGCATTATGCCTCCTGGCAATAACTGGTAATAGATTGATTCTTGTAATCAATAGAATTGATAATCTTGAAAATTTAGAAGATTCCTTTATATCTAGGAGCTGGGTTAGAATAAATTCTATACCTTATGAAACTTTTTTAGGATTTGACCCTCAAAAGAACTTTTTCTTCTCTAACCAAGAATTCTCTTAGTGTATGCTTAACATTAACATAGCTTTTGTATTTATTAATAGTTTCCACCAATGTTTTCTAATTAGCTTAATCTGTTCATCCATTTCTGACAACATTTTTGGACTAATGCTAATCCTATCTTCTAGCTTACTCAGCTTATAAAAATTTGACATCTTTTCTATCCAATGTTTCAATTCAATCCATTCTAATAGAAAAAAGTTAGGTATTGTTATAAGAAAAATGTACAAGTGGTAAGCAGTCTTCTCACTTATATTGTTGATCCATGCAATACAGTTGTAATAAATCCTCCAAAAACCTGGTTAATTCTCTCAATTTAACCATATGTTCTTAGAATGATATGTTGTACTCTTATAAAGTTTAGTCCCTAGCGTAGAGAAACCATGATAATCTTCTCAGGGAAACCATGCAATCTAAACACTTCCTGAAGAAATTTGCAGCTAACACTAGTGCTCCATCAGACAAATTCCCTGGTATGAAATGTGCTACCTTCATGAGTTTATCAACCACAACTAAAATGGCGTCATGTTTATTCTTAGACATGGAAGACCTTGAACAAAATCTATACTTATGACTTGTCATTTCCACTTTGGTACATCATGTGGGTACAACAATCCTACTGGATGTTGATGTTCTTCTTTGACCCTCTGGCATTCTAAATAACTTGCTACATATCTTGCAGCATCGTTCTTCATTCCTTTCCAAAAATAAAGAGGTTTATCATCCTCTAGAAGTTTGGTTACTCTTGGATGTCCGAAGTATGGTGCGGTATGAACTTCTTTCCATACTAGATTCCTTAGTTCAGTAGAATTAGAAACATATATTCTTCCTCTAAAACTCAATAATCCATCAGACTCAAAATGAAACCTATCATACCTTGAATCTTTAGGGTTTACCATAAGAGCTTGCTTGACTGGCTCATAATACTAATCAACTAATAAATTTTGCAACACTTAATCTTTAAAGGTTGCATGAATAATGACAATTGAAGAAATATATCCCCTCTGACTTAGAGCATCAGCTACTCTGTTCTCTTTTAATAGATCAATTGCCTCTTTGACATTTATTTGTCCACTAAAAATCGCTTCCCTTAACCATTGCAAAACCACTTGCTCATGTTGGTAATGTTCTCCATTCTTAGAATAAATAAGTATATCTTCAAGAAAGACTAGAATAAACTTTTCTAAACAATCTCTAAACACACTATTCATGAGATTCATGAATACAACAGAGGCATTTGTAAGTCCAAAAGGCAACACTGCAAAGTCATAGTGCCCATTTCTTGTCCTAAAAGTTGTTTTATGGGTATCCTCATCCTTTAATCTTAACTAATGATATATTGATCACCAATTGATCTTTGGAAATGCTATAGCTCCATGCATCTGATCGAAGAGATCATCAATACATGGTAAAGGATATTTGTTCTTTATCATTGCTTCAATGAGCATACGATACTAAATACACAATTGCATAGTTATGTCTTTTTTCTTGACAAAGATAACTAGTGTACCCCATTGTGAAATACTGGATCTAATCAAACCTTTAGCCAATAATTCTTATAATGGGGGTTTTGATTCCATTAATTCTATAGTTATCATATGGTAAGGTATTTTTCTGGGTAACTTATCCCAAAACTCTAGGAGGAATAAAATTTTTAGTTGCTCCAATCACCCATTCCATCAAACTTTGGTGGAATGACTTTCTTCATATCTAGGAAAGTTCTAAGGCAAGCCTATACTTTGCATCCTTTTAGGGTCTATGGTTTCAGGGTTTTCATTACTCACACTATATTCTTGGTGAGTTTCCTTGCTCATCCCATGAGAAATCTCATTTTCCCCCTTTAGGGTTTCCTTGATCTCTTTCTTTCTTTTCCAAAATACTAGGTCTCTCCTTGGTTTTTACAAACATGGTTAGGATTGCTCCAATTTGTCCAAGAGATTAACTAGTGGTTTATTCTCTTCTAGATTCTCACCTTGGTTTGATCTTGTATGAAACATGTCATTTTTCTTATGCCAGAAAATAAGTTATCTAATAGTTTTCTGCAACTCAAAACATCAGAACATATGTAACTCATAACAATCAATAGATTGATACAAAACATTCTCATCTTTATTATAATTTATTCAGGAGTAACTACATCCTTATTTATATAGTTGATATGACAAGACTACATGTCACTGCTGATTAAAGGATCTTCCAATTAAACAAACCTAGAGGATGGATGTACACACAAATACTCCTCCAACACCTCTTTTCCTAAAACAAAAGTATTGCAACAACCTCCAAGTGACATGTTGTGACTGACTACAGTTTACTAGGTTTAACTACACAAGTATAAATAGCAGGATTCATGGCCAATTCAAAATGTTGTTTTCTTTCTAACTGAATATGGTTAAGTGCATCAGCAAAAGTCTCTGAATCCTCCAGCAATGCATGCTCAGAGTAATTAATATGCTCTTTAAGTTTCACTTCATCGATAGGTTCATTCTTAACTACTAATTTAGGTAAATGCTAGGGAATAAACTTTCTAGTAGTTTTCTTGGTTCTTCTCCACGCCACTCTAGCAAAAGAAATTCAAACATTAGCGAACCGTGCAATGTTGACTATAGGTTAGCATAGTGGACTCATAATCCCTAGTGCCCAACCTGGTAGCTCTGATACCATATGTAACATTGAAACACTTAAACAAGACTAAACATAGATATTTACCAAGAGATAAAACATACAAGGAGAAAAGATAGTAATTTTTTTTAATATTATCAAGGAATCAAGAGACATCAAATAATCATAATTTCTTTTTTGAAATAAATAACATGATATAACATACAAAGGTGACATTATGCCTTTTCAATTACAATCATTTGCAATAGATAATGTTTTACAAAGTCTACAAGTCACAAAGCTATATTACATCCAAAAATCTAACATCTTTATCACAAGCTTGGTCATGTCTTCTGCTAGAGAGAGAGAGCATCTTCACAGTGCTTTTCCTCCATCCATAGACCAATGGTCTCCTACACATCTTCCACATAGGAAGTGGCCCTACCCTTCATGGGGAGTATAGACCAAATGTGACCAATGGCTATTTGTCATCTGAGTACATAGTGTTGTATCCTACATAACTCTATCGATTCATACAACCCTAGATACCCTCTAGCTAGTATGATCATTCTAATAGATTTATGCAATCTAGATATGGTGAACCGACAATGCATGCATAGACATATGAATTACTTTGGCCAAAGATTAAATATGAATAGACATTCACAATGAACGTAGATGTAATGTTCACCCACCCCAACTTGACATGGCTACTATCATATTCCTATAGTTTGACCTTATCAACTATATTAAACTATATAGTCCTAACAACTTCAATATTTTAGTCTTCCCGACTTAGACAAGTTTACAAACACTATCAAAGATCCATAGCTTTTATGGATTAACTTCTTTATATGAGGATACTCAATGCATCTTTGCAAACTTGAGATCCCAAAACTTATCGACACTTAAAGAACTTTAAGTAAATTTATTAACAACTAAGACGGTTACCTTACCTAGATTAAGCATCATAGTCTAGGATATTATATCCATGTTCTTACAAGTAAGAATAAATAAGCATAGTTAGGGTGCGTGTCCCTTCATTTACAATCTATATAATGATCACAAGATTTAATAAATATATTTATGCTATTTGGTCAAGTTAAGGTTCTATCCTCCCTATTCCATCATAATGGAATATCAAATATACAAAATCTTAAAGGTACATATCAAGCTGTAAAATCATAAAGGTGCATTAAATATTAATAACCCAACTAGTTCTAAACATGGGATCAATCTTCCCATTTCAAAATAATAACAAACATTCTATTGCAAGTGCAAAAGGGAGTTTTTAGTAATAGATTATCCCCTAGTCTTGTTTCAACTAACACAAAAAGTTGTTTTAGACTTTCTAAACAAGATCATTTCTCATTTACAAGAAACCCTCAGTTAAAGCCAACCAAATGTTGTAATCAAGTTATACATTGACTATAGTCATCTTGATACCACTAGATGGATAAGTTTATTCCAAGTTCTCTATTCTATAATATTCATTGTTGAAAGGTTACTCTTCCAACTATGTTCTATGTAGTTGATGAACCTTGCTATCTAATTTTTGGGCAATTCAAGGAAACTATAATATAAGTTCTTGTGCTTAGAATTTGTTTTGATAATGTCTTATGCACTAAATTCTATTGAACATAGGTTTATTTAGCCTATTCCAACTCAATGGAATAACAAACATACTAAGTCCAAAAAGTAAGAATATTGTAACAAGATTATCTATTGGTCTTCTTTTTTTTTCGACTATAAGGTCATATATGTCTTTCAATCCATGACTAGATCATTAACACAAGTATTTCCTTAGATTTATCTACCCAAGGCTCAAAACAAATCTAAACTTCACCATAGTATAGTTTGACTCCATATAATGATGGACTAATTCCATTGCTAGCCAAAGGAATATAAAATGTATGCTTCTCTCTTTTACCTCAAATGAGCTGTAACAAAGTTAAACATACAAGTGTACTAGTCTTGACTTGTTATAGAGAATTCATCTCACCTCGAAACACCATTAGAAGCAAAGTATACTTCTTAAGGTAAATCTTATTTCCTAGAACTAAAGTGTTGTTAATAGAAGGAAAACTATCACCGTAGCTATCCTAAACATGCTAAACCTACCATCGACATAAATGTTCTTAACATTATGAGGTCGTTCGATCTTTAACAACAAGGTTAATCTCCTTTACAATGAAAAACTTATTTAGAATTAGCCTTATGATTCCAAAAAGAGTAATATATCAACTAAGATTGTTTGACGTCAAAGAATGAAATTAGACTAAGATAAGAAACTATTATCTCATATCTATGACCTACGAAGTTTATCACATAAAGTAGTCACAAACATAAAATTGAAGTCAAATGCCTTTTGTACCAACCAAATCTATTATAAAACTAGAAAGTATGAAGTCATTTAAGCAATGAGCCTTTAAATCGCATAAACTTGTTTGAATTCATTATATCCATAGGTTGTCACAACAATTTATAGTGAGAGAAAAGATGTGTTCTTACCTATTATTATAGAGCCTTATATACATCAACAGAGATACTAATAGTATGAAACATACAACCATATTACTAACATTAAACTAATTCTTAAAAGTTTGATATCAAACAAGAGATGATTATGTTTAGACTCCTTCCACAGATAAGAACTTCCCTAACATCTATATATATAATCACATATACCTGCCATACTCAATGGCGTCGGCCATATTGTACACTAAAGTAACTCACAAATCGAAAGAGATCAAGGAAGTAAAGAAACAAGTATTAAAAAAAATGCAAGTTTATCAAATGAGAAAAAGAACCTTCTATGTTTCTCTCCTTGTCATAGGTAGCACACAAGTTGTAGTCTATTCCTTAGATCAGTACAATGTTGCCCTTCTTGAAAAGAATCCCAGATAGTAAAACAACCTAGCTATCTATCTTTTCTATTACCTCCTGACTCCAAGAGATAATGTCCTTCTCCCATAAACTTTCCATGACTTAGTTATGAGTCCTTATATCTTTGGCCATGACTAACTATCTTAAAGCCTCATTATAACAGATAAGTCAACTCCTGTGGCATTCCCTACATGTGCCGACTTAAGCTCCTACTTCACAGTCTTCCACAACTCTATTAATGAGTCACCTATGCATAACAAAACAAGAATAATTGCCCACCAAAAGATAGTTATAATAGATCATTAATAAGACATGGAAACTCCACTTAAATAATTTATGAAGCTCAAGCCATGCCCATCGTGGAGAAATTATGTGAGGATGTATACCATCCTCACTCCACAAATGCCCGATGCTATAACAAATTTGAGTCTTAGTTATTAAATCAGCTAAAAGTTTAAGTAACTAATTCATCTGAATTGAGAGGACTCCAATAACCTCTACCTGCAGCCACTCCTAATTATAAGCCAAAGATATCGTGGCAGAATAATTACCACTAACTCTCATCATGGTTCCTTTAGAGAATAATGACACTAAGGAAGATAATTACAAAGATGACAACAAACTTATTAGAAAACGTGGTTACCCACTTATACCTCAAATAACCCCTACTAACAAAATAATAAACATAATAATAATAATAATAATAATAATAGTCCTTGACCATATTTAAGCTTTGATCAAAATATGGTAATAATAATAAGTCAAAAGGCTTATGAAAAATGTGAAAGGGTCAAGTTTGTCTCCCCTTCACAGACTCTCATTAAATCACGTCAACTTGACTTGATAAGATCATCATATGACATTAATGTCAACAAATTTAACCTTCTAAGACCTAAGGATGCTAACTCAACAATTTTGTTACAATGTCGACGTAAGATTACATTAATTGTAAATGGACATTGTTCTACTCTGAAGATGTCAGTTTCTTTTAAGAATGACAATGTTGAGACACACGACAAGCCTAGAAAAGAATAAAAAGATATTGACTACTTGTCAAATAGATTCAAGAGTTATACTAACAAAACATGACTCACCTCTATCAATATCGATTCATAAATTGTTAAACACTTATACCTAGTTGGCAAATGAACACTCGTAACCTAAGGTCTATATTGCTCTCCTTGAAAGATACCCTCTCTATCTTTTCTCTAAGAGTCATCCGCAATCTGCAATCCTGTATAAAACTTGAAATTAATAGATTATAAACAGTGCATCATTATTCAAATGATAAACCAAATTCTCATAATGCAAATTATTAATTCGATATAACATATGCATATCCATAATTGCATAAACGACATTCAATAGAATATATGTTTTTCCTTGATATTAATCTAAACACCAAAATAGATTTACTTATGTCCAAGTAAAAGTAAAAAGTAATAACAAGACAAAATTAGGGATGTAACACTGATGATATCACGAATGTAATATACAAGGTCATAGGTTCCAAAGTTTTTAGCAGTGATCATGTGCACAACGGAGCCCTCTACAAAGAATTCCTGATGAATTAGGTCCTCATTCTAAGAAGGAAGAACAACATGAATGTTATGGCTAACAGCTACATGAAAGATCATATGTACCAAGCTGCAACCATAGTGGTTTCAAACTTCAATAAGCTCCCCAAATATGGACTTATGATTGGAGTCTTCAACACTGCTACGATCAATTGGAATAATAGTGTTATGGGATAGGCTTTGGCAATCTTTAATGAGGGTATTTGTAGCCACAATATGGATACATTCACATGTATAATTGGTTAATATGAAGACTTACTGTCTGCCTCCCAGTTAGAGCATTCTATAAAACTGTTAGAAGGGTTAATGTCCATCTAGCATAAATAACTATTTTCCTTCTATGTTACCACTATGTAGTATTATATGTACAACTTATTTTATCCATTAAATTATAATATATTAGCTATCATATGGAAAGCTACTTATCCATCAAAAAATATATAATATATTAATATTTACATCAGTATAATATTTCAATATTTAATATTATACACAAATATATATTAATGCCATTTTATTATAATATAACATAGATATAAATACTAATGGTAGAATCAAAATCTACCCATGTGCTAGTGGTTTTTTAATTGTTACATTTGACAATATTGAGAACTGAAATGATGTGTTTGAGGGTTCTATTTGGTTATGGGGCCAACATCCCCTATTGCTTCATCCTTGGTTTCCTCTTTTCAATCCATCAACTATTTCTTTGAATCTTTTCACCATCTGGGTTAGGATTCCTAACCTCCCTCATCAGTTTTGCTGTGATTCTTTCTATTCTATGATTGGGATATCTCTTGGGTGGTTTATTATGACCGATCCTGTTACCTTACAGTTTACATATACAACTTATGCTTAGTTTCTTGTTGATCTAGATTTGACTAAGGCACCTCCTACTGAGATTATCTTCAATGTTATAGATCATCAGTGGTACAAGATTTTAGACTATGGGGTATTATCTTTCATTGTTGATGTTTCTTTGGCACTGGTCATTTGGCTGAGTAGTGTGTACGCTCTAAGCCCAAATCTCATTTCACTTCATGGTGGCAAGTTATTTAGCTCAATGACTTCATTATTCCTCTAGTGGCTTCACCTCCTACTTCTCCTTCCACTATGGCTCCCCAACCTGAGGTTCAATGTGCTACTCCTCTTCATGCCCATGAGCCGATTGTTACTAGTTTGTAGGTTTAGTCTACTATTGGGATGCTGCCTATTGCTAGAAACTCCTCTTCTATTGATGTGTTGACTACAACACAGGTTTCTACTATTGGCTTTTCTACTATTGTTGGTGCACCACCCATGACAGGGGGTGTTTATGTTGCTAGGACTATGATTGGGACTTCCCCTATTGTTGTTATTGTTGGGGAGCCATCTGTGAAAGGGACTACTAATAAAGGTGCACCGTCTATTGATGGGGTTGTTTCTATTGTGATAGCTTATTCCTCTCGCTAGGCTCTACCCCTTTCTGATGATTTGGTGAGAGTCTCATCTCCCACATCTCCTATTTATGTAGATAAAGATAATGATGTTTTCAGACTGTTGTCCATAGATGGAAGAGAGGTCTTCCAAAGCATGTTTCTCACACCTGCACTCGGGCCAAGGGTGTATGACTTGCTAGGTTAGGTTTTACAATTATTTAATCTTTTTTTGTTGTTGGTGGTGTTGTCAATGTGTTGTTCATGGCCTTTGTGAGGCTTTTGTTTTTCCATTTAGGTTGTTTTGTAAAGGGATCCAGACCCTCTTTTCTAGCTGACTTTATCAAAAACATAAATATAAATAGATTTACTAATTTAATATACATTCTATTATTAATATATAATTTTTTTATCAGTAAATTGTAGTCATGGGGACTACTCCCTTTATATTAAATTTAACCAAAATTAATAGAGTTTGAATATATACAGCTTAACCTACCAGCAGGAGCTACATCAATAATAGTCAATCTTATCCCTACCACTACCAAGGTATATAATCAATAACCCTATAAATGCAAAAAAATCCTATAAAACAAAGGAGACCCAGAAACAGGGGAATCCCTCAAATTAACATAAAGAAAAATGATCCTACCCTACCATCCATTATGACAATTTTGTTTGTGAATCATGCCAATCCAGTTTCTCATGTGAACACAAAGTCATCAGAAACCCATTTACAGATTTAGCCTTCTTCCCCCACTTAACCAAGATCCAAACATTGACATTTTTCTTGTATAGATATTGAGTGTTTGGGATAGACAACACCTAGCCAAATTTAGTTTAACTCTACATGGTGCTACACTATCAAACATTGAAACTCCAACAAAATTAGCCTTCACTAAATCAGTAGGAGCATTTGTCATCTTAGCATCACTGAAAACCAAATTGGCCATAGTTGAATCAGTAGAACAATTGATCTCCTCTACTACCTTTGTAGATATTGGAGAGGACATTGCCCTTTGCGACATTGTTGAGAAAACAACTAATGGCTCCATCTTGTTGGGAAAATAAGATTTTACTAGGACATTGGCATCAACACCTACCTGTGTAAGACAAAAATATGTTGATGATTGAGATTTACCCCTCTCCACTAAGTAGCTTTCTTTCAAGAATTAGTTGTAGTAGAAGATTTTGAACACTTCTCTGCTCTGTGTCCTATCTCATAACGTTGTCTGCACCTGAAAACAATCCCTTCATAGTCTATCATTTAGCTCCACATCTTGGAGCCAACTTTCATGTTAACCTCAGTAGGAAGAGGGAGAGCCAGATCCATTTTCATGAGGAATTGATTAAAAGTGAAGGAGGTACGTAAAGTGAAAGGTGAATGATCTTTTGAAGAACTCAACCTAGAAATGTATTTTCCAATGGAATTTCTAATGACCCGTAGACACAAAGAGCCCTAGAAATGTAAACATAGATTAGAGAGTGCTACGCAAACTAGGGAGACAGAGAAGGATTCTGTAAAAAGGGTTAATATCTAGAAACCAATAGTTCATTCCCAGATAAGACTTATTCTAGAACCAAGGACCTTTTTGAAGTAGCTTTTCTCAGTCCTTAGGAAGTTCATAGGTCATGAAAAAGAAGCCCTTAGTGCAAGGGCCTATATAGAGTTCTCCCTCTAGTAAGGGTTGCCAATGCTTTATTATCCATTCATTCATTTTTTTCAGGCTTGGCCATAAGTTGTGAAAATGACACATTATAGTGTGTAACTTATGGAGTTCTTCCTCCTCTAAGGCATCCTTGCCAAGATGTAGAGTGGGAGTGTGGACTTTTTTCCCTCAACCAATCTCGAACAGGGCTCCCAACCGTATGTACCATATCGTGAGATAGTAACAACTTTGAAGGAGTTTTCTACCTTAAGGTCTCCTCTGCCTTCCCTAAAAGTGAGTGAACAACCATTGCTAGGAGCCTGTGTAATAAGAAGATAACTTAGGGTTTTGAGAGATCTGTAGATTTTTAGTAGTGACATGATTGACATAAATAAATGTTTATTATTAATATATAATTAATCATATTTTTCATTAATATTTAAAATATCAAATTTATAAATAATATATATACAATGAATCAAAATAAAACAATCATTGAATATTATTACCATAATATATATACAATGAATCAAAATAAAACAATCACTAAATATTATTACCGTAACTACAGTGGCAGGGGGTGAAATTGCATGAGAGTGTTAGGAAAAATGACTTTAAAAACATTTAAAAATATTAATAGCTAACAAATGCAACATTAATAAATAAAAAATATATAAAACATAAATATTTGAAAGTATGGAAAACAACCAAAAATAAAATCACTAACTAATTACAAAGCCAACAGAAAATAAAGCAGAAAAATTAAGAATTAATGAAAATCATAGGTATGAATTTCATGCATCCTCACTTTTAACAATATTTTTCTAGAATTAAATTTATGAAGTCATAAATTATAATAGAAAATTACAAGTAATTTTAAACCCTAAATTTTATTGGCTACATTTTATAGAGGTTATTTTATATTATTAGTGAGTGAAATGTTATTTTATATATAATTACATGAAATCCTCATAAAATATATTGTTATAAAATCCAAGTGAAAAAGAAATAAATTAAATTTTATTGTGTATAAAATTAAATTAAATTAAATTGATGTAAAATCTAAAAAATATAACTTCTTCCATTGTTGAATATAATTTTCTCCTTTTTATTTATATGATAAAACCCTAATTAAATATAGTGACACTTTATTTTTATAAATAAATTAAATTTAAATTATTTTTTTAAACTATATTTTATTAGGGTTTTATCACATGAAATAGAAAGGAGCAAAGTATATTCAACAATCTTATTCCAATGGTAAGTGCACTATATTTTATAAATTTTACTATAGAGTCATCAATTTAATTATATTTTTAGCATGATAAATTTAACATATTTATTTTTAAAAAACTAGCATATCTATATTTAAAAAATATATCTAAAATACGCCAAGAGATATCCTTTTAAGGCGCCTATTTTTTAATCAATTTAGCACACATATGTGGAATAGGTGCCTCGATAAGGATATCTCTCGACATATTTTAGATATATTTTTTAAATATAGATATGCTAATATAATATAAATACTCATTTTTTGTTATAATATTTGCATAGACTTAAAAGAAAAAATATTATTTGTTTAACATAAATAAAAATATTATTAATTTATTAGTATTACCATAACCTGGCTTCATTCCATTCCATACTTCCCTTTAGACTGTATTTTTTTTTGCTGATTTTAGTGTGTTTGTTTTACTCAAAATAGTATTTCCACAAAATTTGTCGAGCTCAAATTTTGAGCCAATCACAACACAAATAAATGATTTTCACAATAATGTTTTTTAAAATTTTCTCATCTAGACTTTGAAAAAATTTAAAACTCATATTAGGGTTTAATATAGAGCTATAAAATACTATTTTATAACTATATATTATTATGGTTCTATCTTTTAAGATTTCTAGCACTATATGTTTTTTTAGTAAACCACAAAATTAGATTAATGAAAATACTTTATTTTTTATTTTAGTTGTTTATATATTTTGAAAATAGAGGAAATTAATATCTTGTTTTATATAGTATAGAGTTATTTTAATGAAAATACTTTGTGTTAGTTGTTTAGATATATGTTGTAAACAGTAAACTCTTAATCTATATTAAGAATGAAAAGATTACTCAAATAAAACTTAAATATGAAATATAAAAATGAAACCCCAGAGATCAATATGAAATAAAACGATAAAAACATATTAAAGGAAATTAATATGTTTTTAATTTACTGTATAGCTATTTTATTTTATTTATTTAATGAAAGGTTACTCAATAAAACTTTAATATTCTTTTGTCTTTTACAAAATTAAATTAATTTTATTAGTTTTATATTTTAATAAACAATTATCTAAAATTTAATTTATTGGTTTATGCCGTAAGAAGAATATCTCAACTATTTTAAATAAATTTTTTCAAAGATAAGTATACTAATTATTAATTTATATATAGTATGTAAATATATAGTAAATATTTTTCATATTTTTAAATAATGTGAACTAGAATATAATATAAAAATATAATTTAAATATATTAAATATATTTAATTAATCTACCATAATGCTATTTTATTTCTGGTGGAGCCTGTACCCATAATTATGGCATGAAAATAGGCATGGATGAGCGCACATTTTATTTAGATTGATGCGTTTTAACAAATCATGTCGAGTGGATGCGTCCTTGCCACAAACACAACCACAAACACGACCACTGCCACGAACACGGCCACAACAACATACACATTTTGTTAACTATGGTTCACCGCGACCGCTATGACCACATTGTCTTAACTATGGTCCACTACCACGACCACATTTTGTTAATTACGGTCCACCGCAGAACCACATTTTCAACAACCAATAAATTTTCAACTATCATTAAATTTTCTACAATTCGCCCGACCACAATTCCTTTAGTTGCTTAAGCAAGGGCCTTCCAAGTGACAAAAATTGTAGGAAGGTGGAATAACTTATAGTAATTTAAATTAACTTCTCTAAGTTTTATTTAGAGAGGCAAAATAATAGATACTAATGTGGAGTTCATTAGTTTTCCACAGTCCATGAAGTTGTAATGAATGCTTCTGGATTTAACTGTGTAAATTGTTTTTCCTCTCAATGTTTCAGATCACACACAGTGATCCATCATCAGGGGAATGTGAGCAAGAGAGTATAATTGATGATGGATCACTGTGTGTGATCCGAAACGTTGAGAGGAAAAACCAGAAGCATTTATTACAGATACTAATGTATCAATAAGTATGCTATTAATTATGCTATTAATCATTTCCAAAGAAATATTAAAAAAAAAATAATTTTATTATTGCAAATGATTATTATATATTATTATATAAAATTTTTGTATGTAAATATTAAATTGAATGCACATTAAAATTATAACCCCAACCCTAATTCTAACCTCAATCCTAATTCTAACTTCAACCCTAATTCTAAGCTTAACCCTATATAATTCTAATCATAATTTTAACCCTAATTCTTCCCCTAACTATAATACTAAGCCTAGCCCTAATTCCAACCCTAATCCAAACACTAATTCAAGTGGTAATTTTGGTTTAAAATAATTATAGTTTTAATAATTCTATAAATATAAATATAATATCATTATATTTAATAATGTAATACGAAATTAATTATACATTAATTATATTAATGTCTTCTTATACCATATAATTATATATTAATTTAATTAACATTTGTTTATAATAATGTAATTTAATAATAATTTAATTAGGGTCAAGATTACAATGAGGGTCAAATTTAGAATTAGGGTTAGTGTTATGGTTATGATTATGCTTGCGCTCTGAATGCCACTAGCATATTTATATTAAATATAATATATCTAAAGTACACCGAGAGATATCCTTCTTGAGGTGCCTAATATTAGGCTTAGTGATTAAAAAAATAGGTGCTTCTAGAAGGATATCTCTCAGCCTACTTTAGATATATTATATTTAATATAAATATGCTAGCAATACTAATACTTTTATAATTAAAAATGCATTAAATATTGTAAGTTTGAAGAATAAAAAAAATGTAATAACATCTCAAAATATGTTTTGTGATACTGTAGATTTTAAACTTTTGACTAAATAAAATTGAAATCCTAAATTTTTAACTCTAAATTGAAATCCCAAAAAAATGTAATTTCATAAAATAAAATGTGTAGAACCCTAACCCTAGTTGGGTGTGGAGACATTTGAAATCTCTGCCTAAGATATTAAAATGTAATAATATTGAATACTATTACAATTTAAAATATATTAAAATATTGTAAGTTTGAATAATTGTTATAAATATAATAAAATAACATATTCATATTTAGATCACTACTGTTAGTCACTTAATTTTTTTGTTTAAATAATAATAGTAAGTACTTTTAAGAACATGATTTCAATTATTTTAATTAATCTAATATTGTGGTTTAGTAATAATTTTTTCTAAAATAAAGAATTGTTTATCATTTCAAATTTGTAACTATTATATTTCCTGAAAAAATTATGTGAATTGGTAAATAAAATTGAAATCACAAAAATAATTTAATTTGGTAAAAATAAAATAGCACTAAAATATTTATTTAACTATAAAACTAAACTTTACAAAGCCTATTAAATAACACAAATATTTTCTTAACTATAAAACAAAACTTTACAAAGCCTACATATTTGTATTATGTGGAGATTAGTAAATAAAATTGAAATACTAGATTTTTAACTCTTGAGTAAAAAAAATTGAAATCCCAAAAATAATCTAATTTCATAAAATAAAATGTGTAGAACCCTATATTTATAATAGTATTATTAATATTATAACTTTGTCCCTTTGACAAAAGTAATTTTTAAGTTTAGCTAATGAAACAAAAAATTAAATTCATAAAAACTGATCATTCTTCCCTCTCATAATTATCACCATCCTTTACTAGTGGGAGACAAAATTTGTGTTCATAATTTGTTTACTTGCCACATCCTCCCCTCAAACCAAAATTCTCTCCGCATTTATAGATTTTTGTTGCACTCTCCAATCCGCATAGAAGAGGTCATTTTTTTTAGCCAATGACAATAGAGATAAATCATTTTTCAATATTTTTTGTTAAAAAACTATTATGTTGACATAGGAAAAGTCAAATTTAAATCAAATTTTCCCGACAAGAAAAATAATCATGTCTTTTGATTGGTTTACAGTCAATAGATTAATAACTAGATAAGCGTGAACTCATTGCAATAGTACTAGCCAAAGGCAGGTACTAATAAAAGGATAAAAACATATTAGAGGAAAATTAATATGTTTTTGTATTTACTGTATAGTTATTATATTTTATTAGTATAGGCAATACTATTGTAGTGAGATTTTTAATCTAATGATTAATCTATCTAGAGTAAACCAATCAAAATAGAGTAAAATTATTTATTTGTGCTCTGATTGGCTCAAAATTTGAGGTCTTAAGGACTTATTTTCCAGAGAAGTATGGAATGGAATGAAAGGAGGAGATGACAATATTAACAAATTTACTTGTTTAATTAAATTCTAAGTGATTAAAATATTGAAAAGAATTTGGTTATTAAACAAATCATATTTTTCTTTTAGTCTATGCAAATATTATAACAAAAATTGTAATATTTGTATTAATACAATATTCATATTAATATAATATTCATATTAACATGATTATTTAATTTTGATTCATTTTTTTTATATTAAAAATTTAGAGAATCCATTACAAGGAGGCCAGGCCTCAGCAAAACATAGATGTCACTGCCACAGGACAACAAAAACCAAAGTTACAACTGGGTGCGTAATCCACACAAAAGAGTACTAACAAACTAACTACATCATGAGAAGAAAGTATATACAAAACATCAACAAAAGCATCAAGAGAGGATGTCGTCATGGGCTTCAACCCATGCCACCCATGCCTAAGGTCCTTCCATCCAAACAATGGTCTTCTGGCTCTGAATCTAAGTCAGCATCTCAACTTGGGCATAGGAGGGCTCCTTGTTGTCTTTAATTTCATTGTTCAGCTTGTTGAGAGCCTCCTCAAAGGAGGATAGGTTGTCCACGTTGCGCCTCCACTCATAACCATCCTTCATCTCATAGATGAACATGGTGGTGTGTCCATCCTTGAGGAACCTCAGGAGCTTGTTCCTCTCAATGTTCATAGTAGAGGCAACCTACACAACAATTTTGAAGAATGTGAGTCTTCGAAAAGACTCAATAAGGGCCCTGGCTTGGTCTTCAAACCTATCAGCGTTCCTAATTTTCCATATATACCAAAGAATATTAGTAGATAAAGTAAACCAAAAGATATTAGCATCCTTTTTCAATCCTTGAATGTGCCCAAAAATAATTTCCATAATATTCACAAGATCAGGGATAGAAAAGCCAAACATTAACCAGATCTCCTTAGCAATGGAGCAATCAAAGAAAATATGTCTTCCAGTCTCGGGAAGTTTACAAATAGAGCACAAATCATTATTATCATAATTCCTCCTGAGAGGAAGTCTATTAAGTATCATAAGCCATTTAAAGCACTTGATTTTTGGCTTGATCAGACTTTTCCAGAGCCTGCTGAGATCTTCTGCCACTGCATAATAGACAGATCAGAATACCATAATATGTTAAGATGATTAATAATGGAAGCCTCATAAGTCAAGACAGAGTAAATAACTACGAGCCTGAATTTTAGCCAAAAGAGTACCATCAGCCCATTTAAAAGATAGAAATCTATGAGAATCAACATCATAGTCTTTAGGAAGACCGAAATCAATACAAGCCTGCTTAATCATGTTGTAGGTTCTTTTTTGAGCAGGGGGAGGTTAAATTTTGAGTTGAGATCTTCTCACGTGATAAGAGTATCATGTTTGAAAACGTTAATAAGATATTTGATCCCTTTGCTGGCCTAGGCTCTATCCAAGCATCCTTGAGTAAGGGCCAGGGGTTTTCCAGTGTGGAAGAGGTTCCACCATAAGGATCTCTCGCCATGAATCAGGTCACCATTGTTGACACTAGTGTTGACCAAAAACCCCCTAACATGTTCCCAGGATTTCCAAATAGACTTGAACACACAAGTGCCCTGGACAGAAATAGGAAAACCACTAGCCACAAGGTCAGTGAGTGGTAAACCCTTCCAAGACTTAGCATTCTTAGGGATAGCCCTCTCAAAATTGTGTCTAATTAAAACCTTCCAAGGTTCCTGACCTTCGAGAGAATGGAAGATCCATTTAGCCACAAGGGCAATACCTTGGATCCTATGATCTTTTAATCTAAGGCCACCAAGAGATTTCTCAATATGGCACCACTTCCAGTTAACAACGTGTAATTTATTATTACCTTTGCCATTAGACCAAAGGAACAGTCTAATAGCCTTTTGAATTTCAAAGATCTGATAGTTGCTAAACATCCAAGCAAAGGAGTAGTAGATTTTTTGGCACACTTGAACCCTGCCAGCCAGGGAGAGGAATCTATTGTTCCATTTACTAAGTTTCTTATCAATTTTCTCCTTAACCCAGAGCCACATATCTTTGAGGGAAGGGGACATCGAGAAGGGAACTCCAAGGTATCTAACGATTTTGTTAGGACCACCCCATTGGTAGCCAAGGTGTCCAAACTAGTTAGGGGGGTGATCCTTCTAGCTAAGGAAGGTAGACTTGGTCTGGGAAATCTGAGCTCCAGAAATTGACCCAAAGCATTGGATTTTAAGGCTAAGGTTATCCATGTTTTACTTGGTGAGCTCAAGAAAAAGAGCCGTGTCATCAGAAAATTGAATATTCATCAATTCATTATCATTAGGAAGCCTAATCCCATTAACCTTTGGGGAGAGCCAGTTATCCCTAAGGAGGTAGAATAAAGCATCAGAGGCAATAACAAAGAGAGCAGGGGCCAAGGGGTAGCCCTGCCTAATGGACCGAGAGAGCATAATGGAAAAGGAGAGGGAGCCATTAACATCAATCTGAGTAGAGGCATCTTGAAGGAGGACCTTGACATAAATACAAAATTCACTAGGAAAGCCAAAGGCTTCAAGTATCGTAATAATAAAGTTCCATTCCACCCTATCATAGGCTTTCTCAAAGTCAAGGATAAACATAGCAGTGTCTTGACCAAAAACTTTAGACCATTCCATGGCTTCCCAACTTGTGATGAGATTTTCCAGAATATACCTACCTTTAATGAAGCCGGCTTGGGTGGGGCAGATGAATTTGGGCAGGATCTTTTCTAGTCGAATAGCAAACATTTTAGCCAAGATCTTATAGGACACATTAAGAAGGGTAATGGGTCTCCAGTTCTTAACAAGCGCCTTGTCACCATCCTTGGGTATGAGTTTAATAATGCCCTTATTGATAACATCGCCAAGGGAACCCTTACCCAAAGCCTCATTGTAGATATCAAGAAGATTAGAGCAAATCCAATTAAGGTTGGCTTTGTAGAACTCAACTGGGAGCCCATCAGGCCTCGGAGCTTTGTCATTGTGGAGGGAGTTGATGGCTTTTTGAATTTCATCAATTGTGAAATTCTGCTTATGGAGGCAAGATTCCCCCTCAGAGATCCTACAGGAAATGATGGATTTGCATTTAAGTCTAAGGGCCTTGGCAGACTCAGAGTCTTCAGAGGTGAAAAGTTTTTGGTAGAAGAGGGCAAAGGCCTCTTTAATGTTGTCCAAATCAACAATTTCTTGATTATCAACAATTAGTCTATCAATCTTTTCCCAGTTCTATTTATGTTTGAGCAAATTAAAGAAAAACTTGGAGCCTTTATTGCCAAATTGGAGCCAATGGCTACGGGATCTAATCATGGCCCCCTTGATCTTAACTTGCTGATGCAATCTAAGGGCATCCCTAGCTTTCGCCACCTGGTTGGCAAGGTCAGGGCAGGAAGGAGTCAAATGAATTTCATTTTCAAGGTGAAGCAGATTAAGATTAAGAGTCTTTTCCACAAATCTAAAGTTTTTGGCCCTTTTTTGACCAATAGTTTGCAAGAGTTTTTGCCAGGAAACAACATTATAATTCCACCTATCAATATGAAAAGCTAAGTTCTTATTATCCTTATTTAGGAGTCTGATGAGGTTAATGGCAGCAAGAACATCAAGATCTTTCAGTAAATTAGTGTTAAGAATGAACTTCTTAGGCCTCACCACATTAGCAGGTAAGGAGTTAGCAAGTTTGATGTGAGTAGTAATAGGGTGGTGATTCGAGAGAGTAAAAGGCCAAACAACAACATAATTGCCATGGTTACTAGGGATAAATGAAGAAACATCTTTATTGGCATAAAAATAGCCAAGTTTGCAATAAATTCTATTACAACCTTTTTGAAAATTGCACCAAGTGTTCCAGAGACCCCTGGTATCGGCCTTATTACCGAGAAGAGGATCAAACAGGTTTTTCATAAATTTCATTCTATCCCAATGGGATTTTTCAGAACCTTTCCAATTAAAAGCATTTCCCCCCATTTTATCATCACAATTCTTAATCATATTAAAGTCTCCTCCAAGGATCTAGGGAATATCATGTAAGGATGCAATCCAATCCCAAAGGGCAATTCTTTCCTTATAGTCATTGGACACATAGATAGAGCACACCCCAATGAGGGTGTTGTCAGCATTAATATAGGCCCATACAACCTTGTTACAGGGGGAGCAACCCTTGTCAGTAATATAGTTTGACCATCTGGGATTAATGAGCAGTCCAACACCACCTTTACCCCTGAGGTGATTGGAGCAAATTTTAATGGAGTCTTTCCAAATGAAATTAAGGTTAATATCTAAGGTAAAATTAATAGTTTTAAGCTCTTGAAGCATCAGAAAATCCAAGTCTTTATGAGAGTCCAAGAAACATTTAACAATCTACTTCCTGTCTGGAGCTTCTAGACCTCTCACATTCCATGAGATGTACTTCATGGTAAACAAGGGGGAAATTACGAGCTCTTAGTAGCATGAAGGCTACTATCACAGGTAGGGAGACCCTTGCCATTCTTTTTCTTGCCAGAGGGGGCCTTGTTCTTTGAGCCCAAGGGGCATCCTCTTCTATTGGGTTTGGAACAGCCCTCAATTTGATCATCATGGTCTTCACCAGAATCATCATCTCCTTGAGAGACATTTCCGGAAGGAGGTTCCGCGTAGGTAGTAGCCTGGACAGGGTATCATTCATTGCCATCCAAGGCATTTGTGTGGAGGACATGTTAGAGGGAAAAAAAGTAGAATTTCTATGAACACTAGTATCAGCAATGATGATCTGAATCACATCATCAAGTTCTTTGAAGACTTTCAGAGGCAAACTCCGACTAGATTCACTAATGATACCAATGTAGGGGTGAGATCAATGAAGCAGAGGTTATCAGAGATACGATTAGCCCTTGGGGAAGTCACAAAGCCATAACCCATATTGAAATAACTAGTGCATCTACTGGGGATTTCAAAATTATTAATAATACTCTTAGCTTTTGAGAAATTAGCATCAACTGCGGGTGGGGTGAGATTGACATTATTCTGAGCAGGGTTAATACCAAAATTATTAGACCTAATCTTATCAATGGCTAATTGTTGCTCATTATTCCTTCTGCACTTCTTAGACTTGTTTGTAACCATTTGAAAACTATCTTGTTGTTCCCCACCTGGATGTTCTATGTTATCTGCAATAGGGGAGCGAGGGGACCCATATTGGTTTGAGAGTTTTTAGGGCACGTATCTGATATGGGTAAGTCAAGAATAATAGCAGGGGTGCTACCCATGACAAGCTAGACCACAGGGGAGGATGGAGCCATAGGGTTAGGGGGGATCCATATTATCCGTATGGGTTCTCTATGAGTTCAAACTTGAGGATTTCTTATTAAGAATAGGGTAGTTTTTATGAACATGGCCATCTTTTTTACAGAGGAAACATGCGTTTAAACCCCCTAAAATTTCCAGAGGGCAGGAGAAAATAACTCCCTCAATATTGAGATTGAGAGTATTAGGAAGATTAATCCTAGGTTTAATGGAAATGAGCACTCTGGCATTGAGATGGGGCACGAGCTGAGGAGAGTCATCCATATGGATGAATTTACCAATGGGTTCCACAATTTGAGGGATAAATTTCCACAAAAATGGAGGAATGTTCTTGATAATTACCCACCTAGGGCACGATAGAGCCAATATTTCTTCATAAATCACCTCAGGAGACCAACCTAGGGCACAAAACGAAGTTTTACCAACATTCCAATACAATTTTTTAAGAACCTCTAACTGCATTTCATGAGTATTAAAAAAAATAATGAACAATCCTTTCTAAATTTGCCTATAGAAGGAGATTCGAAACCATAATTTTAAATTCCAGTAGTTATGAAACCAATCATCCATAAATTTTTGAGGAGGGCATTTATCAACATCCACACAAGAAAAAAAAATTGCAGTCTTTCAACCTATTTTTTTCAATCGCAATTTCATTGGCCATAGAATCATTAGGTGAAATGGAGATAGAGTTGGAGTCGAGGCCAAGGTCCATACCATTTGGACTCGCTCCACCATCTCCACCGATGGCAACAAATCTGGCATCCTGGGCAATTGACAACGAAACCCTACCCACGGCTTCATTGAAGGTTTTTTTGGTTGTAGAAGGGGTTGGGAAGAGGTAGGTGAAGGATGAGACTAAGGGTCTCCATCCATTTCCACCTCCATTAAGGTAGACAAAAATTCGCACGCTCGGCCAGAGGAAACAATTAAAATGGAGGACGTAGAGTAAAGAAGAAAATTAAATGAAAAGCATAAGGAAGAATTGTATGCAAACCACATGGAGGAGGGATTCCTCCTCCAAAACCACTGTGTCTTCATGCGCATGAGTCAGTGCTAGATCATCGATCAAGGAGCAGTATCCTCGCTTCCCGAATTTTGATTCATTATATATATTATTTATAAATTTTATATTTTAAATATTAATGAAATAATATAATTAATTATATATTATTAATGGAATGTATATTAAATTACTGATTATATAAATTAGTAGATTTTTTTTGGTAAATAGCTGCTAGGGGGTAGTACCCTTTATATTGATAGCAAAAAATTAAGAAGATTTTACATTGAAAGCTTCCTTTAGTCATCCCTTATGAGGATTCCTTCCAGCCATG
This sequence comes from Cunninghamia lanceolata, assembly GCA_027924645.1. Classification (NCBI taxonomy): domain Eukaryota; kingdom Viridiplantae; phylum Streptophyta; class Pinopsida; order Cupressales; family Cupressaceae; genus Cunninghamia; species Cunninghamia lanceolata. The sequence goes on along the minus strand of BSBN01000744.1, from coordinate 418,145 downwards.
ATTACCCTACCTAATAATATCCTTCTTAACATTCTACCCATACTAGTTACATTAGGGCCTATGTATACAAAATGGCCTAGAACATAACTAAGACAAAACATATGATTTGAAATACCAGCACCAAAAAAAATCCTGCTAGACACAACTTCCTCAATAAATCTTCTTCTTCCTCCTAAGTACACCTTGCCACCAATGCATGGGCAATCATTGGGCATTCAGAACTGCAAGCATGATGAGCTAGACTTTCTACCATTTCTTCAGGGGTACAACCATCATTCTCCATCTAGTCTTCTCCTATGCCCAGGCCCCAGGACTGGTTATCCCTAGTGTCACCGACTGTTGCTAATCCTTCTGCATCCATATACCACTTGACCAAGCCACCCTTAGCCACATGCACAACCCCAACCATCTTGCCTAAGAAGTTGACGCTTCTCTCAATTTCAACCCATCTCTTCTACAATTCTCTTAGCTTTAGAGTTTACACAACTGGGTATTTTCTCACCTCTGTGCCTTGTGCCATGGACATGTAATAGTTTTGATCCAAGGGAGAGAGGAGATTGGCATCTACATTGTCAATTGCTGCATCAATCTCTCCCAAATGAGAGTGCAGAAAAAAGAAACATCACTCTCATATAAAGAAACATCACCAGGAACATTGCAGTGATATTCATGTTTGCTCAGTAGCAGTGTGTAGCCTTCAGAAATTCACTCCCCAACATTCTCTTCATAGTACACAAAACTAGAGGATGTTCATACACCAAAATAGCTCAGATCCTTTTATCTATCACCTCTTCACAAAATGCCATCTGCTGCTTTGTGGACTCCAAGAAAATCAGGGTGTCCATCACTCTGCTCTCCACCTGTTTGTTGTTCCAAGGAAGATTGATACACAATTTTTGTCACAATTCCCAATTTGTAGGCTTTCATTGAAAAACAATGGTGAGCGACCTGACATAGAGGTACCTTTTGCATAAGTCCTAGTTATACCAATCTTTACACAATCACCATACGAGATTGACAACCCAACATCATACCTTGCAGCCTATCAAGTCGTGTCTTGCATACTCTTTGATGATTCTTCCAATTGTAATCTCTCACAATTGGCATAATTAGATTCCTCACCTTGAAAATTGACTATCTTGTGTTATCTCTATTTATTTAGTTATGAGTTTCCTCTACCACCATCTTTGTCAACTCATCTGTAATTGAATTGCCTTCTCTGAGCACATGGCTCAATTTGTAATCTTCAAACCCATCTAGAAACTCTCTGATAGGGCGCAACCATTGGCCAATGTTCTAGTTTGGGGTGGAATTGAGCCTGATTGCATTGATAGTGAGGAGTGAGTCACATTCCAGATGGATGAGCTTGACTCCATGTTCTTTCCATAGATGGAGACCCATTACAATTGCTCTAAATTTTTCTTGATTGTTTGTTGCTTCTCCTAGATCAGTGGACTTTTTTGCCAAAATGTTGCCATGCTCATCACGAGCCACACATCATGCACCACTTAGCCCCAGATTGCCTTTCGAGGCTCCATCAAAGTTCACCTTTATCCATCCTGGCTTTGGAGGCTCCCATTTCACCTCCAATTTCTTCCTTTTTCCTTCTTCCCCTTCCCCACTCAAAGTGGGCATCTTTAGGCTAGGAAATGGTCTGGTGATTTCATTATCCCAGCTAGAGAAATTTTTCTTTTTGTTTGATTTCCTATAGGAGGCTTCATTGACTAGCTCAATGATAAAGTCTTTAGTTTTCTTACATAGATTCGTAGGGTTCAATTCTTTGTCCTAGAAGAGATGTCTATTTCATTCCTTCTAGATTTCCCAGATGCTCTGAAAGACTACCTTCTGATGAATATCTAGCCACATGTTGAACCATTGATCAATATCCTGGGGAAAATGGTTTTGAAGGTTGAGCTTTTTCATGAGGAAATGCCAACATTCTGCTGCAAAAGGGCAGGTCAGGAGGATATGGTTGGCACTTTCATTATCACATTTGTAGAGAACACATCTCCTTGGCCCTGCTATGCCAAATCTTGCCAATCTATCTTCAATGAGGATTCTCTTTTTTAATGCCAACCAAGAAAAAACCCCTGCTTTAGGGAGATTGTTTTGTTCCAAATCAATTTTGTTGGCCAATTTTGCTTTGCAATTACAACTTCCTTTACTTTGTGTCTGCAATTAACTCTATAGGATCCTGTAATCAATCTACACCATTTAATTGTATCGATTTGGTCTCAAGGTGCAAGGGATCTATTGTTCAGAATCATGGATAATTCTCTTTTTTAATCTTGAGAAGCCTCAATATCATCCAAGGATTTCCATTCCCACACTTGAATCCCATCTTGCATCTTTATTCTTCCATAGTTGTATATTTTACTTCCCTAGACTCTCAAGGTTTGAATTCTGATTTCCTCTAGGTTGGGGTGATTGGCCAAAGTTTCATCACCACCCTAGGAATCACTCCAAAAGGCTGCTCTTTGGCCATTCCTAATTTCCCAAGTGACATGCTTTGAAATTATGTCCCTGCATTCCAGAATGTAATTCCATATTTCTGATCCTCTTGGTGGGTCCACCTCAGTTACGATTCTTGTGCCCTCATTTGAGTCTAGATGCTTCCTCCTGAGTATCCTTACCCACTTCTATTCTCCCTTGTCATAAAGATTCCATACCAGCTTAGCTCCCATAGCTAGGTTCATTATTTCAAGTTGTCTTATGCCTATTCCCCTTACCTCCTTTGGGGTACAAACTTTATTCCAGGCTACCAGTGGGAGTTTCTGTGAATCCCATGTTCCACTGCAGAAAAATTTACTGAGAATCTTGGATATTGCTTCTTTCACTGATTTTAGAATTTTCAAGCAAACCATTGAGTAAACTGGGATGGTAGACAAAACCAACTTCACCATTAGGAGTGTTCCCATAGAGGATAGCCATTTTCCAATCTATGTTCCCATTTTATTTTTACAGCTATTCATCAGGTTCTCCTAGTAGCTTTTTTTGTTGACTCCTATAAAGAGGGGGGTTCTCGAGTGATCCTTAGGGATGTTGGCTACTTGAACGATGACAATTCTTAGTAGGTCTCTTTGAAGGCTGGGTTGAGTGTTCAGGAAGATGACCTCTGATTTTGGCCAATTGACACTTTGTCTAGTGGCTAGGCAATACTCATCGAAGAAGGTTTTGATAGTTCTTGCTTCTCTTCTACAAGTGTCTTCGAAAAGAATGGTATCATCTGCAAATTGTTGGTGGGTCACATTCTCCACTCCATTTTCTACTAAGACTACTTTCCATTTCCCTTCTCTTCTTAGAGCATTAATTCCTCTTCCTAGAGCCTCTACCATGATAATGAAAGGGAAGGGTGAGAGAGGAGCTCTCTTCTTGAGGCCTCTAGTGGAGGCAAAGAAACCATATGCAGTGCCATTCACTAAGATTGAGAATTTGGGTGTTGAGATGCAACTACCAACCCAATCCCTCCAATTTCTATTGAAGCCAAATTTCTCTAGAACTTCCATTAGAAATTGTCTATCCACTAGATCATAAGCTTTCGGGATGTCTAATTTGAGAATTGTACAAGCCTCTGGGGTTTTTCTAGCCGGGTGGATTGCTTCATGGGCAATTATAATCCCTTCCACAATAGATTTCCCTGGGGTGAAACTAGTTTGTTATTCCAAAATGACCAAGTCCAAAACTTCTTGAAATCTATTGGTTGTTATCCTGGTTACTATCTTGTACACTTTGTTATAGAGTGCAATTGGTCTAAAGTCTCCCATTTCTTGGAGATTCTTTTTCTTTGGTATCAGAGCTAGGAATATATGGTTGAAGGAATTCAGCATGGTCATATTCTTCCTAGACTTCTCAACTGCTCTATCTAGATCATCACCAACTATCTCCCAAATTTTTTGAAAGAAATAGGCCGTGAAGCCATCTAGGCCCCGGGCCTTTTCCTAGTAAAGGAGAAATGTGGTTATTCTCACTTCCACTTTCTCTATTTTCTTTAAAAGGGCCTGATTCTATTCTTTAGAGATTAGTGAAGGTATCGTGGCTAGAATTTTATCCCTTACTGCTTTATGTGTTGGGGCATCCCTATTCAATATTGACTCAAAATAAGCCATTGCCTCCCAGTTTACCTCTTCTATGTTTTGGGTTAAGCTTCCATCCATTCTTTTGATCTCTATTATTCTATTTCTACTCTTGTTGGCTACTGCTATTCTATGGAAGAACTTAGTATTCCTATCTCCTTCTTTTAACCAAGTCTCCCTAGAATTTTGTTGCCAATAGCTTTCGTCTCTCTTAAGGAGTTATGTCCATTCATCCTTTAATGATTTTTTCTGACTCAAACTCCTCCTCCCTCATACCATTTCTGATTATGTGTTCATTTAGGTTGGCCAGTTCCTTCTCCACTCTATCTTTTTCCTGAAAAATGTTCTTGAAATGTGTTCTATTCCAATCCTTTAGTTTGGCCTTGACAAAGCCCAAATTTTTTCTTAGTTTGTAGAGGTTACACTGGTTTACTATTTTGATTTCCTCCCACCAACCTGCCATCAGCTCCAGCAAATACTCATCCCTCAACCACATGCTTTTGAATATGAATGGAATCCCCTTGGGAGAGTCCCTCAGAAGAATTGTTAGTTGGACTGGATAGTGGTCCAATCTTAAGAAAGGTAGTATGGCTACTTCTATTATGTTTTCCAGGCCCTATCAGTCCCTGGCCAATAGGAATTTGTCTAATCTCTCCACTATGTTTGTGAACCCTTTTCGCCTATTTGTCCAGGTGAAGATCCCATTCCTTGTTTGCACATCTTTGCATTGATTATTGTCTATGAAATTATAAAAATCTTGCTACCCATTCATTAGTCTGAGAAGACCACCCCTCTTTTTGTCATTATTTGTTGGGGCATTAAAGTCCCCTGCTATAATGCTTTTCTCTCCATTTAGTCTGGCTAGTTTATCAAAGATTTAGTGCCATACTAGTCTCTTGTCTGTCGTGGCTATTGGTCTATATACATTTATTATGATGAATTTCTCATTCTTTGCAACAACTTGCATCTCAGAATCATCCATCTCCTGCTCACTTCCACAATTTCCCCTTCTATTGCGAGTGGGTTCCACAATACTCCCAAACCTCCTGAGGCTCCTTCTACTTCACAAAAATGACCTTTCCATTGTCTCCAACATTTGAGTCTCCCCTCACTTCGTCCCTTTCACAATTTTGTCTCTTGTAAGAGAATTATGTCTTCTTTTGAGTGGTCAATTTGTTGCTTGACTAGGCACTATTTGTTAGGGGCATTTATGCCCCTAACGTTCCAAGTTATTACCCTCATTGTTCCTAGGGAGGGAATACATCCTTCCTTGATCTTAGATTCATTTGTCCTACTGCATTGGCTGTAATTTCTATTTTTTCTCAGTTGGTCTTCGGGTCCCTTTTGCCATTCTTCTTGATGTTAGGCATTTGGTATTTTGAGAGTGACTGCTCCAACATCCTTTCCTCCAACATTACCTCCTCATCCCCTCCTAATCCACCTTCATCCTCATAGTCTAGTTCTTCTTCACTCTTCTCCATTCTCTAGAGAGTAAGTACCTATTCTACACATCTGGGTTCCGCTGGAACCTCCAACATTATTATGGTTGACTTTTCTCCTGGCCTTCCTTGAGGGATGACCTAACTTGTCTCCTTGTCTAAGTTCTTCTAATTTCCTGTATCTTCTGAATACCTAGTCACCAACTTTTTGATATCCTAGGGCTTGTATGATACTATCTCCCAAGATTCAATCCTACCACAAATCTCTATAGAGTTGGGGCTGATGATTTGTTTTTCAAATCCTACCTCCTCTTTGCCCTCAAGGATGTTATTTATCATATCATATTTTGTAAGCTTTCTGATCTCTTGCTTGGCTTCTTGATTGGGGTTTGGAAGCCCCTTGGCCATCCAATCTTTGTTATGTGTAGAGGGGTCTCCCATTATAAATGTCATCTTTGTCTGATTCGACCTAGATCTTGCACTCCAGGTTCCCATGCTCTCTCGATTTACATGTTAGGCATAGATTTAGTTGATCTTCCTTCTACAATAACCTCTATCTACTGCGATAGAGGGTGGTGCGGCTTCAATCCTATGCATATTCTCACATATGCTCCATGGATTCTATCTATTGCTATCTTGTCAATTGTTATAAGTAGGCCCAAACTTCTTCCAATCTCCTTGAGGAAGTCTTTTACCCAGTACTCTACTAGAAGATTGTACAGTCGAATCCAAAATGGCCCCTCCTCAAATTTATGCTTCCAGGGGTCAAAATTAGGGTGCCACTCCACCAAATGCATTCCAGCACGATCTAGGAAATACGGCTCTCCACTGATTGATTTCCATTTATCTATGTTTGAGGGAAATTGTAGCAATAAGAAAGCATTTGGAACTACCATGATTTGAATTTGATTTCCCTACAAGCCCCAACACCAGTTTTATATTCTTTCTATCTCAATCCAACCCCCTCCCCATTTAGCCATGACCCCCAATTCCTTGAGTCTTCTTAGGGATTTTTCTATTTGCTTTTTATCCAAATTAATTTGTGACCTAAGAAAATTAGTGTTTGGGTTCATACCTCTTAGGTTTTTGAGGCTCTGTGTGGGGTCTTCTTCCATCGTCACTAGATCCTTTCCTTTCCATATGATCTTCAGTCATTCATTCTAGGCCAAGGTTTCTTTGTATTCTCCCTTGGATTGCCAATTCTCTGCTATGTCTACTTTGTGAACATTCTTTTCTCTGAACCACCCATGACGCCCCTATGGAGGATTCCTCCATGGGGAATTCCTTCAACCCTTTTTTTGCTAGAATTCCTTTTGTCCGCAAGTATTTTCATTCATATTCCTTTGCATATTCGGCCTTTGGGATTGCATCTAAGGTAGGTCTCTCTATGAGCTCCACGCCTTGTGTCTAAACCATGTGTCATGCCCTTGGTTGCCTGTACTTCTTCACTCACTTGTCTTGAAACTCGGATGACACATATCCACCCAACGCCCTCCTGTGAAGACCCATTGAGGAATGTGTTTTGATTTCATGATTTGACTTCCTCCTGCAATGTCTTCTTTCATTGCATGTCATCTTCAATGTCTCCCCATGCCTTCTCACCCAATTCACCTACTTTTTTTAGTCTTCTGCTCCCATCTTGCCGTTGCTCCCATGTCATCAAATTTTGGTGCATTATGTATATGGTTTGATCTTAGATATACAAATTAGTAAAATTATAATTATAAGGTATTTATATTTATTTTATTTTATAGTAAAATGAAATATTAATATATATTTGTGTGTAAATATTAAATATTGAATATTATATGATCATATTAATATAATATTCATATAATATTTATTTTTTATTCATTGTATATAAAAATCAATAGAATGAAATAATTAATAATATATTACTAATTTTATAATTTTTATACAAAGTTACACAAATATATTTATTATGTTTAGAAAAAATCATGTTAATATGTAATTTCTTAATTTAAATTTTTTTTTTTTTTTTACACACAAAGGGGTAAAAACTTTATTAGAAATCAGAAAAGAGCATTACAATAATAACTAAGGGACCCAGCCCCAGAAAACAAGGTGAAAACCCCACAGCATAAACAACATCAACTATCCTCATGTATCCTCCTATCCTCCTCCAAGAACCGGTCTAAATCCAGATGCAGCTCAGGGTTAACTTGATCCCAATCCTCAACTTTCCAACCACTATCATGCTCAGAGGCCCATTTGGCCAAGCAGTCGGCAACTCGATTCCACTCCCTTGGGATGTGAACAAAGGATGCCTCCTCCAACCGAGAACTAACCTGAAGAATCCACTGAACCACCAAAACCAACTGCTAATTAATATCAGATATCTTTCGCTCATTCAAGAGATTAATCAAAATCTATGAATCAGCTTCACATATAACTTTTCTCCAGCCCAAAGCAAGGGCCCTCTCAATAGCATGCAGAATTGCCAGACCCTCCATGAAGTTAACAGTCTTCACCCCCTTATGTATAGAGAAAGAAAAATCACTGACCCAGCTGAGTCCCTACCAACTCCACCAATTCCAGCAGGCCCAGGATTGCCCCTAGAAGAACCGTCAGTATTGATCTTTAAAAATCCATTGGGAGGAAGTAACCACCTTCCAACCCGTTGAACCCTCTTTTTTCCATGCCTACAGTTCTTGGAACTGACAAAAGAAGAATGAATTTCTTGAAGACCCAGTCTGGCCACCAACTCATCATCACCTCTCTCCAAGGGGAAAACCAAATCACAATTAGTTGAAACTGACTCCTGCACCATTCCTAGCATACGCAACCAAAATTGTCGACCCACCAACTTCTGATCACAAAAAATTCGGCAGTTCCGCTCCAGCCAAATCTGCCAAAGCAGAAAGGTAGGACCCACGAACCAAACTTCCTGCAAAAAGGAAGCCATAGAAGGAGGGCTTCCCATACTATCCCAGAATTCAACCAAAGAGCATGCATGAATACAGGGAAGCTTCCATACCTCCCACCACCAATGCCAAAACTGCACAACAAAGGGGCACCAGAAGAACAAATGCGAAGAATCCTCTTCTGCTCCCCCACACAAAACACAATTTGAAGGTCCTTGAAATCCCCGTTTATGAATGTTATCCCAGGTCAAACACCTATTCCAAGCCAAAGTCCAAACAAAGCAATTGCATTTAGGCCACGAGAGTTTATTCCACACCCTTTTCCACCAATGAACCTCTACCCCAATTAGCTTTTGAGCCAATAACACCTGATAACCAGAAGCAACAGAGTAAACCCCCTTAGGATTATGGGTCCAAGCAAGAATATCCTCTTCCAGTAGAGAACTACAACTCCTACTATGAAGAATCTTGTGAAGCTCAGCACTATCTTCCACAAGTCCCAAATCTAGCCACACTGCAGGATCCTTCCAATGAGCTACCTCCAACTGACCAAAAGAAGCAACAGACTTGAAGTCACTCACCCTAGCCCAGCCAGCCTCGAGAAATCTTTGGCACAAAGGAAGAAGGTTGGGGAACTGAGAAGTAAGTGGAGGGAATCCATCCCAAGAATTCGACCAGAAGAGAGCCTTAGTTCCCTGTCTACAAATCCAAAATAAACCTTCCTTGATAAGCTTAGCACCCTTTTGAAGAGTATTCCAAATCACTGAACCTTTCCCCTCAAGAGGGTAACGAGGGAGATCCTACCGTGGAATCCCCAAGAAATACTTATGAGATAATATCCTAGCCCATGGCTGATCCAGTTCCACACACCATCTCCAAAATAGCTTAGCAGCGACAGCCACTCCAGATAACGCAGACTGTCGAAGACCAAGACCATCAAATTGCTTTGGGCTACACACAACATCCCACCTGACCAGGCTCCACTTGGAGGATGACAAACTTCCCGCCCATAAGAACTGCCTCGCAAGAGAATCCAACTCCCTCAGAAAACCCATTGGAGCCACCTGAAGCATACACTGGTAGGTAGGGAGAGCCTGCACCACCGACTTGAGAAGCTGAACCCGCCCCGCAAAAGACAACCATCTGTGGGTCCAATGATTAACTTTTGCACGGAGCTTATGAATAATATTCTGCCAAGAACCCTTGGGAAGAGGGCGAACAGAAATTGGGAAACCTAGATATGTCAAAGGGAGAACCCATATCTGAAACCTCAAGATATTAGCAATTCTTCTCTAAATGGGGGTCGGCGTATTGACGAAGAATATGGATGACTTCTCCTCATTAATCAATTGTCCTGAAGCAACAAGATATATGTCCAACACCTGCCTCAAGTTAGTAGCTTCCCTAACAGTAGCCATCCCCATCAAGGTAGTATCATCAACAAACTGTAAATGAGATTGCGGAGGCAAGTCTCCACCCCATCGCCAACCCTGAATGGTGCCAAGCTCCACCCTTCTTTTCAACAAACATCCAAGGCCTTCCACAAGAAGCAGAAAAAGATATGGAGAAAGAGGATCCCCTTGGCGCAAGCCCCTTGAGGCACAAAAAAGTTTAGAATGATCTCCATTTATCAAAATTGAGAAGGAAACAGACGTGACACAGCTCATGACCCATTGGATCCACTCCTCACCAAAGCCAAAAGAAACAAGGATCTTCTGCAAAAAAGACCATCTAACCCTGTCATAAGCCTTAGCCATATCTAGCTTAATGAACATAGCCTTCTCATGGGAGTTGTCCATGGAGTGGATGGTCTCCGTAGCAATGACAACCCCGTCAAGAATCTGTCGACCCGCCACAAATCCACTCTGTTCCTCTGAAATCAGCACTTTAAGCCACTTCTTCAATCGCTCAGCCAATAACTTAGAAATGATTTTGTAAGCCACATTGCAAAGAGAGATAGGCCGGAACTGAGATAACCTATCAGCCCCTTCACACTTGGGTATGAGAACAAGGAAGGTGGAATTCAGAGCACGAAGCATCTGCTTATTCCTCTGGGATTCAAGAACAACCGCCAGAAGATCCAACTTTATGATATCCCAGAATTCCTGAAAAAATTCAATTGGGAAACCATCGGGACCAGGAGCTTTACCCTTCTTCATCTGAAACACAATCCCCTCCAGCTCATCAAGAGAGATATCTTTCATCAGATACTCATTCACCTCCCTGGAGACCAACTGAGGAATACAAGAAAGAACTTGTGCTTCCTCAACAGAGCCCCCTCAAGAATCCTCCCTAAATAAAGTAGCAAAATACTGAGATGCCTCAGCAGAGATTTCCTGAAACGAGGCAAGACGTTCACCCCTATCATTCACCAAAAAAGGAATGGAATTACCATACCTCCTGTCCTTCACAGAATTGAAGAAGAAGGCAGTGTTTTTATCACCTTCCTGTAACCATTCAACCTAGGCCTTTTGCTTCCAATAGATTTCTTCCCACAATTCAAATTCCTCAACCACTTTCAAAGTCTTAGCCTCCTCCCTTAGAAGATCCTCAGAGGCCCCATTCTCACGAATCAACTGCGTAATATTATTCAACTCCTCCTGGGCAGCAACCTTAGCATGAAAGATATTACCAAAACATCGCCGATTCCACCTTTTAAGCTGATATTTGACAAACTGAAGAAGCTTGGAGAATGTGTACATTGCCATACCAAAAGTTGGTCTACCAATCCGCCACCACTCAACCACAAGTTCATGAAGAGTAGGATCCCGTAACCACATAATCTGGAACTTGAATGAGGGAGAACGAGGCCTCCGAGCAGAGATAATGCTAAGCTTAATAGGCCAATGATCAGAGCCTCTCCAATCAAGAATTTCAGATCGAGTGGACCATAAGTCTCCAACCCAATAACAGGAAACCAAGAATCGATCAAGCCTCTCAGCAACACAACTCTCACCAATTCTCCTATTATTCCAAGTGAAGCAACCATTACTTGGCAGAACATCAATAAGATTTAATTCAGAAATGCTATCTCTGAATAATAGAGCAGAAGGCTCCAACCTAGGAATACCACCTCTTTTCTCAGACAACTCCACAATAGCATTAAAATCGCCAGCCATAACCCACGAATGGTAAGGAGCTAAGCTACGAACAAAACGAAGATGGGACCAAAGAAGTTGTTTACCCAGAAACTCAACAGAAGCATACACATTAGAGAGGAGAATACACTTACCAGTCTCATACCAAGAGGCGACTAGGGATAAAGAGGATCTAGAGGACATCCACCAGAGAGGGAAAATCTTCCGAGGGTTCCAAAAACAAGCCACCCCTCTAGAAGCACCAAGAGCCCCCATACACTGGCATTCACCATATTTCCACAACTTAGGAGCCATGGCCAACATATTATCTACAGATAATTTAGTCTCCTGAAGAAAAAGAACATCCGGAGAATGATTCCTAACCAAATCACGAACAGCTTTTTGTCGAGGGCCACTGTTCAAGCCCCTTACATTCCATGAGAGAACAATCATTTCTGGGGGCATGAAAAATGTGAATCCAGAGTCTTGACTGACCCCAACTCCACCAAAGTTTCCCCAGTTAATTTAATCTTCTCCATATCCTTCTTCCTTCCCAACTTGGAAGTCCTGTCACTAATCCCTTTCTTCAGTTCAATTTGTTGAATACCCAAAAGAGGGGAGGCCAAAGAGCTCTTCCCCACATTCTTGCCTCCTTTCGGGGGCAATGGGAACCACCTCCACCACTCTTCGAAGCTCCAATAGAAGATTCTTGTTCAGTCTAGACAATCAATTGTTGATCCGTATCCATCTCCCCAACCCCAATCTCTTGCACAACCTGCATGGCCTCCAATGGTGGCCCATCCTGTCCTGTACCCAAAGTTCCCTGATCCAAGTTCAGCAACCCCGGATTCACTTCCCCCTGGCTGAGATCATCTAGCACCTCAAACCTATTAAAAGTTTCATCAACCTACCTCTCCCTCAAGATCTGCTTCTGGCCCCAATTCTTATTGAGAGCCTTGACAGGGACATAGCCATCATCTCCATTACCATCACCCGGAATAGGCTCCTTACCATTATCAGCCCTAGGTGGATTACGAGAAGGCTGAGAAGGTTGGGGCACCACAGGCTTAGCCCTAGGGCACCTACGCTACAAGTGACCATATTCATGACAAAGACGACACCGAAAAGGTAGGGTTTCATAATCTAGCTATTGCACCCAAGTATATGATCCAGCACTCACTTCAATAGAATCTGGTAGTGGCTTGCTTAAATCAATTTCTACACAGATATGAGCAAAAGTCATTACCTTTTTATACTGTGTCTGTTGTGAAGACCCAACAGGTTTACTGAGCATTGAAGCCACCAAATGCAACACGTCATCTCGCCAACACCCCACTGGAAACCACGGCAACCGAACCCAAACTGGGATCCGACTTGGTAGTGCCTCAGTCGGGTTGAAGCTAGCATGCCATGGCTTTATAAACAAACCCACCTGGTTATAAAAATAGGGGCCACCCTCGAAGACTTTATTCTGATCTGCCATGCAATCAAAAGAGACCATAAAAAAGTTGTTCGCAAGGAGCCTAATCTCCATCTCCCCCTCTGGCATCCAAGTCCACTGAGCCCAAGATTCTAAAAATTGTAGCAAGACACTCAAACCCATGAACTTGCAATAAAAAGAGTGCCTTGAATAGTATTCAATATCATCTGCAAGCATTTCCATTGGGATAATCAACTTCGGTCACTCTTTGCATCTTTCCAAACACCCATTAATCTTTGTTATTCGGGAACCACTAACTGATCCTAGATCATTCACCTCCATCGCTGAAGAAAATAGCGTATTATCAAAAACATTCACTCCATGCGCTGGAGGCTTCGAACCAACTGCTGATCAGAAATCCAATTTGGGGCTAGCCCCAGATGTTTCCCCACCCTGCATAGCAAAAAACAAGAACCCCAGCAGGCATGCAAACCCCCAGGACACGTTTGCAAGAAATCGAAAAAGACAAAACCCCAAGGGAAGGATCAAAACCCTTCCACCCACAAGCCACCCAAACGGCAGCAAGAAGGCCTCCAAAAAAGAAAAAAACCCACCACCACCACCCCGAAAGCTTCAAAAAACCCCCCCCACAACGCAGAAGAGAGCAACACACAGAGAACGAGCTAGGGCACGGTCGCCCTAGCTCGGCTTGCAGAGCACGCGAACGCCATCCTCTAAATCTGCCTTGATTAATATTAAATCATGCAAAAAATCTCTTAATTTAAAAATAATAATATTGTTCATATACAATTTTATTTTACATATTTATATAATATAGAAGTCTTTGTTAGAGTTTTTTAAAAAAATTTATCTTTAAGGATTATTTAAAATATATTAAAAATTATATATTAGAAAATGATATATAATATTAATTTTATAATATTAAGTATTATTTTTAAGTAGATTTTAAATATTTAAAATAAATTCTTTTCTTTATTAGATTATTTGTCTAAATATTTTAGAAATAAAATTAAAAATCATATTAAGAATACTTTTTATCTAAAATAGATAATGTTAAAAGAGAGCAACCTCACTAATAAACTACTCACCTTTAGTTTCATATTGATATTTAAAACTAGGCAATCAACTATTTACATGTGTTTAAATCTAATTACGCAGAGAGGCGAAGCCTAGAGGCGTTTACAATGGCAGCACAAGGATGTGTGCACATTTTTATTCGCGATATTTAATTTGACGTGTAGTGAACTGTCATGTTAAAACTAAAAAAATAAATAATTAAATTACTCTCAAAATTGTTTGAAACTTAATATGAGGGAGGGCATCATGGGAGGAGACAATACCGGCTTCGTGGGTAGTCATGGCAGGAGAATAGTGGCGTCATGGGTAGTTGAAGTGAGGCCTTCGAACCCTAAACCTCTAAATGTGTTGATCCCGATTCCTCTTGGGCTGCTGCATTGCATTGAAAGTTTGAGGGCATTAATGGTAAGGTAGGTGTGTGTAATGCTCTCTTCGGCAATCGACCGACATTTGCTCACATTTATGGCTAATCATGCAGACACTGTAAAATACATATTTATGCCTCGATGTTCGAAGTTAAGAATTTGCAGGCACACTGTTAATGGCATTTAAGTCTTTCTACTATTTTAGATAAGGGAAAACATTTTTGGAACCAGATAAATAATAAGCTGAAGTTGTCCTGCGCTTCACATTATTTAGGCATTAAAGCATTGCCAAACGGGGATTTGCTTTGTTTTTCTATGGCTTACAATAAAGCTGGGACCAATGAAACCAAGGTTTGAGCTGTGCATAGGAGGAAGTGTATGTTTGAGGGAAGGTTTGTGGGCAAAGAGCTTAATAATGTGCAAAGGAGAGAAGAACTATAAGGGAAACTAAGGGAAATGGGGCGTGATTTACTTGCAGGAGATTATCTTGCACCTTAGAGTTGTGTTTCATTTTTAGCAAAATCTTCAAGTGTGGCATGGTCACCAACATCAGCTACAACTTCTTCATCCAAGAAAGTAGGCGACTCACATTATTGTTGATTTTGTATCTATTTTTATGTTCTGGGTGTTTGATTTCGTTAAATGGAGTACAATATATGTTAAATTTGTTCTTTTAACATGCTCAGGTTTTTAGCTTTTGTTTCTTCAGGCCGAGCTCGATACAGATGAGGTTTTTTCTCAAATTACTCTTCTTCCTAAGGCAAAGGTAAGTTCCTTGGTTCAGATTCTTTTTTGGTGGATTCTGGGGTGCCCTCTTTCTTTCTTGCTGCAAGAAATCTATTAGGCATTTCTTTTTTACACATATCTTCTTGCACTTAGGGTTTTTCATTCAATAAAGGATGTCTGCTATAGCACTAATTGACTTAAGACTCTTTATTCCCATATCTTCTTGCACTTAGGGTTTTTCATTCAATAAAGGATGTCTGCTACAACACTAACTGACTTAAGACTCTTTTTTCCTATGGTTGGTCATTTGGGTTTTTGTTTCATAGCACTTGAGGATTACTCAATGCATATGTTTTTTTTTCATGTGTAAATTCTAATTAGATGTATGTTTCTCAGATTACTCAGGACTGATGTATTTTTCTCCTCAACTTGTGTAGGATATGAGCTAGCAGCCTCCAACACTAGAATTGGTGGCAAATGATCTTCATGGAAATGGTTTACTCAAATTGGTAAAGAATCTTTCCAACATGCATGAAATATGCCGTCAATCAAGTTGGGGCTGCATTTGGGTATGGTTAGGTAGGTTTGAAGGATAGTCAATTTGTATAAATTTAATTGCGGTCTCAGTCAATTTGTATTTCCAAGCCACAATCTGAGGTTTTTTTCCTTCAATTTGTAGGAGGGTTTCGGTTTATTTCCTTCTTGCTCAAATAGACACCCTTTTACTTTATGGGTAAGAGATTTACACAGTTAGTTACAACTTTAGAGAATAGATGGCATTGGATTTAAAGTTGAATTCCATGAAGCCCTTTTATTTTTAGATGTAATGGCAGTTAGAGACGAGCTTGGTAGAAAAATAGTTAGAATTGTTATTGGGTGCTCAAGAGACAGTAGAAATCTAAATCTTCTTTTGAGATTTTAGGTGGATTTTACCAAAAAAGCATTAGTCCTTAATAGATTTTGAACCTTATCTCTGTAATTTAAGGGACTTTAACTAGATAAGAATTGATTTATAGAATTATTGTTACAGGTTTAGCATTGGTCAGGAGCTAGCAGATTTGATTACTTCGTGCAGGATCCTGCACAAGGCCTAGGAAGAGATATGTAGCATTTCGAAAAGTAATGTAGATACTTTTCATCTAAAAGAAGATGAAGGTGTAGCATATGCGACCTTCCCTTCATTTTCTATAGAGGACAGTGAATTTGGAGAGTGCAATATGGATGTGAAAATCTTTCCTGTCTGCTTCAAGGGTGATGATGATAAGCTGGCAACTATTCACAAGGGGGCTTTCAAATGATTCCTGCGTATTTTGAAAAGTGCAGATTTCAAAAAGGTAAATAGGCCCTTTATTTTTTACTAAAAAGTTGCTCTGTGATGTGGGATCCCTGTTATTGCATTCCTTAAATCTAATTCACCTATAGCTACCAACTAAGATATTTCTAACCAGAAAATTAATGCAATTACAAGTTTTGTTCAATTTGGAATCATTTAGTGTTGTACACTTTCCATTGGCATCTATAAAATAAAATATAGCATTTAAATTGGTTGAATCTATAATTTTTAACTTAAGATAATATGATGACAAACGTATTATAGAGATTTTAAGAGAATAAGTTCCAAAATAATTATCATTTTAATATGAAAAAATGAAGTAGGAAATATAAAATAAAAATGTAGAAAAAAGTATATAGATAAAAAAAATCCATCTAAAGGACAAAGTAAAGTAAGTATAACAAATCTAAAATATTAAAAGATAAAAACTTATTGGAAATGACACATTAAAATCTCTTAAATATAAAACTCCACCACTCAACTATGTGGTAAAGGAAAATTTTTGTTTGAATATACTATAAAGAAGATGTAAACTTTAGTTTTAATAAATAAGGCAATTTAGTTGAATTGTTAAAATACTAATCAATTTACTAAAAAAAAAAGGAAATGGATATTTAACCTATCAACTAAACTTCTATACTTCAAAAGTATATTTTAAATATGATACTTGAATTACGATTAGAATTAGAGGGTTTGAATCAACCTTACAAATAGAATAAGAGTAAGGATGACAATTATACTTAGGGTTAGGATTAGAATTAGCATTACAATTAGGTTTAGAATTAATGTAGGGTAAGAATTATAATTAGGGTTAGGGTTAGAATTATGGTTAGGATTAAAATTAGTGTTACGATTCGAAGTAGGGTTAGGGTTAGAATTAGATTTAGGGTGAGGTTGAATTTAGGGTTAGGATTAGGTTTAGAATTAGAGTTAGGATTAGAAGTACAATTAAAATAAAGGTTGGTGTTAAGCTTAGAATTAGGGTTATAATTAGAATTACTCTTACAGTATTTGTTAAACCCTAAATGCTTTAATTATAATTAGGAATAGAATTAAGATTAGGGATATAATTATAATTATGATTAAAATTAAGGTTCAGATTAGAATTAATTTAAACCCTAAATGCTTTAATTATAATTAGGATTAGAATTAAGATTAAGGATATAATTATAATTATGATTAAAATTAAGGTTAGGGTTATAATTAGGGTTAGGTTTAGAATTAGAATCAGAATCAGAATCAATGTTAGGGATAGGGTTTGAATTGGGGTTAAGGTTAGGGCTACGATTAGGGATAGGTTTAGGTTTAGAATTAGAGTTAGGATTAGAAGTAGGATTAAAATTAGGGTTGGTGTTAAGCTTAGAGTTAGGGTTAGGGTTAGAATTAGAATTATTGTTAGTGTTACTGTTAGGGTTAGGGTTTTGGTTACAATTACAATAATGATTAAAATTGGGGTTAGGGATATAATAAGGATTAGCTTTACCATTAGGATTAAAATTAAGGTTAGGGTTAAAATTATAGTGATTAGAATTAGATATAAATATAATATAATATTATTTATAAATGTTATTCTAACTGTACTAATGCTCATACAGCTCATACAGTTTTTTAAATTTTAATTATCACACAATCATGTCATTAAATTCAAAAATTAAATATGTTATGAAACCTAAAAATAATTTTAATTTTTATTACCACTCAATCATGTCCTTAGTTTTAGGAATTAATTATGTTGGAAACTTTAAAATAATTATTCTAATTTAAATTATTTATTGTAATTTAAAATATGAAATAATTATTCTAATTTAAATTGATTATTCTGATTTAAAATATGAAACTATTTGGGCATAAAATAATAAACATTTATAATAAAATAATAATATAAATACATTATTATAATGTTTACTAATATTATACTACTTTATTATGATTTAAAATTATTAAAGTATACAATAATTACAATTATAATTTAAAATAAATTGATTAAAAGATGCCTCAAGATGGACACTTCTCGTTTGGACTCCATTACCCACTGGGGGTGTAGGAAGGGTAGCCACCGGTTGAACAACTAGAATATCCGCAATTAGTTGGCATTACACCATCACTTCCCAATCCAAACGAATCAATCATTCTAAAATGGCTATTTACTGATGCCGTCCAGACCAGGCAGCGAACGAATATAAGAGGGGGTAGGGGCCCGGATGGGCGGTTTACAATAATATGCAGGGAGGGGCTAATCTACCTCCCACAGCTATAATGGTTTCAGCCCCCCCCCAGGTGGGAGGGCCCCGGGGTGGGTGGGAGGAGGAGATGCCAGGGCAACTATTGTCTCCCACCCACCCATACTTCAGAAATATTTTTTAAATATAGCTATACTAGTCTTACTTAACCTCATAATTAATATTATAATAAACTACTTTCTTTCATTCTTGTCTAGTTAAAAACTCTTCTTTTTTTACTCAATTTTCATAATGCAATAATGTTTTATCACCTAACACATAAATTTCAATTTTATTAGCACACACCTTTGTCTTATCATGCATTTTGTGGAAATACTATTTTAAGTAAAACAAACACACTAAATTGAAGTAGAAAAATATGGTAGAGAGGGAAGTATGGAATAGAATGAAGTGAGAAGGTGGCAATACTAATAGATTAATTTGTTTAACTTGTTTAGTTAAATTGTGAGTACCTAAATTCTTGCCAAGAATTTAGTTATTAAACAAATAATATATTTTTTTAATTCATATTAATGTGATTATAAATTTTTTATTTAAAATATTAATGAAATAATATAATTAATTATATATTAATAATAGAATGTATATTGAATTAGTAGAATTGCCATTATAATTATTTATATTTATATTAAATTATAGTAAAATAACTTATTAATATATATTTGTGTATAAATATTAAATATTAAATTATTATACTAATCTAAATATTAATATATTACACTCTCTAATATTCATATTAATATTTAATTTTCATTCATATAAATAGAATTATCATTATAATATATTTATATTTATGCTTAATTTAATTTTATATAATCTCTATGTTAATTTTTTTTGCTACGTAAGATATGATATAAAATTTACATGCTTTCACCCAGAGGTTTCCCTTTCTTCCATTACATATGTTGTCAAAGCTTTTGAGTAGAAACAGCAAAAAACTTCAAAGATCAAAATGACCATGTAGGGTCTTTGCTAACTATCCTGATCACCCATTACTACAGAGATCAAAATGACCACACAAGGTCCTTCATGCATTGAACTTATATGATGTAGAAACCCTATCCCAAATAGAGACCACTACACCCTAATCCCTATGCAAATATGACATGAAGACTCCTTAAAGCATGTCAATGCATACCAGATTACACATCACTAGCCTCCTGCACAAAGTTAGCAAGTTTGTGAATCCATTCATATCCTGAATTGGCATTATATGTAGCATCTTCTTTAGGAAGTTAACACCTACAACAACCCTCTCACGATGATCAAATAGAGCTACCCCTTTAATGTCCAATAGAAAGGGGAAAAACATCACCACCTCACCTGGAACCTTCAGCAAATCCAAGTTGTGGGGCTTGGGGATGCCCAACCCTAGAGAAGCAATGTTTATCATTTCCTCTAGTCCACCCAGAAGTATTGCCTTAAACAACTTTTGCATTAACACCTCCACCTCTGCCTTTGGTAGCTATAAGTCCAATAGAATCACTAGAAATCTAGAAGCAATGTTTGAATCCACATGCTACTTTCCCCATTCGCAAGGGAATCCTTCCCTAAAATCAACTCCACAACTCCAACTGAAAGAAAATCTACTTCTAGCAAGATGTGTTTCAATCACAAATTGGTCACTTCTCCCCAAAAAGCCATTTGCCGCATAACACTAGTCATTCAAATAGACGTATCCTTTCATCCACATACAATGCTTTCAGTAGATGTGCGCACTATGTATTTAGATAATTCTACCATACATAGAGCCAAAAAATTGCTGCTTAGAGTATGAAGAAAGAGCCAAAGGCTTAGTTTATTACAAACCCTTCGCCCCGACCCCTTTAAAAATTTTAGAAACGCTTGGCTTTCCTATATACGAGATGTCATCTCACTCTAGAAAACCCATCTAGAGGGACTTGACTTTCATTATCAGGTCCTCGACCTCTATCACCTTTTTGCATAACTATTAGTGTTAGGGTGAATTGTGATTATTATAATATACTTAGGTGACTTGAAATGATTTTTCCCTTGAATATCTAATCTTGATTTTATAAAATGTGCCAGAGAATTATGATACTGGAGGGGCCCAAGATATGCAAACTAATGTACTCATAAATCCACATGTGTTTATCTTGTATGCCCAAACAATTTTCTTAGGCAAGAAAGTTTAAAATTTTACACTCATTAATGGTAGTGTCTTTGATGTTGATTGGACCTTTATCGAACTCCCTTGGGCTTTACTTGGACTTGCTTGGCATTTTTTTGGCCACTATGAAATTACTTCTAGTTCTGTAATTGAGTTTCCATCTACACCTTTATTTTCCAACTCATTAGCCTCCTTATTACCTTCACGAAATGTATGGTTTATCATACTTTGGTTTAATCCTTTCAAAAGTTTTGAGGCTACCTATAGTGTAATACCCCCCTAGGAACCTTAAAGAACAACACAACTATGCTATGTAAACATAACATTTTTTTTTTAAATGAAAGAGATAACAAATAACGTAAATCATATCTACACACATATCATTAAACTAAACTATGTCAACTAAGGTTCCTCAGCTGCATTACTAAAAGAGCTATCAACAAGATCTAACATGCATCATAGATTAGCTAACCATAGTTTATTCTGAATCTATTGTATCAAATGAATAAACACATACATTTCCATACTATAGCATCAGTTAAGATACCATCAAGATCATGCAAATAAAACCACAAGTACATGTACAACTTCCTTTACATGAGAGTATACACTATATCTGCTTCTGATCACATCAAGATTATTGTACATGATTGAATTGATACACACAACTAGTACATGAACATAAATAACTATCTCCATAAAACTGGTATAGGATATGGAATCTGTTACATGAGATACACCCTTCTCACGCATGAACAATGGCATGGGAAAACCAATGGAGATAAAACACATCCACCCAACCATGTGGAACCCTAAGGTCCACCCCCATGCTAGGAGATAACATAAGGTCCCACTACAATAAATAGTCAGGTAGACAGCAGACTAGAAGGAATGAGGACTACACATGACTCCAATACAACACAGGTCATTAACACAAGTAACTCAACACCACTTCCAGAGGAAATCACACAATGAATGGGAAAAACACAATTAGGGAATGCTAGACTATAGTAGGGATGAGTGTCATCGCATGGTCCTAACATGGGTTATCCTGACAGTCTCTACCTAGACACCGGCCCCCATCCATGGGTTACCCTGATAGTCTCCCACTAGGTGCCGGCCCCCATCTATGGTTATCCTGATAGTCTCTTACTAGATGCCTACCCAATAGGGTGACACATGCAGAACTAACATTCCTTTCATGAAGACAAGGAAGTTGATCTTTCAAACAAGGCCTTCTCATCCCATCCTTACCCTGAACGAGCACTATAGGCATGGATGAGGAATCCAATTATCTTTGTGACATCCGCCTTGAACGCCTTAAAGAAATGCACACTTATGCTATATGAAAAGGAATATTTTTTTTTTTAAATGATAAAGTAATGATAACATAATCAATTACAACATATTCTCTAAGGGTCCAAGGCTGCATCACTTAACAAATCAACTAACATAATTCAATATACATTAGTAACTGATCCAAAATTCATGCTCAAATAAATAACTTATTCACATTCATTGCAAATCACCAAATAACGGAATTTGCATGATTAAATACATAACTGACATGCTTTCATATAAGTACATCAAGAAATCATTACATTGCCACTTTTAGTCTACATCAAAGTTACATACATAAGAATGTTCTGCTACACAAATCTGGTACAAGGTTGTGCACTTACATCATCATCATTGGAACAAGTACAATTGGAACAAATCCTTTTTCTGCATATGATCTTGTCAAGAGTAACCAATGGATAAAATAGCTCTTCCACCCCACCATGTGGGACCCTAAGGTCCACCCCCCGAGCTAGGAGTTAACATGAGGTCCCAAACACTGATAGTCAGGTAGACGAAAGACAAACAAGAACAAAGGATGACCAAACGCCAATACAACACATGGCAATATCAATACAACACAACATAACTTAACTTAACTTCCACTTTCACTTTAACTTCCAGAGGCGACACAAAACAAATGAGGAGAGATCGAACAAGGGATGCTAGGTTGTAGTAGGGAGAGTGTCATCGCACGGTCCTAACATGGGTTATCCTGACAGCCTCTCACTAGGCACCGGCCCCCATCTATGGTTATCCTGACAGCCTCTCACTAGGCGCCGGCCCCATAGGGTGACACATGCGGAATCGACTTTCCTTTAATGAGGACAAGGAAGTCAATCATGCTGACCAGGCCTTCTCTACCCATCCTTAGTCTAAACAAGCACTATAGGTCATGGGAGAGGAATCCAATAATCTTATTAATGTGAAATCTACCCTTAACCCCCTAGTTAATTTTAGGTTATCACTTGATTAATCTACTTCCAACGGGTTATCTTGACTGCCACTTTGGGCGCCAGCCCCACGTTGAAAGCCACTCTCCTTCCTAACACCTAGTAAACCTTAAAACATCATGCAAGACTTAATAACAACACACGTATAAGTACACTGCAAGGAATAAACCTTCTTGCATCAAAATAGAATCATAACATCAATTGTTATCCAACACTATTAACATTGCAATACTTTATCCTCTTACAGATTTCAGATCTCTCCTTACGACAAAATGGTACAATAAGAGCACAAGAGGTTTGATATTTCATCCTGAGATTATTACTTTACAAGACACAACATTCAACCTTGACAGAACCTCATTATACTTCATACTTTGTTTGATACACATAAATGCTATTACGTTGTAATTACAAAAACAACAACACACAAGTTGCGAATACTTAACAATGACAACTTAGCCTCTGGAATACAAGTTTGAACAACCTCAATCCGACTCATTACAACACTCATTCAATTCAATTTAATTCAGATTCAAGAGATGAAATACTACAATTCATTCTCAGTTTAATGCAAGCAGCTTCTGAAATAAAATCAACATTATATTACAACAATTAAATTAATACCTTGCAACCAAATCTCTAACTAACCTTATATTGTTTCAAAAGATAAATAAATTGATTAACTAAATCATTACAATAATAGACAAAAGAACCACTTAATTTCCGTTTACCGTTCGACACTTCCACAACGATATCTTACGACTGAACGGTAATTACATGAGGAGGGTTCAATCATGAAAAGTTTGTCATCCTTCAAGCGGTCTTGCAGACATTCTAGTGAGCTCAACCAAATGGATTCTTTTATGATGGTTTAAAGATGTCTCTGAAATCGATCTTATATGTGGTGATATAATTTCTCGAGGAGAGCGATCGTAAATGCGCCCTATTCGAATAGCTTGAGATAATTTACTACTGAGATGTAAAATTGCTATTGATTCTTTTACCATAGAAATGGATGATAATACTTCAATTGATAGCATTAGACCTTAACCAGTTTATTTCTGATAGACATTGACCTCACAACACTCTGTAGGTTTCAACAGCTGAACCCTGTATGAGCTCAGTCGAATTCGTTACTGCACTGATCTTCCGAGGGAGCACCAACTCTATCAGTAAGATATCTGTTAAGTCTATGAGGTTATGTGGACTATTTTTACAGTCCGTTAAACTCATGCGGAGGTGTGATCTGGGGAAAGGAAACCTCTCAGATGTCTTAGCAGTACATAGATTCATTGAAATTTACCAGCAATGAGAATACAATTATGGTGAGTTTCCAATGGGAAACCAAGGTCGCTGGTTTTGGCTAATAAAAGAGATTGAACTTGTGAAATAAAGTACAGCTAACTGACAGCAACAGCGTTCAATAAGCATAGAAAAGATTGCAGAATGTATGGGAAACAGAATAACTTTCAAGGCAGCGTTTCATGCCACTAATTACTTTCAAAGGTGCGCCCAGCCATACTGGTGCGATCTGCCCAATAGATTTGACTAAATTTTAGGTTTTCACCTCTAGCACTATAGAAAACAAAAGCTTTTAAGACATTACTCCAGTCGTCTAGGGCACATGACTCCATATGGGAGATGTTGATTAGTCCCTCGTGAGTTTGCTCACACTACATACCTCTATCCCACGTCTTACACATATAGCATGCATCTATATTATCGGTTTTGGAAACCTTAAATCTTATTCTGTTTTCTTAGCCATACCAGGTGCAATTCGCAAAAAAAAAAAAACCCACACTTTCCAGACATGCGCCTAGTCCAGCGGCTTAGGGAGTCAATGAACGAGTGCAGAGTTGAATCCAAACAGAAGAACCATTTAATAATCAAAAATGATAAGAATTCAATCGCTCCAGTTGTAGTCAACGGCAACACCGTATAGTACTAAGTGAATGGCGAAGAAAAGGATTCAAAACTTTCATAGAGACGAATGAAAGCCAAGCAGAAACGCAAGAAGCAAGGCAGAGTTAATATCCAATAAGAAGACCTCATAACCAATAATGAGAGGGTTTGATAGCTCCCGCTGTGGAGTAAACCTAGACAGTATAACACTCAGAAAAATGGCGAATAAAAAGGGACCCGGAACTTTCATTTCAACGAGTGATATCAGGCAGCAATCTACCTATGATGATCGGTCCACAAACTGAATAATGCCAAATGCACAACAATATACACAGGATATCGTTTCAAGGCTTCAGAACTCCCATTCACAATGAATGATAGCAAGGCAACGGACATCGAGTAATGCTAGGTTAATGGTTTAAGTAGAGGAATCAGAATTTTCCATTCAAAACGAATGAAAACAAGGCAGAAACGAGTGACAGCAAGGCAGAAACGAAATGAAAACAAGCCAGCGGCTATCTAATACCGTCGGTCCACGAAGGAATAATGCCAAAGACAAAATACATGGGATATCGACACACCATACTGGAGGTAAAATGAAATAAAAAGGCTTCAGAAATTTTCACCAAATCGCAGGACCATAAGACAAAAGCAGCGCTCTACCAATGACGCCCTAGCTTCCAGATATAAATGGCCTGGAAAATGACGAAAGGTAGAGAAACTTAAAATGACCCTGATATAGTTAGGCTCACAACCATAGAATTTTGCACGTGGAGCAGAGATGAAACGGATCTAAGAATTACTACTGTTTTCCAAATCAATTGTTCAAACCATTATCAGTTTCAGTGCTGAATCGTTTGTTGCCAGAACAGTCTAACGGATGAGAGGGTAAGGAAATGGCAAAAAGGCAATTCATGATTGAAACTACGCAAGAAATTTGGACTGAGAGATCTTACGGAAATGTCATCTTTACATCTTCAAACCCTACCTATTTAACGCCGGTCTGAGAGCGCATACATAAGGTATTACTGAAATACATCCTCAATGATAAAAGTAAACCATCAAAAATGAATGATTGCAGGAATGACAAAATGATTCAGCCAAAGTAGTGGAAGGAAGACAATTGACTTATGGAATCCTTGAGCAGAACCGAAGTATTTAAACCCTAAGAGAAGATGCTGATCACACACAGAGAGGACAGTCTACAGAACTATTTGGAATCGAATAAACTATAACCACATTTGCAGATTTGAAATGAAGTTCAGAGATAAGGCATTCGACGGAACCTGGTTTCGTAATCCACTCGACGAACCTGCTCCAATCGTTGCAGCTCCAAGCTGCTTCTTTCCTTTTTACCTGTGTTGCTGTCCTTGATGCCCCTACAGCTCTTTTATAACACAGCCTCTCTCCTCTCCAAGGGCTTGGCACGCGATCCCATGCACAACTCCCTTAAAGCATATGTATTTTATTTAATTTAATGATCCCCACATATTATTTATTTTATTTTATTATTATATCTCTTTATAGCCAACCCCAAAATATTGTTATAAATAGAATAGTACTATTTTGACAATATATAATTTTGTACTATACTTTAATTTATCTTATTAATCAAGTTGTGAATCACAATTTACAAGCGTGATTATATCTATTTATTTATTTAAATATTTATTATAAATAATATTATATCGAATAATACAAACTTCTTACAACTTTATTTATCAACAACACTTCTATTAAAATAATAATTTATTTATAGCTAAAATCGACAACTAACGACATTATGCCCATTTAACAACACTTATACTCTTCCGTAGAATAATTCTAATTAAAGCACAACATTACCACACATACTTAGACACCTTCGAACTTGATTTGACTCCAAGATACAATATTACCTGATAGTAAGACATGGGCGAATGACAACCAATAACCACAAGGGTAAACTGACGACGAAGGAACACTGACTAGGGACCTCACGTTAACTCCAACCAACTAATCCATTGGCGAAGGCACGCTCAGACCTGTAATCAGGTGGAGTCGATGCCTAGTACCTGCATCCTGTAGCAATGCACAGTTAACCATAACAAGATATACATATACATCACATGCAGTCCTATCGTGAATGGAAATCGCAGTGAGGTAGGGTACTCGAGAACGAGTAATACAACACTGTTCCATTCACGTTTATAAATAACAATCAACTATATTAAACAAGGTATCAGATTACTAATCTACGACATAAAATGATCAACTAACTTCCAATCCCATATAATGAATGACATCAAAGCATCTAAAACATCAGTTCATTTATCAAATTGTAAAGCATAAAATGACATAATCCATCATCAACATCTGTTATCATAACAATTAGGTTCATACTGAAATAGCAAAATAACTAGAAATCCATCATCAACGATCTAAAAATACTGTCAAAATGTCCAGTACTACTAAGCAAACATCAGTCCAAAAGATGACAAGTTGAGGGGCACTACATCCTCCCCCCTAGGATCAGGCTTACTCCTGGAAGCCTGCGAACAAATATGGATATAGCTCTCGCATACGGGAAGTATCTTCCCAGGTCGCTGAAGTCTCATCATTAGGATCCCATTGGACCCTTACCTGCTCTATGACTCTGCCCCTGAGAGTGAGTCGCCTGCGCTCCAAAATGCCTACGAGCTCCAAAGCTAGCTGCCCATCCTCTACCTGTAAGGCATTCCAATCAAGAACATGTGAAATATCTGGATGATAAGGTCTAAGAACAGAAACATGAAATACGTCATGCACACGAGACAAGCTAGGCAGCAAAGCAAGACGGTATGCAACAGGACCGATTCTTTCCAAAACCTCGAATGGCCCCTCAAAGTGTGGCGCGAGCTTAGAGCCTTTTCCGTAACGGATCAGACTCTTTCGCGGACGCACCCGCAAGAACACCCGATCACCAACTGAAAACTGACGATCAAGTCTGTGAGCATCTGCATATTTCTTTTGTCTATCCTGAGCTGCTACCAGATGCTCTCTGATGCGATCGACCTGCTGCTCCATCTCTTGGAGCATCTGAGGACCTAGGAGAACTCTATCCTCAAGACGATCCCAACTCAATGGGGTACGACAAGGACGACCATATAAGGCCTGAAAAGGAGACATGCCAATGGAACTGTGGTACCCATTATTGTACGCAAACTCCACCAAATACAAATAATCTTCCCAATGGTTTTGCTGATCCATCACATACATTCTGAGCATGTCCTCAAGGATCTGATTGACCCTCTCAGTTTGCCCATCAGTCTCTGGATGATAAGCTGAACTGAAGTTCAATTGAGTCCCCAATGCATGCTGAAGAGATGTCCAAAGAGCTGAAGTAAAAACTAGATCACGATCGGAGATAATCTTGCGAGGAATCCCGTGCAATCAGACTATATCCTCCATGAAAATTTTGGCCACAGATGAGGCATTATATGAAGATCGGACAGGAGAAAAGTGTGCTACTTTCATAAGCCTGTCTACAGTGACCATTATCGCATCATGGCGACGAGAAGACATGGGTAAACCAACTATAAAATCTATTGAAATGATGCCCCATTTCCATTCCGGAATAAGATGTGGCTGAAGAAGACCTGCAGGATGCTGATGTTCCACCTTAACACTCTGATATTCTAAGCATCTCGAAACAAAATCAGCAATATCCCTCTTCATTCCAGCCCAAAAATATATCTGACGAAGGTCTGCATACATCTTCTTGACACCTGGATGCGCAGAGTAAGGTGCCCGATGAGCCTCAGTCATGATTAGGGTACGAAGACCCTCTGTAGAAAGCACATAAATGCGACCTAAATGTCGCAAGAGACCATCCGACTCGATAGAATACCCAGCATATCTACCCTCCAAGGCTCTACCAGACTCCACTTCAGCTTTCACTTCCTGATACCATCTATCTGCAGGGAGTGCTGCAAGAATCTGTCCTCTCAAATCCACTCCAAGAGTGATTGACGAAAGTTCATGTCTTCGTCGACTAAGAGCATCCGCCACCACATTCTCCTTACCTTGGATATATTTTACCTCAAAATCGTACTCACATAGAAACTCCATCCATCACCTCTGTCTCGCATTTAGGTTTGGCTGAGTAAAGATATACTGTAAACTTCGGTGATCACTGTGCAGCTCAAATCGATGCCCCAGTAAGAAGTGTCTCCATCTTACCAATGCATGAACGACTGCAGCCAACTCTAGGTAATGTGTAGGATAGTTCAACTCATGATCTTTGAGTTTACGGGACTCGTAAGCTATCACACGACCCTCCTGCATTAAAACTGCTCCTAAACCTTCCAACGATGCATCAGTACATACCACAAAATCTCCGGTAGGATCCAGCACTGCTAGAATAGGTGCACTAGTTAACCGCTCCTTAAGACTCTGAAAGGCTGCTTGACACTGTTCTGACCAAATGAACTTCTTTCCTTTTCTCTGAAGAGAAGTTATAGGGTGAGCTATCTTTGAAAATCCTTCCACAAATCGCCGATAATAGCCTACTAAACCCATGAAACTATGAACCTCTGAAACGTTGGTAGGAGCCGGCCAATCCATGATGGCTTGAATCTTTGAAGGATCCACTGCAATACCCTTGTCCAAAATAACATGTCCCAAATATTTTGCTTCCGTTTGAAAGAAATCACATTTAGCCAAATTTGCATACAACTGATTTTCTCTTAAACACTGCAGAACCTGACACAAATGTTCTTCGTGCTCCTCCATAGACCTTGAATAAATCAATATATCATCTAAGAAGACAAGAACAAATCTATCCAGATAGGCACGGAACACACCATTCATCAGGCTCATAAAGACTGATGGCGCATTTGTCAATCCAAAAGGTACAACAGTGAACTCATAATGCCCATAGCGAGTGCGAAATGCTATCTTGTGGATGTCAGCCTCAAAGATGCGCAACTGATGATATCCCAATTTTATGTCTATCTTGGAGAACACCTTAGCTCCCTTGATCTGATCAAAGAGGTCATCAATTCATGGTAATGGGTACCTGTTCTTCACAGTCACCTTATTAAGCTGTCGATAGTCGATGCACAAACGCAGAGATCCATCCTTCTTCTTCACAAAAATCACAGGTGCTCCCCATGGAGAGACACTTGGACGAATGAATCCCTTTGCTAACAACTCTTCTAGCTGCAAGCGAAGCTCCTTAAGTTCCTGAGTAGTCATCCGATATGGAGCTCGTGAGATAGGTTCTGCTCCAGGAACAAGGTCTATCTTGAAATCAATATCCCGCTTCGGTGGCATACCTGGAATCTCGCTAGGAAAGACATCTTCATACTCCTTGAGAATAGGATAATCGTTAAGGGATGTCTCCCTATTTTCTCCAAGATCTAAGTCATTAACTGTTATAGCAAACAACTTGCATCCTTGACGCAAACATCTCTTCAATTGCATAGCAGAAATCATGCGCAAGGAGATGGGTCTCTGAATCCCAACCACTTCTACTTCTTTGCCTGAATCATCAACACACTTCACTAATTTGTGGCGACAGTCTATCACCGCTTGATGAGCATCCAACCAATCCATTCCCAACACTATGTCATAGGATCCTAAAGGTATAATGCAAAGATCCGCTGTGGTAGATAAAGGTCCTATCCTCAACTCGCAACCATACACAAGAGAGTCTACTGATACCCTAGACCCAGAGGCCAATTCCACCTGCCACTTAACATCTTGCTTTGCTGCCACTAATTTGCAACGTTCCACTATAGAAGGGGAAATAAAAGAATCTGAAGCACCAGAGTCAAATAGAATAGAAATGGTAATACCTTGCAAGACACCTGCAGCCTCCACAATGGTACCTTGGTGCTCCACTTGGCGATTATCCACCGCCGCAAACACTCTATGTGACCTGCCTGCATCACCAACAGTGGGCTCTGAAACTGCGGGCCTCTGTCCAAAACCTGAAGTATTCTTTCGCGGGCACTGTCTAGCAATGTGGCCCTGCTGGCCGCAAGAGAAACATCCTGTTCCCCTGCCAAAACCTCCACCGCCTACAGGAGCATTTGACTGCTGAAAACTACCTCTACTTGCTGCAGATTGTGTGCTTTGCGCTGGTTGACTGGCCCGATCACGTTTAAATCTCTGCCAACTTCGATCCTTCCTAGAATGAAATCTGTTGCTTTGCTGATACTAAGAGTTTCTTGATTTCATCTGAGAAAACTGTTGTTGCTGCTGTCCACTCTTAGAAGGTACCTGTTGACTCCTCGAGTTACCTGCTGCATGAGACTAACCACCTCGGAAACCCAAACCTGCTCGAGATGAGCTACCAATCTGTACACCTGTATGACCCCCTAGGGCCATGGTCAAGTTCTCTTCCACCAGTCGAGCCTTCTCAACTAGTACCTCAATGGTCTTCGGCTCGAACACACGAACTCCTCCGCTGATGCGTGCATTCAAACCTCTAATAAAATGCTGAACTAACATGGCCTCATCGTTTCCAATACCTGCATACTGCTTGAGTTCATAAAACCTACGCTCATACTGTTCCACTGTCATGGCCATCTGTCTCAACCCATGGAATTCGTCCGCTCGTCGTTGCCTCTAGTGATCAGATAAAAATCGAGCTTTGAACCTTTCCAGAAATAGTTCCCATGAAATTGTCGCAATATCTAGATGCAACTTTTGTTCCTCTAGACGCCACCAAGTAGAGGCGAATCCTCTTAGATGCATGATGGCGCATCTTGCCTTAGTGTTGCTGCCATATGGATGCATAGCAAAGCACCTCTCCAAATCAATTAGCCATGTTTCTGCTTCCAAACCACTACCAGAGCCATCAAATGTAGGAGGACAGGCTCTCATCAAGTCTCTCATGTGGCCCGCAAGAATGGCTTCTTGTTCACCTGTGATCTCTCTCCTTCTAGGAGATCGTTCTCTTTCTCTCTCTTCTGGTTGCACCACCTCCTGCCTCAGACCAAGATGAGCAAGCACCTCCTCAAGGAGCTGGCGTAGTTGAGCACCCTCAGGCTGATCCTGATTCTCCTAATTCTCACTTCCACCTTCTTGTGTACTTCCATGAGGGGAACTAGGAGGAGGGCTGATTTCAACACCTCTCCCACGACCCCTACCTCGTCCACGTCCTCGGCCTCGTACCCTAGGCATCTTCCTGGTCAACACATCCAAGAACCACTTCAGGTTACTAGGCAAGGACTATGAATGAATATGTTCTTCAGAGTTTAAGCAACTAGCATAGCTTAATGGGCTAATTATAAAACCAGAGTACCCAGTGTTAGTAACTTGGCTCTGATACCAGATTGTAACACCCGCCTTGAACGCCTTAAAGAAATGCACACTTATGCTATATGAAACAGGAATTTTTTTTTTTAAAATGATAAAGTAATGATAACATAATCAATTACAACATATTCTCTAAGGGTCCAAGGCTGCATCACTTAACAAATCAACTAACATAATTCAATATACATTAGTAACTGATCCAAAATTCATGCTCAAATAAATAACTTATTCACATTCATTGCAAATCACCAAATAACAGAATCTACATGATTAAATACATAACTGAAATGCTTTCATATAAGTACATCAAGAAATCATTACATTGCCACTTTTAGTGTACATCAAAGTTACATACATAAGAATGTTCTACTACACAAATCTGGTACAAGGTTGTGCACTTACATCATCATCATTGGAACAAGTACAACTAGAACAAATCCTTTTTCTGCATATGATCTTGTCAAGAGTAACCAATGGATAAAATAGCTCTTGGTCGGGACCCTAAGGTCCACCCCCCGAGCTAGGAGTTAACATGAGGTCCCAAACACTGACAGTCAGGTAGACGAAAGACAAACAAGAACAAAGGATGACCAAACGCCAATACAACACATGGCAATATAAATACAACACAACATAACTTAACTTAACTTCCACTTTCACTTTAACTTCCAGAGGCGACACAAAACAAATGAGGAGAGATCGAACAAGGGATGCTAGGTTGTAGTAGGGAGAGTTTCATCGCATGGTCCTAACATGGGTTATCCTGACAGCCTCTCACTAGGCACCGGCCCCATAGGGTGACACATGCGGAATCGACCTTCCTTTCATGAGGACAAGGAAGTCAATCATGCCGACCAGGCCTTCTCTACCCATCCTTAGTCTAAACAAGCACTATAGGTCATGGGAGAGGAATCCAATAATCTTATTAATGTGAAATCTACCCTTAACCCCCTAGTTAATTTTAGGTTATCACTTGATTAATCTACTTCCAACGGGTTATCCTGACTGCCACTTTGGGCACTGGCCCCATGTTGAAAGCCACTCTCCTTCCTAACACCTAGTAAACCTTAAAACATCATGCAAGACTTAATAACAACACACGTATAAGTACACTGCAAGGCATAAACCTTCTTGCATCAAAATAGAATCATAACATCAATTGTTATCCAACACTATTAACATTGCAATACTTTATCCTCTTACAGATTTCAGATCTCTCCTTACGACAAAAGGGTACAATAAGAGCACAAGAGGTTTGATATTTCATCCTGAGATTATTACTTTACAAGACACAACATTCAACCTTGACAGAACCTCATTATACTTCATATTTGTTTGATACACATAAACGCTATTACGTCGTAATTCCAAAAACAACAACACACAAGTTGTGAATACTTAACAATGACAACTTAGCCTCTGGAATACAAGTTTGAACAACCTCAATCTGACTCATTACAACACTCATTCAATTCAATTTAATTCAGATTCAAGAGATGAAATACTACAATTCATTCTCAGTTTAATGCAAGTAGCTTCTGAAATAAAATCAACATTATATTACAACAATTAAATTAATACCTTGCAACCAAATCTCTAACTAACCTTATATTGTTTCAAAAGATAAATAAATTGATTAACTAAATCATTACAATAATAGATAAAAGAACCACTTAATTTTCGTTTACCGTTCGACACTTCCACAACGATATCTTACGGCTGAACGGTAATTACACGAGGAGGGTTCAATCACGAAAAGTTTGTCATCCTTCAAGCGGTCTTGCAGACATTCTAGTGAGCTCAACCAAATGGATTCTTTTATGATGGTTTAAAGATGTCTCTGAAATCGATCTTATCTGTGGTGATATAATTTCTTGAGGAGAGCGATCGTAAATGCGCCTTATTCGAACAGCTTGAGATAATTTACTACTGAGATGTAAAATTGCTATTGACTGTTTTACCATAGAAATGGATGACAATACTTCAATTGATAGCATCAGACCTTAACCAGTTTATTTCTGACAGACATTGACCTCACAACACTCTGTAGGTTTCAACAGCTGAACGCTGTATGAGCTCAGTCGAATTCCTTACTGCACTGATCTTCCGAGGGAGCACCAACTCTATCAGTAAGATATCTGTTAAGTCTGTGAGGTTATGTGGACTATTTTTACAGTCCGTTAAACTCATGCAGAGGTGTGATCTGGGGAAAGGAAACCTCTCAGATGTCTTAGCAGTACATAGATTCATTGAAATTTACCAGCAATGAGAATACAATTATGTTGAGTTTCCAATGGCAAACCAAGGTCGTTGGTTTTGGCTAATAAAAGAGATTGAACTTATGAAATAAAGTACAGCTAACTGACAGCAACAGCATTCAATAAGCATAGAAAAGATTGCAGAATGTATGGGAAACAGAATAGCTTTCAAGGCAGTGTTTCATGCCACTAATTACTTTCAAAGGTGCGCCCGGCCATACTGGTGCGATCTCCCCAATAGATTTGACTAAATTTTAGGTTTTCACCTCTAGCACTATAGAAAACAAAAGCTTTTAAGACATTACTCCAGTCGTCTAGGGCACATGACTCCATATGGGAGATGTTGATCAGTCCCTCGTGAGTTTGCTCACACTACATACCTCTATCCCACGTCTTACACATATAGCATGCATCTATATTATCGGTTTTGGAAACCTTAAATCTTATTCTGTTTTCTTAGCCATACCAGGTGCAATTCACAAAAAAAAAAAAAACCCACACTTTCCAGACATGCGCCTAGTCCAGTGGCTTAGGGAGTCAATGGATGAGTGCAGAGTTGAATCCAAACAGAAGAACCATTTAATAATCGAAAATGATAAGAATTCAATCGCTCCAGCTGTAGTCAACGGTAACACCGTATAGTACTAAGTGAATGGCGAAGAAAAGGGATTCAAAACTTTCATACAGATGAATGAAAGCTAGGCAGAAACCCAAGAAGCAAGGTAGAGTTAATATCCAATAAGAAGACCTCATAACCGATAATGAGAGGGTTCAATAGCTCCCGCTGTGGAGTAAACCTAGATAGCATAACACTCAGAAAAATGGCGAATAAAAAGGGACCCGGAACTTTCATTTCAACGAGTGATATCAGGCAGCGATCTACCTATGATGATCGGTCCACAAACTGAATAATGCCAAACACACAACAATATACACAGGATATCGTTTCAAGGCTTTAGAACTCCAATTCACAATGAATGATAGCAAGGCAACGGACATTGAGTAATGCTAGCTTAACAGTTTAAGCAGAGGAATCAGAATTTTCCATTCAAAATGAATGAAAACAAGGCAGAAACGAGTGACAGCAAGGCAAAAACGAAATGAAAACAAGCCAGCGGCTATCCAATACCATCGGTCCACGAAGGAATAATGCCAAAGACAAAATACATGGGATATTGACACACCATACTGGAGGTAAAATGAAATAAAAAGGCTTCAAAAATTTTCACCAAATCGCAGGACCATAAGACAAAAGCAGCGCTCTACCAGTGACGCCCTAGCTTGCAGATATAAATGGCCTGGAAAATGATGAAAGGTAGAGAAACTTAAAATGACCCTGATATAGTTAGGCTCACAGCCATAGAATTTTGCACGTGGAGCAGAGATGAAACGGATCTCAGAATTACTACTGTTTTCCAAATCAATTGTTCAAACCGTTATCAGTTTCAGTGCTGAATCATTTGTTGCCAGAACAGTCTAACAGATGAGAGGGTAAGGAAATGGTAAAAAGGCAATTCATGATTGAAACTACGCAAGAAATCTAGACTGAGAGATCTTACGGAAATATCATCTTTACATCTTCAAACCCTACCTATTTAACGCCGGTCTGAGAGCGCATACATAAGGTATTACTGAAATACATCCTCAATGATAAAAGTAAACCATCAAAAATGAATGATTGCAGGAATGACAAAATGATTCGGCCAAAGTAGTGGAAGGAAGACAATTGACTTACGGAATCCTTGAGTAGAACCGAAGTATTTAAACCCTAAGAGAAGATGCTGATCACACACAGAGAGGACAGTCTACAGAACTATTTGGAATCGAATAAACTATAACCACATTTGCAGATTCAAAATGAAGTTCAGAGATAAGGCATTCGACGGAACCTGGTTTCGCAATCCACTCGACGAACCTGCTCCAATCGTTGCAGCTCCAAGCTGCTTCTTTCCTTTTTACCTGTGTTGCTGTCCTTGATGCCCCTACAACTCTTTTATAACACAGCCTCTCTCCTCTCCAAGGGCTTGGCACGCGATCCCATGCACAACTCCCTTAAAGCATATGTATTTTATTTAATTTAATGATCCCCACATATTATTTATTTTATTTTATTATTATATCTCTTTATAGCCGACCCCAAAATATTGTTATAAATAGAATAGTACTATTTCGACAATATATAATTTTGTACTATACTTTAATTTATCTTATTAATCAAGTTGTGAATCACAATTTACAAGCGTGATTATATCTATTTATTTATTTAAATATTTATTATAAATAATATTATATCGAATAATACAAACTTCTTACAACTTTATTTATCAACAACACTTCTATTAAAATAATAATTTATTTATAGCTAAAATCGACAACTAACGACATTATGCCCATTTAACAACACTTATACTCTTCCGTAGAATAATTCTAATTAAAGCACAACATTACCACACATACTTAGACACCTTCAAACTTGATTTGACTCCAAGATACAATATTACCTGACAGTAAGACATGGGCAAATGACAACCAATAACCACAAGGGTAAACTGACGACGAAGGAACACTGACTAGGGACCTCACGTTAACTCCAACCAACTAATCCATTGGCGAAGGCACGCTCAGACCTGTAATAAGGTGGAGTCGATGCCTAGTACCTACATCCTGCAGCAACGCACAATTAACCATAACAAGATATACATATACATCACATGCAGTCCTATCGTGAATGGAAATCGCAGTGAGGTAGGGTACTCGAGAACAAGTAATACAACACTGTTCCATTCACGTTTATAAATAACAATCAACTATATTGAACAAGGTATCAGATTACTAATCTACGACATAAAATGATCAACTAACTTCCAATCCCATATAATGAATGACATCAAAGCATCTAAAACATCAGTTCATTTATCAAATTGT
Source organism: Cunninghamia lanceolata (assembly GCA_027924645.1). Lineage (NCBI taxonomy): Eukaryota > Viridiplantae > Streptophyta > Pinopsida > Cupressales > Cupressaceae > Cunninghamia > Cunninghamia lanceolata. The sequence goes on along the minus strand of BSBN01000744.1, from coordinate 380,695 downwards.
AAAGCATAAAATGACATAATCCATCATCAACATCTGTTATCATAACAATTAGGTTCATACTGAAATAGCAAAATAACTAGAAATCCATCATCAACGATCTAAAAATACTGTCAAAATGTCCAGTACTACTAAGCAAACATCAGTCCAAAAGACGACAAGTTGAGGGGCACTACAATCTTGATTAGTGTGAAAACTACACAATCCCTAGATTTATTATTAGGTTATCACTTGATTACGAAACTCCCAATGGGTTACCCTAGCTAGCCACTTTGGGCACCGACGCCACATTGGAAGCCACTCTCCCTTCACTGCATCTAGATTCTCACAACCCATAACATAAACCAAGCATGAACTATCACATTTCACATTATGATACATTTACAACATGAAATATACATTATTTCACATCACATAGAGCAAGGCATTACTCATCTTGCATAATTACATGAATACATACACTGAGCAAGGCATTATCCATCTTGCACAATCATCATAACCACATGAATAAATACTCTCAACAAGGCATTACTCATCTTGCACAATCATCATAACAGAATCAATCTATAGACAGAGAGGAGTCAACATTACATACAACCAATACATACTCAACCATTAGCAAGATTAGATAATCACAAGAGTCATACACATGACTACCCCTCTTAGCCTTTGGAATCAACTTTCCCAATGACACAAACATTTGACACCACCGTAACACAATAGTCTCACACCATAATCTAATAGACCAAACTAAGGTCCTTCATCAATAATTTAATTACAATGCCAGAATTGCAACATATGATATGATACACTAGTTATGGGTCTTAAAATTATATCATTAATCATAAGCTTCCCATAAATCAATAAAACATTTTCTCTACTTTATAGACTCAAATGTTATACTAATGTTTGTATCTATGTAAAATATAACCTATATGTTAGGGATTTATCTAACCTTTGTTATAAGATAACAACACTGTAATTACTCATATCAAAATTGATACATATACTTCATTATGAATGCAAAAATAACAATTCACCAAGATCTGAATCACAAAGAGTTAGCAACATTACTCAAATATTAATTCATTATTCATAACTAGTTTTATTTCATGTTTAACTAAAGTCCCAAAGCAATTACTTTCTAACTAAACATTAATCTCAATAATAAACCCGAAAGAGGTCTAAAGATTTGATTCCTTATCAAGCATTTAACACCAACTTCAATCCAAATATACCTAAATATATGTACTTAGTTTCAAAGTAACTTCATTCATTGCTATACATAACAAACAATCATAAGCATTACTCATAAACTAGTAGTAATACTACATCTACTATGTTAATGCCATGAAATAATATTACAAGCCTAACTACAAGGTTTACGATTAGTAATTCAATCAATGCTAATTTACATTTAAATCTATAAACATATTGATTTTCATTGAATCAAATTAAAACAATTTTATCAATACAATACAAACTATATGCACTACATTTCTTTATTTTATAGCTCAATAATCTAGTTGAATATATTTCTATACTCTACTCTAAATAAATCAAATAACTTAATATAATATTTGATTCATATTGATTTTAATAATCGAATACTATATATATATATATATATATATATATATATAAATTTATTGATACAATAATTATTAATTACTACATATATATGAAATGATTTTCCTTAGGCTATTAATTAACCACTAAGTTTAATATCATAATAGTTAACTATAACAGACTAAACAAATTGTCATTTCCCTATCAAGCTTTTAAAAAAAATTATTAAACAATTAGGGAAAACACCACTTTCGGTGGCTAAATATGGCAACTTAGTATTGGCTCTTGGTGATGTAGAATTTCAGCATCGATGTCATGGTTTGGTAAGCTAACTAAGCTGCTACCTATCTCCTTATTTAAATAATTGAGTTGCACTATCACACATGTAATTGTCACCATAGTAAGAACCATGTTGCAGGGTAAACTAGCTGGCTTGTTCCTTGTATAGTGAGTTTTATGGCAATTCCCATGGATTTCATACTCATGACTGTTAAAGAGCCCATTAAGGAACAAATGCTTGTGTAGACCAGTACATTTGTGTGTCCACATTGTGGAACAAATTGCAATGTTAAAACCAGAACTATAGCTCTCATGGCTACTATGTAGCACAAAAATGTAGGTCGAGTTGCAAGATACCAAATTTCTATGACCGAATCAATAGAACGTGCCTAGGGTGCATGAAGTACATTTATTACAGAACCAACCATGCACACAAGGCAACCTAACATACCTATCTTATGTAGTGTCTCTTCCAACATAAAGTGTGCCAATACAGAACTGAAAATGATACTCAAGGCACCTAAAGGAGTTACAAGAACAACTTGGGCAAATACATAAGCTACAAAGTTTGCACAGTCACCCACAATCATAGTAATCACTCCCATCCACCAAAAAGGCTCTAGCAAGTAAGTGTAGCCACCTTTAGATCCCCAATATATTTCTGGGGAATGCAAAATCCATGAGAGACTTAATTAGTTCTAGAGGATTCAAAATTTAGCCTAGGTAACTCAGGGTTCATCAACAATCCCTTTCACATTCCAATAGGCAAATGTAACTGATTAGGTTGGTGCATATGCTGAAACTGTGTGACGGCCTCATGAGGACACCCATGTCTACTCTACATTGCAATAATCGCAATCCATGAGACATCGTCTCATTCTTCCATGTCGTCAAACACTTTACAGGCATCTATCAAACTTCTGCATTTGACATACATGTCAATAAGCTTATTATTGAAAGTTTTTTACATAACAAATGTAAATCTCCTTTGAGCAATGTAATAGTGAAATTATTTTCCTTTTGAAAGTGAATTCATGAGAATATAGGTTTGCAATAAATATAAATATGTGGAGCAGTTTTCTGGGGGACTATGTGTAGTAATCCGAACATGCAGCACCTCCTTTAACTATCCCTCTCTACACAATGCTATGAGATTGGAAGACACGGTGTAATGTCCCCTTCTAGCAAGCCAAAATTTTCCAACCTTGCACATAAATTCAACTCACAAAAGAGAACATTAGAGTTCTATTTTCCATTTCATATCATTATTCTTGTTATCTAATTAATATCCTTTCATACTTATGTCCTTATACTTATGATCTCATAATCCCATTTTCATATTCATAATTATTTTTATATTCACTTTCATATTCATATTTATATCCATTTTCATATATGTATGCAAATTTACCTTATTTCTACACTCCTATTTATTCTCATATTATTATATCTATTCTATATGCATACTTATACAGAATGAATGTATATACATCATTGATGGTAATATACTCCAATTATTATTATCATGATATAAGCAATATTCATTTATTTATATTCATATTATTCTTCTACAACATTTATATCGCCTAACCTATTAATAAGGAAAGTGCCTGTACCTCTTTATGCTCCTTGTCTTGTTGAACTTATTACTCAGAAATATATATATAAATATAATACAGATCTAATTAGATATTTTTATCAATATTTCTTTTTTTAATTTATTTCCGATATCTTAGATTCACATCATTATCTTATAGTTTATATCATTCCTATTTACTTTCACGCATGAGACAATTAACTAATACTTAATTTTACTTCTAATCATAATTCATTTACTTCTCTCATAATTATATTATTCCATCATTACATTTCTTATTTATGATCATGAAATCAATTCATTCTATTGGTATATCTTTATTTGTTTAACTTTATTCATTTCTGAATCCACTATTTATTTTACACAGTCTATACTAGAATATTACTAACATAAATTATATTCTATATTTAAATACTTAATGAAAAACATACCTGATATAATTGCAGACTTACCTTGTCTATCCCGTTTCTTCCTTGTAATTTCTCTTTGCTGTGTCTTTGATAACTCTCAATGCCGTTATTCTCTATTGTTTATTGATCCCCCTTTTTTCTTTTCTTAGATTGCCCTCTTCAGATATATATATTTCTCATATGAATCGCACCCCTCTATAATGATATGCAATGCTTCATTTTAATATTTAGTATTTATTATATAATAATAATAACATTAATAATTATATTATTATATAATAATAATATTATTATATAATAATAATAACATTAATAATTATATTATTATATAATAATAATATTTATATTATATTATAATTATAATCATCTATAATATAATTATTATTATATTAAAATATATTATATTTCTTATATTATTATAATAAATGATTATAATAATATTTCTTATTTATTTTTATATTTAAATATATAAATATATTTATTAATATATTATATTATAATTATAATAATAATATTAATATTGATAATATTATTTTTGTATTTATATTATCGTTTATAAATATCATAAATATAAAATATTTATAATATTATTTAATATTAATGTTTATATACGATTGATGATGACAAACACTATATTTGATGGAAATGACTTCTCTACCTTTATCATTGCGTAATCTTTAATTTAAACAATGCCTTAAAATATGGGGACATGACAAACCCTCCCCACTCAAAATTGCTTGTCCTCAAGCAATCACCGTGGAATTCTTTTGTACTTATAACATCTATTTTTCGATGGGTTTGACTTAGAATGAGCACACTTGATTGACGGTGATCCCATGGAAGAGTATTCATGATCAATAAACATTTGTTTGATGTGTTTGGATAATAATGGTGTGATGTAAGTATTATAGATTAAGAAGTTTTGAGAGTATTGAGATTCCAAGATTCAAATGATGAAGACATTCTTGTAGTTTTATCTTTGACATGTTATTGATCTTCCAAATTTGAGGAGTCATATTTGTTGAAGAGTAATTAATTATGTGATGTCAAGATCACAAAAGATTCGGTGAGCCTTTGTTTGAATAGTGACGTGCTTGATGAAATATAAGTATTATAGATGATTTTAAAGAATGATCCTGGAAATCTTTGAGTTATGGGCCCGTAATATAAGTATTGGTTTTATGTTACTTAAATGAAGAGAAGAATTCAAAAGAGATTTTTGGAAGAAGGGGTCCAATATAGAAATGAATTTGAATCATGGGTTTTTGTGATTAATGAAATTAACTTTTTATGTTATATACTTCCCTAATGTCTCTTTGAAGGATATACTGATTTTTTCTAGGTCTCAGGGTGGATAAACCATCCCTCCCTAGTCTCCATGTGGTGCATGCCATTCATATGGAGTGTCATAGTCCTTATATGGCACATGCCATTCATATAAGGTCCTTTTGATCTAATGTGGTGCATGCCATTCATAATAGATCACCTCGAACTCATGTGGCACATGCCATTCATATGAAGTCCGCCATTTGTTCTTACCTTATGTGGCACATGCCATTCATGATAGATCACCTTGGACTCATGTGGCACATGCCATTCATATGAAGCCCACCATTTGTTCTTACCTTATGTGGCACATGCCATTCATATAAGGTACCTTCGATCTAACGTGGCGCATGCCATTCATGATAGATCACCTCAGACTCATGTGCAACATGCCATTCATATGAAGCCTGCCATTTGTTCTTACCTTATGTGGCGCATGCCATTCATATAAGGTACCTTCGATCTAACGTGGCACATGCCATTCATGATAGATCACCTCGGACTCATGTGGCACATGCCATTCATATGAAGCCCGCCATTTGTTCTTATCTTATGTGGCGCATGCCATTCATATAAGGTACCTTCGATCTAACGTGGCACATGCCATTCATGATAGATCACCTCAGACTCATGTGGCGCATGCCATTCATATGAAGTCCGTTATTCTCATGATTGCCCTCTCTACATATGCCATGCTAGGAGAGTGAGATTACTAAGGTGTCCTGGTAGCCACTCCCTAAGCCCAGAGGCAGTACCCTTCATACTAAAGGTAGAACCCCTCTGGCCCATGTGGGCTCATTATGTCCACCCCCGGGTGGCGTACCTAGAAGAGGGCCCTCGCACTGTTTCCTTTGTTTCTTCTTCTCCATCATAGTGAAGGTATATGTAGAATAGTGTAATCAAAATCACATCATTATTTACTTACAAATATAGGTAACATATTATACTCCCATATGAGTATCCTCTCTCTTATTTGCTATTATTCTTCCCTCGATATTTTCTTTTGGGTGCTTGGTCCTTGAATCAATTTTCTTTCCTTCTTTTACTTGCACTTATTTCATTCTCCTCTTGTATGTCTTTGTTGGATATGACTTCTATAATCTGTGCTTGAGTTATTTTTCCACATTTATGCCTTGGCTTACATTTTTGGTTGCATTAAGTTCTTTCACAGGATAGCAGGTCGATAGCTCTGATACCACTGTAATGTCCCCTTCTAGCAAGCCAAAATTTTCCAACCTTGCACATAAATTCAACTCACAAAAGAGAACATTAGAGTTCTATTTTCCATTTCATATCATTATTCTAGTTATCTAATTAATATCCTTTCATACTTATGTCCTTATATCCTTTCATACTTATGTCCTTATACTTATGATCTCATAATCCCATTTTCATATTCATAATTATTTTTATATTCACTTTCATATTCATATTTATATCCATTTTCATATATGTATGCAGATTTACCTTATTTCTACACTCCTATTTATTCTCATATTATTATATCTATTCTATATGCATACTTATACAGAATGAATGTATATACATCATTGATGGTAATATACTCCAATTATTATTATCATGATATAAGCAATATTCATTTATTTATATTCATATTATTCTTCTACAACATTTATATCGCCTAACCTATTAATAAGGAAAGTGCCTGTACCTCTTTATGCTGCTTGTCTTGTTGAATCTGCTCACTGGATTCTATTCTCTTTCACCTATTCTTAAATATTTATATATTATAGTATTTGTTATAATATTAATATCTCTCTCTATATATATATTTACTTGAATAATTCCTCCCTATATATATTTATGGTATATTTCCTACTTATTACTCAGAAATATATATATAAATATAATACAAATCTAATTATATTTATTTATCAATATTTCTTTTATTTATTTATTTCTGATATCTTAGATTCACATCATTATCTTATAGTTTATATCATTCCTATTTACTTTCACGCATGAAACAATTAACTAATACTTAATTTTACTTCTAATCATAATTCATTTACTTCTCTCATAATTATATTATTCCATCATTACATTTCTTATTTATGATCATGAAATCAATTCATTCTATTGGTATATCTTTATTTGTTTAACTTTATTCATTTCTGAATCCACTATTTATTTTACACAGTCTATACTAGAATATTACTAACGTAAATTATATTCTATATTTAAATACTTAATGAAAAACATACCTGATATAATTGCAGACTTACCTTGTCTATCCCATTTCTTCCTTGTAATTTCTCTTTGCTGTGTCTTTGATAACTCTCAATGCCGTTATTCCCTATTGTTTATTGATCCCCCCCCCTTTTTTTTTCTTAGATTGCCCTCTCCAGATATATATATTTCTCATATGAATCGCACCCCTCTATAATGATATGCAATGCTTCATTATACTATTTAGTATTTATTATATAATAATAATAACATTAATAATTATATTATTATATAATAATAATATTTATATTATATTATAATTATAATCATCTATAATATATTTATTATTATATTAAAATATATTATATTTGTTATATTATTATAATAAATGATTATAATAATATTTCTTATTTATTTTTATATTTAAATATATAAATATATTTATTAATATATTATATTATAATTATAATAATAATATTAATATTGATAATATTATTTTTGTATTTATATTATCGTTTATAAATATCATAAATATAAAATATTTATAATATTATTTAATATTAATGTTTATATACGATTGATGATGACAAACACTATATTTGATGGAAATGACTTCTCTACCTTTATCATTGCGTAATCTTTAATTTAAACAATGCCTTAAAATATGGGGACATGACACACGGACATTTCTTTTTATTGTAGTTGGGGCATGGAAAATGTGCAATATTATTTAGTCTACATTTAGCACAATGGCATTAATAGTGGTGAGTATTTTACATGTCTTTAATGCTCTTTCCAAAGCAAGTTTCGATTAGATGGAAACCATCGAAGGCAATTTATACATGATTCTCACCATAATAAAACTCATCATGACAAGTGAATTGATTAAATTTGTCAACAAGGGTGTTAGAAAGGCTTTAAACTTTGTTAGCATAAGTAAAAATCCTGAAACATGAGATCTCAAAGTTTGCAACAAGTATTCAATTGGGTATGCCAAAATCCAATTGTCATGCACTTGAATGAACCCAATGATGAGGCACATCCTCTGCAATCTTTCTAGATCATGTAGCCCTAAACTATGACCAGAGCACACCCAATTTGGTCAAATTTCCAAACATGTAAGTTGCAGATCAAGATTCAAGCATATGTAATTCTATATACAAACTACCTATAGTTAATCATTATGCATACATGGTTGACCTTCTGGCTATCTTGAGGACACCCTAAGCTTTAACATGGAAGCTAGTTAAACTTATGGCATTGACAAGGATGTTTTGGCTCATGTTCTCCTCTATTGGTAATGACAAATACAAAGATCAGGAGTGAGCCACATCTATTTATATCTATTTCAAGCCTATAATGTAATGCCCCGTCATGTAACCCTAGAGAGTTAGGTAGAAAAAGCAAATTTTTAGGAATAATTTTTTTTTTTTAAAACAAGATAGTGCAAAGTAGTACTCCAAACATATCATATTACACCGCATAAATGAAAATACTCTTCTAACAGCCCTACGGCAACATAACTGCATTAATGAAAGAAAATAAAACTACAGAAACAATAACATTACACTGCTAAAATAGATACAAATAACTTTCACTGAGGCAGAAGAGATTAATTACAGAGTCTCAATACAGGATTACATGATTACAAGATTATAAGACCGATCATGTCGGTTTACAAAAGAATACATAAGAAAGCATACAACTCTGAAGGAGGAAAGCGAACTGGATCTGGAACACCCCTGCGCGGAACTCAAACTGTATCTCTAAAAAGGACCAATGGATAGCTCTTACCTCCCAACCATGTGAAACCCTAAGGTTGACCCCTTCGAGCTAGGAGATAATGACGAGGATTCCACTAAGCCAAGGAGACAACAATAACAGAATGACAACAAACATGAAACAACTGACCATATCAACAACACTGCACAAGCCAAGATATCACTCTAGAGGTACCATCAAGAACAATAGAACTGCATAAGGTGAGTGTCTTCGCATGGTCCTAGCATGGGTTACCCAGGCTATCTATCACTAGAAGTCAGCCCCCATCTATGGTTACCCTGGCAGCCTCTCACTAGGCACCGGCCCCACCATGAATACCACTCCCTTAGCGTTCTCGGGTCAAACATACATACCACAACATATAGGTATAAAAGTCACAATTCAGATCTGGGCCATAATACATGCCATTCACTAGTCCACAACAAGAGATCCATAATCCCTTCAAAATGGAACAAAACCATTAAGAATCAAGTACTATATCCAAGGCCATTCCCCATTCATTACAGGGCACGAAATCCAAATATCCCATTACATTGTCATTCCACTATCCAGACCAAAGATCAAGACACCTCACCTCTGGAGTTACGTACACCCAAGGATAAAGAAACCATAAACAGACAAGGTTAACACTTCCACATTGACAAATAGTGGCCATAACATCTCACAAGATCCCCTCTTCCTAACAAACCAACACATAGACAACAACTTCACCCAATACGAACACAAGATCCATTACGAGCATATAGCTATGACCATAAGACTCCCAATTCCATCCTGAGAACACTTAAGGGATAAAACATCAATAGTCAAACCTTTGAGATTCCTTCTCAAAAACACCTCACCATCCAAAGGACCACACTAAAATCTTTCAACAATAATTCAATCATAACCCCATAATTGCAACATATGATAAATTCAATCTTCAAGACAAAACAACACCTCATATCTACTATAAGGTTAGTATTCATATATGAATCCCTCATTAACTATGTTTCTCAAACAACCATCTTGAAACGTAATCTATAACCTAGCATGACTCCATTAATGCACATTATTAACATTGTTACCATCTTTATCAAGAGATAGCCCTATGGTCTATATAACATCATAATAATTTAGCATTTTCTTACATAGTCTCTAATTCCATCTATACTAACTTCAATTCAACCAATAACACTAAAACATTAAAACATTTCTCACTTCATTATCTACAATTACAGTAACACTGAGCCATTCTTATCTTATAAGTTGACAACTGCACAATTCTATTTACATCATGTACAAATAAAGGTTTACTATTATTTCCATAATATATAACCTACACAAAACACATCTCTACTCTATGATGGGATATCTGTAACTCTAATGACATATAAATATTTTGGTAGATTAAATATTTATCTTACTAAGGTAAGTCTTGATAGGTCCTCCGCTAAGGATTCTTACCATCTCCATCCCCAATTATCTAAGATTACCAACCTTATTGGTTCAACCATTCAGTTACCTAAGACATAGCATGCTTTCCTATAAGCTTGCATTAAAGAATGAGGACAAAAAAAAGAAACCCAATACAATTGCTTGATATGATGCGGGTAGAAGGTTTGTCCTTGTTGCATGTTATTAAAAGCAAGAACAACCACTTAGTTATGCTATATACCTAGCTAGAGAAGATAATGTTCGTATAAGCTTTATATAATGGTAAACTAGAACCTCATACATGATTAAGAATGATGAACAATTATTATTTAAAACTACTTATTAATCTAAACAAAGAATAATTCTTTACATCACTAAACTAAGTCATCTATTCTATAACTAAAATAGAAGAGCATAAGGAACTAATAATAACTATACTTCTTTCTAAACACGCTTTAGTTCAGAATAGAAAGAAACATGACAATACTGATCCTATTAGGTGTTTCCCCAAAATAAAACCAGATTTATTAATTTCACACTAATATTATTGTCTTCTTCAAAATACATGCTATTTAATTTCAAAAGGTGAAATTCACATTTAACCAGCTACCTCCATTGATTTTGGAACACTTAGAACTGCTCGCTGTTTTATACAAAACTGGCAGTGGTGGAATTGTATCTTATTTGTCATATAAAGATGAAGATATAATATATAACTCGAGGCTAAGTGGCTGGCATTCCAATTTAAGTTGATTTCTTTACAACATGTCAAGTGAAACAGTTGCAAGTTGGTAGAAGTAGATGCTGACAAGGTGTAGGGTAAAGGGTTAGTGAAGCAGATTGGATAAATTTTGGTTGTTCAATTACCATAATGGTATTCATGGTATGTTGGCCAAGGATACAAATCTCCTCAGACCGTACCCCATCCCAACACTTGCATAATTTGTTCTACGTACAGACTGGGCTCATACTCAGTGTTGACAATTTTTGCCATGTCAACCTGCCCTATTGTAAACTACAGACTTGGCTCATACTCAGTGTTGGCAATTTTTGCCAGCATCCTCCCCGCTGAGCCAAAATGGGAGCTTTCGAACAGGGCATGGGCATCCATCAAAGCAGAACAGAAGGGGGATTTTTGTAAGATGTTGTAGCTATAATTGCCCTGGTAGACTTGCATGTAGAACTTGGAAACATAAACAAGACACGTGAACCATTTGACAAATTGCCTAAACGAAGTGTAGTCTCATGGACTACAATGATCGTGGGACATGTACAAAATGGATTTGTTGAAAAGGCTTTAAAATATTCAAGCTGATGTACTTGACAGGTGTAAGGTTATATTTCACAACCTTTGCCAACGTCCTCCCTGCCTATGCCAAAATGGAATCTTTCGAACAGGGCATGGACATTCATCAAAGCATAATGAAATGGGATTTTTGTCAAATGTTATGGTTAGAAGAGCTTTGGTAGACATGTATGCAAAATGTGGAAGCATAGATGGCAAGTAACCTGTTTGACAGAATGTCTCAAGAAATACGGCCTCATGGAATGCCGCGATTGCAATATATGCACAAAATGGATTTGTCGAAAAGACTTTAGAAACCTTCAGGCGAATGCGAATAGCAGGAGTAAAGTCAAATTCCACAACCTTTGCCAGCGTCCTCCTTGCCTAGCAGTCTAGCTCCTTGTAGCCACTAGCCAGAGCTATTCTCTAGATGGCATTCTCATATTCTATGTTGGGGACTCTAAATTAACAGTTTGACTGATGCTTCTAATACTACTGGAGCATGATTAATGGTGGGTTGTGCTCTTTTAGCTATTTTACCTGGTTCTGCCTTGAAGTGGATAAATTAGCTTATATAATTCCATTCAATGCTCCCTCATGTTTATTCTAAGATACATATACTCTTACAGTCCCAATTACCTATTTCCATCATTCGTTGGCAATAATATATTTTCTATCATCTTTAACTACTTTTGAATCTAAATGCATAGCATGTTTAAGTACAACATCTGGACTCTCTGCTAAACCCATCATCATAAGGGCTTAAAGGTCATAGGCCAATACTATATACACCAAATTTTCTTCTTAGAATAAGGGGATGTTTGTCAGATATTATGATTGGAAACATTCTGGTCGACATATATACAAAATGTGGAAGCATAAGCAGGGTGCATGCACCCTTTGACAAAGTGCCTCAAAGCAATGTGGTTTCATAGAATGCGACGAGTGCAGAATAAATTCAAAATGGGTTTATTGGAGAGGGCTTTAGAAACTTACAAGAAAATGCAAATGGTGGGTACAAAACTAAGTTCCACATCCGTTACCAGTGTCCTCCCTGCATGCCTGTGCCTGCGCCTCCGCTCATTTTTGCCACCATTACTCCCTCCTCTCCTAAAAATCCTCCCTCAGATTTCAGACCTGTATCCTCTCCAAAGGCTCTGTTCTGACACATAAACAAATGAAGAAGCAATGTAAAGGCACGTGGTCTGATTGGCAAAGAGCCTTGAGGAGGTGTCAATTCATGGGAAGAAAAGATTTTGGGTTCTCCACGTAATGGTTTTTCTTTTGTTGAAATCACCAACCTCTAACTTTTAAAAGCACCACATTATGTGGATTAATCACAATTAAAAATTGCCACTCGAAAATGTAGGCCATGACTAATGACATTCACTATGTCAGTTAATCAAAGGCCTCATACTAGACTTAATTATTTATCTTTATAAAGAATATGAAAGGGGAGTACCCCACCCCCAAAAACAAAATCTCCAAGATTGCAAGCACTTGAACATGTAAGGATTATACGTTGAAGTATTATTATATTTTCTAATAATTCTATTAATCCGTAATTCATCTAGGAAAATAAACAAACGATATGTGACATTTAGTATAACTGGATTGGATTTTATGTATGAATAAATTGCTATATATTCTTGCCTTATAGTCCTCAACTTTTATTCCCAATCCTTTGTGAAAGCTATAATTTCAATGCTTTGATTTACTGAATAGAGCCATGGAAGTACATGTAACTGGCTCTCCAACGATCTACAAAAGAATCCTTAGGAAAATAAATTCATCCTCTTTGGAATGGAATTGCAAAGAAGCCATCGGTCTAATTCCCATGCTATTAAAATCATTAGATTTGTATTGACCGGTTCCTAACAAGGGCAACTATAGATTCAATACATGGATGTGTTTTATATATAATATTAATTGGCCATAATTTTAGTCAAGGGCTTGGTTTCTAGCATGCACAACCATAATTTATGTAAATGGATTTTTTTAAAAAAAATATATAAAATGGCCAGAGTTTCAACCCCATGCACTAAGAATTAGTTGTGTTCCTACAATGTCAGAATTTACATATCAACCATGTGATCCTAAAATCTAGATAGTAGAAAGATGTTGCAAGAACATGATCGATCTCATGAATAGATGGTTCAAGTATATGATTGATCATATTGCATTTAGACACTCAACTAGTGCCAGGTGACACAATAGATAATGGGATGACAAATTTTAACACCAAACAAATCATTTTTACTTCCCAAAGAAGCACCTAGAAACTCTATTCAAAATTCAAATAAAAGAAGAGATACATGTCTTTCTCAAAATACCATTCTAGGAACTGCCTCTCTCCTCCATTGCCAATACGTATATGGAAACTTAGTAGTCATGTTGCCTTTGGAAGTAAGAAATATCAATTGTCAACACTCTCTCTCTCTCAAGAAATTGGTACCATGTAAAAGAAAGAAATTGATTACACATGTCAATAAAAGTGTATAGATTGTATTAGATACAAATATGAGATGAATGTTGTAAGGGGCAATCCAAGTCCTAGGATGTAATAGATAGGAAACATCTCATGGATACCATTCTAACACTAGTCAACACCGCTCAATCCAACTAAGTACCCGTAACTCCAATTTTTACCACATAATTACTTTTTGGATAGCAGGTTATAATTCTCACCTATTATCACATTTAACCAAGGTGTCATCCAAAGCTTTTAAGCTAATTCTTTAATTATCTACTAAACAAAATAGGAGCATTATTACTAACCACTAATCCATTAGAGAATCTTCCATCCACACATGAGAATAATTTTAACATTATAAAATACGACTTGACTAAACATTACGACAAAACTTGGCCCATCATCACAAGACAAGGACCAAGTATCCCAACATGACTTGAGACCACAACAGAAGACAAGGACCGACTTAGTAGATTAGACCTCGTGTTATCTCCCATCACTAATATCCATTGGTGAAAGAACCCGCTCAAACCTGCTATATTAGGTGGAGTCGAGGTTCAGTACCTACAGCCTGCATCCAAACAACTAATTAAATACGATCAAGTACGTATATGTCAACACACAGAGAGTCAGAGAATCGTGGCGCAGCAAGGTACTCGAAATGAGTAATGCTACACCGTCACTGCTCTTGGATAAGATTATAATCATAACATTCGAAAACAGATATCTACGAATCTAATAAAACATGTAAATAATAATCCATTACTAAACTTATTCAACACATCATAACTGAAGTACTCATAATGTCATCTAACTCATAACAGATGTCTAAATATAGTAGTCAAATATCGTTCATCAGATAAACATAAATCATAACCTACAAACCAACTATCTCAAAACCGTATCAATGAAATGAACGATTAACAACTGTCTCTAACTGACAGAGAGCAATGCAGAACTACCACCATCACAAGATAACAATGAGGGGGCACTAAATACAACACTTCACACAAGAGGAGCATTATTTCATAAGTGCCTTCAACAAGAATGAATATTTGACTCTGGCTCGGGTGAGTTTCCATATTTTATTTATTGCGGACTGAGCTCACCTGTCAGATTGGTATTTGCATCCACTATATGCCCTACATGATTAATAGAATAGTGCACACATCAGGTGAGTTATTCCATTCCAAAGAAATATGCCTCGACAATCGGATCAATTCAATTGTGAAACCTAACCACCGGGTTAACCAATGACATCATATACAAATAGTATAAGGATCAAATGCAATGCATTGACATTTGCGAAGGAACTAAAAAAGGCATCATTATAGGAAAGGGTGTCAATATATGTACCCTCTCAGCATCAAAAGAATGAAACATGATGAACAATGCAATATGTATGTCCCCTCTCATACAAGAATGTAATTCTATCCGATGTCCCCAAATGGGGCGAAACCTGGCCTGGCAACATAAATGTATAAATAGAAGTGGGCAGGTATGGTGAGGTTTGAATGGTTAAGGAGATTGATGAAAGATAGAGGATATGGAGATCGGCCAAGCATAATCGATAGGGAAAAAAAATATCAAATGTTGTAATTATATCTGCCCCCAACACCAAAAGAATGATTATAGGATATACATAGATGATTGCAGAATGCACCAAAACAATGATTACATGATAGTACAAAACAATTCCAGATGTTATGATTGTGGGATGTACACAAACAATTATAGATAAAATGACTGCAGGGTACACACAAGACAGATTTGCAAGTAAAACCTTAGAAGCATTTAAACAAATGCAAGAAGGTAGGAGTGAAGCCAAAATCTACAACCTTTATGATAGTGCAAGCTATCTTCGAGCACTCTAAACGTTAACGTTGAGACACCAATTTAAACTATGTTGGCTACATGGATGTGGTGAATGGGAAGCAATTACAATCCATAGATAGGGAAAATTCATCAAATTCTTAAGAGAGAGAGATCAAAAGACAATGGGACCTGGACTCCAATTGCTTGACTGGCTAAGGGGTTGATGTTGCTTCCAGCTCCAATCCTCTAGCTCCAGCTTCCTCTCAAAACCCATCCTTCCCATTAGTTTTTAGAGAGGGAAATTCCCCCCAATTTCTTCCAAAACCTTCCTCCACATTTTTAGGAGGCATGACACATGATCCAAATCCCCACTAAGTGACAACCATTTATAAGTTTCAATATAATTTTTATCTTTATTTATTTTAATATTAAACTATAGATATGCTTTATTTAAGCATAATTGTTAGTATATATATATTTAATCG
The DNA here is from genome assembly GCA_027924645.1 of Cunninghamia lanceolata. Lineage (NCBI taxonomy): Eukaryota > Viridiplantae > Streptophyta > Pinopsida > Cupressales > Cupressaceae > Cunninghamia > Cunninghamia lanceolata. The sequence continues at coordinate 364,071 of BSBN01000744.1, read as the reverse complement.
TATTCCCATTTAAATTATTTATATTAATAAATAACTCATAGTTCCACCTTTAATGACGTTTATTTAACTTAAGCTTGCATTAAATTTATTTCATTATTGTAATAATCCTAAACATAACTCAACACTACTAATTTAGTTAACCCAAAACTAACAAATAGTACTTGACTAATAGGCACGATCAAAAGACAAGACCACAACAATGGAGATTGACAGTCCAAACTGACGACAACGACTATATGCTATACTAGATACTCATCCTCTTTGAGGATGTTGACTGAATAGGAAACCTAATGCTAACTCTGATAAACAATTCCATTCGTTAAGGCATGCTCAGACCTGTTAATTCAGGTGGAGTCGATGCCTAGTACCTGTAACCTGCAACAAACATCACAGCCAAACATGAAGATATATGTAATCATGTAGTCATACACACAATGAACAGAAATTGTAGTGTAGCAGGGTACTCAAGCATGAGTAATGTGACACTATTTTGTTCACATAAACACATCATCAAGTAAACACATTATGCATATAACCTTCAATTGCTTAACATCTAGATAAGAAACATCATCATATAATTGCATGATACACATAATAAAATTGATCCACATAATCAGTTAATTCCATAAATTTGTTGTAAAAGAGACTATCGATAAAACATACTAAATGTCATATGAAACCACATGAGGATAATCAAGAATGTCACCATCATGAATGTAGCATCTACTAACATCAAGTAGTGTACAACATCAACTGTTTACTTTACCTTAAATATTCCTGTTATTTTACCTTCATCCTCATGCTCCTTAGCCTGATCAACTGCACAACCAAGGTGAGAATGGAGAGGTACTACATCCTTCCCTCCTAAAACATGACTTACTCCTAGAAGTCACATACTAGGGTGGAAACATAACATATTAGTATTAAGATTTTCTATTGCCAACATATGCATCCATATTAAGCAATTGTTCATAAGACATGCACAATCATTCAATAAAGACAAGAAGGACATCAATTCCTCACCTTTAAGATGTATCATGTGATCTACTTATAACCAATCATGCACATTTTGGGAATTTCCTATGATTTAGAGAATTGCATTAACATATTAACAAGGAAAAATACATCTCAGCTCTTATTGCCACTATGGTTCTAACTAATTACCAATATGCAAAGTATAATTCTCCACAGAGTCCTCCCTTGTACATACTATTAGAGGTTCATAATGAACATGATAGAAACAACACTTAACATGAAACATGGCCAATGAAAGTAAACATTTGGAATAGCCACCATACAAATTTTAAAGAAAGTGTGATGCAGGAGCATCTCGGGCAAATGGGCAATCCTGCATCCCCCAAAAACATTTCATTTTCAGATTGGTGTGGTTTTAATTTTGGTCGGCATTTCAACGAGGGGACATATTGGTTTGAATTCAAAATATGCTTAGAAATGCTTTTGGCGGGACAAGTTTCTTACATTTCAGCCAGACCTTGATTTTTGTCCTAGCAATAGCCCCTGCGTCAGCAGGACTTGCCCATTCGGTGTGATTCTTGGCAAGGTTTCCCATTAGCCTGACGATGTGTATGCGGTAGTGGTTCAAACCCTGTCAGCCAAACTAAAATCTCATCTCAGTGATGCCTTTATATCAATAGGACTTGCCTGTTCGGCGTGACTGTTGGCATGGTCTCCTATTAGCCCGATGTCCTTACATCGGTGAGACTTGCCTATTCGGCGTGACTCTTGGCGTGATCTCCTATCAACCTAATGACCTTACGTCAGTGGGACTTGCTTGTTCGGCTTGACTCTTGGCGTGGTCTCTTGTCAACCCAATAATGGGTATGTGTTACAAAAGAACCTTTATCGGCAGGAGATTACCTTATCAGCCAAACCCCAAACTCGGTCCCAATGATTACTCCGATGCCTTATTTGATGGGAGACTGCTTCTTCGGTGTGACTTCCCTACGGGTCCTATCGACACAACGATAAGCGTCCAACACTTAGCATTCTTGGTAGGAAAAGATCTTATCGGTGGGACTTATTCTAGTGTTCCTCTGATCCAGCGATTATTGACCTTTTGACTTCTTCATGGAACATTTGGATCCACACCTAGAGCGCATTTATTAGCTAAATTAAAGAAGACCTGGCACTAGCAATGAAGACTATTTATGGTTCTATAGTGGAGTTTATGCAGAGTGAGGTTTGAAATGCGCATTTAGAATGAATGGAGATCACGGTGGAGACATGCTTTCTTTCATGGGTAAATTCACTAATTGGTTGTAGCCTGGCACATACTTTGAATATCCATTTGGTGCCTGAGTGGATACTAAGAAATTTCTATTTTGGAGCATTGATAGCAGAGTGGATAGAAAAAAAGTGGAATGAAACATTTGGAGCTGCTTGTAGCACATGATAAGCAGGCAACCAATATCTCTGAAGGACCATTAATGAATCATGGAGCAGAATGGAGTGGAGAATCTCTTCTTGGTGCAACACTGGAAGAATCCATATATGAAAATGTTACAAGAAATGAAGAGGGAGTCCTCACACTACAGAAGAAAACAAGAGAGGAGAGAGGGCAGTAAAAGAGAGAGACCCGTGAAGCAATCTAGGTAGGAACTTGAAACAAGGTAGTCTGGAGAGATAGAAGAAAAAGGGCATGTGGCTTAGAGGTAGTTTAGACAAAAGATAGTCTAGATGGAGAAGATAGTATGAAAAGTCAATGCCATGAAGGCATAAGAGAAATTGACAAAGAGAATGCAGATTTGGATGTGTTGGGAAGAACAAATAGAGACAGAGAGGAAAATATCTATCCTAGAGAAGGGCTGGTGACTTGGGATTGCATATGCCCAAGGGAAGTCTATGAAGAGAATTAGACATTAGCCTGAGATGGAAGAGATGAAAGGCCATGAAGGCCTCTAATTGTCTTTGCAATAAAGATTTTCTTGTAGAAGTCTTATTTCAATAAAATCAATAGAACTTTTGTGTTTGAAATTTCTAGATTTATGTAAGAGTGTTGTTGTGAGTTCATTGCATGTGTTTACTGGCAGAGGGAGAAGGTTCCCTCTTGTGTCAAGTGGTATCAGATCTTGAAGTTCCTAAGAGTACGGATAGGCACAGGATCGTGGGTGAATCCGGTGGAAAGTAAGGATGGAAAGTGTGAAGAGCAGACATTGATTCTACAAAGATGTTCGTAGCTGTTCTCCAGTAGTGATAAGGTTGGGTAGAAGGTGCAAATCTCTGCCACCGAGAGGAAGTGGGTAAAAGAGAATGTGGTGATGCATCTTCCAAAGTCTTGTTGGGATAAAATGGCAACAAAGAATTTGTTGCAGGGAGTACCTGCAACTGCAAAGGGTTGCTACCCTAGGTTGAGAGAGGATGTTGCAAGGAGAACTTGTAATGAAAGAGGGACTTGTGAGTCTCATAGAGAGAATGTGGAACCATTGAAGAAGAAAGAAAGTCTCCATAAGAGAGACAATATGAAAACAAATATGCAAAAGAAAGATGCAGAAATTGACAAAGAATTGGTTGAGTTGAGAACAGATGTGGAGGCAGTAAGGCAATATTTGGAAGAAAGAAACTAAGGTAACACTTGGTGATGGCCAATGAGAAATAAAGTAAAGTGGCCTGTTGTTGAGAAGATAAGTAGACAAAGGATGAATTCATTAAGAAGAGAAGGTAAAAGTATGAGAGGATCCCAGAGAGTTTGGGATAACAAAGGGTTGCCTGTTGAGGAATATGGACCAGAAAAGGTCAAAGAAAGTCTCATGGTGGAGGACTTGAAGGAAAGGAGAAAAGAGGAAATGCATCAAAGAGCACTTGAAGAAGGAAGTGATGAGGAAAGAAAAGTGTCCAAAAGGGAGGCACTCAAGGAGATCACTTGGTCTCATGATTTATTTACTAATGATATGTTTAAGAATATGAATATAGGTGTGATGAAGGTTAAGAATGAGAAGATCTTGTTGAATACAAGAGAAGGGGAAATAAAAGCACTTGAGGAAAGATTAGAAGTTAAGAACGAAAGGAGGATAGTTACATTAGAGTGTTGAGAAAAGACTGTAGTAGTGGTACGTGACAAGCTACTTGTGATTGAAGATAAAGGAGAGTAGATCTTTGTACGAAAAGATCAAAAGGAAAGAGAAGATATTGCAACCAAGGTTGGAAAGGATGAAAAGTTTTACAACCCTTTGATAGAAGGGGCATGAAAGGAAGAAAATGTGGAGATAGCCCACACAAGTAGAGAAAATGTGAAGTCACAGATTGCAACGATGGCATGTGAGTGGAGTGAGTTGTGTGAAATAGAAGAAGGATGTTATCAAGTCAAAATAGTGAACACAAATGGTCCCAAGTTTGATGCTAAGATTGAGGAGAACAAGGATGAAATGATAGAAGAGATGAGAAGGATCCAAAGTTATTTGGATGGTAAAGCTAAAAAGTTAATTGAGAAGAAGAAATTGTTGGCACAAAAAGGACCATTGGGGTTAGTTGATTTTCAAAATTCTTTATATGATTTGTTTGCAGGTAAGAAGGAAGTTGCAGCTATGGTTGAAGAAGTAGACAAAAAAGAAATAATTTGTTCCCTGGAGGACAAGTTGATAAAGGCGGATGGTGATGGAGAAAGCATGGCAGCCAGAAAGCTTGAAGAAATACTTGTGAAAAAGGATGAAAAGGAGAAGAGTGGAGTGGAAGAAGAATGCCTTGTTAGAGGCATAGATAAAGAGAGTAGCCCAAAAGTTGTAGCAATGAATGGGGAGAAAAGTGAAGTTACAAGTCTTATAGATGAGAGACAAGTTGCAGTAGAGCCCCAAAAAAGTTACTATGTTGATATGGCAAGAAGCAAGGTTGAAGGGAAATTGGTTACAATAGTTGAATTTGAAGAAGTTGTAGAGAAGATTGCAAAATTGTTCAAGCATGAACACTTGGGGAGAAGTGAAAGGATAGCATTCAATGTGAAGCAAAAGGTTGTTGCAACAGCACAACGTGCAGAGGTATGTTTTAATTTTTCAAATTTTTGTGGAAAGGAAGTTACTTTGAATGCATGTGTAGATGTATATTTGCATGAGGAGACCATGGAGGATACTCCTAGTGATGTTTGGAGTGGGTGGATGGATAGTGGTGGGATTGATCCCACAAAGGAGAGGAATTCTGGTAGACAATATATTCAAAGGAAGAGGACTGATTGTCATGGGTTAATTCCCAAAAAGGTGGAATATGAAAGTGGAGTTTGGTGGGAGTGATCAAATTATGGTGGAAAAGATCCCATAGACAGAGAGCATGAAGAAATGTAAGTTGCATTTGTGAACAAAGATAAGAGTGTTGGCAAGAATGAGTGCGAAGTGGATGTTGCAGATGGTATGTGGTTGTGTGTAGAAGATGTAGAGGATGAGATAGGAGAGATTTGGTGGAGATGGACAGTTTGTGGTGGGTTAAAACCCACAAAGAAGGAGAGAAGTGTGGAAATAATTAAGTGGAGAAGGTCAGTCTACAATGGATGTAAGTCCATAAGAGGAAAGAGGAGGAAGATGCACACCTGGTGGAAGAGGTCAGCAAGTGTTCTAGCTAAGTGTTTGAAGAAGAGGAAGAAAAAATGATTCTATGCATACATTCCAGTGATGGAGTTCATTACAGGTTGGATGCAACCTGAAAGGGTAGTTAAACTACTCAGCTCCATTTTTGTGAGCCCATGCTCACAAACTTTCTACCCGGGGTGTCTGATGCAGGAGCATCTCGGGCAAATGGGTAATCCTGCATCACCCAAAAACATTTCATTTTTTAGTTTGGTGTGGTTTCAGTTTTGGATGACATTTAAACAAGGGGACATATTGGTTTTAATTCATAATGTGCTTGGAAGTGCTTTTGGCGGGAAGAGTTTCTTACATTTCAGCTAGACCCTGATTTTTGTCCCAGCAATAGCCCCTACGTCAGCATGACTTGCCCATTCGGTATGATTCTTGGTAAGGTCCCCCATTCACCCGATGACGGGTATGCGGTAGTGGAAACCTTGTCATCCAGACTCAAAGCTTGTCTCAGCGATGCCTTTATATTGGCAGGACTTGCCTATTCGGCGTGACTCTTGGTGTGCTCTCCTATTAGCTTGATTTCCTTACATTGGCATGACTTGCCTATTTGATGTGACTCTTGCCATGATCTCCTGTCAACCCAATGACCTTACATCAGCGTGACTCACCTGTTCAGTGTGACTGTTGGCGTGCTCTCTTGTCAACCTGATGACGGGTATATGTTACGGAAGAACCTTTATTGGCAAGAGATTACCTTATCGGCCAGACTCTAAACTTAGTCCCAGTGATTACTCTGATGCCTTATTCAATGGGAGACTGCTTCTTCGGCATGACTTCCCTGTAGGTCGTACTGACACAGTGATAAGGGGCTAGCAATTGTCATTCTCGATGGGAAAAGATCTTATCGGTGGGACTCATTCTAGTGTTCCCCAGATCCAACAATGATTGACCTTTTGAATTCTCTATGGAACATTTGGATCCACACCTGGAGTGCATTTATTGGCTAAATTAAAGAAGACCTGGCACCAATAATGAAGACTATTTAGGGTTTGAGAGTGGAGTTTATGCATAGTGAGGTTTGTAACGTGCATTCCGAATGAATAGAGATCGTGGTGGAGACGTACTTGCTTTCATGGGCAAATTCATTGATTGGCCATAGCCTGGCACATACTTTGAATATCCATTTGGTGCTCAAGTGGATACTAAGGAATTTCTATTTTGGAGCATTGATAGCAGAGTGGATACCAAAAAAAGGTAGAATGAAATGTTTGGAGCTACCTGTAGCACATGATAAGCATGCAGCTAATATCTCTGAAGGACCATTAATGAATCATGCAACATAATGGAGTGGATAATCTCTTCTTAGTGCAACATTGGAAGAAGCCATATATGAAAATCTTACAAGAAATGAAGAGGGAGTCCTCACACCACAGAAGAAAACAAGAGAGGAGAGAGGGCAGTAGAAGAGAGAGACCCGACAAGCAATTTGGGTAGGAACTTGAAACAAGGTAGTCTAGAGAGATAGAAGAAAAAGGGCTTGTGGCCTAGAGGTAGTCCAGATAGAATATAGCCTAGATGGAGAAGATAGTTTGAAAAGTCAATTCCATGAAGGCATAAAAGAAATTGACAGAGAGAATGTAGATTTGGATGTGTTAGCGAGAGGAAAGTATCTCAGTCCTAGAGAAGGGATGGTGACTTGGGATTGCATATGCCCAGGGGAAGTTTGTGAAGAGAAACATACATTAGCCTAAGATGGAAGAGATGAAAGGCCATGAAGGCCTCTGATTGTCTTTGTAATAAAGATTTGCTTGTAGAAGTCTTATTTCAATAAAATCAACATAACTTTTGTGTTTGAAATTTCTGGATTTGTGTAAGAGTGTTGTTGTGAGTTCATTATGTTTGTCTACTGGCAGAGGGAGAAGGTTCTCTTTTGCATCAAAGTGAAAACCCAAGTGGGAAAATAACCAAATCCAATCTTAAGTCACAAAATGCCGACAATTTTCAACAATAAATCAAGTATAAAGAAAAGAGTTTTGGTGACCACTCCTATCATAAGAGAGTTCAAAGAAAACAAATTTACGATTATCCCACAAACACATGAAACAACTATCAAAAATTCTAAAACACCAAATTATAAATAAATCCACATTACGATGTGACTAATTTTAGCCACAAAAAGGGAGTGTCCACTACACTACACCCAAGACACAAGGTCCAAAATGCATTAGAGAATGTACACCAATCACATAGATAATTAAGTTATCTACTTCCTCATAACTAAGCAACTCTTATACATGAATTTAAGGCAACACAGTCTCTCGAAACATAACATATTAGTATTATGATTTTCTATTACCAACATATGCATCCATATTAAGCAATTGTTCATAAGACAGGCACAATCATTCAATAAATACAAGAAGGACATCAATTCCTCACCTTTAAGATGTATCATGCGATCTACTTATAACCAATCACATATATTTTAAGAATTTCCTACAATTTAGAAAATTGCATTCACATATCAACAAGGAAAAATACATCTCATCTCTTATTTCTACTATGGTTCCAACTAATTACCAATATGCAAAGTACAATTCTCTGCAGTGTTCTCCCTTGTACATTTATCAGAATTTTGTAATGAACATGATAGAAACAACACTTAACATGAAATGTGGCCAATGTAAACAAACATTTGGAATAGCCACCATAAACATTTTAAAGAAAATACAAATCCAAGTGGGAAAATAACCAAATCCAATCTTAAGTCACAAAATGCCAACAATTTTCAACAATAAATCAAGTATAAAGAAAAGAGTTTTGATGACCACTCCTATCATAAGAGAGTTCAAAGAAAATAAATTTACTATAGCCCACCAACAACACATGAAACAACTATAAAAAATTTCAAAACAACCAAATTATAAACAAATCCACATCACGATGTGACTAATTTTTGCCACAAAAGGGAGTATCCGCTACACAACACCCAAGACACAAGGTCTAGAATGCATTAGAGAATGTACACCAATGACATAGACAATTAAGTTATCTACATCCTCATAACTAAGGAACTCTTATACATAAATTTAAGGCAACACAATCTCTACTTATATACAAAAAATTTCTATCTTTAATGCATTATAATTTCTTTTTACCAAGCTATGAACATGTACAATTACTTCCTTATGCAAGAAGGTATTTTTAGAGGGAATGTATGATATCACACACAAGAATAATTCAAAACTCTAATGGACTTACAATATCACATTCATGATCTCATGGGTCCAACACAAGCTCCAATTTGATCTATTGCACATGGTTCTTACACAAGCATACACAATGATAACTTTCATAACCCACAACAGAACTTCCACTTGAGGTCATAGCTAGCTAGGACATAGGTATCAGATTATCAAGAAACCACTTTAAGATACTCCACACATGACAACACCACATAATCCTATGACTTGCAATGCATGATGCCACCAAATGATTAAATCACTCCAATACTTACACATATACAAAGACAATGCAGTTAACATAAAGGTGGTATGGTGATTCCACACCCATAGAAAAACATAACCCCTAAGTATGATTACTTCACCAAACTAGGGAACACAAAACACCACAGGCCTTTCACAACACTCCACATTGAATGGGTACAGGATATTCACATCACTATAGAGGGCAAATACCACTCTCCTAATTGCATGCACTAACAGTAACCATGATTCTTTCTTCAAGAGCACTAGAGACCACAAGAGGAACTCAAGGCCTCAACATATCAACAAGCACTAGCATTCCAAAAACACATATTGTCAGATATATCCTCACATTTTTAGAAAAGGAGAGAGAACACATAGCAAACACCTAAGTGAAGCAAGGCATGAAGAATTTATTTCTTCCCAAATCAAGGAACAAGCCTGTAAATTTATCAACCTTCTACCATCATACAAAGGCACATAGGTGAGAGGTACTATTACCAACTCGCCACAAAGAGAAACACGCTTAACCTAGAACAACAACAAAAGTTGAGCAATCCCAGTGTTGCAAACCTGGCTCTGATACCAAATATAATGCCCCAGCTACGAACCTTAAAGAACAATACAACTATGCTATGTACATAGAACAATTTTTTTTAAATGAAAGAGATAAAAAATAACATAAATTCATATCTACACACATATCATTAAACTAAACTATGTCCGTTAAGGTTCCTCAACTGCATTACTAACAAAACTATCAACAAGATCTAACATACATCATGGATTAGCTAACCATAGTTTATTATGAATCTATTGTATCAAATGAATAAACACATACATTTACATATTGTAGCATCAGTTAAGATACCATCAAGATCATGCAAATAAAACTACAAGTCCATGTACAACTTCCTTTACATGAGAGTTCATCAATAGAATGTATACACTATCTCTGCTTCTGATCACATCAAGATTACAGTACATGATTCATTTGATACACACAACTAGTACAAGAGCATAAATTACTGTCTCCATCAAACTAGTATAGGATCTGGAAGCTGTTACATGAGATACACCCTTCTCACACACGAACAACGACATGGGAAAACCAATGGAGATAAAGCACATCCACCTAACCATGTGGAACTATAAGGTCCACCCCCTGTGTTAGGAGATAACATAAGGTCCTAGTACAATAAAAAGTTAGGTAGACAGTTGACTATAAGGAATGACAACTACACATGACTCCAATACAACATAGGTCATTAACACAAGTAACTCAACACCACTTCCAAAGGTAATCACACAACGAATGGGAAAAACACAATTAGTGAATGCTAGACTATAGTAGGGATGAGTGTCATTGCATGGTCCTAACATGGGTTACCATGACAGTCTCTAGCTAGATGTTGGCCCCCATCCATAGGTTACCCTAACAGTCTCTCGCTAGGTGCCAACCCCCATCTATGGTCACTCTAATAGTCTCTTACTAAATGCCAACCCCATAGGGTGACACATGCAGAACCAACAATCCTTTCGTGAGGACAAGGAAGTTGATCTTTCCAGCCAGGCCTTCTCATCCCATCCTTAACCTGAATGAGCACTATAGGCATGGGTGAGGAATCCAATTATCTTAATTATTGTGGTAACACCCAATCCCTAGGTTTATTATTAGGTTATCACTTGATTACAAAAACCCAAATGGGTTACCCTGGCTAGCCAATTTGGGCACCAGCCCCACATTGGAAGCCACTCCTCATTCATTGCATCTAGATTCTCACAACCCATAACATAAACCAAGCATGGACTATCACATTTCACAGCATGATACATTTACAACATGAAATATACATTGTTTCACATCACATAGAGCAATGCATTACTCATCTTGCATAATTGCATGAATAGGTACACTGAGCAAGGTATTATCCATCTTGTACAGTCATCATAGCCACATGAATAAGTACACTTAGCAAGGCATTATTCATCTTGCACAGTCATCATAACACCATGAATCTATAGACAGAGAGGAGTCAACACTACATACAACCAATAAATACTCAACCACTAGCAAGATTACATAATCACAAGAGTCATACACACGACTACCCCTCTTGGCCTCTAGATCAACTTTCCCAATGACATAGACATTTGACACCACCATAACACAATAGTACCACAATATCATCTAATAGACCAAACTAAGGTCCTTCATCAATAATTCAATTACAACAAGCCCGCACGGGTAGCGCAGTTGGCTTGAGTCTTGGGTATGCTCCCCAAGCTCTTAGGTTCGACTCTAAGGCTCAGGCTTACCTGGTGCATGTGGTTTGTGAGCTATTACATGCATCCCCAAGGGATTAATCTCACCCCAGCTTGCCCCCTCCCGACCCCAACTTGGCAGCTTGTAAGTCCAACGTAAGGTGGGTTGGGTCGTTGGGCTGGGTCACGAGGATACCCCTGGTGCAACAAAAATAATGCCATAGTTGCAACATATGATATGATGCACTAGTTACTAGTCTTAAGAATGTAACATTAATCATAAACTACCTATAAATCAATAAAACATTCTCTCTACTTTATAGACTCAAATATTATATTAATCTTTGTATCTATGTAAAATATAACCTAGATGTTAGGGATTTATCTAACCTTTGTTAAAAGATAACAACAATATAATTACTCATATCAAATTTGATATAGATATGTGAACTTCATTATGAATGCAAAAATGACAATTCACCAAGATCTAGATCAGAAAGAGTTAGCATCATTACTCAAACATTAATTCATTATTCAAAACTAGTTTCATTTCATGTTTAACTAAAGTTCCAAAGCAATTACTTTCTAACTAAACATTAATCTCAATAATAAACCTAAAAGTGGTCTAAAGATTTGATTCTATATCAAGCGTTTAACACCATTTTCAATCTAAATATACCTAAATATATGTACTTAGTTTCAAAGTGACTTCATTCATTGCTATACATAACAAACAATCATAAACATTTCTCATAAAATAGTACTAATACTACGTCTACTACGTTAATGCCATGAAATAATATTATGATTAGTAATTAAATCAATGCTAATTTACATTTAAATCTATAAACATATCGATTTTCATTGAATCGAATTAAAACAATTGTATCAATACAGTACAAACTATATCCACTACATTTCTTTATTTGATAGTTCAATAATCTAGTTGAGTATTATATTCTATTCTAAATAAATCAAATAACTTAATATAATATTTGATTCATATCGACTTTAATAATCGAATACAATATATAAATATATATATGTATATATGTCATATAAATATTTATACCATAATTATTAATTACTACATATATATCAAATGATTTTCCTTAAGCTATTAATTAACCACTAAGTTTGATATCATAATAGTTAACTATAACGGACTAAACAAATTGTCATTTCCCTAGCAAGCTTTTAAAAAATTATTAAACAATTAGGGAAAATACCACTTTCGGTGGCTAAATATGACAACTCAGTATTGGCTCTTGGTGATGTCAAATTTTAGCATTGATGTGATGGTTTGGTAAGCTAACTAAGCTGCTACCAATCTCCTTATTTAGATAATTGAGTGTCATTATCACACATGTAATTACCACCATAGTAAGAACCATGTTGTAGGGTAAACTAGCTGGCTTGTTCCATGTATAGTGAGTTTTATGGCAATTCCCATGGCTTTTATACTCATGACCATTAAAGAGCCCATTAAGGAACAAATGCTTTTGTAGACTAGTACATTTGTGTGTCCACATCGTGGAACAAAGTGCAATGTTAAAACCAGAACCATAGCTATCACGGCTATTTTGTAACACAAAAATATAGGTCAAGTTGCAAGATACCAAGTTTATGTGACCGAATCAATAGAACACTCCTGGGGTGCATGAAGTACATTTATTACAAAATCAACCATGCACACAAGGTAGCCTAACATACCTATCTTATGCAGTGTCCCTTCCAACATAAAGTGTGCCAATACAGAACTGATAATGATACTTGAGGCACCTAAAGGAGTTACAAGAACAACTCTGGCAAATACATAAGCAACAAAGTTTGCACACTTACCCACAATCATACTAATCACTCTTGTACACTATGGAGGCTCTAGAAAATAAGTGTAGCCACCTTTATATCTCCAATATACTTCTGGGGAACACAAAATCCATGAGATAGTTAATTAGTTCTGGAGGATTAAAAATTTAGCCTAGGTAACAGAGGGTTCCTCAGCATTCCCTTTCACATTCCAATAGGCAAATATAACCAATTAGGTTGGTGCATATGCTGAAACAGTGTGACTGCCGTATGAGGACACCCATGTCTACTGTACGCTACAATAATTGCAATCCATGAGACGTTGTCTCATTCTTCCATGTTGTCAAACACTTTACGAGCATCTCTCAAACTTCCGCACTTGACATACATGTCAATAAGCTTATTATTAAAATTTGTTCATGTAGCAAATGCAAATCTCCTCTGAGCAATGTAATAGTGAATTTTTTTTCCTTCTAAAAGTGCATTCTTGATAATATAGGTTTGTAATAAATTAAAATATGTGAGGCAATTTTCAGGGGGCTATGTATAGTAATCCAAATGTGCAATGCCTCCTTTAACTGTCCCTCTCTACACAATGCTATGAGATTGAAAGGCATGGCCATTTCTTTTTATTGTAGTTGGAGCATGGAAAATGTGTAGTATTATTTTGTCTACATTTAGCACAATGGCATTGACAGTGGTGAGCATTTTACATGTCTTTAATGCTCTTTCCAAAGCAAGTTTTGATCAAATGGAAACCATAGAAGGCAATTCATACATGATTCTCACCACAATAAAACTCATCATGACAAGTGATTTGATTAAATTTGTCAACAAGGGTGTTAGAAAGGTTTTATGCTTTGTTGGCCAAAGTAAAAATCCTAAAACATGAGATCTCAAAGTTTGCAACAAGTATTCAATTGGGTATTGCCAAAATCCAATCGTCATGCACTTGATTGAACCCAATGATGAGACTGTTAGACTTAGGGCACACAACTAAGAGGGGGGGGTGAATCAGTTGAGCAAAAATTTCTCCAATTTGCACACTTAAATCCTCTTAGTGATTAGAAGTATATTAAACATAAAACATAATGCATTCAAATCAAAAGCAAAAACTCCACAACACATAAGACACCAAGATTTTGATGTGGAAAACCCGGTTAAGGGAAAAACCATGGGGTGATTAACCCAAGAATGTATTCTCTATTAGAAGAATAGAAAGAACAAAATGGCACTTGCCAATTAGGGCTCACTGCCTAAGCACACTGCTCACAAGAGGTTCACTGCCTACAAGAGACACACTATCTACAAAGAAATAAGTATCACCTTCATGAACTGGAGAATAGCATCTTCACCATGCTTGAATCAGTTCCATTTAAGCCCAATACTTCTGCTCTGCCTTTCGCACTCCTACTCACTACCACACACTCATCACCACAAGACACACTTTGAAATGACTTCACAATCCCTTACTTATACAAGGCATTGACTTAGGAACAATCATCTAAGTCAGCAAACACCTACAAGAACATCCACAAGACATGTAATACATTCAGTCGGCCAGTCTTAGGAAGAACACCAACATCCGGTGGTTATTATTCAAATGCGAGCTTTAACTTCAATGCGGACCATCAATATGAATTGGACACGATCCATAGATCACCACAAGCTTTTCTGAATCACCAAGAACATCTGCACTTCATCTGATTACTGGAATCCTTCTCTCCTTCATCCGGAACCTCAAGAACACAGTTTGTCATCACTATCACAAAGGAATAGGTTCTTCCGGACCTTCAAACCATGAACCAATCGACTTGACACTTCACAAGGACATTCTCAACACTTCCTCAAATCCGCAACATGGGATAATGCATTTCCAGATCTCACTAGACCTATCTATGTCACTCTGTCACCTCTGAACACCTGTCGGAACCGGTTCTACTTGAGCAACCATAACTTCTTCCGATCTTCATACGAACCTCTGAAAACTTGACTGGAGCATCTCAAAACTTATATCTACAAACCTTTTAAACCGCATCCTCTGATCCTCAACCTATCTTGGACTTTTACCTTGTTGTCATCACTATTCTTCACTATTCCTGATTAAGACTAATTTTCTCAATATCCCCAGCACACAGCTCATCCAATCCTTCTCATTAATGTAACATGAGTATGTTGACATCAATGACAATACTGGTTAGACCCATACATGCAACAATCTCCCCCTTTGTCATTGATGGCAACATATGATGTGAAAAACCATCAAGACAAGAACTTCTCCTTACTGTCACAACTTACCCTATCAACAACAACTATTCACATGTCTTCTCTTCATTTACTACTCCCCCTTTGATCATCAACCACTTATTTTTCACATGTCTTCTCTCCCCCTTTGACATCAATGGCAAAGGGCTCATACTTGCAACTCCAATACTTCATAATCATACCTGCTACTCCCCCTAAGTAGCAGCTTCCCATCATCAATCTGGATCACAAGATATGACTGTGATATCCATCAGACTGATGCACACACATCAGTGCATCCTAGTTCATCACCGGAGGGGCAATAACCCCTAACTTCTCCCTGAGATACTCAAAAGAGTCCTTGGGAAGAGGTTTAGTAAAGATATCTGCAATCTGATCCTTAGAGGGCACAAACTCCAGTCTGACTTCATCCTTGTTCACTTTCTCTCTCAAAAAGTGAAACTTGATAGATATATGCTTAGTCTTAGAATGCAACACCGGATTCTTAGAAATATTTATTGCACTTGAATTATCACAAAAGATTGTGATAGGCTCCTCATACTCTACTTTAATATCTCTTAGCATCTGCTTCATCCACAAAACTTGAGTGCAACTACCTGCTACTGCTATGTATTCTGCTTCAGTTGTAGACAAGGATATTGCCTCTTGTTTCTTGCTTAGCCAAGAAACCAATCTCTTTCCCAAAAAGAAAGCTCCACCACTGGTACTCATCTGGTCATCCACATCTCCTACCCAATCAGCATCTGTATATTCATGAAGAGAGAAATCATGATCTCTAGGATACCACAGGCCATACTCAACCATCCCTTTTAGATATCTAAAGATCCTATTGATTGCCATGATATGGGATTCTCTAGGATCAGCTTGGAATCTAGCAACAAGACCAACAACTTGCATAATATCTGGTCTAGTTTGAGTGAGATACAACAATCCTCCAATCATTGATCTATACTTTGTCTGGTCTACCTTAGGAGAGTCATCATCTTTGCTCAACTTACATCCAGTTTCCATGGGAGTATTCATTGGCTTTGAATCTTCCATCCCAAATTTCTTCAACAGTTCTTTCACATATTTGGTCTAAGAAATGAAGATTCCTTTCTTTGTTTGAGTAATTTGCAGACCCAAGAAAAAATTCATTTCACCAAGCATAGACATCTCAAATTCACTTTTCATTTGATTTGCAAAAGTTTTACACATACTATCTCTTCCTCCAAAGATGATATCATCAACAAATACTTCGACAATCAAGATGTTTTCATGATCAATTTTGAAATATAAGTTACTATCAGCAGTACCTTTGTTGAAACCAATCTTCAAAAGATGCTTGTCCAATCTTTCATACTAGGCTCTTGGGGCTTGCTTTAATCCATACAGTGCCTTCTTCAACTTATGGACCATATCACCATGATCAGACAACTGAAATCCACTCGATTGCTCTATATACACTTCTTCTTCCAAGTCACCGTTTAGAAAGGCAGACTTGACATCCATCTGATATACCTTGAAATCCTTGAAGGTAGCAAAGGCAAGGAATAATCTGACTGCTTCAATTCTTGCCACTGGATCAAACATTTCTTCAAAATCAATTCCTTCTATTTGAGAGTAGCCCTTGCAAACCAATCTGGCTTTATTTCTGATTACTTCACCAACTTCATTTAGTTTTTTCTGGAAGACCCATTTGGTTTCAATCACATTCTTGTTTCTAGGTCTGGGAATAAGATCCCAAGTATGATTTTTCTCAATTTGTATCAACTCTTCCTCCATTGCTTTGGTCCAGTTTTCATCATTGCAGGCTTCATTTATTGTCTTAGGTTCAATCTTTGAAATCAGACAATATTCATCTGAATTTTGAGCAATTTTCCTTCTAGTTTGCACACCTTTGCTTTTGTCACCTATGATCTGATCTTCAGAGTGGTTCAGTCTTACATACCTTGGAACTTTGGGAGTTTCTTGCACTTCTGCTTCTTGATTAGGCTCATTTAGACCTATCCCTTCTTCCTAATTTATCGGATCAGTTTGAATCTAACTTTCAGAATAGGATTAAACTCCTTGAACTAAAACACCATTCTAATCATCTTCATCATATTCATAAAACCTTGAGGGTTTCTCTATTCCCTCATCAACCTTCACATTTGTACTTTCTATCATCTTTCTTAGTCTCTTGATATAACACCAGTATGCTTTGCTTTGAGTAGAGTAACCCAAGAATATTCTTTCATCACTTCTAGCATCAAACTTGCCTAGATCTTCATCTCTTTTAATGTAACATTTGCTACCAAAGACTCTAAAATATCTTACAGTAGGAGTAATGCCAAACCAAAGTTCATAAGGGGTCTTACCGGTATTGCTTTTGATTTGAACTCGATTGAGAGTATAGACTGTAGTGCTAACAACTTCTCTCCAATAGATCTCAGGAACATTTGCTTCCATCATCATGGTCCTAGATGCTTCCTGGATGGTTCAGTTCTTTCTCTCCACTACTCCATTCTGCTGTGGAGTCCTAGGAGTAGACAACTATCTCTTAATTCCATGTTTCTCACAGAACTCTATGAACTCACCGGATGTGAATTCTCCACCTCTATCAGACCTCAGACATTTCAACTTTAATCCTATTTCATTCTCTACCATAGCCTTGAATATTTTGAATTTCTAAAGAGCTTCTGATTTCTCCTTTAGAAAGGTTACCCAAATCATCTAGGAATAGTCATCCATTAGCAGCATGAAGTATCTATCACCTTAAATACTCCTGGTTCTTGCCAGACCACAAAGATT
This sequence comes from Cunninghamia lanceolata, assembly GCA_027924645.1. Taxonomy (NCBI): domain Eukaryota; kingdom Viridiplantae; phylum Streptophyta; class Pinopsida; order Cupressales; family Cupressaceae; genus Cunninghamia; species Cunninghamia lanceolata. The sequence goes on along the minus strand of BSBN01000744.1, from coordinate 345,956 downwards.
AGTGTGAACTAAGTCCAATAATCTGGTAGAAGATAGTTCCTTGCTTTTGAATGTGACTCTGCTCAGCTTACCCAACTGACATTCCTTGCACAAGCTGTTAGTAGGTTTCACCAATTTTGGAAGATCTCTTATAGCCTGAGTATTACTTATCTTGATGATATTATCAAAATTTACATGACACATCCTACTATGCCATAACCAACTCTGATCAACTTGAACAAATAAGTAGTTTTTACCAGTACCAACCAAGTGGAAGATATTACCTTTAGTTTGAGTACTGGATGCAATCTCTATTATGGAACTTTCAAAGATTTTGCATTTTCCATCCTTGAATCAGAGATCATAGCCTTTGTCCATCAACTGTCTAACACTGAGAAGATTGTACTTCAAACCTTCAACATATAGTACATTACCAGTTTTGTTTCTTCCATTAAAAGAAATAGTTCCTCTTCCTCTGATTCTAGCAGCAGAATTGTCACCAAACTTTACCACTCCTCCTTCATACCTTTCCAAATCTACAAACTTATTTTTGTCACCTGTCATATAGTGAGAGCATCCACTGTCAATGACCCAATCATCCTTCTCTTCAATTTGGGCAGCCAGAGCTCTTTCCACAGTCTTAAGATTGACAAATACAAAGGACATTGGATCTTCTTCCTTGATGGCAATGAACACCCATTCATTTCTGGATTTGTTTCCTATCTCTGATTCATCATCTGTTACTCCTTCATTATCATCATCTTCATGTACATAGTAACAATTCTTTTGGAACCTTGGCTTGTTAGGATTTTGCCTTGAAAATCTTTCCAGACACCTTGAGGCAAAATGACCAATCTTATTGCAGTTAAAACACTCAAAAGGTAATTTTCCTTCATACTTACCGGATCCTCTTGGTAGCCTCTTTGCAATAAGGGCTTCAAGTTGAGCAGTTTCTACTTCTTCTTCTCCCAGATCTTGCTTTTTCATACCATGACAATTTCTTTGAAGAATTCTCTCTTGGATCAAACCTTTGTTTACCTTTAATAGAGGCACTGGCTTTGAATGCAGATTCAATCTTGGGGGCGTCATCTCCAAACTCTATCATTTCAAATGTAGCCAATTTCCCAGCCAATTGATCTCTTGTGACAGTTGTATCGGCTCTAAATTCTTCAATGGCAGTAGCCTTGATTTTGTAAGAAGCAGGAAGGGATCTAAGAATTTTAACAACAATCTCATTTTCATCCAAGACTCCACTAGCATTTCTAATTCCACAAACCAACTCATTTACTCTTGGCATAAAAGTGGTAATATTTTCATCATCTCTCATCTTCAGTTTTTCAAATTTCCCTTTTAGACTCTATAACCTTGCACATTTAACATATTGGTCTCCTTCATGCAAAAGTTCCAGTTTATTCCAAATCTTAGAGGCAGTTGGTAGGTCAATAACATTTGAGAACTTTGAGTCAGATAATGCGCTTAGAAGAGCCTCTTTGGTCCACAGATTCTTTTCAGCATCTATGATTTCATTTAGGGTTGTCAGACCACCCTGTGGAGGTACATACACTTTTGTAACCATGGACCGGTACGCTATTCCCATACATTGCAAGTGACATTTCATGTGACCTTTCCAAAGAGCAAAGTTAGTTCCATCAAACTTCAGACTATCCTTCTTGTAGGACGACATCCTGGATCTCCTCAAGCGGTTAAGCTCCTTTCAGAGGAACTTGGCTCTGATACCAATTGTTAGACTTAGGGCACACAACTGAGAGGGGGGGTGAATTAGTTGTACAAAACTTTCTCCAATTTACACACTTAAATCCTCTTAGTGATTAGCAATATATTAAACATAAAACATAATGCATTCAAATCAAAAGCAGAAACTCATCAACACATAAGACACCAAGATTTTGACGTGGAAAACCTGGTTAAGGGAAAAACCACGGGTGATTAACCCAAGAATGTATTCTCTGTTAGAAGAATAGAAAGAACAAAATGACACTTGCCAATTAGGGCTCACTGCCCGAGCACACTGCTCACAAGAGGCTCACTGCCTACAAGAGACACACTGTCTACAAAGAAATAAGTATCACCTTCATGAACTGGAGAATAGCATCTTCACCATGCTTGAATCAGTTCCATTTAAGTCCAATACTTCTACTCTGCCTTTCGCACTCCTACTCGCTACCACACACTCATCACCACAAGACACACTTTGAAATGACTTCACAATCCCTTACTTATACAAGGCATTGACTTAGGAACAATCATCTAAGTCGGCAAACACCTACAAGAACATCCGCAAGATGTGTAATACATCCGGTCGGCTAGTCTCAGGAAGAACACCAACATCCGGTGGTTATTCTTCAAATGTGAGCTTTAACTTCAATGCGGACCATCACTATGAACTGGACATGATCCATAGATCACCAAGAACATCCGCACTTCATCTGCTTACTGGAATCCTTCTCTCCTTCATCCAGAACCTCAAGAACACAGTCTGTCATCACTATCGCAAAGGAATAGGTTCTTCTAGACCTTCAAACCATGAACCAATTGACTTGACACTTCACAAGGACATTCTTAACACTTCCTCAAATCTACAAAATGGGATAATGCATTTTGGGATCTCACCGGACCTATCTATGTCACTCTGTCACCTATGAACACCTGCCGGAACCGGTTCTACTTGAGCACCGATAACTTCTTCCAATCTTCATGCAGACCTCTGAAAACTTGACTGGAGCATCTCAAGACTTATATATACAAACCCTTTAAACCGTATCCTCTGATCCTCAACCTATCTTGGACTTTAACCTTGTTGTCATCACTGTTCTTCACTATTCCTGATTGAGACTAATTTTCTCAATATCCTTAGCACACAGCTCATCCAATCCTTCTCATTAATGCAACATGAGTATGTTGACATCAATGACAACACCTGTTAGACTCATACTTGCAATAGAGACACATCTTTTGCAATCTTTGCAGATCCTGTAGCCCTAAACTATGACCATTGCATAGCCAATTTAGTCAAATTTCTAAATGTGTAAGGTACAGATCAAGATTCAGGCATATGTAATTATATATACAATCTACCTACAGTTGATCATTACGCATACACGGTTGACCTTATAGCTATCTTGAGGACACCCTAAGCTTTAACATGGAAGCCAGTTAAACCTATGGCACTGACGAGGATGTTTTGGCTCATGTTCTCCACTATTAGTAATGACAAATACAAAGATTAGGAGTGAGCCACATCCATTTATATCTATTTGAGCCTACAATACTTTAGACATCAGAAACATTATTTGATAAGTGCCTTCAACAAGAATGAATATTTGACTCAAGCTCAGGTGAGTTTCCAAATTCTATTTATTGTGGACTGAACTCGCCTGTCAGATCAGTATTTGCATTGACTATATGCCCTACAGGTTTAATATAATAGTGTGCACCTCAGGTGAGCTATTCCATTCCAAAGAAATATGTCTCAGTAATCGAATCAATTCAATTGTGAAACCTAACCACCAGGTTAACTAGCGACATCTTATACAAACAATAGATGGATCAAATGCAATGGATTGGCATCTATGAAGGATCTAAAAAAGGCATTATAATAGGAAAGGGTGCCAATATATGTGAACTCTCAGCATCAAAAGGATGAAACTTGATGAACAATGCAATATGTATGTGCCCTCTTGTACGAGAATAGAATTATATCCGATGTCCCCAAATGGGGCGAAACCTAGCCTGGTAACATAGATGTATAAATAGAAGTGGGCAGGTATGGTGAGGTTTGAATGGTTAAGGAGATCGATGAAAGATAGAGGATATGGAGATCGGCCAAGCATAATCGATAGGGAAAAAAATGTCAGATGCTATAATTATATCTGCCCCCAATGCCAAAAGGATGATTGTAGGATATGCATAAATGATTACAGAATGCACCAAAATGATGAATATAGGTACACAAACAATTATAGATAAAATGACTGTAGGGTATGCACAAGATAGATTTCAGAGTAAAACCTTAGAAGCATTTAAACAAATGCAAAAAGGCAGGAGTGAACCTAAAATCTACAACCTTTATCACAATGCAGGCTATCTTTGGGCACTTTAAACTTTAACATTGAGACCCCAATTTAAACTATGTTGGCTGCATGGATGTGGTGAATGGGAAGCAATTACAATCCATAGATAGGGAAAATTAATCAAATTCTTAAGAGAGAGAAAGACCGGAAGACAATGGGACCTAAACTCCAATCGGTTGACTGACTAAGGGGTTGATGTTGTAATGCCCTGCCAAGAAACCCTGAGGACAACACAACTAAGGTTACAAAAAAGACAAATATTTTTTTTAAATGAAAGAAATAACAATGATCATATATTTATTCATTAATTCAAATTAAGCTTTATCCTCTAGGGTTCTACAGCTACATTACTAACGAACTAAAACAAGATCTAACCAACATTATGAATTAACTAAAAAACATGATCATAAGTATCTGTCTCCTCAAATTGGAGCAAGATGTGAAATCTACCATACAAGGTACATCCTTCTCGTGCACGAAAAACAAAAAGGGAAACCAATGGAGATAAAAGCACAACCACCCAACCATGTGGAACCCTAAGGTCCACCCCCTATGTTAGGAGATAACAATAAGGTCCCACTAAGAAAATAGACAAGAAGCCAATAGGCTAATAGGTGCAAGGACTACACATGACTCAAAAATAATACTGGTCGATATGAACACCACAATCAACTCAAAAAACACTTCCAGAGGCAAATACACAATGAAAGAGGAAAACACAATTAGGGAATGCTAGGCTTTAGTAAGGATGAGTCTCAACGCAGGGTCCTAACATGGGTTACCCTGATAGTCTCTAGCTAGACGTCGGCCCCCATTCATGGGTTACCCTGACAGTCTCTCACTAGGCGCTGCACCCCATCTATGGTTACCCTGACAGTCTCTTACTAGATGTCGAACCCATAGGGTGACACATGTGGAACCAACATTCCTTTCGTGAGGACAAGGAAATTAATTTTGCCAACCACAACTTTTTCATCCCATCCTTAGCCTGAATGAGTACTATAGGCATGGGTGAGGCATCCAATTATCTTAATTAGTGTGAAAACTACCCAACCATGTAAATTTATTATTAAGTTATCACTAGATTAAAAACTTCCAATGTGTTATCTTGGAAGCCACTTTGGGCACTAGCCCCACATTGAAAGCCACTCCCCTACCTGCATCTAGAAGACCCTATCCATCAAGCAAGACAATTACCATCACAATGACAAGTAACATATACAACATGTAAGGAATTTACCTTCTTGCATACAAATCATAATCATAGGGACCAATTCTTGACCTAAAACATAAACCAAGTATGAACTACCACATTCTCATCATGTTGCATTTACGACATAGAATACACATCATTTCACATCACACAGAGCAAGGCATTGTCCATCTTGTATAGTCATCATAACTACATGAATAGATACACTAAGAAAGGCATTATCGATCTTGCATAGTCATCATAACCTCATGAATAGGAACACTGAGCAAGGCATTATCCAACTTGCACATGTATCATACTAACATGAATGAGACAATATTTCAAGAATGCATTTCATTTAACTCACATGATGCACACATAGCCAACCCCCACACAATCACACCCTCCTAGGCCTTTGGAAACAACTTCCCCCAATGACACAACACTTGACACCATTAAAAACACAATGGTTTCACATCACATTCACTCCCAAAGAACATCATAAACTAATACCCTTCAATAATATTTTTAAGGAATGTAACATTAATCCAAGTATGATCAATCATGTAACAATTATAAAGTGAGTCTATCTCAATAATATGGAACTAAAATTTTCTAATCACCAGTAGCAGTTATAATATGATCATAAGATATAAGTATCCACGAGTATCAATATTTAAACTAATAATTCTCAAGACTTATAAATCAAATCCTAAATACATTGTTTACAAACCTAATTCCAAACCTACTTATCATATTTCTACTAATAAATCATAATAAAATCAATATCAATTTAAATTAAATTTATCAACTTTACTATACAATCACTCTATCCAAATTGAATTCTTCCATTTCTATTCTATATAGATTTAATAGCCTTCTTATAACGTAACAAACAACCAAAATAAGTAAAGTTACTTATAATTAAAAGCATATTCACCTATGATAGCATAGATAAGAGGATATAATTGTTGAAACTACTCAGGTAATATTTTTGTGACAAACACCTCAAAGGGACAACATCTCATGGATATCAGTGATTGCAGGATTAACACAAAATGAATTTGTTGAGAAGGCTTTAGAAGCTAGCAACAATGCAAAGTGGAAAGCATAGGGCATGCAGATCGATTGATAGAATGCCTCAAAGAGAGTCATATGATGGAAAACAATTATCATAGGATAAACACAACACAAATTTGTTGAAAAATTTTAGAGAAACCCATTTCAAAAATATAGAGTTATTGGTGACGCAACTAACTATTTTAACAAAGACAAAACAAGTGAGAGGTAGACATTCATAAAATATTCATATCTCCAAAATGGCAGACTGGGCAAGACTATTTTTTCGATATGATTTAGACAGCTAGGTCATGCACCATATATCAAAATTCTAGAGGAACCTAGTTCATAAAAATAAAGTTATGGTTGACGCAACAGACCAATAAAACAGAGATGAAATGGTTGAGAGATAGATAGTTCCAAAATATTCATATCTCCAAAATAACAAACTAGGTGTAGCTGAATTTCAGATATGATTTAGAAAACTAGGCTACACACCATATATTGAAATTCTAGAGGAACCTAGTTCCTAAGAGTAAATCTATGGCTAACACAACAGACTGATAAAATAGAGAGGAAATAGTTGAGAGATAGACAGTCCCAGAATATTCATATCTCCAAAATGACAAACTGGGTATGGCTGATTTTCGGATATGATTTAGAAAACTAGGTCATGCACCATATATAAAAATTCTAGAGGAACCTAATTCGTAAAACTAAACTTATTGCTGACAGAAGAGACTGGGTTTAGAATATGTAGAAAATAATTCACAAAATATTTCACTAAATCTAATGCAACAATAAATCAGTTTCATATCTCAATCCATACCTGGAATATTGCTTCTATCACATCTTCATAAAATTTCCCAACTCACATCCATTTTCCCCAAGTCTTTTCTTTTGGAAGCTATGGTGTATGATGCCAAAAGAAAAAAATGAAAACATCACGAGAGAGAGATCCCTAAAACATAAAACATATTCTTCAATTGAAAATGCACGCTCCTTCCTCCAAATTATGTCTTGAGATTTTAAAATAAAGTTGATCATGCATAACCACCCCCCATGATTTCTTCCAGAAGATTCTCCTTTATTACTTTATTACAATTTACTTTTTTTTTCATTTACAACCAAACAAAAATAGTTTATTTCTAATTTTCTAAAACTAGTCTCTTACTCAAAGGAAACAATTATTTCTAAGATTCCCTCTTAAAGTGCATAACTGCAACTTCCTCCAAGTGGCCAAAATGGAAAATAATTACTCAAGGCAATAATAATAAAGAAATAGAATATTTTTCAGACATAATAATACATATTTCCCCACAACTATAATTTACATAAAAGTATTTATATTTATTTATCTCTAGTTTCCAGTTACATTTATTATTATTTATTAATTTAACTTCTAATATAATAAATACATACAATTCCATATTATATCATCAGATAAATAACATCAGGATCCTGCACATAGGATCATGAGTACATAGACAAGTTCCTTTACAAGAGAGTACAACATTACATTGTTTACACTGTCGCTATCCAGATAACATTGAAGTAAATATATCAAGATAATAGTACATAATTCAACTGATATCAAGACTGAAATATGATCATAAGTATTTGTGTCCTTAAACTAGAGTAAGATCTAAAATCTACCATACAAGGTACATCCTTCTCATACACGAACAAGGGAAACCAATGGAGATAAAAGCACAACCACCTGACCATGTGGAACCCTAAGGTCTACCCCCCATGCTAGCAGATAACAATAAGGTCCCACTAAGAAAATAGACAAGAAGTTAATAGGCTAATAGGTGCAAGGACTACAAATGACTCCAAAACAACACTGGTCGATATGAACACCACAAGCAACTCAAACAACACTTCCAGAGGCAAATACACAATGAAAGAGGAAAACATAATTAGGGAATGCTAGGCTGCAATAGTGATGAGTGTCATTGCATGGTCCTAACATGGGTTACCCTGATAGTCTCTAGCTAGACACTAGCCCCCATACATGGATTACCTTGACAATCTCTCGCTAGGCGTTGGCCCCCATCTATGGTTACCCTGACAGTCTCTTACTAGATGTTGGCTCCATAGGGTGACACATGCAGAACCAGCATTCCTTTCGTGAGGACAAGGAAATTCATTTTTCCAAACATGGCCTTCTCATCCTATCCTTAGCCTGAACGAGCACTACAGGCATGGGTGAGGCATTAAATTATCTTAATTAGTGTGAAAACTACCCAACCCTCTAAATTTATTATTAAGTTATCACTGGATTAAAAACTTCCAATGTATTATCTTGGCAGCCACTTTGGGCACTGGCCCCACATTGAAAGCAACTCCCCTACCTGCATCTAGAAGACCCTATCCATCAAGCAAGACAATTACCATCACAATGAAAGGCAACATATACAACATGCAAGGAATTTACCTTCTTGCATACAAATCATAATCACAAGGACCAATTCTTGTCCCAAAACATAAACAAAGTATGAACTACCACATTCTCATCATGTTACATTTACAACATAGGATACACATCATTTCACATCACACAGAGCAAGGCATTATCCATCTTGCATAGTCATCATAACCACATGAATAGGTACACTGAGCAAGGCATTCTCCATCTTGCATAGTCATGATAACTACATGAATAGGTACACTAAGCAAGGCATTATCCATCTTCCACATGTAGGACACAATATTTCAAGAATGCATTTCATTTAACTCACATGATGCACACATAGCCAACCCTCACACAATGACACCCTCCTAGGCTTCTTGAAATAACTTCTCTAAATGACACAACACTTGACGCCATTAAAAACATAATGGTTTCACATCACATTCACTCTCAAAGAACATCATAAAGTAATACCCTTCAACAATATTTTTAAGGAATATAACATTAATCCAAGCATGATCAATCATCTAACAATTATAAAGTGAATCTATGTCAATAATACGGAACTATAACTTTCTAATCACCAGTAGCAGTTATAATATGGTCATAAGATATAAGTATCCATGAGTATCAATATTTTAACTAATAATTCTCAAGACTTATAAATCAAATCTTAAATACATTGTTTACAAACCTAATTCCAAACCTACTTATCATATTTCTACTAATAAATCATAATAAAATCAATATCAATTTAAATTAAAATTATCAACATTACTATATAATCAATCTATCCAAATTGGATTCTTCTACTTCTATTCTATATAGATTTAATAGCCTTCTTATAACTTGACAAACAACCAAAATAAGTAAAATTACTTATAATTGAAAGAATATTCACCTATGATAGCATAGATAAGAAGATATAATTGTTGGAACTGCTTAGGTAATTTTTTTTTTTTAACAAACACCTCAAAGGGATGGCATCTCATGAACACCTCAAATAGATGGCATCTCATTGATATTAGTGATTCCAAGATCAACACAAAATGAATTGTTGAGAAGGCTTTAGAAGCTACCAACAATGCAAAGTGTGAAAGCACAAACAGAGCATGCAAACTGATTGGTAGAATGCCTCAAAGAGAGTCATATGATGGAAATAAATGATCGTAGGATATGCACAACATCAATTTGTTTAAAAAATTTCAGAGAAACCCAGTTCAAAAATATAGAGTTATTGGTGACACAACTAACTATTTTAACAAAGACGAAATGGGTTAGAGGTAAACATTCACAGAATATTCATATCTCCGAAATGACAAACTAGGTAAGGCTAATTTTTGGATATGATTTAGATAACTAGGTCGCGCACCATTAATAAAAATTCTAGAGGAATCTAGTTCGCAAAAATAAAGGTATGGCTGACACAACAGACCGATAAAATAGAGATGAAATTGTTGAGAGATAGACAGTCCCAAAATATTCATATCTTTGAAATGACAAACTGGGTATAGCTGATTTTCAGATATGATTTAGAAAACTAGGTAACGCACCATATAAAAAAATTCTAGAGGAACCCAGTTTGCAAAAATAATGTTATGACTGACGCAATAGACTAATAAAATAGAGATGAAATAGTTGAGAGACAGTCCCAAAATATTCATATCTCTAAAATGACAAACTGTGTAGGGCTGATTTTCAAATATGATTTAGAAAACTAGGTCATGCACCATATATAAAAATTCTAGAGGAACCGAGTTCATAAAAATAAAAATATGGTTGATGCAACAGACTGGGCTTAGAATATGTAGAAAGGAATTCACAGAATATTTCACTAAATCTATTGCAACAATAAATCAATTTCATATCTCAGTCCATACCTGGAATATTGCTTCTATCACATCTTCACAAAATTTCCCAACTCACATCCATTTTCCCCAAGTCTTTTCTCCTGGAAGCTATGGTTTACGATGCCAAAAGAAAAAAATGAAAGCTTCCTAAGAGAGAGATCCCCAAAATATAAAACATACTCTCCATTTGAAAATGCATGCTCCTTCCTCCAAATTATGTCTTGAGATTTCAAAATAAAGTTGAGCATACATAACCACCTCCCCATGATTTCTTCCAGAAGATTCTCATTTATTGGTTTCTTGCAATTTGTTTTTTTTTTCATTTACAACCAAACAAAAAAAGTTTATTTCTATTTTTCTTAAATTAGTCTCTTACTCAAAAGAAACAACTATTTCTAAAATTGCCTCTCGAGGTGTGTAACTGCCACTTTCTCCAAGTGGCTAAAATAGAAAATAATTACGCAAGGCAATAATAATAAAGAAAGAGAGTTGTTTTTAGACATTATAATACATATTTCCCCACAACTATAATTTACATAAAAGAATCTATATTTATTTATCTCTAGTTTGCAATTACATTTATTATTTATTATTATTATTATTTATTAACTTAACTTCTAATATAATATATTTTCCATAAACTAAATTTACATAAAGGTATTTGTATTTATTTAATTACCAAAAATGCATTCATAACTAATAATATTATTTTAATGCAACAATTAACTAAAGTATTAATCAAACAATTCTAAGCTAAATAACCCAAATGCCGAACATACTTGACACTATGCATGATCAGAAGGCAAGACCACCACAATAATGACTGACTATCATGCCCATATCGTCAACACTGGCTAGGTGCAAAATCAGATAATCATCTTTTTCAAGGATGATTGCTGACTAGCGGACCATATGTTATCTCCATTCAACAGTTCTATTGGTTTTAAGGCACACTTAGACCTGTCAATTCAGGTGGAGTCAATGCCTGATACCTGCATCCTATAGCAAGCAAACAATAGACAAATAGAGACACACACACATATATATAATCATATAGTCAAATACACCATGGAAGGGAATCGCAGCGTAGCAGGGTACTCACGGATGAGTAATGCAACACTATCCCTTTTACCAACACATCAAACACATAATCACAACACACATAGAAATCAGTTACTAAATGACTAAATAAGAACCATAATTAGATAATCAAATGATACACATAATAAGATTGATCCACACAAAACATCACAACATAACATCCTATGATACAGAATCAGTCGCATCAAAATCAATTCTAACATATGACAATCATAGTAGGATCAACATCATAATTACCTGAATTTAAACAATGTCAGAGCATATGAGTTGTTAGTGTTATAATAAGCATTTTAATAAAACATACTAACTTCATCTTCATGCTCCTTAGTCTGACCACCTGCACAATTAAGGTGAGAATGTAGGGGCACTATAGATGTTACTTCCAGCTCCAATCCTCCAGCTCTAGCCTCCCCTCAAAATCCATCCTGCCCATTAGTTTTTAGAGAGGAAAATTTCCCCCAATTTCTTCCATAACCTTCCTCCACCTTTTTAGGAGGCATGACACATGATCCAAAGCCCAACTAAGTGACAACCATTTATAAGTTACAATATAATTTTTATCTCTATTTATTTTAATATTTAATTATAGATATGTTTGATTTAAGTAATAATTGTATATATATATATATAGATTACTTAATTAATCATATTCCCATTTAAATTATTCATATTTATAAATAACTCATAGTTCTACCTTTAATGATGTTTATTTAACTTCAGCTTGCATTAAATTTATTTTATTGTGGCAATAAACCCAAACATAACTCAACACTACTAATTTAGTTAATCCTAAATTAACAAACAGTTCCTGACTAATAGGCATGATCAGAAGACAAGACCACAACAATGGAGACAGACAGTCCAAACTGATGATGTAACAACTGGATGCTATACTGGATACTCAACCTCTTCAAGGATGTTGACTAAGTAGGGAACCTTATGCTATCTCTAATAAAAAATTCCATTGGTTAAGGCACGGTTAGACCTGTTAATTTAGGTGGAATCCATGCCTGGTATCTGCAAGCTGCAGCAAACATCACAATTAAACATGAAGATATTTGACATACATCTCAGTAAGCTTATTATTAAAAGTTGTTAACGTAGCAAATGCAAATCTCCTCTGAGCAATGTAATAGTGAATTTTTTTTCCTTCTGAAAGTGCATTCTTGAGAATACAGGTTTGTAATAACTTAAATTATGTGGGGCAATTTTCGGGGGGCTATGTATAGTAATCCAAATGTGTAACACCTCCTTTAACTATCCCTCTCTACACAATGCTATGAGATTGAAAGGCATGGCCATTTCTTTTTATTGTAGTTGGAGCATGGAAAATGTGCAGTATTATTTAGTCTACATTTAGTACAATGGCATTGAGAGTGGTGAGAATTTTACATGTCTTTAATGCTCTTTCCAAAGCAAGTTTTGATCAAATGGAAACCATCGTAAGCAATTCATCCATGATTCTCACCACAATAAAACTCATCATGACAAGTGATTTCATTAAATTTGTCAACAAGGGTGTTAGAAAGGTTTTATACTTTGTTGGCCAAAGTAAAATTCCTAAAACATGAGATCTCAAAGTTTGCAACAAGTATTCAATTGGGTATGCCAAAATCCAATCGTTGTGCACTTGACTGAACCTAATGATGAGACACATCCTCTGCAATCTTTGCAGATCCTGTAGCCCTAAACTATTACCAGTTAACAACCAATTTGGTCAAATTTCTAAATGTGTAAGGTACAGATCAACATTCAGGCATATGTAATTCTATATATAATCTACCTACAGTTGATCATTACACATACACGGTTGACCTTATAGCTATCTTGAGGACACCCTAAGCTTTAACATGGAAGCCAGTTAAACCTATGACATTGACAAGGATGTTTTGGCTCATGTTCTCCACTATTAGCAATGACAAATACAAAGATTAGGAGTGAGACACATCCGTTTATATCTATTTGAGCCTACAATACTTCAGACATTAGAAACATTATTTGATAAGTGCCTTCAACAAGAATGAATATATGACTCAAGCTCAGGTGAGTTTCCATATTCTATTTATTGTGGACTAAACTCACCTATTAGATCAGTATTTGCATCGACTATATGCCCTACAGGTTTTATATAATAGTGCGCACCTTAGGTGAGCTATTCCATTCCAAAGAAATATGTCTCGGTGATTGAATCAATTCAATTGTGAAACCTAACCACCGGGTTAACTAGCGACATCGTATAAAAATAATAGATGGATCAAATGCAATGCATTGGTATCTACGAAGGATCTAAAAAAGGCATCATAATAGGAAAGGGTGCCAATATATGTGAACTCTCAGCATCAAAAGGATGAAACTTGATGAATAATGCAATATGTATGTGCCCTCTCATACGAGAATAGAATTATATCCGATGTCCCCGAATGGGGCGAAACCTGGCCTGGCAACATAGATGTATAAATAGAAGTGGGCAGGTATGGTGAGGTTTGAATGGTTAAGGAGATTGATGAAAGATAGAGGATATGGAGATCGGCCAAGCATAATCGATAGGGAAAAAATGTCAGATGTAATTATATCTGCCCCCAACGCCAAAAGAATGGTTGTAGGATATGCATAAATGATTGCAGAATGCACCAAAATGATGAATATAGGATAGCACAAAACAATTCCAAATGTTATGATTGCGGTATGTACACAAACAATTATAGATAAAATGACTGCAGGGTATGCACAAGATAGATTTCAAAGTAAAACCTTAGAAACATTTAAACAAATGCAAAAAGGCAGGAGTGAAGCTAAAATCTACAACCTTTATGACAATGCATCCTATCTTTGGGCACTTTAAAATTTAGCATTGAGACACCAATTTAACCAGTGTTGGCTGCACGAATGTGGTGAATGGGAAGAAATTACAATCCATAGATGGGGAAAATTAATCAAATTCTTAAGAGAGAGAGAGAGAGACCGAAAGACAATGGGACCTAGACTCCAATCGGTTGACTGCCTAAGGGCTTGATGTTGTAATGCCCCACCAAGAAACCTAGAGGATAACACAACTAAGGTTACAAAAAAGACAAATATTTTTTTAAAATGAAAGAAATAACAACAATCATATATTTATTCATAATATTTAAATTAAGCTTTATCCTCTAGTGTTCCACAGCTACAGTACTAATGAACTAAAGCAAGATCTAACCAACATTATGAATTAACTAACAAACAGAATTCATTCTAAGTCTAATTGCATCAGAATTAAATAAACACATACAATTCCATATTATATCATCAAATAAGTAACATCAAGATCCTGCACAAAGGGTCACGAGTACATAGAAAAGTTCCGTTACAAGACAGTGCAACATTACATTGTTTACAATATCGCTATCCAAATTACATTGGAGTACATATATCAAGATAACAGTACATGATTCAACTGATATATAAGATTGAAACATGATCATAAGTATCTGTCTCCTCAATTGGAGAAAGATCTGAAATCTACCATATAAGGTAAATCCTTCTCGCACATGAACAACAAAAAGGGAAACCAATGGAGATAAAAGCACAACCACCCGACCATGTGGAACCCTAAGGTCCACCCCCCATGCTAGGAGATAACAATAAGGTCCCACTAAGAAAATAGACAAGAAGTCAATAGGCTAATAGGTGCAAGGACTACACATGACTCCAAAAGAACACTGGTCGATATGAACACTACAATCAACTCAAACAACACTTCCAAAGGCAAATACACAATGAAAGAGGAAAACACAATTAGGGAATGCTAGGCTTCAATAGGGATAAGTCTCATCACAGGGTCCTAACATGGGTTACCCTGACAGTCTCTAGCTAGACGTCACTCCCCATTCATGGGTTACCCTGACAGTCTCTCACTAGGCGCCGACCCCCATCTATGGTTACCCTGACAGTCTCTTACTAAATGTAGGCCCCATAGGGTGACACATGTGGAACCAACATTCATTTCGTGAGGACAAGGAAATTAATTTTGCCAACCATAGCCTTCTCATCCCATCCTTAGCCTGAACGAGCACTATAGGCATGGGTGAGGCATCCAATTATCTTAATTAGTGTGAAAACTACCCAACCATATAAATTTATTATTAAGTTATCACTGGATTAAAAACATCCGATGTGTTATCCTGGAAGCCACTTTGGGCACTAGCCCCACATTGAAAGCCACTCCCATACCTGCATCTAGAAGACCCTATCCATCAAGCAAGACAATTACCATGACAATGACAGGTAACATATACAACATGCAAGGCATTTACCTTCTTGCATACAAATCATAATCACAAGGACCAATTCTTGTCCCAAAACATAAACGAAGTATGAACTACCACATTCTCATCATGTTACATTTACAACATAGGATACACATCATTTCACATCACACAGAGCAAGGCATTATCCATCTTGCATAGTCATCATAACCACATGAATAGGTACACTGAGCAAGGCATTCTCCATCTTGCATAGTCATGATAACTACATGAATAGGTACACTAAGCAAGGCATTATCCATCTTCCACATGTAGGAGACAATATTTCAAGAATGCATTTCATTTAACTCACATGATGCACACATAGCCAACCCTCACACAATGACACCCTCCTAGGCTTCTTGAAATAACTTCTCTAAATGACACAACACTTGACACCATTAAAAACACAACGGTTTCACATCACATTCACTCTCAAAGAACATCTTAAACTAATACCCTTCAACAATATTTTTAAGGAATATAACATTAATCCAAGCATGATCAGTCATCTAACAATTATAAAGTGAATCTATCTCAATAATAGGGAACTATAACTTTCTAATCACCAATAGGAGTTATAATATGATCATAAGATATAAGTATCCATGAGTATCAATATTTTAACTAATAATTCTCAAGACTTATAAATCAAATCTTAAATACATTGTTTACAAACCTAATTCCAAACCTACTTATCATATTTCTACTAATAAATCATAATAAAATCAATATCAATTTAAATTAAATTTATCAACATTACTCTACAATCACTCTATCCAAATTGAATTATTCTACTTCTATTCTATATAGATTTAATAGCCTTCTTATAACCTGACAAACAACCAAAATAAGTAAAATTACTTATAATTGAAAGCATATTCACCTATGATAGCATAGATAAGAAGATATAATTGTTGGAACTGCTTAGGTAATTTTTTTTTTTGACAAACACCTCAAAGGGATGGCATCTCATGAACACCTCAAACAGATGGCATCTCATGGATATTAGTGATTCCAAGATCAACACAAAATGAATTTGTTGAGAAGGCTTTAGAAGCTACCAACAATGCAAAGTGTCAAAGAACAAACAAAGCACGCAAACTGATTGGTAGAATGCCTCAAAGAGTGTCATATGATGGAAATAAATGATCGTAGGATATGCACAACATCAATTTGTTTAAAAGATTTCAGAGAAACCTAGTTCAAAAATATAGAGTTATTAGTGACACAACTAACTGTTTTAACAAAGACGAAATGGGTTAGAGGTAGACATTCACAGAATATTCATATCTCCGAAATGACAAACTGGGTAAGGCTAATTTTTGGATACGATTTAGATAACTAGGTCGCACACCATTAATAAAAATTCTAGAGGAATCCAGTTCGCAAAAGTAAAGGTATGGTTGACACAACAGACCGATAAAATAGAGACAAAATTGTTGAGAGATAGACAGTCCCAAAATATTCATCTCTGAAATGACAAACTGGGTATAGCTGATTTTTAGATATGATTTAGAAAACTAGGTCGCGCACCATATAAAAAAATTCTAGAGGAACCCAGTTTGCAAAAATAATGTTATGACTGATGCAATAGACTAATAAAATAGAGATGAAATAGTTGAGAGACAGTCCCAAAATATTCATATCTCTAAAATGCCAAACTGTGTAGGTCTGATTTTCAGATATGATTTAGAAAACTAGGTCATACACCATATATAAAAATTCTAGAGGAACCTAGTTTGTAAAAATAAAGTTATGGTTGATACAACAGACTGGGCTCAGAATATGTAGAAAGGAATTCACAGAATATTTCACTAAATCTAATGCAACAATAAATCAATTTCATATCTCAGTCCATACCTGGAATATTACTTCTATCACATCTTCACAAAATTTCCCAACTCACATCCATTTTCCCCAAGTCTTTTCTCCTGGAAGCTATGGTTTACGATGCCAAAAGAAAAAAATGAAAGCTTCCTAAGAGAGAGATCCCCAAAACATAAAACATAATCTCCATTTGGAAATGCACACTCCTTCCTCCAAATTATGTCTTGAGATTTCAAAATAAAGTTGAGCATACATAACCACCCCCCTATGATTTCTTCCAAAAGATTCTCATTTATTGGTTTCTTACAATTTGCTATTTTTTTTCATTTACAACCAAACAAAAATAGTTTATTTCTATTTTTCTTAAATTAGTCTCTTACTCAAAAGAAACAACTATTTCTAAAATTACCTCTCGAGGTGTGTAACTGCCACTTTCTCCAAGCTGCTAAAATAGAAAATAATTACGCAAGGCAATAATAATAAAGAAAGAGAGTTGTTTTTAGACATTATAATACATATTTCCCCACAACTATAATTTACATAAAAGAATCTATATTTATTTATCTCTAGTTTGCAATTACATTTATTATTTATTAACTTAACTTCTAATATAATATATTTTCCATAAACTAAATTTACATAAAGGCATTTGTATTTATTTAATTACCAAAAATGCATTCGTAACTAATAATATTATTTTAATGCAACAATTAACTAAAGTATGAATCAAACAATTCTAAGCTAAATAACCCAAATGCCAAACAATACCTGACACTATGCACGATCGGAAAGCAAGACCACCACAACAATGACTGACTACCATGCCCATATCATCAACACTGGCTAGGTGCAAAATCGGATAATCATCTTTTTCAAGGATGATTCCTAACTAGGGGACCATATGTTATCTCCATTCAACAGTTCCATTGGATTTAAGGTACACTTAGACCTGTCAATTCAAGTGGAGTTAATGCCTGATACCTGCATCCTATAGCAAGCATACAATAGACAAATAGAGACACACACACATATATAATCATATAGTCAAATACACCATGGAAGGGAATCGCAGCGTAGCAGGGTACTCACAAATGAGTAATGCAACACTGTCCCTTTTACCAACACATCAAACACATAATCACAACACACATAGCAATCAGTTACTAAATGACTAAATAAGAACCATAATTAGATAATCAAATGATACACATAATAAGATTGATCCACACAAAACATCACAACATAACATCCTATGATACAGAATCAGTCGCATCAAAATCAGTTCTAGCATATGACAATCATAGTAAGATCAACATCATAATTACCTGAATGTAAACAATGTTAGAACATATGAGTTGTCAGTGTTGTAATAAGAATTATCAATAAAACATACTAACTTCATCTTCATGCTCCTTAGTCTAACCACCTGCACAATTAAGGTGAGAATGGAGGGGCATTACAGATGTTGCTTCCAGCTCCAATCCTCCAGCTCTAGCCTCCCCTCAAAATCCATCCTGTCCATTAGTTTTTAGAGAGGAAAACTCCCCCCAATTTCTTCCATAACCTTCCTCCACCTTTTTAGGAGGCATGACACATGATCCAAAGCCCAACTAAGTGATAACCATTTATAAGTTACAATATAATTTTTATCTCTATTTATTTTAATATTAAATTATAGATATGTTTGATTTAAGTCATATATATATATATATATTACTTAATTAATCATATTCCCATTTAAATTATTCATATTTATAAATAACTCATAGTTCTACCTTTAATGACATTTATTTAACTTCAGCTTGCATTAAATTTATTTTATTGTGGCAATAAACCCAAACATAACTCAACACTACTAATTTAGTTAATCCTAAACTAACAAACAGTTCCTGACTAATAGGCATGATCAGAAGACAAGACCACAACAATGGAGATAGACAGTCCAAACTGATGATGTAACAACTAGATGCTATACTGGATACTCAACCTCTTCAAGGATGTTGACTAAGTAGGGAACCTTATGCTATCTCTAATCAAAAATTCCATTGGTTAAGGCATGGTTAGACCTATTAATTCAGGTGGAATTGATGCCTGGTATCTGCAAGCTACAACAAACATCACAATTAAACATGAAGATATTTGTAATCATGTAGTCATACACATAATGAATCAAAATCGTAGTGTAGCAGGGTACTCAAGCATGAGTAATGTGACACTGTTCTGTTCACATAAACACATCATCAGGTAACCACATTATGCATATAACCTTCAATTGCTTAACATCTAGATAAGGAACATCATCAAATAATTGCATGATACACATAATAAAATTGATCCACATAATCAGTTAAGTCCATAAAGCTATCGTAACAGAGATTGTCGATAAAACATACTAAATGTCATATGAAACCACATGAGGATAATCAAGAATGTCACCGTCATGAATGTAGCATCTACCAACATAAAGTAGTGTACAACATGAACTGTTTACCTTAAATATTCCTATTATTTTACCTTCATCCTATGCTCCTTAGCCCAATCACCTGCACAACCAAGGTGAGAATGGAGGGGTACTACATCTAGTATCACCCCAAGTTTCCAATTTTGTATTTATCCAGACCTTAGGGTGTCAATAATCAGAGTAGAATCCCCTTGCACCACTACTTTTTCTAGCTTGAGTTCAAGGCATAAGTTAAGGCCTAAGATTAAAGATTGTATTTCTACCACATTGTTCATGCCAACTAAAAGTGGCATTGCTAATGTGCCCACTATCCTAGCTTGTCAATCCCTTATGATACAGCCAACCCCCGAGATACCAAGGTTGCCTCTAGCTGCACCATCAAAATTTAACTTGTGCTAGCCATATTTTGGTGGTTTCCAAGTCACTTTGCTTCTCTCCTCTTGTGATTTTTTTCCACCTTTTCCTATGAAGGGGGAATATTAAGACCATGCCATTGTATCCTCATTGTTGCATCCCAATCTAAAAATTTTAAATTATTCAAGTTTTGCATGCCTACCCTACTATTTACCACCTCCACAATAGCAACCTCTAGCTTGTTTATTAGTGATATCAAAGGCATCTCCTTGTGTTGAAACAATCTTTAGTTTCTTTCTTTCCAAACCTCCCATACTAGTAGCAAAGGACTTACCACCCATAGGTTTTAGAACATCATAGATTTGTTTATTAGTGGCCATACCTTAAAGAGATTAAGGATGTCATTGGGAAGGACACTCTTCCAAATCAATTTTGCACATAACCATTGCCAACACTTGTGAATAAAGGGGCACTTCAAAAAAGATGGTTACCAGTTTCCTCATCTTGTTTGCATAATACACATCTTGATGAACCATAGTAGCCCATCTTAACAAATATATCTATAGTTAGGACCTTGTTTTGGAACACTGCCCATTGAAAGATTCCATCCTTAGGAGGGTAGGTTTTCTTCCAGCAAAGATTGATAAATATTTGAGAAGCTGTCTCTAAGACTTTCACCGATAATTTGTAACCATCTTTGGCATTGTAGTTGCCTAATTTTGAACCATACCATCTTAAAAGGTTGCTTCATTCCCTTACAAACACCACTCTTTCTTTTAGAGTAGCTTCATAAGCTCCATCCACATCATCAGACAGACCTAAGCACTGCACATCTTTCCACTGCCCCTTGTAGCATCCATTGACCATGGATATATGCAGATAATCTCACACATGACTACTTCACACTTTTTTTTATAGCCTTTATTGGATCTATTTCTAGTTTGCTTGCCATGTTGTGGAAACCACCCTAAGAATCCTCCCATAAGAGAGTCATTCTATAATCCCTGATATCCCATGTTAGGTAATGGACAATAAGATCTTGGCAATTCCTCAATAATTTCCAAATTCTAGAGCTAGATGGGAGTGTTCTAGAAGTGAAGATGCTCTTTGCCCCTTCATCTAAATATTTGGATTTCAAGATCTTGACCCATTTGAGATCCTGATTGGTATACATCCTCCAAACAAGTTTTTTTTCCAAGAGCTTTATTTTGAATTGTAAGATTCCTTAAGCCCACACCATCTACAACTTTTGATTTGGATATCTTATCCCAACTAATGAAGGGAAAACTTCTTCTATTCTAAGTTCCCCTACAAAAAGAACCTTTTCATTCTCTAATTAATTTTCTAACTTGCACTGGTTGGTAGTGGAAGACATGACATCATATAGATTGGTATGGCAACAATTATAGAATTTAGCATCAGAGTTCTTCCTGCCCATGAGAGCCACCTACCTTTCCACGAGGCCAATTTTTTCTCTACCTTTTGTGACTAGCATGTCCTAAATTTTTCCTGATTGCAGCCCTTTAGCTAATGAAAGCACTAAATACTTGCTTAGGGGAATACCTTTCATGAAATTTAGAACCCTTAAGATTTGATTTTCATTTCTTGGTTTAGTATAAAAGAAGAAGACTTCTGATTTTCTCTACTTACTTTGTATCCAAAGGCTGTTGAGTAATTATCTAAGATCTCCTTGAAGATCCTAGCTTCTCTCACCTTCGCATCACCAAACAACATTGTGTCATCAGCAAATTACTGATGAGTGACGGCTAGTAACTCCCTAGTTATTTGAATCCCTAACATCTTTCCATGATTTGAAACTTTATTCAAAGACCTCCCTAAATCCTTTGCCATGATGATAAATATGTTGGTAGGTGGTGACTGGTCATGCAAATACTGTACATGGGTAAATGCAAGAAGTTGTGTCCACTTAAGGTGGAAGTTTCAGAGTTAGAAAAAAATCTAAAATCGGGTTAACTAAAACGAGATCCTGCTTTTTATGAAACGGGATCCTGTTTTGCTTCCAGCTCTCGAGCCAAAAGCGGGATCCCATTTTCTATAAACAGGATCCCATTTTGAGTTTCATAAAAGGTTAATATTTTAACCTTTATGAAACGGGATCCCGTTTCATAAAAGATTAAAATATTAACTTTTTATGAAACGGGATCCCATTTCATAAAATTTGAATTTCTGATCCGCTTTTTTCTATGGGTTTTGGCTTCGAAAAAAGGATTGGGAACTTGAACCTCAGCTTTGGACCTGGTTTGACCTGCAAGTTGAAGGTCCTATCAACGTCACAACAAAATAGTGACTTTGGGCATATGTCTAAAGGCCTTTTTTGCAGAATTTTTTGACAAAATTAAAACCCATTATAGATGAGATAGTGTAGATTCTAAATATGTAATTTTTTTTACAATTGGATTATTTTTTCTATTTTTCAATTAATTTTTGATGAAATAGGTCCATAAACTTGAATTATCAAGGTTTTTAGTATTTTAATAATTTTTTATTAAAATAATTTTTTGTAAAAAAAATTGTACAAAAACGTACTTCAGACAATTCTTTTCAATTCGAAAAAAAATTCAAAAAATGATAAGTTTAGGTCATCTTATGTGTGATGTACACGATGATTTTTTAAAACACCAAAAATGGCCAATAAAAAATTAATAAAAAAAATATTCAATAAAAATTTACAAAAAGATATGGAAAACGTGCTTCAGTGAGTTACAAATCTTTTCCCAAAAGGATTTATAAAAATATGATTATTTAGGTCAAAATATGGATGACGTACACGTGCATGGTATAGTAAAAAAAAAAGTGACTTTTAAATAGTGGTTTTTAGAAACGCCTATTAAAAATCAATTTGTATCATCTGGGTATTAAGAAAACTTACATATTTGGAAACTAGACTTCGAGTACTACATTTCATATTTAGTGACTTTTTCCAAAATTACACCTTTAGGTGCTTCAAATTTTTAGGTCAAATGTAACAAATTTTAAAAATCAGGGAAAACACTTCCACTTTTTGGCCAAAAAGTGGACTCAACTTCTTGCACACACCCACACTAGTTATGTATCCTCACCGAGGTTTGGAGGTGGTAGCCCCTGAGAAGTGGGGGTTCAGGGATGGAAACCCTCGAGAAGCAGGAGTTTAGGGGCGTAGCCCCCCAAAAAAAATTTCCCTCCTTTTTGCTTGTTTGGAGTCGATTGTTAATTTTTGACTGACAAAAGAAAAATGACATTGTAAAACCCTAATTCTAGAAGCTTCCAAAAAGCTTGTTATAAGTGGGTGGGATTTTGATATTGTATTGTAGCATTTGCAATGGGATTGAGTTACAGGGATTGTTGGTTGTAATCAGTTTGATTTACTGGATAATAATATGAGACTCTCTATTGGTGGATGTAGCCCGAGTTTGGGTGAACCACGTTAAACTTGTCTCTCGCTATTATTATTTCTATGTATTTTCTTCCTCTATTTAATTTTTATTTGCATTTAATTGATATCTTCTGTCGGCTAACCCTAACAAGTGGTATAAGAGTAGGTTGTGTTTGATTATCATCTATAAGAAAGTCTCATGATTGAATGGGAGTCTCACGGTTGAGTGGGAGTCTCACGGCTGAGTGGGAGTCTCACGGTTGAGTGGGAGTCTCACGGTTGAGTGGGAGCAATCGCAGACGAGGGTAAATTGATCAAGAGGTGAGGGCTCTCTTAGTTTTATGCTCATTGCTAGAAAGCTGGAATAGCTTGGTAATAGTTGTAGGTAACTCTATCTCTAGTTGAAACACTTTGAAGTTTGATGATGTTGTTGGTGTTATCCTTAGTGAGGAAATGCGATGAAAAAGATTAGGAGAGTCTACATTAGTTAGTGTCTTGAATGCAGAAAGCAGGGGCAGATCAAAGGAGAGAGGAAAAGGTTTAGGAGGTCATGGAAAGTCATGAGGAAAATTAAAGGACAAGAGATCCCAATCCAGAGGACAGAAGAATTGCTGGTACTGTGGGAAACTAGGTCATCTAAAGAAAGATTGTTGGTCTCAGAAGAATAAAGAAGGAGACAAACAAGGAGGCAATAAGGAGGCAAATGTGGTAAGTAATAAATCTGAAGATGATGCTTTGATTCTTTCCCTAGTTAATGTTGATGATTCATAGATTTTAGATTTAGGGGCCTCATTTCATGCTACGCCTCATAGAAGTTATTTTCTTGATTATGTCCAAGGAGTTTTTGGGCTGGTTTATTTAGGAGATAATGAACTTTGTCAGATTGTTGGAAAGGGAAGAATCAATATTAAGTTGCAGAATAGGAATCATTGGCTACTACAAGAGGTAAGGCACGTTCTAAGACTGAATAGAAATTTAATTTCAGTAGGGTAGCTAGCTAACGAAGGTTGTATTGTTACATTTACTGATAAAAATTAGAAGGTTTCAAAAGGTGCCTTAGTAGTAGCAAAAGGTGTGAAGTAGGCACCTTATATATTTGTACAGGTCATTGTTCCTTCTACTTTAGTTATTGCAGAGAAAAACCAAACAGGTTCAGGAACAGTTGATGCAGGTTCACAGTAAGAGATTAAAACACTTGTTGCAGGTTCTAAGACAACACTGTGGCATAACAGACTTGGGCATATGAGTGAAAAAAGGTATGAATGTACTTCATTCTAAGAAAGTTTTACCAGGTCTAAAATATATTAATATGGGTTTCTATGAAAGTTGTGTATATGGAAAACAAAAGAGAATTTTCTGAAGGATGGGAAGCAAAATAAAGATGAACAGTTGGAGCTTGTGCATACAGATGTATGGGGATTGGCTCAGGTATCTTCTCTTGGTGGCTTTCAGTATTATGTTACATTCATAGATGATGTAACTAGGAAGGTTTGGATTTATTTCCTTAGGCAAAAATCTGATGTATTTGAAACATTTAAGAAATGGAGAAGCTTGGTTGAAAATGAGATGGGTAAAAGATTAAAATGTCTCAAATCTGATAATGGTGGTGAGTATTGCAGCAAAGAATTTGAGGATTAGTGTTCCTTTAATGGAATTCGTAGGCAGAAAATGGTTCCAGGGACTATAGGAAAATGGAGTGGCTAAATGCATGAATAGGACAATAATAAAGTGTGCAAGGACCATGAGATTGCATGTTGGGATGCCTTTAAACATGTGGGTAGAGGCTATCAATACCGCTATATATTAATTAATAGAGGTCCTTCAGTTCCTTTGAGTTGTGGTAGTCCAAAGGAAGCATGGACAGGTAAGAAGGTAAGTTATTCTTTTCTCAAAACCTTCGGATGTGAAGCATTTGCAGACGTAGATTTTAAAAGTAGAACCAAGTTGGATGCAAAATAAAAAAGGTGTACCTTCGTTGGATATGGCATTGATGAGCTTGGTTATAGGCTTTGGGATTTTGAAAATTAGAAAATTATGAGAAGCAGGGATGTTGTATTCAATGAGAAGGTGTTGTACAAAGATTAGTTGCAGCATCATGAGAAGAAAGAAAAGGATTATGTGGTGCTAGATGATACTCCAGATAATGATGTTCCAATGGTTCCTCATGCTCCACAATAGCAACAAGAAATACCACAAAATATAGTGCATGTTAGATAGTCAACAAGGCTAAGTAGACCTCTTGAAAGATTTTGTCCCTCTTTGTATTCTATTTTGTTAATAGATGTTGGTGAACCAGAAGGGTATGATGAAGCTATGCAAGTGGATACAAATGTTTAGTGGGAGCTTACAATGAAAGAAGAAATGGACTCCTTGCTAAAAAATCAGACTTGGGAATTATGTAAGTTGCCTGCAAGTAAAAAGGCTATACCAAACAAATAGGTTTATAGGCTAAAAGGGGAAGCTAGAGATAAGAACAAATTTAAAGCTAGGTTAGTTGTAAAAGGATTTGCACAGAAAAAGGGCAATGATTTTGATGAGATTTTTTCTCTGGTTGTTAAGATGACTTCTATTCGTACTGTTTTAAGTATTGTGGCTGATGAAGATTTACATTTGGAATAGCTAGTTGTGAAAACTGCCTTTCTCCATGGTGATTTGGAGGAGGAGATATATATGGACCAGCCCCAAGGATTTGAGGTCAAAGGTAAGGAGAAATTAGTGTACAGATTGAAGAAGAGTTTGTATGGCCTGAAAGAAGTACCTCGACAATGGTATTTGAAATTTGATAGTTTTATGGCTGAGCAAGGCTATAGCCAGTGTAATTCTAACCATTGTGTTTATTTTAAGAGGTTGGATAATGAAAGCTATATTATTTTATTTTTATATGTTGATGACATATTTATAGCTGGGTCTAACATGGATCACATAAGAGAGTTAAAATAGTAGTTAGCACAATCATTTGCTATGAAGGATTTGGGGGTAGAAAAATAAATCCTTGGTATGAAAATTTGCAGAGATAGGAAGAACAAGAAATTGACTCTATTTCAGGCTGATTATGTTGAAAAGGTGTTGCAGAGATTCCATATGCAAAATGCAAAAGCTATCAGCACCCCTTTCCCCAATCATTTGAAATTGACTAAGGAGATGTATCCTAAGACACCAGGGGAGGAAGAAAAAATGTCCAAGGTACCATATGCTTCAGTGGTAGGAAGTTTAATGTATGCCATGGTATGCATGAGACTGGATATTGCACATGTTGTAGGAGTTGTAAGCAGGTATATGAGTCATCCCGAATTGGAGCATTGGAATGCAGTAAAATAGATTCTCAGATATTTTAGAGGTACATCTAATAAAAACTTATGTTTTGGGGGCTCTAATTTTGATTTAGTAGGCTATGTAGACTCAGATTTGGCAGGGGATACTGATACCAGGTAGAGTACTACATGTTATGTCTTTACTATAGCTGGGACAGAGGTGAGTTGGAATTCACAGTTGCAAAAGGTGGTTTCTTTATCCACCACAGAGGCAGAGTATGTAGCTGCAATAGAGGCAAGTAAGGAGATGATATGGCTGCAATCTTTCATGGAAGAATTAGGCAAACAACAAGCTAATAGTTATTTGTTTACAAATAGACAGAGTACCATAGATCTTGCAAAGAATTATGTGGTCTTGCATTCAAAGACCAAACACATACAACTGAGGTATCACTTAATTCAGTCAGTGTTGGATGATGGACAATTAAGGCTGGAAAAGATACATACAAATAAAAATCTAGCAGATATGTTTACAAAGGCAATGACAAGGGAGAAGTTGAACTCCTCTTCAGCTTTAGTTGGTCTTCAAGACTAAAAAAATAAAATTAGAACAGTAGAGTCTAGGGTGCTTATTTCCAGTGGGAGCTGCATGCGCAGTGGTGTCATCTAGGATCAGTCTCCAAGTGGGAGATTGTTGGTAGGTGGTGACTAATCATGCAGCAGTATTGAGTTGTAGGGATTGCTAGCTGTAATCAGTTTGATTTACAGGATAATAATATTGGACTCTCTGTTGGTGGATGTAGCCTGAGTTTTAGTGAACCATGTTAAACTTATCTCTCGTTGTTATTATTCCTGTGTATTTTCATTCCTCTGCTTAATCTTTATTTGCATTTAAATGATATCTTCTACTGACTAACCCAAACAAAATAGAAAAGGGGATAGGAGGTCTCCTTGCCTTAAACCTCCTGCGGAAGCTTCTAGGGATCCATTAATGAGAACTGAGTATCTAGTTATCACAAACAATTAAAGATCCAGTCCGACCATTCCTTATGAAACCCAAATGCTTCTAAAACTTTGAAGAGGAAGCATAAATCAACTTTGTCATATGCTTTTTTGATGTCTATTTTTATCAACATCTTATGTTTCTTAACATTTTTAATTGAGTGAATTATCTCTTGAGCTATAATCACCCCATCCAGGATTGATCTCCTTAGCACAAAACAATTTTGTTTTTCTAAATTTATGTTTGGGAGAATCCTCTTCACCCGATTTGTAATAGCCATGCATAGAATCTTATGTAATGTGTTGCATAGTGCAAATGGCCTAAATTTGTCTAGTTGTTCTGGCTTCTCCTTTTTTGGGATTAATGTTATGAATGTGTTGTTGATTTCCTTTAACACCTTACTAGAGCTCCTTGAGTCCTCAATCACCTCAACCACTTCACTACTAATAATATCCCAACATTTTTGATAAAAGGCAACAGAGAATCCATCAAGGCTTGGTGCTTTTCCATGGTGAAGTTGAAATAAAGCTTCCTCAATCTCATCTTTAGAGAACTTGTCCATTAGCATCTCATTTTGAGCCTTTGTACCTAGTCTAGGGATGTTGGTCAATATTTGTTGTTATTCTTGCCATTTGGAACCATTCCAATTATTCAATACATTTTGAAATAAACCTATAGTTTCTAAAATGATCTCTTTGGATTATCAAGAGTTATTCCTTCTAGTGACTTGATGCATGTAATTCTATTTATCTCCCTTCTTGATCTGGTGGCATTATGAGAAAATTTAGAATTTTTGTCCTTTGCATTTAACTAGAGCTCTAAAAACATCTATCTCTAGAATATTTCCTCTTTTGACAGAATATCCTCTAACTTGAGTAATTCCTTTTCCAATTCATAGCTTTCATTGGTCATAGAATTATTTATTACATTTTCATTCATGACCTACAAACTATCTTCTATCCTCCTTTTTTCTTCAAAATCTATTTAAAACTATTCTTGTTCCATATTTTTAGTTGTTGCTTAATCACCTTCAACTTTTTGACTATATTAAACTTTTTGGATCCATCTAGATGAACCTCACCCACCCAAATCTAAATCAAATCTAAGAAACATGGGTCTCTGAATAAGATGTTTTCACTTTTGTAAGGGCATCTAATCAGTTTTCTTTCACCTAGAATTTCTAGGCTGACAGGAAAATGATCTAAATGAGAGAAGGTCACTATGTTGATTTATAGGGAGAAGGGAAATCTTCCTAGGTCTCCCTTAAAAAGGAATATATCAAACCACTCTTCTATATTATAGTTCACTTCTTTTATCTGTTGTTCAAAGTAAAATACCCATTCCCCATTTGGATTTCCATTAGCATATTCCTTTCTACAAAGTTTTCAAAATCTATTTGAGACTTAAGTTTTCTTCTCGCTCCCCCCAAATTATCCTTTACCTTTAGAAGTGGATTGAAATCCCCTCCCAAAATGCAAAACTCAAAGGTTGAATTGCTACAAACTATTTCTATCTCCCTCCATAACTCTCCTCTAAATTCAAGAATTTGGGCCATAAACATTAATTAAAAGAAAGCATAAATCAAAAGTTAAACTCCTAACCTTCCAAGAAAACTAATGTCTTCTCGTGGCCAACTCCTCCACAAGGAATTCTTGCAGATTCCATAGTGTTATGATCTCACTACAGATCATCTGCATTTACTACCATCATTTTCTAGAAATTCAACTTACCACAAAAGCACTTCACCTCTACTTGAGTTAATTTTGTTTCCTGGATCAAAAAGATATCAGCTTGAAACACCTCTAATTGGCATTAGACCAGGATCTTTTTATTAGGTGTATTTAGATCCCTAACATTCCAAGAAAGTATCTTCATAGTTCCTCAAGAAGGGATTCCCCCTTCCCCGCCCTGAGCATTTCATTGATTTTCTTCTACCCAACAGCCTCTCCATCTAGTTTCTATTTTTATTGATATGGGATCCTACATTTTTTCTTGCAATCACCATAATCAGGCATTTTCTTTATTGCCTCCCTTAGCGTGATGCCCAATTTATCAACCTCTAGTTGTGATGATGTTGAGGATTTTAGTTTATTGTCTAAGGAAGGAGTGGTTTTCCCAACTTCTACATCCAAACCTACCTCCTCCAAAATGGGACTAGACTCCCATTCTTCTTCCAAGCCTTCTGTAACATAGTTATCCTCCAGCACCCCTTTTTTGGCTTCCTTGGGTAGCTCAAAAAGTTCACTTCCTACTTCAATTTTAGGGAGTTGATGTTTTCTTCTTTAAATTTATTGCCAATCAAATCCAATACTTCTAATAGTTTCACATCTAATTCAGCCCTTTACTCTATGTTTTCCCCTATCTTCTGATTGGGTTCTTCCACACTATGCATTTCTTCTGAATCCTTAACTTGCATATCTTCTTTTATTTGGTTTATTATTAGATCTCCTTCTTATATAGGGCTTTCAATCCTTCCACCATTAGAGTGTTATCTGTCCAAGTTTAGAGAAACATCTTCAATCCTCTGTGTTTTATTCCTAAGACCCAAAACCCTTAGCCACTTTCTATTAGAGCACAGGTCGAAAAATAGGTTTTGTCTCTAATCTCTCCATTCTATAATTATTTCCAATTCTCTCCAATGTTAGCTATTAGGTTTTATCTCTACATAAATATTGACATAAGATCCAATGTCATTAGGATTTGACCTTTTTTCCACACAAATCTAGTTACTCAACTGGTTGCCAATTTCCTCTAACACTTTCAGTTCCCAAAATTCTACTAGTAAATTTAGGAGTTTAAACCAATCCTGAACTCACTCCATATTGTAACAATATGGATCAAACCTAGGCCCCTATCTACAAATGTTGAAGTCGCACCCTTCCATTATCCATATCCTATTTTCAATTTCTTCCCTTATCTTTTGAGTCAGACAGATTACTGTGAAGTAGCTATTCATTAAAGGTTTTACTTCCAATTCCTTACCCCACAATTATGTTAATCATAAACAGACATCTTTCTACTTTGAAAACATAATTTTCTTTTAGGAATGACAATGTAGACACACACGACAAGCCCAGAAAAGAATCAAAAGATATCGACTACTTGTCGAATAGATCCAAGAGTTATACTGATAAAACATGACTCACCTCTATCAATATCGATTCACAATTTGTTAAACACTTATACCTAGTTGGCAACTGAACACTCGTAACCCGAGGTCTATATTTCTCTCTTTCAAAGATACTCTCTCTTTTCTCTGAGAGTCACTTGCAATCTACAATCCTGTATAAAACTTGAAATTAATAGATTATGATCAGTGCATCATTATTTAAACGATAAACCAAATTCTCAAAATGCAAATTATTAAGTCAATATAACATATGGATATCCATAATTTCATAAATGACATTCAATAGAATCTATGTTTTTTCTTGATATTAATCTAAAATAAAAATAGATTTACTTATGTCCAAGTAAAAGTAAAATGTCATAACAAGACAAAATTAGGGATGTAACATATCCCTCCCCTAAAGATTCATCGTCCTCGATGATATAAAGTATCAAATGTAACTAGAAGCAAGTTTATTGTTTTTGACTGGTAAAAGTATTAAATAAATGAGGAAACTTCTGATAAAAATCATGGTAGTCCTCCCAAATAGCATTTTCCTCAGCATATTGGTCCCATTGGACCTTGCACTACAAAGCTTCTCTAATACACAAGTGGAGCTTGCAAACTTTAAGCATTTTAAGAAGCTCAGTGATAACCATCCTGGGTTTTGTACTTCTAAAACATTCTAAGAATATATATATATATATATATATTGTTGGGAATTAAGGTGTCTCAACCTTGGTAATTCCTTACATTTGTAATGTTTGCATTTATTATTTAATTGCCTATATTGTAAATACTTGTAAATTCCATATTGTCATATTGTGGGATGTGGCACGGTGATGTGTCGATCCTACATGGAATATGACAACTTGTAATTTTTTCCTCACATGAGGAGATAGGCGTCCCACTTTTTGGTAGGAGCATTTTGCCATGTGTCGGCATCTTCCATGTTGTGTAAGGAAATGTTTGACCGAAACAGTTATGACGGATTCCTATGACAAATCTATGACATGTAAGAGTCAAAAATAGAAGTTTGTAAGATAGGTGATGACATGTGTCATGAAGCATCTTTGAATAAGGCATATTTGGGCTCCCCAAGATGGAATATGGCATGTTGTAAGAGAATATTCTATTTATAGCATGTGTATGATAGATTCTCTTACAATTGTAACTTGTAACCACTATGACAGATTCTATGACGGTCGTAAGTGTCGTAAGAGCATTTGTCATAGCTCATTTTGGAAATAGATGACCTCTTAGGAATGGGAACTATGGACAAGTGTCAAGCACATTCTACAATGTTGACCAAGTGTCCTTGGGCATGGGTTTTGGTCCATGAAGCCATGTTGGATGCCCATTCCAAGAAAGGTCCAATTTTGCCTTGTATTTTCTATTTAAACAGGTGCTTGGAGATGGAGTTTGAATTACAGGTTTACAGGTACTGTTATGCTGCCAGATTGACTCCAGACACGAGTGTCGAAGACCATTGAAGCTTGCATTGCAAGTGTATTGTAAACAACTTTCAGATTTGTTAATACATTGTGTAGGTTTCTGAGTGTGGGGTTTTTCACCCGATAAGGGTTTTCCCCATTGTAAATCTTTGTCTCTCTTCTTCTGTCTTCTTCTGGTTCTTGTGTATTGCTGTAGTAATTATGTTAGATGTTGTATGTTTCTATAGTGATAAGGAATAAATTGAATTTGCATATCTCTCCCCTCATTAGATTAGTGTAGGAAGTGATTTCCGCACACCTAGCTTCCTTTCAATTGGTATCAGAGCTTGATCACCTTTGGTCCTAGTTGTAGGGTAGGGGTTTTTTGAGCTAATCTTAGGTTGAGTGAGAGTCTATGTAGAGTATTATGTTTTCTATTGCAACAAAGAGATGACAAGCACATCAGGAAGGTTTGAAGTGGAGAAGTTCAATGGCAGTAATTTCAAGCTGTGGAAGCTCAAGATGGAAGACATGCTTGTTGACCGAGACCTTGAGGAAAGTGTTAATGGAAATAAACTAGTTGTAATGTCACAAGATGGGTGGGATCTCAAGGATTGGAAGGCTAAGGGTCTCATAAGACTTAGTCTTGCTGATTCTGTGTTGTTAAATGTCCATGAGGAGACTACTGTAAAACTACTTTGGAAGAAGTTGGGGGATGTGTATCAAGCCAAATCCCTAGTCAATAAAATTTTCCTGAGAAAGGAGTTGTATTCCCTTCGAATGGAGGATGGAGGATCTGTTGCTAAACATATGAATGCTTTTAACATGTTGGTTGCACAATTGACATCTATTGGTGTAAATATGGAGGAGGAGGATCGGTGTATGACCCTGCTTTGTTCTCTACCAGACTCATGGGATCATCTTGTCATGGCAATTGGAAGCACCACATCCACATTCAAAATGGAAGAAGTGGTTTCTTCGCTGTTTTCTGAAGAGATGCGGAGAAAGTCCTCTAAGGCAACCAAAGAGGCCCTTGCAGTTCGTGGAAGACCCAAAGAGAAAGGGAAGAAGAAGGACAAGAAAGCTGAGAAGGGTAGATCCAAATCCCATGGGAGATCCAAATCTCCTGGAAAGTCCAAGGCTCTTTGTTGGAACTATGGTAAAATCAGGCATTTCTGAAAGGAATGCAAAGAGGAGAAGAAGAAGAAGAAGAAGAAGAAAGCTCTTGATTTAGATTCTGACAAGTCACAAGATGACGGTGATGTCTTCATCGCAGCCTTGGCAACCCATGCATCTAATGATGTGTGACTAATTGACTCTAGTGCATCATCCACATGACCTTGCATCGAGACTGGTTCACTAAGTATGAGGAGTTCAATGGTGGAGAAGTGTATCTGGGTGACGATTCTCATCTGAAGATTGTTGGTCATGGAAGAGTCTCTATCTAATTCCCTAATGGTCAAGTGAAGGGGATCTCTAGGGTTATGCACATCCCAAGCTTAGCATGGAACCTGCTTTCTGTAAGTATGTTGAATGATGTAGGTGTGCAGGTTGTCTTGTCAAAAGAAGGATGCAAGATGACTAGAGGAGCTATGGTTCTTGCTAAGGGTACTAGGAGAGGTACTCTATTTCAGCTGGAGGCATGCATTTCACAATGCAATAGTCCTTCTGACTCAAGGAAGAGGGTAACATTCACTTTATCCCCACCATCTGACCGAGCAGTGAAGAAATCTATTGTTTCTAGTCTTGATGGTTGTAATTGTGCATTGGAAGTTAAACTTCTTGCTGAAAAGATAATGTTATGGCATAAGAGATTTGGCCACATTGGTGAGAAGGGTCTACATACCCTAAAAAAAGAACCTTGTTGAGGGGTTAGATGATTGTAATCTTGAGTTTTACTTTTGTGAACATTACATTTATGGAAAACAAAACCATGTTCAATTTTACTCAAGTTCTCATAAGTCTTCTGGTGTGTTGGACCTTATTCATTCTAATGTGTTTGGTCCTATTAATGTTCCTTCATTATTAAAATCTGTATACTTTGTATCTTTTAGAGATGATTGGTGCAGGAGCTTCAATTTACATTTCTTTTTCACATATAATATTTTGTGACCATGATTAATTTTGGTTTTCCTAAGGCTTTGAAAGCCATTTCTTATTTTGTAATAAAGACTTAGTCATTTGTTTGACTAGTCTAATTTGGAGTTATCTTAGACCTATTTTCTAGGACTGTTCTTTTTAGAAATTTGTTTTTTTCAAGAAAACTGCCTTTTCCATAGATTTTCTGCCTTCCTAGGTAGTTGTACGGAGGAAGTGCAAGAGTTTTAGAAACTTCCTATAAACATCAGTTTAAAAAACATGCCAAGGATAATATGAAGGAGAGGAGTTTTTATAAGGAAAACTATGGTTTTTCTATTTTTTCTGTGAAAACAGCCTTTGTACAGCCAAGTACGGATTGCTAAGGAAGTGATTTTTTAAAAAATACTTTAGATCTTGGATGTATCTCTTGTTTGTAGGTAATTTGGGCCTTTGAAACATTTGGAGGTGTTAGTTCTTCTCCTTTTTGTAAATACTGGGTTAAACCCTCTTTACCTAGGGTTTTGAGATAAAATGGAGTTTTTTTCCTCTGTCTTCTGAAGCTGAACAATCATCTTTTGATGAGATAGAGGAATTTAGAGTAGCTTTCATGTTTTTGTTGTTTGATAGGTTGTTCTCCTTCTTTCATAGTGTTTGGCATGCCTCTATCTAGTCAAACAGTGACTAGTTAGTCAAGAAAGGTAGAAGACAGCAGAAGTGTTAGAAAACAGCCAAAGAATTGATCAAATGATGTTGATCTCTGTGTATTAGAAGGAAGGCAGGTCTGCACAACATCCTACTGATCCAGACAAGGTGTTTTCTTGAAACATATCTTTCTCTATTCCTCAAACTAGAATGATTTCTAGAAGGAAAGAACAATTTGCTGTTATGAAGGACAGTCTAATTACTATTCCATGTTGACAAAGTACGGCCCTGTACTTTTGTGGAAAGATTGTGAAGTTTTCATGGGTGTTGGAGTGTGTAGTAACCCTACATGGTCTATGGAAGGACTGATGAATTGAGATTGTGTGAACAAATCTTAAGGAGGTAGATCTCTTTGTAACATTGTTTTGTGACAGTCAAAGTTAGTTGTTGTTCACAGTCTTGTTTAGGACAGAAGTTTGATCATTTTGTTAATAGCCTATTGTTGTTCCTGTCCACTAAAGGTATATGGGAGATTGATGAAGATAACCCTATTGATAAAGGAGCACAATACCAATTGATTGTTAATAATAGCTACAAGTTATAAGTTGTTATCACAGCACTGTCATAGGACAGTCAATATGCCATTGCTGTCTTCTGTCCTCCATAAACACAGTGTGGATTGCATGTGTGTAATTAGTAGTTCTTTCACCTTGAATGGTCAGTATGCATCAAGTATTGAAGTTCTTTTGAAACCTTGAGGGGTTGCTTAACAAATTCCTTAAGTCTTAAGCCTTCTCCAAATGCTGCTCTAGGACAGTCTTGCTGTTACTGTCCATCATCTTAGAAAATGTAGAAATTAATCTTTTGGTTAGAGACCTCTTGCTAGTTATGATTCATTGACAAGTAATTGTTATCAGTTGTATGAAAAACACTGTTGGTAGGGGTATGGTAACAGGTTGGAAGTCCTTAAAAGGGTGTATTATGCAAGTATGTTGGATGGAGCAATGATTCTCCAAATTGAGAAGTGGGTAGCTTGAGAGGAGGACACTAGATAGTGATCCTAGGCTAGGTCAATCTCTATAATAGCCTTGCGTAGGCTTTGTCTTCACAAACACCGTTGTTAACCTCTTGAGGGAAGTGATTTAAGTTCATTGAGTGAACTTCTACTACAACCTTACCTTGACCTCTGCATCATATTGGTATCAGAGCCAATATTCTGATTGGAAGCAAGTGTATGTCAGAAGAGGAAATTGAAATAGAGGCTAGTACAATGCCTCCCAAGACAATGAGTCAAGATGCCATCAAGAAGTTGGTGGAAGAGATGGTTGAAGCAAGACTGCAAGAAGCAAAATTGCAGGAAGAGAAGAAGTCTAAGGGCAAGACCAAAGAAGAAGGAAGTTCTTCAGACACAAATGAAGAAACAGAGGCAGAAGAGGATCCTTAGGAGTAGGATATGTCTGCAGATCAGAAAGTCTTCTTGAATGCACTTAAGGGTGCTCATGGAGATAGTGGTGATCCCAAGATGGAGGTGCCTACCTTCCATGGCAAGTTGGATGGAGATGTTCTCACCGACTAGATGGAAGCTATATGCAACTTCTTTGATTACAAGGAGTTCAATGACAACAAAAAGGTCAAATTTTCCAAGACAAGGCTAAGAGGTTCTGCACTTGTATGGTGGAACTATATGCAGAGTGAGAGGGAGAAGATTGGGAAGAGTCCCATCACTAAATGGAGCAGAATGGTGGCTATGCTCAGAAGTAAGTTCATGCCACCTGACTATGAGATTCAAATCATAAGGAGATTTTAGAATTTGAGACATAAAGACATGGATGTGGCTGCCTACACAGAAGAATTTCATAGACTTAGTATGAGGGCCAATCATAATAAAGATGAAAAAGGGATGGTGGCTAGGTACCTGAATGGACTAAAATACAATCTGCAAGATGAGATAAGTTTGGTGTTACCAAAGACAGTGGATGAATGTTTCTTGTTGGCCTCCAGAGCTAAGGAAAAGCTGAGAAGGAAGGGTGATCAAAGTGCCAGAGGTAGAGGTGGCAGAAATCAAAGAGGTAGAGGCAATTTTGGCCATGGACAGTTCAACAAAACTGAAAATAACAGCCAGCAAGAAAATTAATCAGCAACAGAGCATAGAGGAGGTTTCAGAGGTGGTAGAAATCATAATGGTAGAGGCAGGAATGGTGGAGGTGGTAGAGGACTAGGAGTCTTCACTGGAAGATGTTATGGCTGCAACCAAGTTGGCCATACAATGAACAAATGTCCAGGGAAAGCCAACAACTCTCATGACAGTGGGAAGAGAAATCAGTTGGTGAAAGATGATGACTGTGAAAGTGTGAATTCACCAATGGGAAGTGTTGCGCCTGTTCTAGATGGAGAGAGTATGATGATAAAAAGATCTATGTTGAAGATGCCATTGAAGCAAGAGCCCCCTCAGAGAAAGAATCTTTTTAGAACCTAAGGCCTAGCCTATGGGAAACTTTGCAAAATCATAGTGGATTCAGGGTCTACTGAGAATGTGGTATCCACTGAGATGGTTGAGAAGTGCAAGTTGAAGAGGCTGCCTCATATCAGTCCTCACAAGATTTATTGGTTGAACAAGAACCAAAGTTTCATGGTGGAGGAACAAGCTTGGGTTAAATTTGCAATTGGTGACTACAAGGACAAAGTACTATGTGAAATCATCCCTATGGATGCATGTCACCTGCTTCTTGGCCGTCCATGGCAGTCTGATGTTAAAGCTCAGCATGATGGTGAGAAGAACACTTATGTCATCACCAAGAATGGAAGGCCATTCAAAATGGATCCTTTGTTGGAGCAGCCCAGGGGAAAGGAAAATAACAGCAGTGTCATGTTGGTGAATGGAAATGAATTCCTAAATATCTTGAAGGAGAATGACAACCAGGGGTATGCCTTGGTCATGAAGCCCAAGAGTGGATCAGATCAGCAAGATCAAAAACAAAAGGAGATTCCATTGGAAGTACAACAACTTCTGGATAAGTATCAAGACCTTGTGGCAGAGGAAGTTCCCAACTCCTTACCACCCATGAGGGATATTAGTCATCAAATTGACTTAATACCTGGTGCTACATTGCCTAACAAGGCTGCATACAAGCTGACTCCACAGCAAAATGAAGAGGTGGCAAGGCAAATTCAAGATCTCCTGGAGAAAGGGTTGATTAGGAAGAGTCTAAGTCCTTGTGTAGTTCCAAGTGTACTTGCTGCTAAGAAGGATGGAAAGTGGAGGCTATGCACAGATTCTAGGGCCATAAACAAAATCACCATAAGATACAGATTTCCAATGCCAAGAATTGAAGATCTATTGGATTACCTGGGAGGATCTTGCTATTACTCAAAGATTGATTTGAAATCTGGATATCATCAAATCCGGATCAGACAGGGAGATGAATGGAAGACTGCTTTCAAGACCAATGAAGGTCTTTATGAATGGCTTGTTATGCCATTTGGTTTTAGCAATGCGCCAAGTACATTTATGCGCCTGATGAATGAGGTATTAGTTGAATTCATTGGTAAATTTGTTATTGTTTATCTTGATGACATACTAATCTTCAGCAGGACAAGGGAAGACCATGTGAAGCATGTTGGTCAGGTGTTGGAGAAGCTGCATGAACACAAGTTGATGATCAACTTAGACAAATGTGAGTTCATGAAAACTAAACTTGTATACTTGGGATTTGTCATTTCTAATGGTTGTTTGCAGATGGATCCCTCTAAGGTTGAGGCTATTCTCAGTTGGCCTACCCCAAAAACAGTGGGAGATGTGAGAAGTTTCCATGGATTGGCGACTTTCTATAGGAAGTTTATCAGA
Source organism: Cunninghamia lanceolata (assembly GCA_027924645.1). Taxonomy (NCBI): domain Eukaryota; kingdom Viridiplantae; phylum Streptophyta; class Pinopsida; order Cupressales; family Cupressaceae; genus Cunninghamia; species Cunninghamia lanceolata. The sequence goes on along the minus strand of BSBN01000744.1, from coordinate 306,609 downwards.
GGTTTCAGCCACATTAGTTCTCCCATACTCAACACCATCAAGGGTGGAGTCAAATGTAGATTCCAGTGGACAAAGGACGCTGATGATAGTTTTGAGTTGTTGAAAACAAAGGTGGCTGAGTTACCTACCTTAGTACTCCCCGATTTTGATAAGGTATTTGTTGTTGAGTATGATGCAAGTCAGCAAGCTATTGGTGCTATTCTTAGCCAAGAAGGACATCCAGTGGCATTCTTTTCAGAAAAGTTGAATGAAGCCAAGCAAAGGTATTCTACCTATGACTTAGAACTCTATGCAATGGTGCAAGCTCTTAAGAAATGGAGACATTATTTGCTGCCCAAGGAATTTATTGTGTTTACTGATAATCATGCTTTAAGCTTTCTTAATAGTCAAGAAAAATTGAACCATAGACATGTTAAATGGATGGAACAGCTACAAGTGTATACTTTCACTATTAAGCACAAAAGAGGTGTCTCTAATAAGGTAGCTGATGCATTGAGTAGGAGATTGCTTCTTGTTCATGAAATTTAGTTAGAAAGCATGGGTATTGACTATTTAAAAGAGCTATATAAAGAAGATTCTAATTTCAAAGAGGCTTATGATGTTTGTGTGAACTTGGCTAACACATTCCATGGAGAGAATGCAGATTTTGTTTTGTAGGAAGGCCTCTTGTTTAAGGGCAATTTGTTGTGTGTCCCTAAGTGCTCTATGTGGGACAACATCATCAAGGAGAAGCATAATGGTTCTTTAGGAGGACATTTTGGCTTGGACAAGACACTAGAACAAGTCACAAGGTTCTATTTTTGGCCAAAGGTGCAATCAGATGTGAGAAAATATGTAGCTAGTTGTGCAATCTGTCAAAGAGCCAAAGGTGTGTCTTCAAATGCAGGTCTATACCAACCCCTTCCCATTCCCAACAGACCTTGGGAAAGTATCAACATGGATTTTGTGCTTGGGTTACCTAGGACAGCCAGAGGGGTGGATAGTGTGTTTGTCATTGTTGATAGATTCAGCAAGATGGCTCATTTTGTGCCATGTAAATGCACAAATGATGCATCTCATGTTGCAGGTCTATTTTTCAGAGAGGTAGTAAGGATGCATGGTTTACCATTGTCCATTGTAACTGATAGAGATTCTAAGTTTGTAGGTCACTTTTGGAGGACCTTGTGGAAGAAGCTGGGCACACAGTTATCTTTTTCATCAGCCTACCATCCACAAACTGATGGTCATACTGAGGTGGTGAACAGGTCTCTTGGAAACCTTCTAAGGTGCCTTACAAAGCAGCATGGTTTGGCATGGGATTTGGTTATCAGTCAGGCTGAATATGCCTACAATGATTCAAGGAATAGGAGCACTGGTAAAAGTCCTTTTGAGATAGTTTATGGTTTTCATCCAAGAGGGCCACTTGAGCTGAAGGATCTCCCAAGTTGGGATAGAAGGAGTGCACTTGGTGAAGAGTTTGCTGCCTCCATGAAAATAGTTAATGATCAAGTCAAGTTGCAACTAGAAAAATCAGTCACAAAGTACAAAGAAAAGACAAATTTGAAGAAAAGAGAAGTATAGTTCAAAGTTGGTGACTTAGTCATGGCATATCTGAGGAAAGAGAGGTTGCCAAAGGGTCATCCAACTAAACTCCTGATGAAGAAGATTGGGCCATGTAGGATAATGCACAAATTCAGTCCAAATGCATATGAGATTGAGTTACCAGATGGCCTGGGTATCTCTCCAATTTTCAATGTTTGTGATCTTTTTCCTTTCTGACCTCCATTGCCTGATGAAAGTGGATTAGATGTGGTGGCTGAAGATGCTAATTGGATCAAGGATTTGCCTCCAAGCAAACCTTTATAGTTGGAGTGCATTCTGGATTCCAAGGTTATCAAGAAGACTCGGAGAGGTGTCTATAAGGACTACTTGGTGAAATGGAAGGATCTTCCTGATTCAGAGGCCACCTGGATGACTGAAGAAGATATCTTGAAGCATGGCATAACACTTCAACAATTGGCAACTCAAGGGACTTGAGTTTTTCCCACAGGTGGAGTATGGTGCAGGAGCTTCAATTTACATTTCTTTTTCACATATAATATTTTGTGACCTTGATTAATTTTGGTTTTCCTAAGGCTTTGAAATCCATTTATTATTTTGTAATAAAGACTTAGTCATTTGTTTGACTAGTCTAATTTGGAGTTATCTTAGACCTATTTTCTAGGACTGTTCTTTTTAGAAATTTGTTTTTTTCAAGAAAACTGTCTTTTGAGGTAAAATGGAGTGTTTTTCCTCTGTCTTCTGAAGGTGAATAGTCATCTTTTGATGAGATGGAAGAATTTAGAGTAGCTTTCATGTTTTTGTTGTTTGATAGGTTGTTCTCCTTCTTTCATAGTGTTTGGCATGCCTCTATCTAGTCAAACAGTGACTAGTTAGTCAAGAAAGGTAGAAGACAGCAGAAGTGTTAGAAAATAGCCAAAGATTTGATCAAATGATGTTGATCTCTGTGTATTAGAAGGAAGGTAGGTCTGCACAACATCCTACTGATCCAGACAAGGTGTTTTCTTGAAACATATCTTTCTCTATTCCTCAAACTAGAATGATTTCTAGAAGGAAAGAACAATTTGTTGTTATGAAGGATAGTCTAATTACTATTCCATGTTGACAAAGTACGGCCCTGTACTTTTGTGGAAAGATTATGAAGTTTTCATGGGTGTTGGAGTGTGTAGTAACCTTGCATGGTCTGTGGAAGGACTGATGAATTGAGATTGTGTGAACAAATCTTAAGGAGGTAGATCTCTTTGTAACACTATTTTGTGACAGTCAAAGTTAGTTGTTGTTCACAGTCTTGTTTAGGATAGAAGTTTGATCATTTTGTTAATAGCTTATTGTTGTTCCTATCCACTGAAGGTATATGGGAGATTGATGAAGAGAACCCTATTGATAAAAGAGCACAATACCAATTGATTGTTCATAATAGCTACAAGTTATAAGTTGTTATCACAGCACTGTCATAGGACAGTCAATATGCCATTGCTGTCTTCTGTCCTCCATAAACACAGTGTGGATTGCATGTGTGTAATTAGTAGTTCTTTCACCTTGAATGGTCAGTATGCATCAAGTATTGAAGTTCTTTTGAAACCTTGAGGGGTTGCTTAACAAATTCCTTAAGTCTTAAGCCTTCTCCAAACGCTGCTCTAGGACAGTCCTGCTATTACTATCCATCATCTTAGAAAATGTAGAAATTAATCTTTTGGTCAGTGACCTCTTGCTAGTTATGATTCATTAACAAGTAATTGTTATCAGTTGTATGAAAAACACTATTGGTAGAGGTGTGGTAACAGGTTAGAAGTCCTTAAAAGGGTGTATTGTGCAAGTATGTTGGATGGAGCATTGATTCTCCAAATTGAGAAGTGGGTAGCCTGAGAGGAGGACACTAGATAGTGATCCTAGGCTAGGTCAATCTTTATAATAGCCTTGTGTAGGCTTTGTCTTCACAAACACCGTTGTTAACCTCTTGAGGGAAGTGATTTAAGTTCCTTGAGTGAACTTCTACTACAACCTTACCTTAACCTCTGCATCAATGATTACAATAGAAGGACATGGATTTATTTTCTCATAAGCAAATCTGAAGTCTATAGCAAGTTTAAGGAGTTTAAGGCCTTTGCTGAAAATCAGACTGGTAAAAAGATTAAATGATTTAGAATTGACAATGGTGGTGAGTTCTGTTCTACAGAATTTGATAAGTATTGCAAGGAACTTGGGATTGAAAGACATAAGACAACTCCATACACCCCATAGAAAAATGGAGTTGTAGAGAGGATGAACAGGACACTGATGGAGAAGGCTAGGAGTATGCTTAGTGGAGCTATCCCAGACCAAAAGTTTTGGGTTGAAGCTACATCCACTACTTACTATCTGGTAAACAGATCTGCTACATTAGCTCTTGTTGGAAAGACACTGATGGAGGTGTGGTCTAGTAGAAAGCCTTCAATAGGGCATCTTCATGTTTTTGGTTGTGAGGCATATGCACATGTGCCTAGGGGGAAGCGATCAAAATTAGAGAACAAGGTTTTTAAGTGTATCTTCATTGGCTATGGTGTCGGTGTGAAAGGATACAAGCTTTGGGATCCCGTGGCTGAAAAAGTGTTGTATAGAAGAAGTGTCATCTTCAGAGAGCTTACACCTTCTTCCACTATTTTATAGCCAGAAGAAATAGAAAAGAAAGAGGATGTTGTTCAATTTCTTGCTACCCCTGAGAAGACTGAACAGAAAGACAATGTTGGATCTGATGATGAGGAGAGCTCTAGCAACTCTGAAATCTTAGATGAAGAAGTTGAATCTCAACCTTAGCTCTTGAGGAGGTCTACACAGATAAGAAAGCAACCTAAAAGGTTTGGTTTTACATTGCTTGATTCTAGTTGTGCTTATGCTTTGGTTACTAATAGTGATGAACCTAGAACTATATCAGAGGCTATGGACATGAAAGATGCAGGTTCCTAGGAGGCCATGGAGGATGAAATGGCTTCTTTGGAAAGGAATCAAACTTGGGACTTGGTGCCTTTGCCTCTTGGACAGAAACCCGTTGGATGCAAATGGGTGTTCAAGAAGAAATTTGGTGTAGATGGTAGTGTTGAGAAGTATAAGGCCAGATTGGTTGCGAAGGGGTATTCACAAGTGGAGGGTATAGATTATGGTGAGATCTTCTCTCCCATTGCAAAGCTGACATCCATTCGATTCCTATTGTCTCTCATAGCAGCTTATGACTTGGAGGTGGAATAGATGGATGTGAAGACAGTTTTCCTTCATGGTGACTTGGAGGAAGAAACCTACATGACATAGCCAGAGCATTACTTGGTGAAAGGTAAAGAGAATTTGGTTTACAAACTTAAAAAGTCTTTGTATGGTTTGAAGCAATCTCCTAAGAGATGGTACTTGAAGCTTGATGCCTTTGTGTTGTCAATTAGATTTGTGAGATCAAAATCAGATCACTATGTGTATTATAAGTTTGATGGTGATCATATTCTCATTGTTGCACTGTATGTTGATGATATGTTGCTTATTGGGAAGGGTAAGAATATGATTTCTAATTTTAAATCTCAGTTGTTAGCTCAGTTTGAAATGAAAGATTTAGGGGTAGCCAGGTACATTCTAGGAATGGAAATTATAAGAGACAGAACCAATAGAAAACTTTGGTTAAGCCAGAGTAAGTATGTGAAGACCGTGTTAGACAAATTCAGCATGGCAGATTGTAGACCATTGTGTGTTCCCATTTCTTTGGGGACAAAGTTATCTATTGAGGATTGTCCAAAATTGACTAGTGAGGTGGAGGACATGAGCAGAGTACCTTATGCTAGTGTTGTTGACAGTTTGATGTATGCTATGGTTTGCACAGGACCAAACATTGCCCAAGTAGTGGGAGTCCTTAGTCAATTTATGGATAATCCTAGACGGTTTAATTGGGATACAGTTAAGACAGTGTTCAGATATTTGAGGGGTACTTTTGAGTATTCCATTTGCTATCATGGTAATGTTTCAGGACCTCTATATTCTGTTGATATTCATGGATTTGTGGATTCAGATTGGGTAGGTGACATTGACAGCAAGAGATCCACCAATGCTTATGTGTTTACATTGTTTGGTTGTGCTATTAGTTGGATGAGTAAGTAGCAACCTATTGTTGCTTTGTCCATGATAGAAGCTGAGTCTATGACAGCAACTCATGCTTGTAAGGAAGCCATTTGGCTTAAGAGATTGTGTTCATATATTGGTGTTGATGCAGGTCAGATCACGATTAGTTGTGACAGTCAGAGTGCAATTTGCCTTGCGAAGAATCCAACTTTCCATGCTAGAACAAAGCACATTGATGTTCAGTTTCACTTTGTGCGAGATAGGGTTGAGGATGGAAAGGTAAATTTGGAGAAGGTATATACTTTGAAGAATGTTGTAGATGCATTGACGAAACTAGTGGGCACAAAGAAGTTTAGATGGTGTTTGGAGTCTATCGGCCTTTCGGCCTATAGCAGTTAAATCCTATTTTTCTATTGGCTCTTACAAGGTGTTCGATAAGTGGGAGAATGTTGGGAATTAAGGTGTCTCAACCTTGGTAATTCCTTACATTTTTAATGTTTGCATTTATTATTTAATTTCCTATATTGTAAATACTTGTAAATTCCATATTGTCATATTGTGGGATGTGGCACGGTGATGTGTCGATCCTACATGGAATATGACAACTTGTAATTTTGTCCTCACATGAGGAGATAGGCATCCCACTTTGTGGTAGGAGCATTATTCCATGTGTCGGCATCTTCCATGTTGTGTAAGGGAATGTTTGACCGAAATGGTTATGACGGATTCCTATGACGAATCAATGACATGTAAGAGTCAAAAATAGAAGTATGTAAGACAGGTGATGACATGTGTCATGAAGCATCTTTAAATAAGGCATATTTGGGCACCCCAAGGTGGAATATGACATATTGTAAAGAATATGCTATTTATAGCATGTGTATGATAGATTCTCTTATAGTTGTAAGTTGTAACCACTATGCCAGATTCTATGATGGTCGTAAGTGTCATAAGAGCATCTGTCATAGCCCATTTTGGAAATAGGTGACCTCTTTGGAATGGGAGCAGTGGACAAATGTTAGGCAAATTCAACAATGTTGACCAAGTGTCCTTGGGCGTGGGTTTTGGTCCATGAAGCCATGTTGGATGCCCATTCCAAGAAAGGTCCAATTTTGCCTTGTATTTTCTATTTAAACATGTGCTTGGAGATGGAGTTTGAATTACAGGTTTACAGGTACTATTTTTCTGTCAAATTGACTCCAGACACAAGTGTCGAAGACCATTGAAGCTTGCATTGCAAGTGTATTGTAAACAACTTTCATATTTGTTAATACATTGTGCAAGTTTTTGAGTGTGGGGTTTTTCACTCGATAAGGGTTTTCCCCTCAGTAAATCTTTGTCTCTCTTCTTCTGTCTTCTTTCTGGTTCTTGTGTATTGTTGTAGTAATTTTGTTAGATGTTGTATGTTGCTATAGTGATAAGGAATAAATTGAATTTGTATAGCTCTCCCCTCATTAGATTAGTGTAGGAAGCGATTTCTGCACACCTAGCTTCCTTTCATATATATATATATATATATATGAATCACAAAAAGCATTATGCCTCCTAGTAAAAGATTGATTCTTGTAATCAATAGAATTGATAACCTTGAAAATTTAGAAGATTCCTTTATATCTAGGAGCTGGGTTGGAATAAATTCTATACTTTATGAAACTTTTCTGGGATTTGACCCTTAAAGAACTTTTTCTTCTCTAACTGAGAATTGTCTTAGGGAATTCTTATCATTAACATAACTTTTCTATTTATTAATAGTTTCCACCAATCTTTTCTAATCAGCTTAATCTATTCATCCATTTCTGACAACATTTTTGGACTAATGCTAATCCTATCTTCTAGCTTACTCAGCTTATAGGAATTCAACATCTTTTATGTCCAATGTTTCAATTCAAGCCATCTTCATAGCAAAAATTTAGGTATTGTTATAAGAAAATTCCACATGTGGTAAGTAGTATTCTCACTTATATTAGTGATCCATGCAATACAATTGTAATAAATCCTCCAAAAACCTCATTAATTCTCTAAATTTAACCATATGTTCTTAGAATGATAAGTTATACTCTTATTAAGTTTAGTCCCTAGTGTAGAGAACAAAGTTTTGCCAAAAGATTGATGTTACATGCGCATCTCTATATGAGATAATCTTCTCAGGGAAACCATGTAATCTAAACACATCTTCAACAAATTTGTGGCTAGCATTGGTGCTCCATTAGACAAATTCCCTGGTCTGAAATGTGCTACCTTCATGAGTTTATCAACCACAACTAAAATGGCATCATGTCTATTCTTAGACATAGGAAGACCTTGAACAAAATCCATACTTATGACTTGTCATTTCCACTCTGGTACATCATGTGGGTACAACAATCCTGCTGGATGTTGATGTTCTGCTTTGACCCTCTGGCATTCTAAACAACTTGCTACATATCGTGCAGCATCATTCTTCATTCCTTTCCAAAAATAAAGAGGTTTATCATCTACTAGAAGTTTGGTTACTCTTGGATGTTCGGAGTATGGTGTGGTATGAACTTCTTTCCATACTAGATTCCTTACATATATTCTTTCTCTTAAACTCAATAATCCATCAGAATCAAAATGAAACCTATCATACCTTGAATCTTTAGGGTTTACCATAAAATCTTGCTTGACTTGCTCATAATACTCATCAACTAATAAATTTTGCAACACGTAATCCTTAAAGTTTGCATGAATAGTGACAATTGAAGAAATATATCCCCTCCGACTCGGAGCATCAGCTACTCTAATCTCTTTTAATAGATCAATTGCCTCTTTGACATTTATCTATCCACTAAAAATTGCTTCCCTTAACCATTGTAGAACCACTTGCTCATGTTGGTAATGTTCTCCTTCATTCTTAGAATAAATAACTACATCTTCTAGAAAGGCTAGAACAAACTTTTCTAAACAATATATAACCACACTGTTCATGAGATTCATGAATACAACAAAGGCATTTGTAATCCAAAAGGCAACACTGCAAACTCATATTGCCCATTTCTTGTCCTAAAAGTTGTTTTATGGGTATCCTCATCCTTTAATCTTAACTAATGATATATTGATCGCAAATCAATCTTTGAAACTACTACAGCTACACACATCTAATCGAAGAGATCATCAATACATGGTAAAGGATATTTGTTTTTTATCATTTCTTTAATGAGCATACGATACTAAATACACAATTGTAGAGTTATGTCTTTTTTCTTGACAAAGATAACTATTGCATCCCATGGTGAAATACTGGATCTAATCAAACCTTTAGCTAATAATTCCTATAATGGGGGTCTTGATTCCATTAATTCTATAGTTATCATATTTTAACATACTTTTCTGGGTAACTTATCCCAAAACTCTAGGAGGAATAAAATTTTCAGTTGCTCCAATCACCCGTTCCATCAAACTTTGGTGGAATCACTTTCTTCATATCTAGGAAAGTTCTAAGGCAAGCCTATCCTTTGCTTCCTTTTAGGGTCTATGGTTTTAGGGTTTTCATTACTGACACTATATTCTTGGTGATTTTCCTTGCTCATCCCATGAGATATCTCATTTTCCCCCTTCAGGGTTTCCTTGATCTCTTTCTTTCTTTTCCAAAATACCAGGTCTCTCCTTGGTTTTTACAAACATGGTTAGGATTGTTCCAATTTGTCCAAGAGATTAACTAGTGGTTTATTCTCTTCTAGATTCTCACCCTAGTTTGATCTTGTATGAAACATGTTTTCATTTTTCTCATGCCATAAAATAAGTTATCTAATAGTTTTCTGCAAGTCAAAACATCAAAACATATTTAACTCATAACAATCAATAGATTGATACAAAACATTCTCATCTTTATTATAATATATTTAGAAACAACTACATCCTTATTTATATAGTTGATATGACCAGACTACATGTCACTGTTGATTAAAGGATCTTCCAATTAAATAAACCTAGAGGGTGGATATATACACAGATACTCCTCCAACACTTATTTTCCTAAAACAAAAGTATTGCAACAACCTCCAAGTGACATGTCGTGACTGGCTACAGTTTACTAGGTTTAACTACACAAGTATAAATAGCAGGATTCATGACCAATTCAAAATGTTGTTTTCTTTCTAACCAAATATGCTTAAGTGCATCAATAAAAGTCTCTGAATCCTCTAGCCATGCACCCTCAAAGTAATTAATACACTCTTTAAGTTTCACTTCATCGATAGGTTCCTTCTTAGCTACTAATTTCTAAGGTAAATGTTGGGGAACAGACTTTCTAGTAGTTTTCTTGGTTCTTCTCCATGCCATTCTAGCACAAGAAATTCAAATATTAGCTAACTGCATAATGTTGACTACAAGTTAGCATAGTGGACTCATAAGCCCTAGTGCCGAACCTAGTAGCTCTGATACCATATGTAATATCCAAACACTTAAACAAGACTAAACATAGATATTTACCAAGAGATAAACATACAAGGTGAAAATATAGTAATTTTTTTTGATATTATCAAGGAATTTGTAATGTCCCCTTCTAGTAAGACAAAATCTTTACAACCTTATTTCTTATCAGCAATTGACCTTGTTTGAGGTGGCTGTGATATCCCTTTACTTTGCTGACTATGGATAATGTTCCTTTGACTTCTTGTAGAGATTTCTTATTGTATTAACATTGATCTATCTTGTAATTAGAAAGGACCATCGAATAGTCTCCAGCGAGACATCCACACTTGCCAGTCAGTGATTACATTCAAGTTGATACATCATTTGTTTCCTTACTAAAAATTGACAACAAGCTTCATACAAAGAGACCATGCTCATCATATTAGAGGTTGTGATCATCATACAAATTGTGGTCGCTATTCTTTCACCTGAATCAATTGATTTGCATTGTATTTCTTTTAGAATTATGCGCAGCTCCTTAATCATGCACCCACCTTTTAGTATGAGTTGGACTTCATTACTTTCTAATTCTTTATTCTTCAATTTTGCAAGCTATCATCAATACTCAGAAGGTTGCCTTTTTCTATCTTGCTCCCTTCCTAGTGCATCACTAGCCTGCTTTAATAATCTCTTGATCGGGAAGAGTCACACCTCTTTCTTAGTTGTCACCTCTTCCATTGGTGATACTTAACATAATCATTGTTAATGTTCCATATTTGTTAAGTCACTGATTTTAAGCGATGCCTTAATATTAGGGCATGACAAAATCAAGAAACATCAAATAATCATAATTTATTTTTTGAAATAAATAACATGACATAATTTACAAAGGTGACATTTTGTCTTTGCAGTTGCAATCATCTGCAATAGATAATGTTTTACAAAGTCTACAAGTCACAAATATATACTGCATCTAGAAATTTGACATCTTTATCACAAGCCTTTTCATGTCTTTTTCTAGAGAGAGAGCATCTTCCCAGTGCTTTTCCTCCATCCATAGACCGACTATCTCCCAGAAATCTTCCACATAGGAAGTGGCCCTACCCTTCAAGGGGAGTATAGACCAACGGTGACCAATGGTGATTTTCCATCTGAGTATATAGTGTTGTATCCTACATAACTCTATCGATCATACAACCCTAGATACCCTCTAGCTAAGTATGATCATTCTAATAGATTTATGCAATCTAGATACGGTGAACCAACAATGCATGCAGATACATATGAATTACTTTGGACAAAGATTCAATATGAATAGATGTTCGTAATGAATGTAGTCGTAATGTTCACCACCCCAACTCGACTTTGATACTATCATATTCCTATAGTTTGACTTGGTCAACTCTATTAAACTATATAGTCCTAACAACTTCAATATTTTAGTCTTCCTGACTTAGACAAGTTTACAAACACTGTCAAAGCTCTATAGGTTTTATGGATTAACTTCTTTATACGAGGATACTCATTGCATCTTTGCAAACCTAAGATTCAAAAACTTATCAACACTTAAAGAACTTTAAGTCAATTTATTAACAACTGAGATGTTTACCTTACCCAGATTAAGCATCATAGTCTAGGATATTATATCCTTTCTTACAAGTAAGAATAAATAAACATAATTAGGGTACATGTCCCTTCATTTACGATCTATATAATGATCACAAGATTTAATAAATATATTTACCATATTTGGTCAAGTTAAGGTTCTATCCTCCCTATTCCATCATAATGGAATATCAAATCTACAAAATATTAAAGCTACGTATCAACCTATAAAATCATAAAGGTACATTAAATATTAATAACCCAACTGGGTCTAAACTTGGGTTCAATCTTCCCATTTCAAAATAATAACAAACATTCTATTTCAAGTTCAAAAGGGAGTTTTTAGTAATTGATTATCCCCTAATCTTCTTTCAACTAACACAAAAAGTTGTTTTAAACTTTCTAAACAAGATCATTTCTCATTTACAAGAAATCCTTAGTTAAAGCCAACCAAATGTTCTAATCAAGTTATACATTGACTATAGTCATCTTCATACCACTAGGTGGATAAGTTTATTCCAAGTTTTCTATCCAATAATATTCATTGTCAAAAGGTTACTCTTCCAACTATGTTCTATGTAGTCGATGAACCTTTCTATCTAATTTTTGGGCAATTCAAGGAAACTATAATATAAGTTCTTGTGCTTAGCATTTGTTTTGACAATGTCTTATGCACTAAATTTTGTTGAACATAGGTTTATTTAGCCTATTCCAACTCAATGGAATAACAAACATACTAAGTCCAGAAAGTAAGAATATCGTAAGAAGATTATCTATTGGTCTTCTTTTTTTTTTCAACTATAAGGTCATATATGTCTTTCAATCCATGACTAGATCATTAACACAAGTATTTCCTTAGATTTATCTACCCAAGGCTCAAAACAAATCTAAATCTCAGCATAGTATAGTTTGACTTCATATAATGATGGACTAATTCCATTTCTATCCAAAGGAATATCAAATCTATGTTTCTCTCTTTTACCTCAAATGAGTTGTAACAAAGATAAACATGCAAGTGTACTAGTCTTGACCTGTTATAGACAATTCATCTCACCTTGAAACACCATTAGAAGAAAAGTACACTTCTTAAGGTAAATCTTATTACTTAGAACTAAAGTGTTCTTCTTAATAGAAGGAAAACTATCACCGTAGCTATCCTAAACATGTTAAACCTACCTTTGACATAAATGTTCTTAACATTATGAGGTCATTTGATCTTTAACAACAAGGTTAATCTCCTTTACAATGAAAAACTTATTTAGAATTAGCTTTATGATTCCAAAAAGAGTAAGATATCAACTAAGATGGTTTGATATCAAAGAATGAAATCAAACTAAGATAAGAAACTATTATGTCATATCTATGACTTATGAAGTTTATCACATAAAGTAGTCACAAATATAAAATTGAAGTCGAATGCCTTTTGCACCATCCAAATCTATTATAAAACTAGAAATTATGAAGTCATTTAAGCAATGAGTCTTTAAATCGCATAAATTTGTTTGACTTCATTATATCTAGAGGTTGTCACAATGATTTATAGTGAGAGAAAAGACGTGTTCTTATCTATTATTATAAAGTCTTATATACGTCAATAGAGATATTAATAGTATGAAATACAAAACCATTAAAATAATTGTTAAAAGTTTGATATCAAACAAGATATGACTGTGTTTAGACTCCTTTCTCAGTTAAGAACTTCCCTAACATGTATATATATAATCACATATACCTGCCATACTCAATGGTCTCGGCCATATTGTACACTAAAGTGACTCATAGATCGAAAGAGATCAAGGAAGTAAAGAAACAAGTATTAAATACAATGCAAGTTTATCAAATGAGAAAAAGAACCTGCTATGTTTCTCTCCTTTTCACAGGTAGCATGCTGGTTCCAGTCTATTCCTTAGATCAGTACAACATTTCCCTTCTTGAGAAGAATCCTAGATAGTAAAACAACCTAGCAGTCTATCTTTTCTATTACCTCCCAGCTCTAAGAGATTACATCCTTCTCCCATAAACTTTTCATGACGTAGTTATGAGTCCTTATATCTTTGGTGACAATGAACTATCTTAAAGACTCATTATAACAGATAAGTCAACTCCTACAGCATTCCCTACATGTGTCAACTTAAGCTCCTACTTCACAGTCTTCCACAACTCTGTTAGTGAGTCACCTATGCATAACAAAACAAGAATAATCACCCACTAAAAGATAGTTATAATAGATCATTACTAAGACATGGAAACTACACTTAAAGAATTTCTAAAGCTTGAGCTATGCCCATCATGGAGAAATTACATGAGGATGTATACCATCCTCACTCCATAAAGTCCGACACTATAATGAATTCGAGTCTTATTCATTAAATCAACTAAAAGTTTAGTGAACCAATTCATCTTAATTGAGAGGACTTTAATAATCTCTACCTATGGCCACTCCTAATTATAAGCCAAAGATATTGTAGCATAATAATTACCACTAACTCCCATCATGGTTCCTTTAGATAATAATGACACTAAGGAAGATAATTACAAAGATGACAACAAACGTATTAGAAAAAGTGGTTACCCACTTATACCTCAAATAACCCCTACTAACAAAATAATAATAATAATAATAATAATAGTCCTTGACCATATTTAAGCTTTGATCAAAATATGATAATAATAATAAGTCAAAAGGCTTACGAAAAATGTGAAAGGGTCAAGTTTGTCTCCCCTTCATAGACTCTCATTAAATCACGCCAACTTGACTTGATAAGATCGTCATATGACATTAATGTCAATGAATTTAACCTTCTAAGACTTAAGGATGCTAGCTCAACAATTTTGTGACAATGTCGACGTAAGGTTATGTTAATCGTAAACGGACATTGTTCTACTCTGAATATGTCATTTTCTTTTACGAATGACAATGTCGACACACATGACATGCCCAGAAAAGAATCAAAAGACATTGACTACTTGTCAAATAGATCCAAGAGTTATACTGACAAAACATGACTCACCTCTATCAATATCGATTCATGAATTGTTAAACACTTATACCTAGTTGGGAAATGAACACTCGTAACCCGAGGTCTATATTCCTCTCCTTGAAGGATAGTCTCTCCATCTTTTCTCTAAGAGTCATCTACAATTTGCAATCCTATATAAAACATGAAATTAACAGATTATGATTAGTGCATCATTATTCAAATGATAAACCAATTTCTCATAATGCAAATTATTAATTTGATATAACATATGCATATCCATAATTTCATAAATGACATTAAATAGAATCTATGTTTTTCCTTGATATTAATCTAAACATAAAAATAGATTTAATTATGTCCAAATAAAAGTAAGAACTAATAACAAGACAAAATTAGGGATGTAACACTGATGATATCACGAATGTAATATACAAGGTCATAAGTTCCAAAGTTTTTAGCAATGATCACATCCACAATGGGGCCCTCTACAAAGAATTCCTCATGAATTAGGTCTTCATACTAAGAAGGAAGAACAATGTGAATGTTATGGATAACATCTACATGAAAGATCATATGTACCAAGCTACAACCATAGTAATTTCAAACTTCAATAAGTTCCCCAAATGTGGACTTATGGTTGGAGTCTTCAATGCTGCTACGATCAATAGGAAGAATAGTGTTATGGGATATGCTTTGGCAATCTTTAATGAGAGTATTTGTAACCACAATATGGAGACATTCACATATATAATTGTTCAATGCAAAGACTTACTGTCTACCTCCCAGTTAGAGCATTCTATGGAACTGTCAGATGGGTTAATGTCCGTCTAGCATAAATAACTACTTTTCTTCTATGTTACCAGTATGTAGTATTATATGTACAACTTATTTATCCATTAAATTATGATATATTAGCTATCATATGGAAAGCTACTTATCCATCAAGAAATATATAATATATTAATATTTACATCAGTATAATATTTCAATATTTAATATTATACACAAATATATATTAATGCCATTTTATTATAATATATCATAGATATAAATACTAATGCTAGAATCGAAATCTACCCATGTGCTAGTGGTTTTTCAATGGTTACATTTGACAATATTGAGGACTGAAATGATGTGTTTGATGGTTCTATTTGGTTATGGGGCCAACATCCCCTATTATTTCATCCCTGGTTTCCTCTTTTCAATCCATCAACTAATTTTTTGAATCTTTTCCCTATCTGGGTTAGGCTTCCTAACCCCCCTCTCTAGTTTTGGCATGATTCTTGCTATTCTATGATTGGGATATCTCTTGGATTGTTTATTATGACTGATCTTGTTACCTTACAATTTACATATACAACTTATGCTTAGATTCTTATGGATCTTGATTTGACTAACGTACTTCCTACTGAGATTATCTTCAATGTTGTAGATCGTTAATGGTGCCAGATTTTAGACTACGGGGTATTCTATTTCATTGTCAATCTTTCTTTGGCACTGGTCATTTGGTTGAGCAGTGTGTGCGCTCTAAGCCCAAATCTCATTTCACTTCTTGGTGGCAAGTTATTCAGCTCAAGGACTTCATTATTCCTCTAGTGGCTTCACCTCCTACCTCTCCTTCCACTATGGCTTCTCAACTTGAGGTTCAATGTGATACTCCTCTTCCTGCTCATGAGTTGATTGTTACTAGTTTGTAGGTTTAGTCTACTATTGGGATGTTGCCTATTGCTAGAAACTCCTCTTCTATTGATGTGCTGACTATGACACAGGTTTCTACTGTTGGTACACCACCCATGACAAGGGGTGTTTATGTTACAAGGACTATTGTTGGGATTTCCCCTATTGTTGTTATTGTTGGGGAGCCATCTGTGAAAGGGACTACTAATGTAGGTGCACCATCTATTGTTGGGCATGTTTCTATTGTGATATATTATTCCTCTCCCTAGGCTCTTACCCATTCTAATGATTTGGTGAGAGTCTCACCTCCCACATCTCCTATTTATGCAGATGAAGATAATGATGTTTTCAAACTATTGTCCATAGATGGAAGAGAGGTCTTCCAAAGCATGTTTCTCACACCTGTACTCGAGCCAAGCATGTATGACTTTCTAGGTTAGGTAATGCAATTATTTAATCTTTTGTTGTTGTTGATGGTGTTGTCAATGTGTTGTTCATGGCCTTTGTGAGGCTTTTGTTTTGCCCTTTAGGTTGTTTTTTAAAGGGATCTGGACCCTCTTTTCCAATTGACTTTATCAAAAACATAAATATAAATAAATTTACTAATTTAATAAGCATTCTATTACTAATCTATAATTTTTTTATTAGTAAATTGTAGTCATGGGGACTATTCCCTTTATATTAAATTTAACCAAAATGAATAGAGTTTGAATATATACAGCTCAACCTACCAGCGGGAGCTATATCAATAATAGTCAATCTATCTCCCAATTCAGAGAAAACCATCTTATCCCTACCACTACTAGGGTATATAATCAGTAACCCTGTAAATGCAAAAAAAATCTTCTAAAACAAAGGAGACCTAGAAACAGGGGAGTCCCTCGAATTACCCTAAAGAAAAATGATCCTACCCTCCCATGCATTATGACAATTTTATTTGTGAATCATGTCGGTCCAGTTTCTCATGTGAACACAGAGTCATTGAAAACCCATTTACAGATTTAGCCTTCTTCCCCCACTTAACCAAGATCCAATCATTGACATTGTCCTTGCATAGATACTGAGTGTTTGAGGATAGACAATGCCCAACCAAATTTAGATTAACTCTACATGGTGCCACACTATCAAGCTTTGAAACTCTAGCAGAATTAGCCTTCACTAAATTAGTAGGAGCATTTGTCATCTTAGCATTGCTGAAAACCAAATTGGCCATCTTTGAATTGGTAGAAGCATTGAGCTCCTCTACTACTTTTGTAGATATTGGAGAGGAAACCACCCTTTGTGACATTATCGAGGAAACAACTAATGGCTCCATCTTGTTGGGAAAATAAGATTTTACTAGGACATCGACATCAACACCTACCTATGTAAGAAGAAAAATATGTTGATGATTGAGATTTGTCCCTCTCCACTAAGTCACTTTCCTTCAAGAATTAGTTGTAGTAGAAGATTTTGAATAGTTCTCTACTCTGTGTCCTATCTCATAACATTTTTTGCACCTAAAAATAATCCCTTCATAATCTATCATTTGGCTCCACATCTTGGAGCCAACTTTCATGTTAACCTTAGTAGGAAGAGGAAGAGCCAGATCCATTTTCATGAGGATTCGATCAAGAGTGAAGGAGGTACATAAAGTGAAAGGTGAATGATCTTTTGAAGAACTCAACCCAGAAATGTATTTTCCAATGGAATTGCCAATGACCCGTAGACATGAAGAGCCCTAGAAATGTAAACGTAGATTAGAGAGTCATACCCAAACTAGGGAGACAGACAAGGATTCTATAAAAAGGGTTAACATTTAGAAACCAATTCTTCATTCCTAGATAAGACTTATTCTAGAACCAAGGACCTTTTTGAAGTAGCTTTTCTCAGTCCTTAGGAAGTTCATAAGTCATGAAAAAGAAGCCCTTAGTGCAAGGGCATATATAGAGTTCTCCCTCTAGTAAAGGTTGCCAATGCTTTATTGTCCATTCATTCAATTCTTTCAGGCTTGGACATAAGTTGTGAAAATGATAGATTATAGTGTGTAACTTATGGAGTTACTCCTCCTCTAAGGCATCCTTGCCAAGATGTATAGTGGGAGTGTGGACATTTTCTCCCTCAACCAATCTCGAACAGGTCTCCCAACCGTATGTGCCATATCGTGAGATAGTAACAACTTTGAAGGAGTTTTCTACCTTAAGGTCTCCTCTACCTTCCCTAAAAGTGAGTGAACAACCATTGCCAGGAGCCTGTACAATAAGAAGATAACTTAGGGTTTTGAGAGATCTATAGATTTCTATAGTGACATGATTGACATAAATAAATGTTTATTATTAATATATAATTAATCATATTTTTCATTAATATTTAAAATATCAAATTTATAAATAATATATATATAATGAATCAAAATTAAATAATCACTGAATATTATTATGCTGAGAGGTGTAACTACAGTGGCAACACGGGGTGAAATCGCGTGAGCATGACAAGAAAAACAACTTAAAAAATATTAAAAAAATTAATAGCCAACAAATGCAACATTAATAATTAAAACATAAATGTTTGAAAGTATGGAAAATAACCAAAAATAGAATCACAGGTTGAGCCTATACCCATAATAAAACATTATTTTTATGGCATGAAAATAGGCCTGAATGAGCACACATTTTATTTAGTTGATACGTTTTTACAAATCATGTCAAGTGGATGCATCCTTGGCTTGAGCTCATTCCTACACTTATAAAAGTGACATATATCTCTTATTTGCGCAATCTATTGTATTTCGTATATCTCTTGTTGCCGCCGCCACCTCCACCTCATCATCCAATGATTACTCCACCTCCACCTCCACCTACCAATTGGGTGGTGGTAGATGAAAGAATTCATAACTCTGATCATCTCAATTTTGGTGTAACTATATGCTATATTTGCTTGGAAGATTTTGAAACGGGTGGGGAAATACCTAATTGCTCACTCTACACACAGAGGTTATAAGAACAACAAGAGCAGGAACAAGAACCAGAACCAGAAGAGGAAGAGTAATCTGAACAAGAGGAAGAAGAGGAGGAAGAGGAAGAGGAAGAAGAAGAAGAACTAGGAGGACTACTACCACCACCACTAACATGACCACATTTTGTTAACTATGGTACCCCACCACCACCGAGACCGCATTTTGTTAACTACGGTAGACCACCACCACCACAAACACATTTTCTTAACTATGGTAGACATCCACTACCACAAACACGGTCACTGCCACAAACATAGCCATGACCACAAACACAGCCATGACCATAGCCACCACCACAAACACAACCACCGCCACAAATAAGGCCACCACCACGAACACAACCACAAACACAGCCACTACCACGAACAGGGCCACCACCACGAATAGGGCCACCGCCACAAACACAACCACTACCACAAATAGGGCCACTACCACAAACACGGCCATGACAACAAACACATTTTGTTAACTATGGTTGACCTCGACTGCTATGAGCACATTGTCTTAACTGTGGTCCACTACCACGACCACATTTTGTTAATTATGGTCCACCGCAGAACCACATTTTCAACCACCAATAAATTTTCAACAATCATTAAATTTTCTACAATTCTCGTGACCACAATTCCCTTAGTTGCTTAAGCAAGGGCCTTCCAAGTGAAAAAAATTGTAGGAAGATGGAATAACTTGTAGTAATTTACATTAACTTCTCTAAGTCCTATTTAGAGAGGCAAAATGATAGATACTAATGTATCAATAAGTATGTCATTAATCATTTCTATAGAAATATTAAAAAAAAAATATTATTATTATTGCAAATGATTATTATATAATATTATATAAAATTCTTCTATGTAAATATTAAATTGAATGTACATAAAAATTATAAAGTAAATATTTTAAATTTAAAATATATAACTAACTTAGTTTTATTAAATGAATGCACATAACAATTAAATTTAAAATA
This sequence comes from Cunninghamia lanceolata, assembly GCA_027924645.1. NCBI lineage: Eukaryota > Viridiplantae > Streptophyta > Pinopsida > Cupressales > Cupressaceae > Cunninghamia > Cunninghamia lanceolata. The sequence goes on along the minus strand of BSBN01000744.1, from coordinate 286,403 downwards.
TACAATGAACATAGTTTTATTAAATAAATGTAAATAAGAATAAAGCTAACATAAAGTAGATAATCTATATAAATGCAAGTAATACTCAAACATAAATCACAAAAAATATGAAATCAAATTAAAAAGATCAACAATTTAATTTTCTTTTATTTTTTAGAAAGAAATTAATTTATTAGTTTTTTTTAATTCATTTATTTTTGCACAATGACACTTAATTTATTGGTTTTTTTCACTCATGTTTTATAGAAATAAAGTGGTGTAAAAATTATAATATTTTATAACTATATTTTATTAGGATTTAATTTTGTTTTTGCACAATGAACTTCAATTTTTTTTTTTCATTATTGTTTTATAAAAAAATTACTACTTTTTTTAGTAAACCACAAAATTAGATTAATGAAAATACTTTATTTTTTTGTGTTAGTTGTTTATATATATTTTGAAAATAAAGGAAATTAATATGTTGTTTTATCTAATGTAGAGTTTTTAAATGAAAATACTTTGTGTTAGTTGTTTAGATGTATTTTGTCAACAATAAACTCTTAATCTATATTAATAATGAAAAGGTTACTCAATAAAATACAAATATGAAATATAAAAATGAAACCCTAAAGGTCAATATGAAACAATTGCCACGTAGTGGCTAGTACCTACCTTTTAGTGTTATTACAGTATTTGTTTAGTTGTAATTTTTTTGTTGATTGGCTATTGGTTGTATATAGTATCTGTTTAGTTGTAATTTTTTTGTTGATTAGGTATTGGTTGTATAGACAAATTGCATTCCAATAATTGAAAATTTAATTTTGGAAAAGTGTTGAGATGTATTGGGTAAATAAAATTGAAATCTCAAAAATAATCTAATTTGGTAAAAATAAAATAGGACTAAAATATTTCCTTAACTATAAAACTAAAAGCCTATTAAATAATACAAATATTTCCTTAACTATAAAACTAAAAGCCTATTAAATAACACAAATATTTCCTACTTTTATAATTTAAAATGCATTAAAATATTGTAAGTTTGAAGAATTAAAAAAATGTAATAACATCGCGAAATATTTTTTGTGATACTGTAGATTTTTAAATTTTGACTAAATAAAATTGAAATCCTAGATTTTTAACTCTAAATTGAAATTGAAATCCCAAAAATAATCTAATTTCATAAAATAAAATGTGTAGAACCCTAACCCTAGTTGGGTGTGGAGAGATTTGAAATGTCTTCCTAAGATATTAAAATGTAATAATATTGAATACTATTACAATTTAAAATACATTAAAATATTGTAAAAAAATACTATAGATTTTTATCTTTTGACTAAATAAAATTGAAATCCTAGATTTTTAACTCTAAATTGAAATCCCAAAAATAATCTAATTTCATAAAATAAAATGTGTAGAACCCTAATCCTAGTTGGGTGTGGAGAGATTTGAAATGTCTGCCTAAGATATTAAAATGTAATAATATTGAATACTATTACAATTTAAAATACATTAAAATATTGTAAAAAAAATACTGTAAATTTTTAACTTTTGACTAAATAAAATTGAAATCCCAAAAAAAATCTAATTTCATAAAATAAAATGTGTAGAACCCTAGCCCTAGTTGGGTGTGGAGAGATTTGAAATGTCTGCCTAAGATATTAAAATGTAATAATATTGAATACTATTACAATTTAAAATACATTAAAAATTATCATCTTTTCGCAGGTACTAATAAAAGGATAAAAACATATTAGAGGAAAACTAATATGTTTCTGTATTTACTATATAGTTATTCTATTTTATTAGTATAGGCAGTACTATTGCAATGATATTTTTTATCTAATGATTAATCTATCTAGATTAAACCAATCAAAATAGAGTAAAATCATTTATTTGTGTTCTGATTGGCTCAAAATTTGAGCTCTTAAGGACCAAAAGGAGCTGAAAATATTAACAAATTTACTTGTTTAACTAAATTTTAAGTGATTAAAATAATGACAAGAATTTGGTTATTAAACAAATCATATTTTTTTAAATATTAAACAAATAATATTTTTTTAAAATATTAAACAAATAATATTTCTCTTTTAGTCTATACAAATATTATAAAAAAAATTGTAATATTTATATTAATATATTATTCACATTAATATAATATTCATATTAATATAATAAAATATTAATTAAATAATATAATTAATTATATATTAATAATGAAATGTATATTAAATTATTGATTTTATAAATTAGTAGATTTTTTTTTGGTAAATAGCTGCTAGGGGGTAGCATCCTTTATATTGATAGAAAAAAATTAAGATTTTACATTGAAAGCTTGCTTTAGTCATCCCTTACCAGGTTTCCTTCAAGCCATGATTACCCTACCTGATAATATCCTTCCTAACATTCTACCCATACTAGTTACATTGGGGCCTATGTATACAAAATGGCCCAAAATAGAACTAAGACAAAACACATGATTTGAAATACTAGCACCAAAAAAAAAACTTGCTAGACACAACTTCCCCAATCAATCTTCTTCTTCCTCTTGAGCATGCCTTGCCACCAATGCATGGGAAATCACTAGGTATTCAGACCCACAAGCATGATGAGATGGACTTTCTACCATTTCTTCAGGGGTACGACCATCATTCTCCATCCAGTCTTCTCCTATGCCCAGGCCCCAAGATTGGCTATCCCCAGTGTCACTGATTTCTGCCAATCCTTCTGCATCCATGTATCGCTTGACCCAACCCCCCTTAGCCACATGCACAACGCTAGCGATCTTGCCTAAGAAGTCGATGCTTCTCTCAATTTCACCCTATCTGTTCTACAGTTCACTTGGCTTTAGAGTTTGCACAACTGGGTATTTTCTCACCTTTGTACCTTGTGCCATGGACATGTAATAGTTTTGAGCTAAGGGAGAGAGGAGATTGGCATCTACATTGTCAATTGTCGCAGCAATCTCTCCCAGATGAGAGTGCAGAAAAAGCTTTTGACACATGAATTTTGCCTTGTCTTTACACACTCTCATGTAAAGCAACATCACCAGGAACATTATAGTGATATTCGTGTTTACTCGGTAGTAGTGTGTAGCCTTGAGAAATTCACCCCCCAATACTCTCTTCACATCCCACAAAACTAGAGATGTTCATACACCAAAATAGCTCAGATCCTTTTATCTGTCACCTATTCGTGAAATGCCATCTCCTACTTTGTGGACTCCAAGTAAATCAGGGTGTCCATCGCTATGCTCTCTACTTATTTTATGTTCCAAGGAAGATTGATACACAATTGTTGTCACAATTCCCAATTTGTAGGATTTCATTGAAAAATAATTATGATCAGCCTGACATAGAGGTACCTTCCACACGAGTCCTAGTTATACCAATCTTTACACAATCACCTTGTAAGATTGATAACCCAGCATCATACCTTGTGGCCTATCGAGTCGTGTCTTGCATACTCTTTGATGATCCTTCTGATTGTAAGCTCTCACACTTGCCATAATTAGATTCCTCACCTTGAAAATTGACTATCTTGCATTATCTTTATTTAATTAGTTACATGTCTCCTCTACCAACATCTTTACCAACTCATTTGCAATTGAATTGCCTTCTTTGATCACATGGCTCAATTTGTAATCTTCAAACCAATCTAGCAACTCTTTGTTAGGGCGCAACCATTGTCCAAGGTTCCAGTTTGGGGTGGAATTGAGCCTGATTGCATTGATAGTGAGGAGTGAGTCACCTTCCAGATGGATGTGCTTGAATCCAAGTTCTTTCCCTAGCTGGAGACCCATTATAGCTGCTCTGAATTCTGCTTGATTATTTGTTGCTTCTCCCAGATTGGTAGACTTTTTTGCCAAAATGTTTCCATGCTCATCACATGCCACACATCATGCACCACTCGGCCCTAGATTGCTTTTCGAGGCTCCATCGAAGTTCACCTTTATCCATCCTGGCTCTGGGGGCTCCCATTTCACCTCCAATCTCTTCCTTTTTCCTTCTTCCCCTTCCCTACTCAAAGTGGGCATCTTGAGGCCAGGAAATGGTTTGGTGATTTCATTATCCTAGCTAGAGAAATTTTTCTTTTTGTTCAATTTCCTATAGGAGGCTTCATTGACAAGCTCAATGATAAAGTCTTCCATTTTCTTGAAAAGATTCTTAGGGTTCAATTATTTGTCCTAGAAGAGATTTCTTTTTCATTCTTTCCAGATTTCCTAGATGATGGAGGAGGGTAGGATGTTCTAGATGCTCCTAGACTACCTTTTGATGAATATGTAGCCACATGTTGAACCATCGATCAATGTCCTCAGGAAAATGGCTTTGAAGGTTGAGCTTTTTCATGAAGGAATGCCAGCATTCTACTACAAAAGGGTAGGTCAGGAGGATATGGTTGTCTCTTTCATTATCACTTTTGTAGAGAACACATCTCCCTAGCCCTGCTATGCCAAATCTTTCCAATCTATCTCCAATGAGGATTCTCTTTTCTAATGCCAACCAAGAAAAAAACCCCTACTTTAGGAAGTTTGTTTTTGTTCCAAATAGTTTTGTTGTCCAATTTTGCTTTGGAATTGCAACTTCCTTTACTCTATATCCACAATTGACTCTGTAGGATCCTATAGTCAATCCACAACATTTAATTGTATCCATTTGGTCTGAAGGTGCAAAGGATCTATTATTCAAAATTATGGATAATTCTCTTTTTTGATCTTGAGGAGCCTCAATCTCATCCAAGGATTTCCATTCCCACACTTGAATCCCATCTTGCATCTTTATTCTTACATAGTTGCATACTTTACTTCCCTAGACTCTCAAGGTTTGAATTTTGATTTCCTCTAGGTTGGGGTGATTGGCTAGAGTTTCACCACCACCCTAGGAATCACTCCAGAAGGCCGCTCTTTGGCCATTCCTAAATTCCCAGGTGACATGCTTTGAAATTATGTCCTTGCATTCTAGAATTTAATTCCATATTTCTGATCCTCTTGGTGGGTCCACCTTAGTTAGGATTCTTGTGCCCACATTCGAGTCTAGATGCTTCCTCTTGAGTATCCTTACCCACTTTTGTTCTCCCTTGTCGTAAAGATTCCATACCAGCTTAGCTCCCATAGCTAGGTTCATTATTTCAAGTTGCTTTATGCCTATTCCCCCTACCTCCTTTGGGGTACAAACTTTATTCCAAGCTACTAGCGGGAGTTTTTGTGAATCCCATGTCCCACTCTAGAAAAATTTATTAAGAATCTTGGATATTGCTTCTTCCACTAATTTTAGAATTTTCAAGCAATCCGTTGAGTAAACTCAGATGGCAGACAAAACTGACTTCACCATTAGTAGTCTTCCCACAGAGGATAGCCACTTTCCAATCCATGTTCCCATTTTATTTTTACAACTATTCATCAAGTTCTCCTAGTAGCTTTTTGTGTTGACTCCTATAAAGAGGGGGGTTCCCAAGTAACGCCTAGGGAAGTTGGCTACCTGAAGGTTGAGAATTCTTAGTAGGTCTCTTTGAAGGCTAGGTTAAGTGTTCAGGATGAAGACCTTTGATTTTCACCAATTGACACTTTGTGCAGTGGCTAGGAAATACTCATCCAAGAAGGTTCTGATAGTTCTTGCTTCTCTTCTACAAGTCTCTTTGAAAAGAATGATATGATATGCAAATTATTGGTGGGTCACATTCTCCACTCCATTTTCTGCTAAGACTCCTTTCCATTTCCCTTCTCTTCTTAGAGCATCAATCCCTCTTCTTAGAGCCTCTACCATGATAATGAAAAGGAAGGGTGAGAGAGGATCTCTCTGCATGAGGCCTCTATTGGAGGCAAAGAAACAATGTACAACACCATTCACCAAGATTGAGAATTTGGGTGTTGAGATGCAACTACCAACCTAATCCCTCAAATTTTTGCTGAAGCCAAAATTCTCCAGAACCTCCATTAGAAATTGTCTGTCCACTAGATCATAGGCTTTGAGGATGTCTAATTTGAGAATCATGCAAGCCTTTGGGGTTTTTCTAGCTGAGTGGATTGCTTCATGGGCAATTATAATCCCATCCACAATAGATTTCCCTAGAGAAAAACTAGTTTGTTATTCCAAATGACTGAGTCTAGAACTTCTTGAAGTCTATTGGCTATTATCTTGGTTACTATCTTCTACACTGTGTTACAGAGTGCAATTGGTCTGAAGTCTCCCTTTTCTTGGGGGGTCTTGTTCTTTGGTATCAGAGCTAGGAATGTATGGTTGAAGGACTTTAGCATGGTCATCTTCTTCCTAGACTCCTCAATTGCTTTAGCTAGATCATCACCAACTATCTCCTAGAATTTTTGAAAGAAACAGGCCGTGAAGCCATCTGGGCACTAGGCCTTGTCCGAGTAAAGGAGAAATGTGGTTGTTCTCACTTCCACTTTCTCTATTTTATTTAAAAGGGCCTGGTTATGTTCTTCAGAGATTAGTGAAGGTATTGTGACTAGGATTTTATCCCTTACTGCTTTATGTGTTGGGGCATCCCTGTTCAATATTGACTCAAAATAAGCCACGGCCTCCCGGTTTACCTCATCTATGTTTTGGGTTATGATTCCATCCATTCTTTTGATCTCTATTATTCTATTTATACTGCTATTGGCTACTGCTATTCTATCTCCTTCTTTTAACCAAGTCTCCTTGGATTTTTGTTGCCAATAGCTTTCCTCTCTCTTAAAGAGTTCTGTCCATTCATCCTTTAATGCTTTTTCTAACTCAAACCCCTCCTCCCTCATACCATTTCTAATTATGTGTTCATTTAGTTTGGCTAGTTCCTTTTCCACTCTATCTTTTTCTTGAAAATGTTCTTGAAATGTGTTATATTCCAATCCTTTAATTTGGCCTTGACAAAGCCTAACTTTTTGCTTAGTTTGTAGAGGTTAGACCGGTTTACTATTTTGATTTCCTCCCACCAACCTTCCATTAGCTCCAATAAAGAATCATCCCTTAACCACATGCTTTCAAATTTGAATGGAATGCACTTGGGAGGTTCCCTCAGAGGAATTGCCAGTTGGACTGGATAGTGGTCCGATCCTAAGAAAGGTAGTATGGCTAGTTCTATTATGTTTTCCAGGCCTTATCAGTCCCTAGCCAACATGAATCTATCTAATCTCTCCACTATGTTTGTGAATGTTTTTGCCTATTTGTTTAGGTGAATATCCCATTCCTTGTTTGCACATCTTTGAGTTGATTATTGTCTATGAAATCCTAAAAATCCTACTGCCCATTCGTTAGTCTTAGCAAACCACCACTCTTTTTCATTATTTGTTGTGGAATTAAAGTCCCCTACTATAATGCTTTTCTGTCCATTTAGTTTGGCTAGTTTATTAGAGATTTAGTGCCATACTAATCTCTTGTCTATTGTGGCTATTGGTTGGTATACATTTATTATGATGAATTTCTCATTCTTTGCAACAGCCTGCATCTCAAAATCATCCATCTCCTGCTCACTTCCACAATCTCCCCTTCTATTGTGAGTGGGTTCCATAATACTCCCAAACCTCCTAAGGCTCCTTCTGATTCACAAAAATGACCTTTCCATTGTCTCCAACATTTGAGTCTCCCCTCACTTTCTCCCTTTCCTAGTTTTGTTGCTTGTAAGAGAATTATGTCTGCTTTTGAGTGGTCAATTTGGTACTTGACTAGGCATTATTTGTTAGGGGCATTTATGCCCCTAACATTCCAAGTTCTTACTCTCATTATTCCTAGGGAAGGAATACATCCTTCCCTGATCTTAGTTTCATTTGTCCTACTGCATTGGTTGTAATTTCTAATTTTGCTTGGTTGGTCTTCTGGTCTCATTTGCCATTCTTCTTAATGTTAGGTTTTTGGAATTTTGATAGTGATTACTCCAACATCCTTTCCTCCAGCATTATCTCCTCATCCCCTCCTAATCCACCTTCATCCTCATAGTCTAGTTCTTCTTCACTCTCCTCCATTCTCTAGGAAGTACTTGTACCTATTCTACACATCTAGGTTTCGTTGGAACCTCCAACATTATGGTGGTTGACTTTTCTGCTGTCCTTCCTTCAGGGATGACCTGACTTTCCTCCTTACCTAAGTTCTTCTAATTTCTTGTATCTTCTGAATACCTAGTCACCAACTTTTTGATATCCCAGGGCTTGTATGATACTATCTCCTATGATTTAATCCCACCACAGATCTCTATAGAGTTGGGGCTGATGATTTTTTTTCAAATCCTACTTCCTCTTTGCCCTCAAGGATGTTATTTATTAGATCATCTTCTGTAAGCTTTCTAATCTCTTGCTTGGCTGCCTGATTGGGGTTTGGAAGCCCCTTGGCCATCCAATCTCTATTATGTGTGAAGGGGTCTCCCATTATGAATGTCATCTTTGTCTGATTCAACCTAGATCTTAAACTCCAGGTTCTGATGCTCCCTCAATTTACATGTTAGGCATAACTTTAGTTGATCTTCTCTTAATAGTGCTTGCATCCACAATCTTCCTTCTACAACAATCACTATCTCTTATGGTATAGGGTGGTGTGGATTCAATCCTATGCATATTCTCAAATATGCTCCATGGATTCTATCTATCACCATCTTGTCAATTGTTATAAGCGGGCACAAACTTCTTCCAATCTCCTTGAGGAAGTCTTTTACCCAATACTCTACTGGAAGATTGTACAGTTAAATCCAAAATGGTCCCTCCTCAAATTTATGCTTCCAGGGGTCAAAATTAGGGTGCCACTCCACCAAATGCATTCCAGCACCATCTAGGAAATACAACCCTCCACTGATTGCTTTCCATTTATCCACATTTGAGGGAAATTGTAGCAAGAAGAAAGCATTTGGAACTATCATGATTTGAATTTTATTTCCCCACAAGCCCCAACACAAGTTTTATATTCTTTCTATCTCAGTCCAACCCCCTCCCCATTTAGCCATGACCCCCAATTCCTTGAGTTTTCTTATGGATTCCTCTATTTGCTTTTTATCCAAATTAATTTGTGGCCTAAGGAAATTAGGGTTTGGGTTCATACCTCTCAGGTTTTTGAGGCTGTGCATGGGGTCTTCTTCTGTCATCACTAGGTCCTTTCCTTTCCATGCAGTCTTTAGTCATTCATTCTAGGCCAAGGTTTCTTTGTATTCTCCCTTGGATTGCCAATTCTCCACTATGTCTTCTTTCTGAACATTCTTTTCTTTGAACCACCCATGACACCCCTACGGGGGATTCCTCCATGGGGAATTCCTTCTACCCCATTTTTCCTAGAATTCCTTTTGTCCATGAGTCTTTTGATTCATATTCCTCTACATATTCTACCTTCAGGATTGCATCCAAGGTAGGTCTCTCTATGAGCTCCATGCCTTGTACCTAAACTGTGCATCATGTCCTTAGTTGCCTATACTTCTTCACTCACTTGTCTTGAAACTCAGATGACACATATCCACCCAATGCCCTCCTGTGAAGACCCATTGAGGAATGTGTTTCAATTTCATGATTTGACTTCCTCCTGCAACATCTTCCTTCAATCACCTATCAGTTTCAATGTCGTCCCATGCCTTCCCGCCCAAATCGCCTACTTTTTTTAGTCTTCTGCTCCCATCTTGCCAAATTTTGGTGCATTTTGTATATGGTTTGATTTTAGATATACAAATTAGTAGAAAATATAATTATAAGGTATTTATATTTATGTTATTTTATAGTAAAATGAAATATTAATATATATTTGTGTATGAATATTAAATATTGAATATAATATGATCATATTAATATAATATTCATATTAATATTTATTTTTTATTCATTGCATATAAATATCAATATAATGAAATAATTAATATTATATTAGTGATTTTATAATTTTAATACAATGTTACACAAATATATTTATTATGTTTAGAAAAAATCATGTTAATATGTAATTTTTTAATTTAAAATTAATAATATTGTTCATATACAATTTTATTTTACATATTTATATAATATAGAAGTCTTTGCTAGAGTTTTTTTAATCTTTAAGGGTTTTTTAAAATATATTAAAAATTATATATTAGAAAATGATATATAATATTAATTTTATAATATGAAGTATTATTTTTAAGTAGATTTTAAATATTTAAAATAAATTCTTCTCTTTATTACATTATTTGTCTAAATATTTTAGAAATAAAATTAAAAATCATATTAAGAATACTTTTTATCTAAAATAGATAATGTTAAAAGAGAGCAACCTCACCAATAAACTACTCACCTTTAGTTTCATATTGATATTTAAATCTAGGTGATGCAATCGACCATTTACATGTGTTTAAATTTAATCTTACTTATTTTCTATTGAAACCTCATAATTAATATTATAATAAACCACTTTCTTTCGCTCTCATCTAGTTAAAAACTCTTTTTTTTTACTGAATTTTGATAATGCAACAATGTTTTATCACCCAACATACAAATTTCAATTTTATTAGCACACACCTTTGTCTTAAGATGGATTTTGTGGAAATAGTATTTTAACTAAAACAAACACACTAAATTGAAGTAGAAAAATATGGTAGGGAGGGGAGTATGGAATAGAATGAAGTGAGGAGGTGGCAATAGTAACAATTTAAGTTGTTTAGCTTGTTTAGTTAAATTGTGAGTACCTAAATTCTTGCCAAGAATTTAGTTATTAAACAAATAATATTTTTTTAATTCATAGTAATGTGATTATTTAATTTTGATTCATTGTATTATTTATAAATTTTTTATTTTAAATATTAATGAAATAATATAATTAATTATATATTAATAATAGAATGTATATTGAATTAGTAGAATTGCCATTATAATTATTTATATTTATATTATATTATAGTAAAATAACTTATTAATATATATTTGTGTATAAATTTTAAATATTAAAATATTATACTTTCTAAATATTAATATATTATACTCTAATATTCATATTAATATTTAATTTTTATTCATATAAATAGAACTATCATTATAATATATTTATATTTATGTTTATTTAATTTTATATAATCTCTATATTAATTTTTTTTACTTCGTAAGATATGATATAAAATTTACATGCTTTCACCCAAAGGTTTCCCTTTCTTCCATTACATATGTTGTCAAAGCTTCTCCGCAGAAATGACAAAAAACTTCAAAGATCAAAATAACCACGCATGGTCTTTTACTAACTATCCCGATCACCTATTACTACAGAGATCAAAATGACCACGCAAGGTCCTTCATTCATTGAACTTAAATGATGTAGAAACCATATCCCAAATAGAGACCACTACACCCTAATCCCCTTGAAAATATGACAAAAAGACTCCTTAAAACATGTCAAGCCATACTAGATTACACATCACTAGCTTCCTGCACAAAGTTAGCAAATTCATGAATCCATTCATATCCTGAATTGGCATTATATGTAGCATCTTCTTTAGGAAGTTAACACATACAACAACCCTCTCACAATGACCAAATAGAGCTACCCCTTTAATGTCCAACAGAAAGGGGAAAAACATTACCACGTCACCTGGAACCTTCAGCAAATCCAAGTGATGTGCTTAGGGATGCCCAACCCTATAGAAGAAATGTCCATGGTTTCCTCCAGTCTACCTAGAAGTATTGCCTTAAATAACTTTTACATTAACACCTCCACCTCTAGCTTTGGTAGCTATAAGTCCAATAGAACCACTAGAAATATATAAGTAATGTCTAAATCCACATGCTACTTTCCCCATTCGCAAGGGAATCCTTCTCTAAAATCAACTTCACAACTCCAACTGAAAGAAAATCTACTTCCAACAAGATGCATTTCAATCACAAATCGGTCACTTCCCCCCCCCAAAACCCATTTGCCACATAACACTAGTCATTCAAATAGACATATCCATTCCTCCACATATAATGCTTTCAGCAGACACACGCACTATGAATTTAGATAATTCTACCATACATAGAGCCTAAAAATTATTGCTTAGAGTATGAAGAAAGAGCCAAGGGCTCAGTTAATTATAAACCCTTCACCCTAACCCCTTTAAGATTTTGAGAAATGCTCAGCTTTCCCACATACGAGATGTCATCTCACTCCAGAAAACCCATCTAGAGGGACTTGACTTTCATTATCAGGTCCTCAATCTCTATTGCCTTTTTGCATAACTATTAGCCTAAGGGTGAATTGTGATTATTATCATATGCTTAGGTGACTTGAAATGATGTCGCCCTTGAATTTCTAATCTTGATTTTATAAAATGTTCCAAAGAATTATGATCCTGGAAGGGCCAAAGATATGCAAACTAATGTACTCATAAATCCACATGTGTTTATCTTGTATGCCCAAACAATTTTCTTAGGCAAGAAAGTTTAAAATTTTACACTCATTAATGGTAGTGTCTTTAATGTTGATCAGACCTTTATCGAACTCCCTTGGGCTTTACTTGCACTTACTTGCTTAGCATTTTTTTGCCCACTATGAAATTAATTCTAGTTCTGTAATTGAGTTTCCATCTACACCTTTATTTGCCAACTCATTAGCCTCCTTATTACCTTCATGAAAAGTATGGTTTATCATACTCTAGTTTAAGCCTTTCAAAAGCTTTGAGGCTACCTCTAGTGTAATGCCCTGCCTAGGAACCTTAAAGAACAATACAACTATGCTATGTAAACAAAACATTTTTTTTTAAATGAAAGAGATAACAAATAACGTAAATCATATCTACACACATATCATTAAATTAAACTATGTCCACTAAGGTTCCTCAGTTGCATTACTAATAGAGCTATCAACAAGATCTAACATGCATCATGGATTAGCTAACCATAGTTTATTCTGAATCTATTGCATCAAATGAATAAACATATACATTTCCATACTATAGCATCAGTTAAGATACCATCAAGATCATGTAAATAAAACTACAAGTACATGTACAACTTCCTTTACATGAGAGTTCATCAATACATTGTATACACTATCTATGCTTCTTATCACATCAAGATTATAGTACATGATTGAATTGATACACACAACTAGTACATCAAAATAAATAACTATCTCCATAAAACTGGTATAGGATCTAGAATCTGTTACATGAGATACACCTTTCTCGCACATGAACAACATGGGAAAACCAATGGAGATAAAGCACATCCACCCAACCATGTGGAACCCTAAGGTCCACCCCCCATGCTAGGAGATAACATAAGGTTCCATTACAATAAATAGTCAGGTAGACAATGGACTATAAGGAACAAGGACTACACATGACTCCAATACAACACAGGTCATTAACATAAGTAACTCAATACCACATCTAGAGGAAATCACACAATGAATGGAAAAAACACAATTAGAGAATACTAGACTGCAGTAGGGATGCATGTCATCTCATGGTCCTAACATGGGTTACCCTGACAATCTCTAACTAGATGTCAACCCCCATCCATGGGTTACCCTGTTAGTCTCTCGCTAGGCGTTGGCCCCCATCTATGGTTACCCTAATAGTCTCTTACTAGATGCCAGCCCCATAGGGTGACACATGCAGAATCAACATTCCTTTCATGAGGACAAGGAAGTTGATCTTGCCAACCAGGACTTCTCATCCAAACCTTAGCCTGAACGAACACTATAGGCATGTGTGAGGAATCCAATCATCTTAATTAGTGTGAAAACTACCCAATCCCTAGATTTATTATTAGTTTCTCACTTGATTACAAAACTCCCAATGGGTTACCCTAGCTAGCCACTTTGGGCACTAGCCCCACATTGGAAGCCACTCCCCCTTCACTGCATCTAGAATCTCACAACCCATAACATAAACCAAGCATGAACTATCACATTTCACATCATGATACATTTACAACACAAAATATACATTGTTTCACATCACATAGAGCAAGGCATTACTCATCTCAACATAATTACATGAATACTTACACTGAACAAGGCATTATCCATCTTGCACAATCATCATAACCACATGAATAAGTACACTCAGCAAGGCATTATTCATCTCACACAGTCATCATAACATCATGAATCTATAGACAGAGAGGAGTCAACATTACATACAACCAATACATACTCAACCATTAGTAAGATTACATAATCACAAGAGTCATACACATGACTACCCCTCTTGGCCTCTAGAATCAACTTTCCCAATGACATAGACATTTGACACTGGTACCATAACACAATAGTCTCACATCATCATCTAATAGACCAAACTAAGGTCCTTCATCAATAATTTAATTACAATGCCACAATTGCAACATATGATATGATGCACTAGTTATGGGTCTAATATTTTTTCAGATTTTACCATCTTGATATAGATTCTTTTGTCTAGTGCATCATATTTTTTCAAATTTTTAATAAGTTCTAATATTTTTCCTTGACATGGTAATTGACCTAATGTTTTGTGTTGATAACCTACTTTTAGTAAAGATAAAAAGGAAAATAGAAATAATAATTAAACTATTAATATATATATTTATTTTTTAAAACTAAACTTGTAGATCTACAAAACGATATTTTATATATTTTTTTAAATGTTATTTACACTAGTAGAAGTTGTTGAAATATCAATTTTTTCAAATAATTTTATTTTTCTGGTAAATTGGCCTCATTATGTTGCTACATATGTATTTAGCCAACAATTTTACTTGGAAAAGTTATGGACATATCTAACTTACCTAGAATGAATCTTACAAGATCATATGTTTGACCAAAATTGATTTTTAGTTATACTTAAATTCACTTGTACTAATAAGTCGGCTAAAAGTGTGACACAACTTTGTGTTTTTATCACCTAATTATTACCATAACTGTAAGATTACACTTAGCATTGTTTTATAAGCTTCAAAACCCTCAATATAAAAGTATTTCTAAATCTATCCCTATTTAACATAATTCTAACCATAATTTTGGTCGTAACTCTAATTTACTAACACTAACCCTAATGCTAACTATAATCCCAACTGGTGGTCATGGTAGGAGGGTTCACAGAATGAACTATCCAGAGCGTATAGCAAGAATAAACACAATGGAAATAACTTAAAGAAATGGAACAAATGCAGATTTAGTCATTTAGTATATCATAGAATTCAAATAGAGATCGACCGACAACATGCGGGCTTACAATAAGGGCTCACGGGCTTGATTACATACATGTGCAAGATAAAGCTTTGAAGATCCTCACAGAAATCTAACTATCAGATACTTCTTATGTGAATTGATCTCTCTCCAAGGGACCTATTACATAAATATATATCATATCTAGATCATAAGATTCCTCTACGTCGGCCATGGAAGATTACAAACTCCAATGAAGAGCTATAACGTGTGTGCACATATAGGTCAGGCCTAATTGCATAGAACTCCTCCAGAAAATCAATGGAATGATGTGCGTATATTCGAGGAAGGCTGGCCATAAACCAAACATCATCAAATGATGTGTCATTAGGCTTCATAGATCAGGAAATGCTTCCGCATATTTCTCCTTCAGCCAGTGGTTTGTGATTATCAAGATGCTCTATTCTGAGAAACAATTGATCTTCTGATAGCGATATCTTTCTGGTAATGATGTGCGGATCTCTAAATTCTGGATATGATGTGGATGAATGAATGTAGATGCTAAGTCCAACTCTGCAAGGTTTGAAATACTACTGGACCAAAATACACAAACTACTTTTGACTAAACTACCTAAACTGAACTAGAAAATAAAAAGAAACAAACTAAACTGCAAACAAACTGAAATGCAAATGTTTTTTTTTTGTTAATGCAAGATTGCTCTTGAACTAGGGATGCTCCTGCATCAAACATCTAGGGTTATTGAAAAAGTGAGTCCGTCACTTTGCTGGGGCTAAGGGAGAACCAAGATGGTCCACCTTAGCCTAAGAACTCCATGATGAATCTTCTTTCGGTCTACCTTTCCACTTCACAAGATATTCTTTGTATTGTCTTCCTCTAGTGTTACGTCCAACTCTGATGTCCAAAATGTCTGCAATTTGCTCTGGTGCTTGTTGTGGTAAGTGCTTCTTCAAGTCTTCTTTTGTATTGTCACTGAACTCTACTTCATGATACTAATAAAGGTCTGCAATGTTGAAAATAGGTGATATACCCAAGGTCTTTGGTAACTCTACTTCATATGCATTTCCTAAATCAAATTTCCTGAGTATCTTACAAGGTCCAAACTTCTTCATCTTCAAATTGTTATATGTCCCAATTGGAAATCTTTCTTTTCTCAAGTATACCATCACTTCATCTCCAACTTCAAATTCCTTATGTCTTCTCATCTCATCTGCCTTTTTCTCATAGTTACTATTCATGTCCTCCAAATGCTTCTTCACTTGATTATGCACCATCTTCATATGATCTGCAAATTCTTCTACTTCTGTACTCCTCTTTTCTTCCATGCTGATATCTCTTAATTCTGCTATTCCTCTTGGATTCACTCTGGTCACAATCTCAAAAGGTGTTCTTCCAGTACTCCTATTTACTAAATTATTGTATGCAAACTCTACTTGTGAAAAAATCAAATCCCAAGTTCTGGCTTTCTCTCCAACCAAACATCTCAACAAGTTTCCCAAACTCCTATTCACTACCTATGTTTGTCCATCAGTCTGTGGATGAAAAGTTGAACTAAACTTCAAATCTGTCTTCATCTTCCTCCAAAGTGTCTTCCAAAATTATCCAACAAACTTGATATCTCTGTTTGAAACTATACTCTTAGGTAATCCATGTAATCTCACAATCTCCTTGAAAAATAGGTCAGCTACATGCACTACATTGGTTGTCTTCTTACAAGGTATAAAATGGGCCATCTTTGAAAATCTGTCAACCACTACAAATATTGAATCATGTCCTCTCTGTGTCTTAGGCAATTCCATTACAAAATCCATGCTTATGTCTTCTGAAGGTCTCTGGTACTGTCAAAGGTTTATACAATCCAGTAGTCTGACTACTCCCTTTTGCAACTTGACAAACTCTACAACTCTACACAAATCTCTGAACATCCTTATGTATCTAAGGCCAAAAGTAGTTTTCACTCACCAAAGCCACTGTCTTATCAATGCCAAAATGTCCTACCAATCCACAACTATGTTTCTCCTTGATCAAATTATCTCTCATGGAACTCTTAGGTATGCACAACCGATTTCCTCTAAACAACATATCTTCTTGAATGAAATAGTCCAACCACCTACTCCTATCTATCACAACAGGTTTCTTACATGCTTTCCAATGTTCTACAAAATTAGTGTCTCTCTCATACATGTTCTTCAATTCATCAAAACCCAACACTTCAACTCTCATCTGTGTTAACAAGTTTCTTCTTCTACTCAATGCATCAACAACTTTGTTTGATTTTACACTCATATGCTTCAACACAAAAGTGTAACTCTGCATGAACTCTACCCATCTCATATGTATCTGATTCAACTTACCTTGACTATTCAAATACTACAAAGATTGATGATCTGTATATAACACAAACTCCTTAGGTAACAAGTAATGTCTCCACTTCTTCAAGGATTGAATTATGGCATAGAATTCCTGATCATAAACTGAATATCTTCTCCTTGCATCATTCAACTTATCCCTAAAATAAGCTATAGGTCTACCTTCTTAACTTAACACTTCTCCAATTGCACTTCCACTTCCATCAAAATCAACTTGAAATACCTTATTGAAATCTAGTAATACCAAAACAGGTTGTTCTGTCACTTTCTGCTTCGACAATTTAAAACTTTTATCTACTCCTGATGTCCACTTCAAATCTTTTCTATCACCAATCATTGTCTCTATCATAGGGTTACAAATTGAACTAAAATTTCTAATGAACTTCCAGTAGAAACTAGCCAAAATGATCTAACCTCTCCAATGCTCTCTGGTGTAGGCCATTCAACAATTACTTTCACTTTCTCATGATCCATCTTCAATCTTTAAGCAAAAATCACAAATCCCAAATATACCAACTCTTCTTTCATGAAACTACACTTCTTGATGTTTATCAGCAATTTCTCTTCTCTTAGTCTCTGCAAAACTCATCTAATATGCCACATATGTTCCTCCTTTGTCTTACTAAAAATTAGAATATCATCCAAGTATACAATCAAAAACTTATCCAAGAATTTCTTCAGAACTTCATTCATCAATCTCATTAAAGTACTCAGTGCATTTGTCAATCCAAAGGGCATCACTAGCCACTCATACAATCCTTCATTTGTCTTAAAAGTAGTCTTGCAATCATCTCCTTCTCTGATTCTGATTTGATGGTACCCACTCTTCAAATCTATCTTTGTGAAATATCTTGCTCCACTCAAACAATCCATGATATCACCCATCCTAGGTAAAGGAAATTTATACTTAACCGTGATCTTGTTTATTGCTCTAGAGTCAGTACACATTCTCCATTCTCCATCTTTCTTAGGTGCTAACACTACATATACTGCACAAGGACTTAAACTTTCTCTGATCAAACCTTTCCTCAACAACTATTGTATTTTTCTATTTAGTTCTTCATTCTCTACTGGTGTCATTCTATGTGCTACTTTGTTACGTAAACTTGCTCCCGGTATAAGTTCCATGTGATGACTGATATTCCTTATAGGTGGCAATCCTTTAGGTACATTATCTAATATGATGTCTTCATACTCTGTCAGCAATCCTCTTATCTCCTCTGGTTGTGATTCTTCAGTCTCTTTCTTCAATGTTTCAGGCTTCTTAGGAATCAAGGCATAACACATATTCTCATGTCTCAAACCATCTAGAAATTTTCTTCCATCTACCAAATAGATTCTAGCATTACCACATACTTCACTCTTAGGATCATCTTCTAAAGGAATCAAAATAATTCTCTTTCCATTTGTTGTTATAGTATATGTATTCTTTCTCCCATCATTTATATCTTTTCTATCATACTGCCAAGGTCTACCCAACAAGATATGACAAACATCCATAGGCATAATATCACACAAGACTTCATCATGATAAGATCCAATATGAAATTTCACTAAACATTATTCACTCACTAGTACCTTATGATCATCCTGAATCCATGCTATCTAATAGGGCTTAGGGTGTTTCAATCTTTCCAACTTCAGCTTAGTCACCATCTCCTCTAAAACTAGGTTATCTGAACTACCACTATCAATTAAAACTTTACAACACTTACCTCTTGATTTGCATCTAGTTCTAAACACACTCTTCCTCTGTGGTGGTTCCTCATTTATCTCTACCTTAAATAGTGCTCTCCTCATCATAAGTGATTCTCCTTTCTCAGGTTTGCCAACTAGCCTAGGTGATCCAATAGGTTCTTCTTCAACATAGGCTGGTCTCCCACTATTTTTTATCCTCTTACTTGTACTACCCTGATTACACTCAAATGCTCTATGTCCTTCACCTCCACACTTGAAACAAGTACCTCTAAATGTTCTCTTATCAAATCCTCTTCTCTTCTGTATCCTTCATTCCAGTATCCACTAGGGTTTCCTCTTTAGTAAAAACTTCTGTTATCTCTCTGGTAAGCATTGTTATCTCTGTCCTCCTTCTTAAATGGGTTGTCAAACTTGTTCTACTCCAGATATGATCTATCTCCTCCTGAAAATGTTCTACTTCTCTGAAATTTACCTCCTCTACCTCTATGTCTTTGATCATGCTTTTTATTCAGCTTCTCTTCAACTTTTAGGGAAAACTCATATGCTTCTTCCAAAGATGTCATCCTTACCAAGCTTATTTCTTCTTGAATGTTCAATCTCAGTCCATAGATATATCTAGCCACTTTCTCCTTGTTTGCTTCACTATGTCTTGTCCTTATGATCATTTTGTGGAATTCTTTAGTGTACTCCTTCACATATTTGTCCTTTTGTCTCAAGTTTTGCAATCTTTTCAACAATTCCAACTCATAGTCAGTAGGTATAAATTGATTCTTCAACTTTGTGACCATCCTATCCTATTTTGTAATCTTTTCTTTTCCTCTTCTATTTCTTTCCAACTTAACTTCTTTCCACCATATAGCAGCATGTCCTTTCAACTTTGTCTTTGTAAATTTCACATTCTCTAGATCTTCAGCTTCCTCATATTCAAAGTATTCTTCCATGTCATTTATCCAGTTAATCAATTCTTTTAGGTTCAAATTACCAATATAGTTTGACACATCAACTCTAGGTCTCTTTCCAATATTTGAAATAGCTCACAGTATCTTTACTTGATCTGATTCTTCTTCTTGATCACCTCCTAGGGTTTCTCCAATTTGTTCAATAGATTGAAATTCTTCTTCATCCTCACTTTCAACATTAGGTCTTGGTGTCAATCCTCTTCGCCTATCTTCCTCAATAGCATCCAAATGAATTCACATTATTTTCATCATCTCCACTATCTCATCCATTCTTCCATCCATTGTTCCAATAGTAGCAACCCTCAATGGTGGCATTCTTCCTAGGATCAAGTGCAAACTGACTCAAGTTCGGTGATTAGGCTACAAGGTGACAACTGCCTCACAATCAGCAATCAATTGTGACATAAGTAACCTACCTCAATTTGGTGATCTATCCATAGAAAGATCTTATGGAATTTCTCACCAATTTCTATCAATCTGCTCCCAAAGATTCAAACTCTCACTTTGATACCACTTGGTGCAGTCATGGTAGGAGAGTTCACAGAATGAACTATCTAGACTGTGTGGCAAGAGTAAACATAATGGAAACAAGTTAGAGAAATGGAACAAATATAGATTCATTCATTTAGTCTATTGATATAGAATTCAAATAGAGATCGGTCAGAAACATGCGGGCTTACAATTAGGGCTCACAGGCCTGATTACATACATGTGCAAGATAGAGCTTTAAAGCTTCTCGTAGAAATCTAACTATTAGATACTTGTTATGTGAATTGCTACTCTCCTAGGGATCTATTACATCAATATACATTGTATCCAGATGATAAGATTCCTCCACCTCAGCCAAGGAAGATTACAAACTCCAATGAAGAGCTGTAACGTGTGTACATGGATAGGTCAGGCCTAATTGCATAGAACTCCTTTGAAAAATGAATGCAATGATGTGTGGATCTTTGACAAAGGTTGGCCATGAACCAAAGATCATTGAATGATGTGTCATTAGGCTTCATAGATTGGGAAATACTTCCGCAGGTTTCTCCTTTAGCTAGTTTGTGATTATCAGGATGCTCTGTTCTAAGAAACAGTCGATCTTGTGATAGCGATATCTTTCCAGTAATAATGTGTGGATCTCTGAATTCTGGATATGATGTGGATGAATGAATGTAGATGCTATGTCTAGCTCCACAAGGTCTAAAATGCTATTGGACCAAAATACAAAAATTGGTTCTGACTAAACTACCTGAACTGAACTAGAAAATGAAAAGAAATGAACTGAACTACAAACAAACTAAAATGCAAAAGTCTTTTTTGGTTGATGCAAGATTTCTCTTGAACTAGGGAAGAGAAGGAGGACTAGGCAATGGAAACAGAAACTGCTATCCTAATGGAACAAATCAGAAGAAGAGCCACTAGTAAAGAATGGTGTAATGAACAGAGAAGATCGGTAGAGACAAGATGGAACAAGATGGAAGAGCGGAGCTAGAAGTTGAACCGTAGGATGTATAGAAATTGGATTGGTAGAAAGGGGACTTTCTTTGAGAGAAGAAATCAGAACAATTGGATTCTAGAGAAAAGGACATTCATTCTTAGACCAAAGTATACCTACGCAATGGGAGAAAACACAATCCCAATGGGATGGAGTAGGAATTCGCATCCATGGAAGGGCTCTAGGAAATCAAGCTTCAATCAGTATGGGTAAGATGAAGCGAAGAGATTCAGAAGATTAGAAACCCCAAACAAGAAAAAATTAGTCATGACAATGATCATGGAAGACAAGATCCTTCAACCAATCATTCAACATCTGAAAAGGTATGGTTTGATTATAAAATGGTTTGGTGGAAATTAAAATTGGAATTTTGTAATCAATTGCTAGAAAGGAAAATGGGGGGAAAGACATGCAATTCAATAGATTGTAAAATAGATACTTTACAGTAGTTTGCTCCTCCGAGGAGATAAAACAACAAATTAAAAATGTAGTATGAATAATGGATGAATATGGTTTTTACATAAGGGAATGGGAAACAAATTTTGATCCAATTAGTCACAAAATTGAAGCAATCCAAGACTGGATAAAGCTTCCTAATCTTCCAAGGAAATATTGGGAGCCTAAAGCCCCAGAAGCAATCAGAGGAGGCTCTTATGTTAGGATATGTGTAGAGAACAACCCCAGTAGCATACATTGGAAAGAGATGGAGATAATAACAACTTCAGGGATCTGGATTGAAAAAAAGGAATTTGATTCGAATCCTAAGGGAAAGAAAATAAGGATGATAGGCTTAAGGGGAAAAAAGAATTAGAAGGCAAGTAGAGTTCAGGAAGAGGAAGAACACTTAAAAGAAGAAAACAAACAGGAACAAACAAAGGAAAAACATATTCCAAAAGAAGTAGAGAAGGAAAACCCACAGAATTGTTCATCAGGAAAATGGCCAAATGAAAGACTGGATCAAGGAACAGATGAGCAGATGAGGAACAATGTAGACCTAGAAGAAAAAGATAACACAAGAAATAAAAATTTTGGGAAACACATTCAGAGAAGAAGATATCAATTCAATCACAGAAATAGGAAGTGAACTGCTGGATCTAGAAAAAGAAGCCAAGGGAAATATAAGGCTAGCAGAGGATATGGAGGATGAATGAGAAATAGTAAGGGAGCAAGGGATAGAAGAGAATGAAGAAGAGGAAGATGAATACACAAATGACCTGACCTTGGAGATAAATCACTCATATCATCAAGAAGAAGGGATCAACCTAGGTCTCTTCCAATGAGAGACTATAAGAAACACCCCAGACTGTGCCTCTAGCAAAAAATGAGGAAGGAAGTCCAATCAAGAAAAGAGGAATCAAGATGGAGAAGTGATGGGTCAAAAAAAGATTTTTGAAATAATTAAATCAAGGAAGGGGGAACCTATTCCTGGAGAACAATGAGGATAATATCATGGAATGTTAGGGGCATCAAGCCCCTAACAAGAAACATCTAGTGAAATGCTAGATGGCAGATCTGCAACTAGAAATATTTTAATTCAAGAAACAAAACAAAATCTTAATTAGGTGAATCATTTTATAGCCAAACTAAGAAAGTGGAAGATGGAAGTTGTTAGTTCAGAAGGTGCTTCAGGAGGACTCCTCAGAGCCTGAAAACCACAAAAGCTTGTTTTGGAAATGATTGCCTGAAGTAAATATTGGATGGCAAGTAAGGTCAGAAGCATTTCCTCTAATTTAAGTTTTTTGTGTTTTTAATATATATGGGCCCATATCTTGCATTCAAAAAAGGGAGGTTTTGGGGGAGATAAAAAAAACTTATGCAATAACATAGATTCAGAATTTTACATTTTAGGAGGAGATTTCAATGCAATTCTAAAAGATACAGACAAAAGGGGTGGGGTAGCAAGGAAATCACAATCACAAATAGACTTTGAAGACTTTGTGTATAGGAATTCATTGATGGATATACAAATGGGAAATGGTATTTTTACATGGACAAATAGAAGATTGGGGTTCAACAACATTGCAAAAAAATTAGACATATTTCTATTCAAGGGCGATTTGGGACCCTTCCCCTTCACTCTAGAGTGCATCATTTTGGCAATTTTTGGGTTAGAGCATTTTTGGGTACAGTTAGAAATTCTAGGGGAAAGGAAACCTATAAGATGCCCCTTTAAATTTAAAAAGATGTGGTTTCAGAATGAGATTCTATTGGACTGGATCAAAAATTGGTGGAATGAAGTTCAGGTAGAAGGCTCTAAAATGTTCACCATAACAATAAAATTGAAAATTGTCAAACAATAGTTAAAAGATTGGAATAGAAAGAACTTCAAAAACATTTTTGAGGAAAATAAATGGGTGGCCTCAGAACTGTCTCATTTAAATGAGCAAGTTTTAGCATTGGGAATGGATGAATCAAAATTCTTAAGAGAGAAAGAACTGTTATCATTACAGGAGGATCTTTTGGTAAAAGAGGAGATATTCTGGAAACAAAAATCCCAGGAACTGTGGATAAAGGAAGGGGAACAAAACACCAAATAATTTCATAATGAAACAAGAGATAGAAGGGAAATAAATAGAATCACAAGTATTCATATAGAAGATGGCAAATGTTTGGATAAAACAGAAGATATAATTGCAGAAATAGTTAGCCATTTTCAGAATTTGTTAAACAATTGGGAGAGTTCAAGAAAGCAAGAACAATAGGACATTCTAGAAAATATACCCAAATTAGTATCAAAAGGTCAGAACAAAATACTAATAGATGTTTTTTTAGAATCAAAAATAAGAGAAGCACTTTTCTAGTTACATCCAGATAAGGCCCCTGGACCAGACGGTTTCCAAGCATTAGTTTTTCAGAAGTGTTGGGATATAGTGGGTAGGGAGATAACAGAGGTAATAGAGGATTATAGAATCTCAAGGAAAGTGCTAAAAGAAATAAATACCACATTTATAGCACTCATACCAAATAAGGAGAAGCCTAGCACCCTAAATGAATTTAGGCACGTAGCCCTATGAAACACCATTTATAAAATCATGGCCAAGGCCATTGCAAATAGAATCAAGAAAATTCTCCCTGACTTGATTTCAGAAGAACAAATAGGATTTGTGCTAGGAAGTTTGATATTGGATGGGGTAATCATAGCCCAGGAAGCAATTCATTCCACACAAGAAACAAAAAAGAAAAATATGTTGATCAAACTAGACATCAAAAAAGCTTATGACAAAGTAGATTGGAGATTCTTGTTTAAAGTTTTGGAGGCCTTTGGTTTCAGTAAAGCTTGGCTAGAGTGGGTTTTCAACTGTGTGGCGAGTCCAAAAATTTTAGTGTTCATCAATGGCTCTCTAGAGGGGTTCTTTGCTGCCTCAAGAGGACTGAGGAAAGGGAATCCAATCTCCCCATTTTTATTCATTTTGATGGTGGAAGCTTTAGGGAGAACTATTCAAAGGGCAGCTTTGGAGGGATAGGTAAAAGGTGTACAAGTTACAAGAGGGGTTCCAACAATAACTCATCAACAATTTGTGGATGATACAATGTTGTTCAGGGTGTCTCAAGTGAAAGAGGTAAAGAAGTTCAAAAAGATAATGGAAGACTACTCCCTAGCCTCAGGACAAGAAGTCAATAAGGAAAAATTAGAAGTCTTTTTCTTTAATACAGACAAAAGAATGGAAGGGTAGATTTTAAGGGTATTAAATTTCAAATTAGGGAAACTACCTTGTAGATACCTGGTCTTCCCCTAGAAAAAGGAACACAATCAGGAAAGCTATGGGACACTCTTTTCACTTAGTTAGAGAACAAGATGGCCTCATGGAAAGGCCACTAGATGTCCTAGGCAGGAAGAGCAACAATGATCAAGGAAGTAATAATATCCATTCCCATCTTTGTGATGTCTTGCTTGCCTCTACATGTGGAGGTAAGCAACAGGATGAATCAAAACATAAGAAGGTTCTTTTGGCAAGGCAATGGTGATCAGAAAAAATATCCCCTTATCAGATTGGACAAGGTTTGTAAACCCAAGCAGGCAGATGGAATAGGCATTAAAAATATGTTGCAACAAAATAGAGCCCTTGGAGCCAAGTTGGTTTGGAAAATCCACATAAATCAATAACTCAAATGGGTAAAAATTATCAGGGCTAAATATCTAGATAATTGGGAATTGAGCTTATTCAGAGCAAGGACCCTACCTTCAGGATATCGAATTTGGAACTTCTTAAGGAACTGTAGGGAGTTGATTTCAAATCAGTTGACTTGGGAACTAAGAGATGGTAGCGAAGCATTGTTTTGGGAGGACTCCTGGGGAGGCCTCCCAAGCTTGGATAAGAGAGGGGAACTAGAGCAGATCAAAGATAAAACAAAAGCTTGTTGGGGATCAAAGGTTAAAGACATAATAATATTTTTTTATATTATTATTATAATATATAATATAATATAATTATATATTATATTATATATTAATAATAATATTATTAATAATTTTATTAGAGAAAAATGGAGAGGCACAAAAAATGCGAAGGAGCAGGCGAAGGGTAGAAGGCAGGGAAGGTTCTAGCACAAAATGGTGTCTTCTTTGCAGAATAGACAATGGGAAATAAGGATGGAAGAAAAGAGGGAGCCAAACTTCTTTCATGGGTGGTAGATGCAAAATGAGAAATTTCAAAGGAGAAGATCCAAGAAAGGGCACAAGTTCAGGAATGTTGCAAGAAGGTAGAGAAGTGTAGAGATTCATTTCAAGACATCAACAGATGGAATGGAAGGTAGTGGCAGGGCTGCAAAGGGAATCACTATCATTGGCATAACAAAGCCAAGCAAGGAAAGTGGGATCTCCTGGTCAATCACAGATGGCAGCCACCCTTTTGCAGGGGATACCCTAAGGCTTTTGGAAAGGGTGGTGTTGATAAAAAGACATTCACAGAGCATGGTGATAACCAAAAGCAAGGGCACAAAAAATCAATTTCCATAAGCTCTAAATTATTAGGCCCATCAATTAAGCATCTAGAAGAGTTTGGATTAATCATAAGATGGTTTAGAATGAACCTTAATCGAGAGGGCCTAAGAAGTTGGTGGCATGAAGGATGGGGATTGGAGTTAAGCTTCAAGGCTCTAGAGAATGACTATTTCCTATTCATTTGTCCATCAACCTCTATCAGGAATGAAATCTTAGAAGGAATATGGTTGATGGATGGCTTTAGTTTCTGCATCCATAAGTGGGAAGTAGGGTTTGATCCTACCTGACACTAGATGGTGTATTTTTATGATTGGTATAAGCTTCCCAACCTCCCTTTGTAATTTTGGTATCCATCCATCTTGGAAGAAATAGGGAACAATTTGGGTAATTATGTGTGTGGAGAAGAATGGACTGAGAAAGATGGAGAAGTAACCTGTGTCAGGATTGGTGTGGAAATTTGGCCCTCTGGGTCTCGATGGAGGGAGGTGGACATTAACACGTATTGGGGAGTGCTCAAACAACCTCTGATATATGAGCCAAGGCCCTTGGGCCATCTGATAAGTACTCTAGGATAGCATTCTTGGGATCAACCCTCATTTGGGGAATGCAAGGAGATTCTAGACCCAGCCTTGGTGGGTTTTGGAAAAGGTGGATTGGTTGGGAATTCGGAGTCCAATGTCCCTAACAGTGAAATCAAAGATTTTCAGTTACCCATGGATGATGGAGTGAACTTGGTTAAAGTAGAATAGGTTAAAGGGATAAGAGAAAAGGATCAGGCTTTAGATGAGAAGGTGGATGAAGTTATAAATCTGATAGACAGTAATATAAGAAGGGAGAATATCGATTCTCTACTGGAGACCAGCAAGGAATTGGTGGAGTTATCTCAAGAAGCCAAAGAAGCCTCTCAAGAAGGGAGATGCGAAGGACTTGATCTAGAATCAAAGTGGGTAGATGTCGATGATTTCACAGAAGCAAGGATGGACGTGGAGGATAGGAACCTATCTCTAGCCCCAGTTGATCGGGGGAAGTTAGGCATTCTTCAAATGGAAATGACAAAAAACTCGCCAGATTGTAGAGACAACAAAAGGCATGGAAGAATTCCCAATTCTAAAAAACTCAAAATTGATGGAGAGGTGAATGGGCAAAAAAAGATTCTTGAGATGTTGAAAGTAGGGAAGGGTGGGTCCCTTCTTGAAGGAAGATGAAAGTCTTAACTTGGAATGTTAGGTGCATTAATGCCCCTAACAGGAAGCACCTAGTGAAGCATCACCTTGAGATGTCCCAGGAAGAAATTTTCCTCCTTCAGGAAATAAAATTATGCTCAGAAGAAGTTGTCACCTTGGAAAAATAGATGGGTTCTTGGATAGTTTTGCCTGTTTGCACAGATGGACAGGATGGTTACCTAATTACTCTATGGCACCCCAAAAAACTAGCTTTGGAAAAAGTGACAGGGGCCAGTAGATGGATGGCTTGTAAAGTCAAGAGCTTCACTTTGAATCTGAGCTTTCTACTAATTAATGTCTATGGGATGGATTCATGTATCCAAAAAAGTGAGGTATGGTGAGAAATAGGGCTATTTTGCAGCAATAAGGTTCATGACTTTTGTTTTATTGGGGGTGATTTTGATTCTATTCTTCACCTTGAGGACAAATGAGGGGTCATGGGCTAGAAGCTTCAATCTCAAATAGATTTTGAGGAATTTGTAGAAAGAAATCACCTGATTGAGATCCCTACGGCTAATGGACACTTCACTTGGACAAACTGGAGGCTTGGTTTCTGCTCCATTGCTGAGAAGCTATACAAGTTTCTCTTCAAAGGGGATTTAGGAAAATTTACTTTCTCCATGGATAGCAAGATCCTTCCATTCTCTGGATCAGATCATTTCCCTATCATTTCAGTGTTAGTAGGAGAGAAGAAGCCCTTTAGAAGCCCCTTCAAGTTTGAAAGGATGTGGTTCAAGAATCCAAATTTCATGGATCTTATGGGGCAATGGTGGAATGAATCTTAGGTGGAGGGTTCAAAAATGTTCATTCTAGTAACAAAACTGAAACAGGTGAAGCATCGGTTGAAAGAATGGAATATGGAGAGTTTCAAAAACATTTTCGTGGAAAAAAAGAATATTGAAGCAGAGTCAGAGTCAGAGTCCTTAAATGAAGGAGTTTACAAATTATGGATGGATAGTGTCAGTTATTTGAAAGAGAAAGAATTACTAACAGACACATCACTTGGAAAAACTGGAGACTTGGTTTCTGCTCCATTGTCGAGAAGCTAGACAAGTTTCTCTTCAAAGGGGATTTAGGAAAATTTACTTTGTCCATGGATAGCAAGATCCTTCCATTCTCTAGATCAGATCATTTCCCTGTCATTTCGGTGTTAGTATGAGAGAAGAAGCCCTTTAGAAGTCCCTTCAAGTTTGAAAGGATGTGGTTTAAGGATCCAAATTTCATGGATCTTATGGGGCAATGGTGGAATGAATCTCAGGTGGAGGGTTCAAAAATGTTCATTCTAGTAACAAAACTAAAATAGGTGAAGCATCAATTGAAGGAATGGAATATGGAGAGTTTCAAAAAGATTTTTGTGGAAAAGAAAAATATTGAAGTAGAGTCAGAGTTAGAGTCCTTAAACGAAGAAGTTTGCAAATTACGGATGGATAATGTCAGTTATTTGAAAGAGAAAGAGTTGTTTAAAAACTTGAGTGATATCATGGAAAAGGAGGAAATCTTCTCGCACCAAAAATCAAGAGAACTGTGGCTAAGCGTGGGAGATAAGAATACAAACTTTTTTCATAATTCAACTAAGGCAAGGAGAGAAGTTAATAGAATAACTTGCATGAAATCTTCGGATGGGAGGACCTTGGAAAAACAAGAAGAAATCACTGCGGCTGTAGTAGATTTTTTTCACAACCTACTTAATGAATGGGAAGGTTCATGGTTAGATCAGTAATGCTTCATTGAGTGCATCCCAAACCTAGTGACAAATACACAAAATAGCATGTTGTGTGGTCGATTCTCGGAAGAGGAAATTAGTTCAGCATTGCTCCAGCTTCACCTGGACAAGGCCCCAGGCTTGGATGGTTTTCCTACCTCATTCTTTCAATAGTGCTAGGAGATAGTTGGCCTAGATGTGGTGGCATCAATTGAAGATTCTAGGGAAATAGGTATGGTCTTGAAAGAAAACAATAATACATTCATTGCTTTGATGCCAAAAAATGAGAAACCAGAAAAATTAGCAGATTTTTGACCAATTTCATTGTGCAATACAACTTATAAGATTTCAGCCAAGGCTGTGGCAAATCATATCAAGAAAATCCTTTTAGGGCTAATATCTAAGGAGCAAATGGGCTTCATTCCGAGGTCAATTTTCGACGGGGTGAGTATAGTTCATGAAACAATCCACTCAATCACTAAGACTAGGAAGCAATCAATGCTTCTGAAGCTAGATATAAAAAAGGCTTATGATAAGGTGAATTGGAGGTTTCTATTCAAAATTTAGGAGGCTTTGGATTCCACCATATATGGTTAGATTGGATTTTCAATTGGATTGCATGCCCTAAATATTTAGTTCTGGTAAACGGTACTCCTGAAGGTTTCTTAAGCACCTCTAGAGGGCTAAGACAGGGCGACCCTCTCTCCCCATTCTTGTTCATCCTAATGGCAGAGGTGCTGGGTAGATCTCTGTCAAGGGTTACAAATCAAGGTTTTCTCAAAGGGATCCAAATAATGAATGGAGTACCCCCTATCATGCATGCAGCAATTCGCTGATGACACTCTGTTATTGGGACATGTTGGGCTTGCAAAAGTAAGGGTTTTCAAGAGACTCCTCTTAGATTATTCAATTGTTTCAGAAAAAGAGGTAAGTCTAGAAAAATATGAAGCTTTTATCTTCTTCAGAGAAGCTAATTGTGAGACATATATTCTACAAATCCTCAATTTTAGAAAGGGCAAGCTACCTTGCAAATACCTAGGATTGTCACTGGCAATAGGGGTCTTGTCAGGCAAACTCTGGGATCCCCTAATCACAAAGGTTGAGAGTAGATTAGCATCCTAGAAAGGAAGGTGGCTCTCATGGGTTGGAAGGCTTATGATGCTTAAGTCTGTAATTGCGGCCTTGACAGTTTATATGCTTTCCTGCTTTCCTATTTCAATGGGAGCAAACAATAAAATTATCCAGAAGATGAAAAAAAATTTCTGGAAAGGGAATTTAGATAAGAAAAAGATCCCCCTAATCAGTAGGAAGTGGATATGCACATCAAAGGAGGTAGTAGGTACAGGGCTAAAGAATCTGGCTCTTCACAATAAGGCTTTGGGAGCCAAGTTGGATTGGAAGATGTACTTGAATCAATCTCTCGAGTGGGTTAAAATTTTGAAATCCAAATACTTAGTAGCAGGAAAAGAAAGCATATTTACTATGCAAACTCTCCCTAAAGGGTAAAGGGTATGGAATTTTATTAGCAGATGCACAGATATAGTTACAGATTTCCTTACCTGTGACTTTAGAGATGGGAGACCAACTCTTTTCTGGGAAGATTCTTGGTGTGGCTACAACTAAATGGCAAACATAGAATGCATTGGGCATGTTAGGGACATAAAAAAATCCTTTTGGGGTAGGCATGTG
The DNA here is from genome assembly GCA_027924645.1 of Cunninghamia lanceolata. Taxonomy (NCBI): domain Eukaryota; kingdom Viridiplantae; phylum Streptophyta; class Pinopsida; order Cupressales; family Cupressaceae; genus Cunninghamia; species Cunninghamia lanceolata. The sequence continues at coordinate 255,281 of BSBN01000744.1, read as the reverse complement.
TGGGATTATGTAGATTTCCACATGATAGATAGATTTGAGGAATGATGTTGGAAAGATATAAAGCAGTTAAGTCTCAGCAATGAGGAAGTAGCGACATTTGAGGACACTCTCAAGCGGTGGATAATCAACTTTAGAGAAAGAAAAGATAGGTTGAGATGGAATGGCATGACCTCCAGCACATATAATACTCATGATGCACACAAAATCCTAATCAGAAGACAGGAGGAGGCTTCAGATCTACCAATTCTGCTATGCTGGAATAAAATTTGTCTTCCCAAAGCAAGTATATTTGCATGAGAAATGATCCAAGGAAGAGTTTTGATAGCTGATAGATTCAAAAAATTGGGATTTTATGGTCCTTCCAGGTTTGTTCTTTGCAAGGCTAAAGAAAAATTAGGAAACCATCTTTTCCTGTATTGCCCCTTCACAGCAAAGTGTTGGAGGTGGTTGTGTGCCAAACTACATCTAAGCACAACACTTCCAAGGGAATTGGTAAGTTTATTCAAGAGCTGGCCTACTCTCAATAAGAATTCTCTTTTTGTAGTACTATGGTGGACTTGTCCTTCTCTTCTCATTTGGAATGTTTGGAAGGAAAGGAATCATCACATCTTTCTAGATGTGGCCACTCCATTTCTGACTTTTACCAACAAATTAGAAGTGCAGATAGTGGAGGTGATGAATTCCAGAGTAGATCAGGCAAGTAATTCAAAATTTTCCTTCTTGAGTTGGGATGCCCTTATGAGACAGAGTTGGACTGGTTTGAAGATCCCACCTTGTGTGAGTTTGGGTGGCTCAACATCGAAGGAGGAGCGTAGGAATGTCAAATGTCAACCTACAGACAATGGATGGTACAAGTTGAGTTTCGATGGTGCACTCAGAGGGAACCATGGATGCTCAGGGGTCAGTTGTATAGTAAGGAATTGGGAGGGCTCTATGCTTAGAAAATTAGCACAACCCCTTAACAATGGCACAAACAATGTGGCAGAACTCCAAGCCTAACATCTTGGATTAGAACTATGTGTAGAATTGAAGATTTCAAATTTAGTGATAGAGGGAGATTTGATGATTATAGTCAATGTGCTCTGCTCTACAAAATGTCAAAATTGAAAGTTAAGAGCTCTATTGGAACAAACTCTAGGGTTTCTTAAGAGATTTCAACATGTAATGATCAATCATATCTTCCGTGAAGGAAATGCAGAGGCAGATCTTCTCTCAAACCTTGGGGCAGATGGGAATTTGATAAAAGAAATAGCACCCTCTGTGGTTGGTGACTAAAGAGTTGTCTAGTGGGAGGTTGGGCGGGTGCCACTACACAACCATTTGTGTGGAGTGACCATTTTGATGGAGCTGATGTAGCTAAAGGGTCATTGAGTGGGCGATTAGGCGGGTGCCACTCCATAATTCCATTTATGGAGTGGCTAAAGGAATACACATCGATATTCTTGGTGTCACCCTTAGATGTCATCAAGTAACAATGATTATCTACAAAGGCTGAAGGAGAGAAACCTAAAAGAGGAATTCCCAAGAGGACTAATAAGATAAGAAAGACTATTCACATGTTTTAGACAAGACTACATTTAATCATTCGTGAGCAATGAAATCTTTAGGCGTTAGAAACATTAATACTTTCTAGGTTAAGAAGGCTTAGTTGGAAGTGTGGTAGCTAAGTGCTATGAGAAACCCACAAGTTTCATACTAATTTTGAATCCAGAGACAATTGAACATTTAGTACCATAGGAAGTTAGTTTTTCGTGACAGAGGTGATAAAATAAGAAACAATGGCAGAAGCTCCCAACTTGGTCTTCCATTTGGCGATAGAGAACTTGGCTTGTGGTGGAATGGATAAACCCATTTTCATAACTAGCATGGTTTGGCAGATGGTGTTTGTTCGCAAAGTCACAGATCAGCACTTGAGGAGAGTTTTATTGTAGAATGATGCCTTCATGCTTGGTGCCATGAAGCTCATCTTGGGGAAGGCTTTCGTCGAGACTGGAGAGCGTTACAGAGTCAATTTAGATATTGCTTCATGTTTTGTTACTTCTCTGTTAGACTTTCTTGTTCCCAAGGAGGAGATTCAAATCATGGTGTATAACCTAATTAATCCAAAGCTGCTTGAAGGTTTGGATGAGGTGCTAGAAGTTGTAGTGTATGAGGTAGGAATTTCAAGACCGCGTGACCTGGACAAAATAGATAAGCCAAGAGAGGTGGTGAAATACTACCCATTCCTGTTGGATTTAAGGGGAGGTGACCTGATCTTCCATAGGATTAGAGGATGCAAGGGGTGTGATTTCTCAAAGAAGATGATGCATATGGTTGCAGTGGAGGGGTTTGACTGGGTTACAAAATTTAGGGACTTCCTTTTTGAGCAGGGTGAAATCTAAAATGGTAACATGTTGTTGGTTTATGGTTTTTGTTTCTAAGATTTTAATTACTCAGTTGTATGGGTTAGGGGTTCAGTCTTTATAGGGTTTGGACTCTAGTAAATTTTGTTATATATAGCCCCATGTAGCTTTTTGGTGATATGGACCCTATGTGGTCATTTTGTATAGTCAAGGGTGGCGGGTTGGATGCAACAATTATTCGTATGGGGTAGTAGATTCAATACTTAGAACTTAGCCCAAGTGGCATCAGTAATATATAATCTCATTTTTTGACAATATAATACAAATCTCTCTTATCTACAAAAAAAAGATTAAATACTTTGTGGAAGAAAGATCAAGCGAGGGTTTGCTTAAGTCGAAATGGAAGGATGTGAGAACTCTAGGCATACCAGAAAAGGAATCCAAGGTCTTTGATGAATCCTTGAAAGAAAGGAAAGCATCGCTGAGGGAAGGTGGTGATAGTCTTAGATGGAATGGATCCAAAACTGGGGAATATTTAGTAAAAGAAGGATATAGAGTGCTAACAAAGAAAGAGGTATCATCTACATTAATCCCTAGCAATGTATGCTGGAACAAACATTGTTTACCAAAGGATGGAACCTTTTCTTGGGCAGCAATTCAAAAAAGAATATTGACAATGGATAGGTTTCAAAAAATGGGGTATCATGGACCCTTCAAATGCATATTGTATAAGGACGCAGAGGAAACTATGAATCATTTATTGATAAGCTACTCATACTCACAAGAATGCTAGCAATGGTTGTGTGCTAGGTTGGCATGAAAAAGTGCTTTGTTGTAAGACATTCTTAGTTTGTTTAAGGATTGACCCATTCTCAACAAATCAGCTCTTTATTCTCTGCTCTGAATGGTCAGTCCCTCCATTTTGATTTGGGAAATATGGAAACAAAGGAATAGAAGGTTGTTTTAAGAAAAAGTAATGACATTCTCCTCATTACAAAACAAGATAGAGGCTTCCATTATAGAAGTTGTCAATAATAGGATACTGAATCGTTGTCCCAAAAATGCCAACTTCATGGATTGGGATGGCTTGATGAGGAAGTCTTGGTATGGTTTGAAAGTCCTCTCTTTCCTGGGTGAAGGGGGAAATAAATCAAAAGAGGCTAGGAAAAATATAGTGTGGAAGGCTCTAGAACATGGTTGGTTCAAATTAAACTTTGATGGGGTAGCAAAAGGGAATCATGGCCCTTTAAGAGTAGGATGCATAATACGGGACTAGGATGGGAAAATCAGAGGTAAGCTGGCTAAGGCTCTCCCAGTAGGCACAAATAATGAAGCTAAACTAATGGTACTTTTGCTAGGAATCCAATATTGTCTGGAATTGAGATTGGAACAAGTTATTATTGAAGGAGACTACTCTCTTGTGATAAACACTATCAGATCAAGCAATTTACACAATTGGAAACTTAAGGCCATTTTGGAAGAAGCTCTCAAGCACCTAGAGGAATTTGGAAATTATATGGTGAACCACACCTATAGGGAAGGGAATAGGGATGCAGACATGTTAGCCAACATGGGTGTAGAAGGGAAAGAGCTTAAGGAAAGCTACCAAAGGTAGGAAAAATTGATGTGTATAAACCATTTTTACACCTTGCAAAGGCAGAACATTATATTAAACTCAAAATGATCTTCGTCTATAGAGGGAAAGAAAAAATAGGATACAAAATTGACATGGTGGGGACCAATATTGATACTTCAGCTCACCAATCTAAAAGGCCAAACTTATCACCAAGATAAGATTTCATTTGGAAGTATCGAGATAGCTGAAGGGAAAGAACCTACTTTCCACATGAGTATCAAGGTGAAAGGTTGGAAAAGAGATTTTTCACAACCCCCAGAAAGATTGAAAAGTGGTAGTGGGAGAGAGATAGAACAACCCCATCATTTTATGGAGAGCTCTAAGCAATCCTAGAAGTTTATCAAGTTTTATAAGCCAAATAGAAGTGAAGCTCAGGCATATCAACCCTGACCATGTCAGAGAGAACAAAGTTTGTGATATATCTTCCAGCTAATTATATCAGGTTTGGCGGAATGGATACTCCCATACGGTTGGTAAGTGTGAAGAGGCAGATGGCCTTTCTAGGAAAGGTGATGGATCAAAGGCTGAGGAGGATCCTCTTGTAGAATGACATGTTACTGATTGGGGTGGAAAAGGTGGTTCTCAAAAATCCCTTCATCAAATATAGAGAAAGATACAGAGTCAACACAGATATAAGTTCCAGGTTTGTTGCCTCTCTTTTTGATTTAAACAATGCCAAGACAAAGGTGGAAACTATTGTGTGTAGGATGTTTATTCTAGAGATCTTGGGAGGCCTAGAGGATACTCTGGTAGTCGCCACCTATGGAGTAGGGCTCCCTCATCCAAAATACTTAGCCCTTCTACAAATCTTGGGTGAAGTGAAATATTAACTGTTTATTCTAGACATCAAGGGAATGAATTTGATTGTTCATCGTCAACAGGTGAGGATTGATATGAATTTCTTGCAAAAAATGTTTTAGATGGAAGCAGTTCAGGGCTTTGATTGGGTAGAGGAATTCAACCAGTTCCTTCACAACTTTGGTAATGTATGAATTTCTAGTTAAGAAGATATAAATGATGTTTTTTTGCTATCTACTTCAACTAGTGGTCTATACAAGATAGGGGATTTCTTGCTTCAAAGAAAAGGTTGGTTAAGGCCCTGCATGGTCATTTTGTTAATACAATCTCTGTAGGCCATGTGTAGCCATTTTGACATCACAATCTATGCAGGCCATGTGTAGCCGAGTCATATTGTTTAAAAAGATAAAGCTAACCCTGCATGGCTTTTTAAAAAGATAATCTATTTAGGCCTTGCAAGGCCATTTTGGGATCTCTTTTCAGACCCTGCATGGACTTAGGGTTAGAATAGGAAGGAGAAGGGTAGGAAACATATGTCACCCTTCACTGTAACTAGCAAGTAATCCAGGAAGGCAAAATAGAATGTAATAGCTTTTACTATTTTAATATAAATCATCCCTCTTATCAAGCAAAAAATAATAATAATAATAATTATTATTATTATAAATATTAAATAATATTATATTATATAAGTATTATATAATATATTATAGTACTATATCTAATCTATATTATAATTAATTATAATAGTTCTTATAATTATATGATATAGTTAGAATTAGGCTTGCGGCTCCGTAAAATGTTACTTTTTCCCAACAATAAAAATGAAATAAATGTAACCTAATTATTTCCAGCAATAGAAATAAAAGTATGTTGCAATTTATTTAAGGAATAAAAAAGAAACATGTAAATATTGGAACATTAATAAAGCAAAAAATCTACAATATTTAATCATAGAAAAAAAAAGAATAGACGAAAAATGACAAATTAACACAGGGAAATATTAAATTATACTAAAATGAAAATGATACATATCTTTAATTGTTTCTAGTAGAAGTAGCTATCCTGCACATAGAGATAGGGTTATTTGGTCCTGACTTTACCCAACACAACACCCCCAAAGGAACTGATTCTTGCACAGAACCAACCTATCTTTAAGACATAAACATAGCCCTAGCCAGGACACTCACATGTGTACATTGTACCCAAGTTGGACATACATTGTGTGCCCCTTCTCCAAATGCTTAAATGCCAGCCAAAACCAAAAACCTTCACTCTTGTGTGCTTTCCAAATTTTGTATTCCTTTTCCATTCTCTTTTCTATTGTCTATCCATTTCCACTAATTTATGGGTTTATATAATATTCTAAAGGGTGGTTACAAAAGCTACACCCCTTCACAACAATAATGTTTGTTAATTAATTTTACATTATTATATTGCAATGTATTTTTCATGAGGAAAAAGTCTTTAACACTCCAGATGCTACTAGCATACCTATATTTAAAAAATATATCTACCGAGAGATATCGTTCCCACCTAATATTAGGATTAGTGATTAAAAAATAGGAGAGAAGGATCCACGTACTTTAGATATACTTTTTAAATATAAGTATGCTAGTTATTTTATTTTATTAGTACCTCCCTTCTGCAATGCATTTTTTTAATCGAGTGATTAATCTATCTAGAGTAAACCTATAAAAAAAAGTATTATTTTTCATGTTCAACAAATTTTAATTTTTCCTAAGTTTACATGAGAAAATTTTAACAAACATTATTTTATCTAGTGATTAATCTATCTAAAGTAAACCAATCAAAGCAAAGTATTATTTTTCATGTTGAACAAATTTTAATTTTTCCTAAGTTTACATGAGAAAAATTTAGCAAACATTATTTCAAAAATCATTTATTTATGTTCTCATTAGCTCAAAATTTGAGCTCTTAAGGATGAATTTTGAGGAAATACTATTTTGAGTAAAACAAACACACTAAAATATAGAAGAAAAATATGGTTGGGAGAGCAGTATGGAATGAAATCAAGCGAGGAGCTAGCAATACTAACATATTAACTTTTTGAATTAAATTCTAAGTGGCTAAATTATTGTGGGGAATTTGGTTATTAAACAAATCGTCTTTTTTTAAATGCTAAACAAATAATATTATTCTTTTAGTCTATGCAAATATTATAACAAAATTTCTAATATTTATATTAATATAATATTCATATTAATGTGATCATTTAATTTTGATTCATTGTATATATATTTTTTATAAATTTTATATTTTAAATTTGAATGAAATAATATAATTAATTATATATTAATAATAGAATGTATATTAAATTATTGATTATACAAATCAATAAAATTATCATTATAAGTTATTTATATTTATGTTATTCTTTTTGGATTAAGGATAGAGCATTTGTATTACCAAAAAGAGGAGAAAAAGACATTACATATGTTGTGGCCAAGGTGGCCATCCACTTAGTTTACACAGAATGCCAAAGCTACTACTTATAATGTTGTCAGTACTTTTACCTTTTTACACCATATAAGTAAAAAAACTATATTACTAAAAGGTAACATCATATACTATTTAGAGGCACCATCCGATCCTAGTTCAACAAAGATATCATCCAGATCTAATGAGTCTACATCCATATCTGATAGCAGATCAGGAAAGGAATTCAAGTCTGCTACCAGTTCAACATCTGCTCCTGGTTCAGTATAAACATGTGAGACTCCATCCTGATCAACAAGAAGCCTGAGAACACCCTGATCATCAATCAAGGTAGGGGAAGGATCAACAAGGTCTGGAAACTGAGTGGGAATCTATGACTTAACTGTCTCCTCTTTGTCTACCAAATTCAGCTCCTTGAATTTACTGTGCAACTCATACAACTTCTCAGTGAATGTAAGGAAAGTTTTATTCATATCTTGCAGGCCCACATGACTTGGGGATGAGCCAGCCTTTGAGTACAGAGAGGTAACATCAGCTCCACCATCAGAAAAAATAGTAATTTGTGCTTCAATAGAGGCTACCACTTGGAAAAGGAAATCAGCTTGTGTGAGTCTAAATTTAGGCCTAGTAAGAACCCTAACTTTGTTTTGGAAGTAATCTTCATTCCTCTTTTTCCACAACATCCACAAGACTTTAGTAGTAAACAGTAACCAGAACCTATTGGTTTTAGTGTCAAAGCTAGCCAGACAACCAAACAGAATAACAAGTTTACACAAAGGAGAGCTTAGTGACCAATTGGGCAGACACCCCATGAAAATATCCCATATTTTGCAAGCAAAAGGACATTGAAAAAAATGTGATCACAAGACTTAACCACATTACAAAATCTACAAACACTATTATTAGCACCCACTGGTAATTTCCCCAGACCAAGAAGCCATCTAAAACATCCTTTCTTAGGTTCCATAAAACTAGACCAAAAAGAGAAAAAGATCCTCCTAAGACATTTGTGACTAACATTACAATCCCAAACTTTGGCATAGTGCTTAAAGACCTCATCAGAATCCTTTAAAAGTTTATAGATCCTTTTAGGCTCACAAAGTTTCAAACTGAGTCCATTGTTCCATTTCAGCATACTCAGCCATTCAGGCTCACACAACAATTTTGACTGGGAAACAATAGCAGAGAAGGAAGAAAGGACATAATAAGTTTTCCTCTGAGTATCCTTGAGCCCAAAATGAAATCTCAAGGTCTCTCAATTTTTAATGCCTTTAGAGGTACAAATATCTTGGAATGAAGACAATCCTAGCTTATGCCATTTCAGACAGGAACACCCTTAGAATAAGAGCCAAATGCCTATCCTTGTGTTTCAAGGACCACCAGACTGATAAGTGCTCTCCCCATTGCACAGTGGACCTTTGCAGTTCATTTTTGGAGATGAGAGTTTGACAGATTTCCCATGCCTTCCAGATAGAGGCAAAAATAATTGACCCAAATGGTTTCACCTTGAAATCCCCAAAAAGGACGTCATCAGAATGAAGATCTATCCAGCCTAGGGTTGAGCTCAGCCTTGAGAGTTTGAAGTTATTCCTTACAAGAACCTTCCAAGGTTCATTTCCTTCCAAAGCCTTTACAATCCACTTCGCCACAAGAGCCATACCCTGCAATTTAAGTCTTTCAGACCTAGTCCACCATGATCTCGATTGAAGCAACACTAATCCCAGTTAACATGGTGTTTTTTCTTGTTCCCTTTACCATCTGACCACAAAAAGACCCTGATTGCCTTCTAAATACTTTCAATTTGCACAAAAGAGAAGAGCCACATAGAGGCATAATAAATAGTATATGGAGAGAGGACTTTCTGGCAAATATCAAACCTCCCAGCAAGACACAAAGCTCGTTTGTTCCAACTTCTAAGTTTGATATTTATGTTATTTTATAGTAAAATGAAATGTTAATATATATATTTGTGTATAAATATTAAATAATGAAATATTATACTGATCTAAATTTTAATATATTATATTATGTGATATTAAATATTTATTTGTTTAATATTGTTGTGGAATTGGTTTATTGGTAAATACTCTTCATGAATTGATTAGTTGGTTTTGAGTTTGATTTAATATTTTTTTGGTTAGCATAAACTATAATTGAGTTTGCAATGAGAATGAAAAAAAATGTGAATTTTAATCTAATATTGTCAATTCTTGAGTCTCTTTTTCATTTATTATAGCATTATACTACTTGTTATTGGGGTGTGTGCAAGAAGTTGTGTCCACTTATTGGCCAAAAAGTGGAAGTGTTTTCCCTGATTTTCAGAATTTGTCACATTTGACCTAAAAATTTGAAGCACTTAAAGGTGGAATCTTAAAAAAAGTCACAAAATATGAAATGTAGTACTCGGAGTCTAGTTTCCAAATATGTAATTTTTTTCAATACCCAGATGATAGAAATTGATTTTGAATAGGCGTTTCTAAAAACCACTGTTTAAAAGTCATTTTTTTTACTATACCATGTACGTGTACATCATCCATATTTTGACCTAAATAATCATATTTTTGAAAATCCTTTTGGGAAAAGATTTGTAACTCACTGAAGCACGTTTTCCATTTTTTTTTGTAATTTTTTATTGAATATTTTATTTTATTAATTTTTTATTGGCCATTTTATGTCTTTTAAAAAATCATCGTGTACGTCATGCATAAGATGACCTAAACTTTAACATTTTTTGAAAGTTTTTTTTTTAAATTGAAAAGAATTGTCTAAAGTACGTTTTTCTATAATTTGTTTTACAAAAAAATATTTTAATAAAAAGTTATTAAAATACTAAAAAACTCTGATAATTAAAGTTTATGGACCTATTTCATCATAAATTGATTAAAAAATAGAAAAATTAATCCAATTGTAAAAAAATTACATATTTGGAATCTACACTATCTAATCTATAATGGGTTTTAATTTTGTTAAAATATTCTGCAAAATAGACCTTCAAATATATGGCCAAAGTCAATATTTTGTTGTGACATTGACAGGACCTTCAAGAACCTTCAAGTTGCAGGTCAAACTAGGTTCAGAGGTTAGGTTCGGGTCCCCAAAGCATTTCTCAAACTGGGTTTCAAAGCAAAACCCAAGCTTAAAATTCAAATTTTAAATAACGGGATCTCGTTTCTTACTCCACCGGTGCAAAACAAAATGGGATCCCGTTTATTATTTGTCCATTTTTTTAATAAGACTGTACTATGACTGTCAGCCCTACAACTTGCTCTACAGTACGGCCGATAGCAACATTTGCAACAATCTCTACCATCTTTTTTTCTTCTGCAGTTCCATCAACTTGGAATATTGTTTGAATTTTGATAGAGTCCATCATTGAGACACTATTTGAGTGAAATTTTGTTGAATTGGTACTTGTTTGAAGGACTTGAACAAAGAAGAAAGGCTTTCAAGTTTTTTACATTCATTTGTACATGTTTCATAAATTTTTTAATCATGGGATCACAAAGTCGTAATAACAAGAAAGATAGGAAAGTATTAACCCCTAAAGAAATTGAAGCAAAGAGAGAGAAGGAGGCAAAAAGACAAAGAGATAGAAGAATAAAGATTCAATCAATGAATAATGCTGAAGCATCCAATTCCACAACTATTGAAGATAAAAACATTGAGGAGACCATGGATGTAGACGATGCAAATTTGCAAGAGGTGAATGTGGAAACTAATACGATATGTACAAACTACTCCTGGTATGTCTTCAAATCCCTCTATCAATGCTATGGAGAATGTTTCAATAGGCACAAATCCAGGTACTTCTTCAAATCCACCTTTGAATGAAATGGAAATAGTGTTGATAGGATATTTAAAACAAGCTGGATACAACAATGTTGAGATTGATAATATTCGTAGAGATCAAAATTTGAAACAAATTGTTGTTGAAAATGAAAATAAAAATCTTTTTTGTTGAAAATGAAAATGAAAACCAAAACCGTTTTGTTGTTGAAAGTGAAAATGAAAACCGTTTTGTTGTTGAAAATGAAAATGAAAAACCTTTTGTTGAAAATGAAAATGAAAACCATTTTGTTGTTGAAAATGAAAACAAAAATCCTTTTGTTGAAAATGAAAATGAAAACCATTTTGTTGTTGAAAATGAAAATCATTTTGAAGTTGAAAATGAAAATGAAAATCCACGATGTGATGTTGAAAATGACAATTTTTTTAAAAAAATTGAAAGAGATGTTTTGGATAATCTTCCTGGTAAAATTTCTTGGAGACAAATAAGAACACATGCCAATAGATTATACAAGGAATTTTTTTATCGTAAAAAACTATTGTTCCAATGTCAACTAATGATGCAATTAATGAGAATGTGGAAAATGAGAAAAGTAATGAAAATGTTAGGCATTTTTGTTAAACCAAGAAGAAAAGATCAATCACTAAAACATGTTATGTCTACTATTGCTAGTGCCATTGAGTCTATTGGAAGTAATAGTCGATCCAAAGATAAGATACAATAAGACGAGCTATAACAATTGCTATAGTGAATAAAACAACTTTGAATAGAAGAATGGTAAGCAATATTAGTGGAATTCTAAAAATACATCCTAAAACATTGGTAAGAGTGACAAAAAGAAGAGAAAGTATAGAAAATGATCCAATTAACCTATGTTGGAGTTTTAGTGGTCGACTCCTGAGATCTGACATGAAACTAAATTTTGAAATCAAATCTTTGATCAAAAAGTATTGGCATGATAATACTAGGGTATCATCTAATGCTAGAGATGTTTTAAAATTAAGAGTGGGGTCCAAAGTTCACGATCCTCATCCAAAACATCTATTAGATATAACGCAAACTAAATTTTATAGAAAATTTTGTGATGAATTAGTGTTACCTGGTAATATTAAATAAGTCAAAGATCTTTTGAAAAATGCAAACCATGGTATGTAAATATTAATAAGCAATGAATATCTTATTGTTGTAAAACGCATGTTCAATTTTGTTATTATTATGATGTGTTTCAATATATACGTTGTACTTTACATAGTAACATGATTATACAGGAATGTGATATTAATATGCCAACTGAAGCAATAAAAGAGTTTATATCAAGTTTGTTCTGTGAAAGATCTAATGAAAAATTATTTTATTTAAGTTCATGTATTTCTGGACAATGCACTAGTTGTGGCAATCTTTCTTTGTTAAGAGTTTGTATGCATGAAAGTGTTCAAAATGATTTTGGACAACAATTAGTAGATGTTAAAAGATTTAAGAATGTTGAATATTCTTTAAAAGATGGAAAATTTGGAAAGTGTTGTGATTTAATTACAGAAAAGGTTAGTGTGCATGCATTCATATCAGAATTTAAGAGTAAAATTGTACCAATATATGTCAAGCACTCTCAACAAGCTTGATGGCTTGATGGGCAATTTCGTGAATGTAGAAACATATTTCCAGTTGGTACTATACTATCAGTGGTTGATTTTGCGGAAAACTATACTTTAGCTCAGCAAGATGAAATTCAATCACAATATTACAATTCAATGTAGGTTACTATGTTTGTTCATATTGTTTATAGACATGCAAATGATAGTACAGAGAATGATAGAATTTTTTTGAGGGAGTATCATTTCTATTTGAGTGACAACTGGTTACACTCATCAGAGTTTGTTCAATTTTGTTTCAATATATTTTATACAAATTTAAGAGAAAGAGGAATCCAGATGACTGAACATCTTATATGGTCAGATAATTGTACAGGGCAGTTCAAGAATGCTCGAATGTTCTGTTGGTTAAGTAGGGTTCACAAGGAGAATAATGTCCAACATATGTGGAATTTTTTTGAAGCTGGACATGGTAAAGGAGAACATGATGGAGCTGGTGCGTGTGTTAACAGAATTCTTGCTAGACAATAATTGAAATTTGAGGATGCAGTAAAATTTAAAGATGCACGTGGGATTGTAGATTGGTGCAATACAAGATTATGTACACCTAGATCAAGTGAGTACTCTACAGTTCGTTGATTCTTTTGGTTGGTTGAAGAAGAAAACATTCTACCTAGACTTGATTGTCAGACAATCAGTGGATCTACTAAATGGCATTCATTTAGGAGTTTGAATGCAAGTACATGGACTATCTGGACAAGGGAGCTTGCATGTTTTTGTCATTTTTGTATTTCAAGAGATTGGGAAGCATGTGAGAATATAGAATGGGTTGAAGAGTGGAAGCAAAGACCATTGACACTTGCACAAGCACACAATCAAAATGAAACAACAATTGAAGACAATGATCAACTGTTTACATCAGAGGATTATGACCGTGTTTTAGACCTTGTACAAGAAGGTAATTTAATTCAAATTATATTTCCTTTTATTTCACTTCATTACTAATTTGTAGTGCTTTTATTTATATTTATATGTATACATATGAATGCATGTATGTTGATTGGTCAAATTTTATGGACATGTGCAAGTTATTGAATCAAAATTTGTTTGCAGGACATGTGTATGCTATTGTTGCACCAAAGAAGAATGAAGAGGAAACAGAATATTGGTTGGCTTGTTGTGTGGAGACTAAACATAAGTTAATAGCACCCCAAGAAGATGGTGATGGCTTTCCTTATCCAACAGGTTTGGTGATCCCCTTAAGACATCCCCTTAAGCAAATTTTGATAACAAATCTTTGATCCCCTTAAGCAAATTTTAAGACCTTCTTTGATCCCCTTAAGCAAATTTTAAGAATTTCTTTAATGGTGGCTATCATTATCCAATAGGTTCGGTGGTGGTTGTTGGCACTTGGCTACGGAAATACCTAATAAGGAAGAATGGTTTGCCTGCATTCAAAGATTATGAAACACATAAGAAGATTATACACTACTCACATTTGGTGTTGGCAACAAATATAAAACTAGAGAGGTATCGTGGAAAACCTACAAATAAAGAGTTATGGAACATTTCTATGGAAGACCATGAGACAATCATCAATGCGTTGGAAAAAAGAGAGGATGGAGATGGTACAATTGAATAAGTAAATATAGGTAAATATAGTTAAATAGATTTATATTGTTCTTTTAAATACATTAAATACATGTTTTGATATTTCTTGTGCGTTATTAGTTGAAATTGATTTAAATTATCCTTTTATATCCATAGGTCATCATCACAAATTCATCACATACTTTCAAACAAAAAAATGAGAGGCACTTGTAAATACAGGTACAAATTGTGTATATCTAGATAGTTTTATATAAATTATTAAAATACATATTTTGATGATATATTGATAAATTACTTGTATTATTTTTATATCAGGTGGCATGAAGACCTGCTACATTCCCCACAAGTTTTGTAAACATTATTTTGAGTTGGCGTGAAGACCTGCTACATTCCCCTACAAGTTTTGTAAAAAATATTATTCTATATATTTTATTTGTTAAATTATACGCATGTTTTTCTACTTTGAATTTACTTTAAATTTGATTTTATTATATTGTTAAATTGGGTTGCTTTGGGCAACTTCACCAAATTTTGAGAACTTAAGACATCCCCTTAAGACATCGTAAATTAGGACCCCTTAAGACATCCAAAAAGTTAGCATCTTTGTAGGTTAATTAACATGGCCAATTTGAAGTTGTTAATGGACCACAGTACATCCTACGTGCAGTTATGTTACTTCTATGTTTCAATAACCATATATCTTTCAATCCAACTGGATTACACTATCATCTTTATTCTATCCTTAAAATTTCTTCTTTATATTTGACATGCTCAATAATGAAGATGAACTATTATATGTCCATGATGAGAATCATGCATGTATATGTCCTCTCTATGTTAGCAATGATATGAAATTAACATATGTCACTAAATGTATATGTCCTCTTCCTAATGTAAACAAAAAGTAATGAGAAAATCCATGATTGTCAAATAAATTCTAATCCAATAGCATAATCTAGATCTTGATTATCAAGCAAATTTTAGAAGAAATAATCTCTAACATCAACCATATAAAATCTACAAAGAGAGATAAGGTATTCTAAGCCTCTTGTTTATATTTGCATTTATGAGTCTCAACTCATTTATTTTATTTTAACTAATTAATAAAATTTAAAAAGCATGCTATTAGACCTAAATAACTATAGCCTATGTTTATTTTCCTACACAATCCTAGACTAGAAAAAATAAAATAAAATTTAAAATTAAACAAATATAACTTATAGATCACTATGACTAAAGTTATGAGCAAGTTCTATTTTGTGTATCAAATTCTTAAATGAGCCATGACCTTTTACTATTTAGATGATGTGATATATTAGTGTGGGCTTAGGTTGATACTATTTAGTTAGTTCCATAAAATAGTAAGATATTGTTAGGTCGAGACTATTTATTTTTTGTATTGGAAATTTTTGAAATATTAATGTGTTAATTTGTTGATATTTTTTAGAGTGAAGAAAAGACCTGACAAATCTTAGAAGCCCTAGTGAAGGATATCAAGAAATGGGGCACAAGGGTTAGCCAAAGCTCCACTAATAAATCTTACCAAGACAAAGCAATTGAAGAGTGTAGCTTCTCCTTCTCACCTTTATTTTGCAATTTTCTTATAAAATCTATTAGATTGGGATTAAAAACTTAAAGTATTGTAGATTAGTATCTAGTCTAAGATGTTAAATTTTTACCATGTTTGAAATTGTTAAAATTCCTTGGGGGAAGAAGTTCCCTTTCAAAATATGCATCAACAAGTGTTGAATCAATTTTGCACATCATCAACTATATTCTTCTAATTATTTTATCATGTTTCGATATCTTGTTAGTGTTTATATGTTTATATGTTTGGATAATTTGTATAGATAGAGAAGTTCATACCATTAAATTGTGGCATGTATAACACTATACAATTCTTCTTTCATCCAATACAATTATATTACAAAAGTCTTATGCTCATCTTGAATGTGTATTTGCATACTAATCTAGAGTTTTTTATGGATATGAACTACAAATTCTATAACATAACACACTAAATTACAAGTTTGGACATCCTTTAATCCTCCTAGGATTCAAATCAAATAAGACATGTTCAAAACATGTTTTTTCAAGTGGTTTTTTTTGCATATACA
Organism: Cunninghamia lanceolata; assembly: GCA_027924645.1. NCBI lineage: Eukaryota > Viridiplantae > Streptophyta > Pinopsida > Cupressales > Cupressaceae > Cunninghamia > Cunninghamia lanceolata. Next base: position 238,941 of record BSBN01000744.1, on the reverse strand, counting down.
AGTTTTGGAAAGAACTACTCATAAATTTGTTAAAATGAAATACTTTTCAACCAAACAAAAGAGTACAAATATATAAAGTCATTTACAACTTCGTTTATATAAAGTCATAAGGGGAAGATTAAACAAATATATAACCTTAAAAATGATTTCCATAATTATAAACTATTTAAATAAAACAACAATATCCACAAGAATAAAACAATGCCTACTTATTGTCTATCCAAATAACCCACACAAGAACAAATAGAGGAAGGTCAGGTTGTATAAACTCCAGGTCCATGAACTCAAAAAATATACAAAGTCCCATACATTCAAAAAATAAAGTCCATGTTCAACAATATATATATATATATATATATATATATATATATATATATATATATATATATATAAAGTCTGGATGAAAAACAGTATATAACATAGTCCAAGAAATAGTCAAATTATGTAGCACATGTTCAATAACCTATCACATACTATCTCTATAATCAAGAGTCCTCTTCACACCATGTGAACTACTCAGATGACCTGAATCACTCTGTAGAAGAGAAAGATTTATATGAAATTAGATGTAAGGTGATTAAAAATGATTTAATGACAATTTTTAAATTTATAATTTTTATCATATTATAATTAAATTACCGTGTGAGGCTGAGAGGCATGCTCTAGTGTACCTGGACCTGTCTCTACATGCTCTGAATCAATCTATTTAATACAAGAGAAAGTTCAAGTTGAAATTAGATGTACAAGATGATTTTAAAAATGATTTAATTCAATTTAATTTATAATTTATATATCATATTTAAATTATTATACTGTAAGAGGAACTTGTTGTGCATCCTCTATTCTAGTACCTATCTCTACAGGCTTAGCTACATGACATGTCTCAAGCTATAAAAGAAAAAGAATTTTGAACACATGTTAACATATATATCTATCAAGAAATTTAATTTAATTGAATTTAAATATAATCTAAATTTTAAATTATACCGTATCAGGCTGCCCATCTCCTCTGTCCTCTTGCTCTGTATGTGTTGTGTGTTGATGAAACGTGTCACTAACAAGCTCCTGTACAAGGTCATTTCTAAGTTAGCACATGTGTGTACAAATTAGGTTTTAAAACATATATATAATTGACTTGTGTACATGTCATACATTTTTGAACAACCTGAAATGCAGTCAGACTCTTGATATAAACTTGGATTATCCAAGTGTACTGCAATGCCTATCCTCATTGTTGTGTCAACCTACATAGACATATTTTTAATATATATTAAATAGTACATGCACATTTTTAGATACGGTGATATATCAAAATAGAAAAATCTAAGTATATATAGTTTTTTAAAACAATACACATACTGTAAAAGTGTCCTATGAGATGCCCAATGATGGAGGAGCACTTGAGACACCCTGAGATGGAGGATTCAATGTGGAAGAAGCCTGAACCAGTTCATAAATATTTAATGTACACACATTCAAGACTGAATTACAAATTAATATCAAGACAAATAAAATTAATATTTAAAATATAAATCATTCAAAATGTACCCCAAACGGGTGCCCAAGATGAATAGGTGTCGATGAAAAATTAATTCGATCAATGGTCCCTGTTGCCATCATCTACACCAAACAATTCGATTGTTAAAATATTACAATTTAATTGATCTATATGTTGATTAAAAACATGTGCTTAAAAAATTGTTATAAATTTAACATGTGTACATAACCTATATATACCTGTGTCGAATGATCAATGGGATGATCCTCAGCAAATAGATAATCAACAAATGATTCACCCACATTATCAGATGATGCATGTGTAGCTAAAGTGGGTGCAGTTGGTTGATAAGGTCCATAACACAAATGATTGCAACTCATGCATGTATGAGGCATCGACACATGTGGAGTGGTACTAGGACCACTTCCATCATCAACTCCTCCATGTTCCTTAACCTAAGCTACCATCATAGAAGTCTGCTCATGTAGGCTACCTGAGAGTGCACTCAATGTGCCTAGTGTGGATACCACTGCACGATGTTGGAAGGGCAAAGGAATGGCAACAACAGGAGGGTCAATAAGAGGTTGAACAGGCACAGGTCATTGGGGATCAACTTGTGCCCCCAACCTCTATTGTGGCATGCCACCACCAATACCCTAGAATGATCTAAATCAAAGTAGTTGGGTTTTTTATTCAGAACAAACTCTGCATATAATTTTCTCAAAAAATATAAAGGAACCTCACAATTAGCATGAGATGGATAATCAAACACCATCCACCATCTGTCCCAAAAATTGGTAGACATTCCTTCATGCCTACACCACCTGATTGATATTCTTTTCTTATTTGCAGGAATAGGTTCATTTGTAATGGGATGTCTAAAATATTGTGCTAATTGAGCTTTTGTGATTTTAAGATCCAAAATAGTCTTATAGGAGAGCCATCAGCATAAAATTGGCACCTCTCCTCTCTCCATTTTCAGAATCCATCAAAGTCTGAGTCAACAGACCTCACAGAATCTACAATGTTTTGCATCAAAGATGCAAAACCTACCACGTGAGGAGGCATGAATTGCTCATTGCGAATGAAATTCAATTTTTCTTGTATGGAATCCACATTTTCATTAATTATGGCTCGCAAGCGAGCCTGGTCAGTTCTAGGTGGGGGTGGAGGTGGGGGTGGAGGTGGGGTTAGAGGTGGGGCATCTGGAGTTGGGGCATCTAGAGGTGGGACATCTGGCACTGGGGCATCTAGAGGTGCGGCATCTAGCGCTGGGGTGGGGGTCAGGCCAGATCATCTTGTGCATTGAGGAAGTCGTCAACATCAAAGTGAATATCATCCAGATTCATGATATATATAAAAACAGATATGAACCTGCATATATACATATAAACATACAAATTTAAAATTAAATCAAGAATATATATATATATATATATATATATATAATTCTGAAAGTGTAATTTCTTGAAACATATGTATATAATTTATAATTTTTGAACATCTACATTATATGTTTATTTATAATATATATATATATATATATATATATATATATATATATATATATATATATATATATATAGCTGAGCATAAAACTTTCAGAAATAAATTTAAATTAAACATACAGATACATGCAATTTTCAAATTGAAATCAAGGGATTTTCATTTGAGAGCTAAATTTTGATTCTTATAGTGAGGGAGATAAGAAATATCAATTTAATAGTATATACAGATCAATTTAATAGTCTAGGGCTATTAGGACTACCATAATTCAAATTTGTTCTCAAGGTTTGTTATCATATGTCAGGTCCAAGGTTTCAATTTTGTTAATTTTTCTATGGAGTTAGGTCCAATTTTCCAATTTTGTTAATTTTTCTATAGCAAAGAGGAAATCATTGAATGTGAACTTTAGTATCTTGTATAATGTTGTCATGACCATTAAGGATTGAACATTAATTGTTATTAAATTCCTCTAGATTGTTATATGGACCTTTAAGATAGCCTTAAACCAATAACGGACTTGTCATGAGGGACAATGAACTACAAAGGGACAATGAAATTGTTGTTAAGATGTAAGACTCCTCTAGAGATTCAATTGCATTATCTAGATAATCAAAGAGACATATATATCAATGAAGAGTGAATGTCTAGGATTAGGTGGTGGTGAGGGTAATGAAGGGATTGATGGATTAGAAGGTGGATGGACCAATGAATTAGGATTAAGATTACATGGTGGTGTTGGGATAGGACTAGTAGGCTCTTGGATAGGCATTCGATTGGATGATGATGAAGGATACCCATATAAGATGCATAATCTAGAGTGGTGTTCCCCTTGTCAAAGGTAACATAAGGATTTAAGGACACTTTCAATCTTGGTGAAAAGGGTAACATGGACTTGCACATTCTTGTTGCGAAGGAACTTGATAGTCTTGTTCAAAATATATGCATCATGATCTACAAGGTTCTCATGATCATTGGGAGGAAATTAGGAACTTATTAGGATTGTGACTTTGGGTTTGGCATGGTCAACTTGGAGAGGTTGTGTGGCCCATATCCCTATAAGAGGATGAAGGGTGATAGGAGGTTGTAGGATAGCTAAAAGCATTCACATGATGATAATGTTCAAGTTTAAATCAAGATATGCATCATGGTCTATAAGGTTCTCTTGTTCAAAAGGTTCATCATGTTCTACAAGGAACTCACAATCATTGGTTTCAAATTCAAGACCTCCTATTATGACCGAGGGTTTCCTATTGATTATGAGTTCAATACTTGTTTCTGTTTTAGTGTCACAACCATTTTGGACAAAAGAAATGAATTAGAACAGATGCATCTATGCTATTGAATGATGTCATAGAAACCAATGGACTATCATACCACCTAGGTAGAATCATAATGAACATCTGTAAGACTATAACTAGACTTGGAGAACTACCTTGAGGTGGATATCTTGTGCATGCCACATGATCTAAAAACCTAAATTTGGTGAAGTTGCCTATGGCAACCAAATTTGATAATGGAGATAGGATTGAAGTTACTAGTTGCCTACCTAACTAATCTGAGTATGAAGATGAATATATTCTGATGATTTGTGATTTAAATTTAATGAAGAATTTGATGCTTTGTTTTTAACTTGTGATTGTAGGGATTCAATCTAGCTAGAAAAAGATAAATTAGTCAAGATGGTTCTAGCTCGATTTTGTTTCCTATTTCCTATTTGCAAAATTATTGTTTTCTATTTAGTTGTTAGTCCCAACTCTTTCCTTTTAAGAAGTATATCAAATCTAGTGTAGTAGTAGATACTTCTACATATACAAGTTTCTGTTAGGAGAAAATATCTTTTGCCAAATTTGTATAGAGTTGTCTATAGTGTGTTCTAAGGTAATCAAATGATGTTTAAGTCACAATTTAGAGGGTTGAGGGATAAGTTTGTGTTGAGTCTACAGGAGGTGTTTTCTTACATAGACCTCTCCATAATCTAGGTGTCTCCATGTCTAACTCAAATGTTTCAAGGGATATTATATCCAGATTAATGATAACATTTTTTATATATGGCTATGAGATCCACGATCATATCAATGTTTGGTAGAGAAAAGTTATCTTTAGGGTATCCTTTTTTTATGTCTCAAAAGTTAGTGCAAACATGAATTCCCTTAGTTTTCTTGCTAACTAAGACCACATTAGAGACCCATTTAGGATAAGTAATAGTCTGAATGAACCCCACATCCAAGATTTTATACAATTCTTCTTTGACCAAGAGGGCTACTTGGGGGTACATTTTGCATAGCTGTTATTGAATAGGTTTGGCATTGAGGTGAACCACAAGATGACGCATGACTTTAAAGATGGAGTCTCAAGGCATATCACCATAAGACCACATGAAGAAATCACCATAATCTTTAAGGGTGATCGTTATGCCTTCTTTGATGTCAAGGTCCAATGGAGCTACTATCTTAGAGAGTTTAGGGTCCTCTTCTATTCACAGGTTGATGTCTATAGCATCTTCAACAAGGATAGGGGAGTCATCTTGTATATGAGTGGTATCTAATGGAAGGTGAAGATTGTCATTGAGGAGCTCTTGGGAAGTGTCCTTTTTTATTGTATCATTTTAATTGATCACAAGTTTCTTCTTATATCTTGTTGCTATTCTGCCTACTAGGGTGCCTTAGGACTAAAGGGTTCTTCTTTCTCTCCAAAATAAGCATAGGTGTTAAGTATGGTGGAAAAGTCTTTCTTATGTTTACAATGGGGATGTGCTCTTGACACTTCATAAGTTTCATGATGGCTTCGTCATTTTGGAAAACATCAAATCATAAAGGGTCGTGTTGGTCCCAATCGATAAGCTCAAGGTATTATAGGTCTAAGGAGATGGTGAGGATAGTGACCTATCATGAAAGAGGTTAGTGGTGGCAAGATCTTCGTAAGGATCATGAGTGGGGCCTACATCAATGTCATTAAGATTAGGGGAAGCATTACCAATGAGGTTAGGCTCGTATCACAAATAACATCACGATGTTCATCCCAGGGGCATAACCTAGCTAGTGAGGACAGCTACAAGTGTCTCTAAAGCTACATTTGTTGGCTTGATTTCATTCTTGATTAGTTGGCCATCACAAAAACTGTAAAATATTCTCAATTCTTGATTAGTTGGTTGTCTCTAAAGGTTTGATTATGAAGGATGTGATAAAGGTTTTATTATGGTTTGTTGTAATTGTTTTACATGACAGTTACCTATTCAATAATGCATTTAAAATACAATGATGTATACATTGATATAAGTAAATTTTATAAAAACCAAATATATATATCATCCCAATGCTATATAATTTTTGACAGTTTGTTCAAAATCTCTCCTTTCATATGATACATTCATTTCAAAATTTCAATTGTATTCTATAGCTAAAATGTCTAAATACAGCTATTCAACACTCAAATTGAAATCAAATTTTGACAGTTTGTTCAAAATCTCTCCTTTCATATGATACAAAATTTTCAAAATTTCAATTGTATTTTATAGCTAAAATGTCTAAATACAGCTATTCAATTCTTAAATTTAAACAAAATTTTGACAGTTTGTTCAAATTCTATCCTTTTATATGATATAGTCTTTCAAAATTTCAATTGTATTTTACAACTAAAATGTCAAAAAATAGCTATTCATTTCATAAATAGAAACCCTAAATAATAGTTTACAATTTAAATTTTGATTGTATTTTACACCAAAAAAACAAGGGAAACTTCAAAAGATTGATTGATAAATTGTAGAAGTGGAAAAATCCACTTACCTGTTGTTTTGATGGTGACTCAAATCAGGATCCTGTTCTCAGCTGTTGCATGTCGCCTGTCACTGGGAAAAATGGGGTCTCTGCCATCTTTTAAAAAATTTAATACTTTTTCAAAATAGGATCCCATTTTGTGGTTCTAGGTTCGGGATCCCACTAAGGAATGGGATCCCGTTTTGGATTTTAGGCTCGGGATCACGACCCAAAACGGGATCCTATTTTATAGAAACGAGATCCTATTTTTAGTTACCCAATTTCAGATTTTTTTCTAACTCTGAAACTTCCACCTTAAGTGGACACAACTTCTTGTATTTACCCATTGAGATGACACCCATAATTAGTTTAAACCCCAAAGGTTTGACAATTTTCTTAAGTTAACTCGTTGAATATAGGAAATGTTTTAAAAATTGCATAAGATCTTGGAAAGACTCAAATTGCATTCCAATTCACTAAATTAACTAGTTGAATACAAGATCTTGGAAAGACTAATTACAATGACAATGACAATGACAATCAATTGTAGAATGTATTGTTACTCATTGTAACATGTGTTGTACTAGGAAGGGATTCAAAGCATGAAACATGACAATTGATTGAGTAAGCAATGTAAATAAAATTAAATAAATTTTAAATATTTTTAATATCAAATAAAATAACTCTCTCAACATTTTTTAGATGGATGTATTTAAAATATGTATACTAGTATATATACCAAAAAAAAAGAAATATATTTGTATTACAACCATAGGTTAAATAGGGAGACCATTAATTAACAAGAGTTGCAGAGCAGGGAAGTTTCTGCCAAAATGTTCATGAATAGTCACTATGTTTTAATTTATTGTGTTTGTTTAGTTTTAGCAACAATGTTGATAATAGAATAACTTTATAATAATCTTGAAATTTGTCAATTTTTTAGTTTAAGTTAGAGTTGATAGTGTTGTAATATTTGCACTAAATGCTGAAAATTGAGGAACTTTGAGATTCTACATTTAATGTTAGATTTCTGTCTAGTACATTTTATCACATTTAACTAAGCACAAGAAAAATTCATAATAAAATATAAGTGCAAAGTCAATAACAAGTGAACAAATTTTTGGTACAATCTATAGCTTATATAGGGGGCTTGTATTATGGGTCCCTTAGGATTCCTCTTTGATTAAAAAAAAACAAACCAAGTGAACAAGTCATCCTAGATGACAAAGATAAAATTAATAACCTAAGTGAATGAACCAAATGGAGAAACCAACCTTCGAAAACTCCTGGAATCAAACAGTATCATTTGATATAACTTGAACAGAGAAGGTGAATGTATTTCAGTTAGACTTGTCCATATAATAATCTTATTCCACATATTACAATAATCCTCATAAAGGCATATAACTAAAAACTATTTCTTATAGATTGTAGACATAATTCAGAGCATATGGATTTGAAATCAACAAAATAAAACAAAGTGAAAGCTAGAATATATGAGAAGAAGATGATAATCTATGTGCTTTCATAGATTATACTGGTGGTATAAACGGAGGAGTGATGGATAGAATGCAGTGCCAAGCAATACCGTGAAAGAAAGGATGCTTCTTTGCGTTCTTCATATCAAGGATTTCCTTGTTAGAAGGCTCCAACAATGTCTTAATCAAATCCATGGCTTCTTCGCTTACAGAAGGAACTTTTGGGAAGCTCAAGCTCTCTTTTACTGCATTATAATGGTTATACCTGCATTCATCATGCCCAATATTGAATAGCATCTGTCCGAACAACAATTCATACAAAAACACTCCAAAAGTCCACAAGTCCATTGTACTTCCAATAAGATATCTTCCTCATTTCTAGGCTCTGCAACAAATTCTGGCACCGTGCTCTCTCTCCTGCCAGGTACCTCACTTTTTCTCTGAAATATTTAGTTACATATTTTTGCAGGTGAAAATGGTAAAAATCCGAAAAACTTGTGTACTCCTGAGTTATTTGAGCAAGGAAGAGAGAAATCTGTTACTAGATAAGGGTTCAAAGTACACATCATGGATGAAGAAAAATCCACCGTGAGGATATGTCCATCTGATCTTATAAAAACATTTTCTGCGTTGAGATCTATGTAAACTACTCCTACAAGTTGGTGTAGACATTCTAGAGCTATAAGCACCTCCGCTACATAGAACCTGCTAATATCAACAGAAGAAAAGACAAACCTGAATATATGTAAGCTCTTAAGTGCCTACATAAGCTTACACATTATGATTGTTACATGATAGTAAAGGCTATTGTTATTTACTTGTAAAGAAAATGTTTACAGTAGAATTCATGCATTTTTACATTCCATCAAAACCATTAATGTTTTTTCAGGACCTACTCTGATTTTCTTGGAATCTTGTTTTTTAAAATAACAGCTTATTGCACCTGCCAAATTTAAAAATTTTGCAACAGTGATAAATTTTATAATAACAAACTTTTGTTTCTGGGAAAGGTTTTCCCATATGATAACTCTGAAACTAATGCTGCCTAGGACAATTTACTGCAAATCGTTCAAAGAAATTTTCCAGCAACACTTTAAAAATAGTCACGTATCTCATTTTTTCAAATAACCCTGTGATCTTTCCTAGTAAATAATTGTTATGCAGAATATTCATTTCCTAACACATTGTTGTTATTCCACATTAATAAACTCATTGTTTTTCTTTTTATTGAGTAGGTACTTTCACATAGATAACAATTATGAGAAAGAAATGGTTTAGGAAGCAATGTGGGTGTCAAATACTTCACTGGCACAAGATTCGGGATTTAAGGTGCAAATATATGAACTACTACAGATTCAAAATGAAGTGATAAAAAAATGCTTTTGGATTCAACCGTGTATATTTCTTTTATAGTTCTATGAACTATGGAAAGCTCATGCCTACTAACAACTACAGATGTTCTATTTTTTGTTGTCATCTTGCTTGCAATGAAGGAAATTTTTTTATATTCCTTACCATGAGACCTAGAATAACCTACTAATGGATCACAATCATCACCAATAGTTAGGAATATGCAGTAGCTACGTTGTTTAAAAATAATCTTCAAATAAAATATTTACATAACTTAATTCAAAGTTTAACGATAGATTATGAAGTATGATTCAAAATATTAATAAAACATGTATAGAATTTTTAAAAATTATGTATTCAATCATATAAACTATAAAAAAATGATATTTATTAAATTTTTAATTCTTGTTTCAAAAAGTAACATGTAACTATAGATCTTCACTCTCCAAAAATAATCTAATCTTGTAATTCCTTAGAAATAATCTAATCTTGTAACTACAGTTTAAAACTGCTTTGACTTACCAAACACAATATAAAATTAAAGAAAACATCATAAACCCCTTACCTTGCAATGTCCTCAAGAAAATAGTTTCTAGGTGCATTTTCATAAGGTTGCCAAGGTTAATTCCACCAGGGCAATAGTGTGTAACTGCATAGAAGAAAGTATCAATCTCAAAATAACAATACAGAGCTTGCACAAAGGGATGATCCAACATTTGCAGGATTTCCTTTTCATTTTGGGTGCTTTTGTGTTTTCCTTGGCTTGCAAGTAGTTGCTTGTTCATAACGTTTATGGAGTAGTAAATTTGGATGCCTTGTAGCTGTGCCAGAAACTGTGTTTGTAACAACCCCCATGTTTATATTTTTCTTTTGCTTGTCTTTGATGGATTCGACGACTATATATTTGGTATTGGATTATTCGTCATGTCATTATTTTGTATTGGCACCCGTGAGGTGCGATCTCAGTACTGTCATTCTATTGATATGATTATTACTTATGATGGATTTCATGCTTACATGATTGATTAGATGTTGTTATTGTTACTTTTGTATGATTATGGACAGGAAAGGGATGATGTCATAACACTCATATATGAGAGACTTAGGATATCATGACCCTCTTCCTGATGGTTGATGTTTCTTCAGCTATATGACATATGTTATATGCACAAATACTCTGACGTGTGCTTGGAGTGTTGCAGGTACTGACTATCGACTCTGCCTGGATTCATAAGCCTGAGCGTACTCTTATTATCCCCGATGGTGGTTACTAGAGATAGTCATAGGCCCTATACCCTACCCTAGCTCACTATACCCTGTCAGTGCAGCATTCCCATGTTGTTGTCTTATCATCCAGTTACCTAATGGTAATGTCTGGATTGCCCATATGGTCATGTGTAGTTTGTCAGTATGGTTTGTTGATACTTTTATCCTTTGTTTCCATTGATTGTTTGATGTGGTTTCATTGACCCTTTACGTGATTTAAATGTGGCATTTTATAATATTGGATTAAATGGAGTTTTGAATTGTTTATCCATGTGGTCTGAAATATGTTAGTTTAAATGATTTTATTAATCCTTTTATGAGCTCTTATAGCGGTAATTGAATCTGATTGGGTAGCTTGTATATTTTAATGTTGAATTTAATTAAAGTTTAGTTTGGAAGATTTAATTATTATTGAGAAGGTTATTGCTCTCATCCATTCGATGGATTTTATTGGGAAGTCACTTTTCTTTATTGGAATTTTTTAATTTCTTTTGCTGACCATATGATGGCTCTTGGGGAGAGTTGGTGAGCGAGTTTAATGCAGAAAAAATATCTGGCTGATGGTGGGGAGTTTGGTGAGAGATGCAAAGGGAAAATTGATTATATTTGCAGGTCTTACCTGCTAGGGTTGGGAATAGATATAAATTGGTTGATTTGTAAAAGAAAAAAAAGGAGAAAAAAGCAATCGATTCTTTAGAGGAAGGGATCGCTGCATTTTGAAGGAAAAGAATTGGAGTTTTGTTTAAAGTTTTTCTTTACATATTTCGTCAATCGGCATCAAGGGAAGGTCGTGGCACATTGTGAGGGTCAAAAAGGGCAGATCGCAGCCACTTAGAGACACATTTTATTCACATTTACATCAATACTAGAAGTTGCCATAGTTGGAGGAGGTGCGCCAGACTTGTGGAAGTGTTCGGTATCAATTTTGTTCAATATCAGCCTAATATCAAACATAATCAAACCTATATAAGTTTATATCAGTCAAATATCAATTTGTATCAGCCTCATATCAGTTATTATACATTGGGTTTGGCATCCATGGAAGGTCGCTCCATGTCTGGAAGGGTCTAGACCCTTATCATTGCCCTTAAGAGTCAATGCCTTATTTTTAGAGGCTCTTAAATAGAAAAAACATATAACAGAAAAATAGAGGAGGAAAAACAATGAAGTGCAAGGGACAACAATAACCCAAGAAAGCAGATCAATTTGCAAGATTTGAGGTGAGGTGAAGTGGAGTGCAATCAAAAATCATAAACCAAATATTTGCATCAGTCATTTGTTTTTCTAGCACAAAAACTAAAATCTATTTGCTACAATTTCCGTTACCACAGAAAAATTGAAATCCCCTTGCTGTCATTTTAAAAAAATATGCCAAAATTTATTTCAATTCAAGATATTTACTTTCTTGCAATTTATTTTTAAACATGCAGAACTATTTTCTAATTTCTTTAGATGAAAAGGTTTTCAAGAAAGATCATGTGATTTATGTTTTATAATTTTAGGGAAAAACAGGGGTTCAATTTTATAGAGAATATAGTGAGGGCAACCATCCTAAAATCTGGGATGCAATGATAGAAATTGAAGAGATCTAAGTCCCATGGAACCTTTTTGTCATACGATGACTTCTCTGAAGCGATTTTCTTTACATCTCTTCTTAGAATATTGAGTGGCTTTTTGTTTTGGGCATTACGGTCATTTTCTGCTAAATCACCAGCCTTGTGGAAACCTTCACCTTTGATTTAAAGAATTTTATGGCACTAAAATACCTTTGGAACAACGATCTGTGTTTTGCATTTAAATTTAGTCACATAATTTCTAATTGGGAAAATCTGCCATGCACACAAGGATCTAAGGGAACTACTGTAGCAAGAAAATTAAGATCTCCTTTTTGTAAGTCTTTTTTTTTTATTTTTTTGTTATTTTAAAAATAACAGACAATACGAAAAATTTAGGTTGTGAGGAGACTTGCAATACCATTTGCCATGCTTTTCTTATAATATCCGTACATTTCTGTGTGAAGAGTGATCAAATTGGGGTTAGTGGAGTTATTACACAACTAACCTAACTGACAATGGGTTGTTTTCAATAAATTTTCACTGTCATCGAAAGCTTTTGTCTTGATTGTATTTAATATTTAAAAACTTATTGTGTTTTTGCTAAGTTAGATGTGGTGTCCTTGTGACACGTTCCCTGCCATCTATGGCTATTCCAAATACTTTGGTGATGTAGATGGGACACTTACCATGTCACCTATTTTTGTTGAATTGTTTGAATTTAGTTTTGTATACCTCGTTTCGTTAAACAAGATGAGATTGGTCTAGGTAATTAGAGTTGTCTTTTGGAGTGGCTCTCTATGGGCTCGAGGCCCCCAAGTGGCTTTCAAGGGAACTAGTAGAAAAGTTATAGTAAACAAGTGATAACATAATAAAATATTGGGGTAAAAGCACTAATAAGATAATGAGTCCTCGTGCATGGTCTTGAGTGCTTGTCAAGGCTAAAGATGCAACGCAAAGGCTTATCTATCTGCTGGGCATCGATAAATCCATCTGTGGGGCATTGATTCAGGCATGATTGAGTCTCCTCATCCATATGAGAGGTGTACATGATTCCATGTGGTGTCATCCCTTCGAGCACACATAATGACACTCCATCTGATTTATAGTCTAGTATCTAGTGCCTTAGTAGTTGTGAGTAGTACTCGACCTATGATTGGATGAGCATCTCTATGTTATGACATTGTCTTTATGCATTATTTTCTATATCAACTCCGTGATTGATGTAAGTGTTGGCCATCTTGTTTACCCTTACTTTGTTACTTCTATTTGGGCCTTGTGACTACCTCCAAGCACAGTGGGGTGGTCTCTTTAAGTCCACATGGTTGGGAGGCATTGCCACCACCATTGGGGACCAATGAATAGGTTATTGGAGCACTAGTTGGAGATGTTCTCTCTCTCTCCATTACTTTATCAGTTGTTGTACTCATTCAATTATTGTATCATATTCATGTCTATGCCATTGTACTTGTATATTCTTTTATGTAATTGTACTCTCTTGAGAGAGAAGATGTAATCATGTAATTTAATGAGAAGAATGAGATGTTTCTTATTTGGCTTATGAATTCTGGTGTGGGTATCGGATATGCTTCTACTATGATGATTATGGATTCATGTTTATTTTTGGAATGGGTTATAGGAACATTTGAGTTGGTGCTTAAAATAAATGTAGTTTTAATAATGTTTCCTCTAGAGAGTGATTTAGTCATCTCTCATGGATTGTACATTTGGCCATACTTGGCCATGAATGTTGTCAACATATCAAATCGGCAATTGTATCTGTGTATGTTATCTATTTATGTCAAAAAAAAATTATCTTGTCCTCTTTTGGCTCTTACCCTTCGGGGGTTATGTAGCAGGATGTTATAGTATTCCCATACCATAGAGGCATGTCTCCTTGAGAATCTTGAATTGGTTGAGTTTGAGCCTATGTTACACATCACTGGCCCTACGGATTGCCCTTGATCTTAATATACAAAACAAATATAATAACTAGATAAATATAATATTACTGCCATTATTGTAATGGATGCGTATTAATCATTCTTACCACGTAAATTTTTTTTGCCAATTAGATTAAAGAAAAAAATATTTTTCAAATATGTTTTGTTATAATATTTGCATCTATACAATAGCAATAGCTAAATATTTTTTAAATAGAAAAACTATTTCAGTTCTCTTGGTTGCAAAAAGAATTATTAATAACTAGTTAAGAACAAGCCTTGCCTCTAGTTTCCTTGGTAGAAACTAATAATGGATAGTATATGAGGACATTTGTTGTCCTTATGTTAAGTGCCTCCTACACTAGTTGCCATAGAGCTTAGATTTTAAGCAATTTCTTATATAATCAGGGTTGACCCAAAGTTAAGGAGTCAAAGTATATAATAAAAGTTATATAAAAGATGACTTCAAAGAACATTGGATAGTATATGAGTGTCCTTATGTTAATTGCCTCCTCCACAAGTTGTCATGAAGCTCAACTTTGAAGTATTAATTATTATATTTTAATAATCTAAATAATAATATATTATATTGTGTAATATTCATATTAATATGATTATTTAATTTTCCTTCATTGTAATTATAAATAATATTAATATGCAAGAAAAATGGGATAAGTATACTATGAAGTCTACGACCCAATGTTGGAAAAGGAACACAATAATGTATGCCCTATAAGAGCTAGAGTTGTTTATTCATCTACCTTAGTTCTATAACTCAAAAAATTAAACAGTCCTCAATTTGTAAAACATGTAAATAATTAAATAAGAAGTTAAATAGTACCACTAAACAAAGAAGTTAAATAGTATTAATATGAATATTGGACAATAAAATTAATTAATATTTAGATCA
This sequence comes from Cunninghamia lanceolata, assembly GCA_027924645.1. Taxonomy (NCBI): domain Eukaryota; kingdom Viridiplantae; phylum Streptophyta; class Pinopsida; order Cupressales; family Cupressaceae; genus Cunninghamia; species Cunninghamia lanceolata. The sequence goes on along the minus strand of BSBN01000744.1, from coordinate 223,685 downwards.
CTATAATATATTAATATTTAATATTTATACACAAATATATATACCACACACACATATCATTTTACTATAATATAACATAAATATAAATATATTATAATGATTTATTTGTATAAATAATAATTTAATATAAATTTTATTATTAATATATTATTAATTATATTATTCTAGTGATATTTCAAATAAGAATTTTATAATTAATATATGAATTAAATAAAAATTAAACAATCATATTAATATAAATATAGTATTACACAATATAATATATTAATATTTAGATCACTACAATATTTTAATATTTAATATTTATTAAAAAAAAGAATATAATGGCTATATATGAATTATAATATTGATATTTTAAATATTAATAAAATAATATAATTAATACTATTTTTATAATAAAATTTATCATAACATAGTAAAGTTTTTTTTCCACCGCTCCTCATGGCCTCCTCCAAAATCCCTCCCGCTCCCCTCCCTGGATTCAAAAAAGGCTTTCCCACTCGTTGGAAAGGGTAGGGGTTCCTATTCCAGTGAGGGAAAAATTGTAGTGGATTTGTCACTGTTAGGTGAGGCACCTAGTTTGCATTCTACAAAGAGGTCTATGGCGGTTTTGAATCCTGTGGTGTACCAGGGCATGGTGCCTAGACGTGTGATTACTAATGTTTTTTTTGTTGGCGTGAATGGAGATAAAGATGTCAGAGTTCCTTCCCCTGAGTCCCCTGACGCCAGATCTAGCTCTTATGCAAACGTCGTTTGCAATTTTTCTCCTAAAAGGCATGAGGAGAATGCTAATGCTGCTACTCTAGTAACTGGGAGATTAGTTTCTTAGTCTGATATGCCTCCCCTTGTAGTGGTCTTAGGGGATGAGGTTTTAAAAAATGTGGATTATTTTTCTAAGAAAGGTTTGATCTGCATATTTAACTGATTGTGGCCTCGGCTTGGTAATTTAAACCTTTGGACTTGAAGCATTGGCACCCTATTAGAGAGGGGGAAATAGAAATTTACCCTTGTGCAAAGGGTTTGTTTGTGATTTTTTTTATTCAGTTTCTTATCAGAACACTTTTCTTGATAATCAGTCTTGGTTCTAGGGCTAGCATGCCCTCCTTCTCAAGCCTCGAGTTCCCTCCTTTAACCCTTTAGCTGATTCCTTCAACAAAATGCCTATTTGGATTCCACTCCTAAATCTTCCTCTACATTTTGGTGCAAATCTTGCTATGTTGGTATTGGTAATTCATTGGGTACTTTTATTATGGAGGATCAAGTGACAACTTTGTTATCTCATACCACTTATTCTCGCGTCTTCGTGGATTCAGATCTTTCTAAGCCTCTCCTAGCAGAGATTGTTTTGTAGGTTTTTGATAGTCCTTGGAGTCAGGTTTTAGATTATGAAAGTATTCCCTTCCAATGTCGAAGGTGCTTTGCAACAGGACATCTTGCTTCTAGGTGTCCTTGATTAAAGACCCCACATTTTTCCTCCTGGTAGAAGAATGCTTCACCTAAACATCTCATAGTAGATGTGGCTATAGATATTCCTAGTTTAAAGGTGTTTGAACCTCCTTCTAATGATGTTGGGACAGTCCCTAATGATGCGATGGTTTATGATCTGATGGTCCCTATTGATTTGACTGTTCCTTTTCTGAGGGTCCCTATTGTGGTGGTGGTTCCTCATCCCACTACGGGTGTTCCTCTTCCTTCTACTCCCACCCCTGATTCTATGGTTGTTGCTAATGTCTCTTCTCTAGTTAGGCATACCTCTTCTAGTTTCTTATCCCATGCTGGGATAACTGAGAGGGTTTCCCCACCTCCTTCTCCTAGTTTAGATTTGGAAAATGAGATGTCATGGACTATTGTCCATAGATAGAAGAAAGGTTTCCCAAAAAATGTGTCTGCCTCTCACCCTTGAGTCAAGGGTGTTAAGTTTTCCCACTCAGGAAATTGTGTTGTGTGAGTTGACCCTTTGGGTTGTGGGTGTGTTTTCCCCACTTGTAGCTTGCTATGGTTTTGGTGTGTTTGTGTGTTGTTAGTGCTATGTTTTTGACCTATTTGGGGGTTGCTTTACTTGCCCTGTGATCTATTTTGTAAAGGGATCAACACCCTTCTTTGTTGCTTACCTTAATATAAAACATAGTAAACTAAAATATTCATATATATTTGTTTATAAAATTAAATATTAATATATTATAGTGATTTATCAAACCCATAATGTCTGAGGATCTATAAAGTAGAAAAATTAATTGGCACTCAAACTAAGAAATCCAACATGAATTTTAAAATGATGTTATGCCCCATACTTTTATTCATGCTTATTATCATAATAAAAATCTTTTTTTTTAATGAAAACTTTAAATCTTGAATAATATGGATTATTTATGCCATGAAATCTTTAAATCTTGAACAAGCTTGAGTAAAATGTTTTACTTGTTATTCATCTATCTTCATTCTAAATTTTTTTGTTCTCTAAAACATAACTCACCTGCAAATAGTAGTATGTGTTTGATTTTTTAATGAGATATCTTCTTTCTTTCTTTTCCTATGAGATTCGTCATGTGGCAAATCAAAGCCAGAAATAAATATTATTTACTATGTTTTAATAATTTTTATGATAAAAATAGTATTAATTATTATATTTTAGTCATATTAATATGATTATTTAATTTTCCTTTATTGTAATTATAAACTATAAAATAATACTATTACTATTTTTATAATAAAATTTATTATAACATAGTAAAATGAAATATTATATATATATTTGTTTATAAAAATTAAATATTAATATAGAAATATAAATTCAACCAACTGAAATTTATCAAACCCATAATGTCTCACAATATGCCCCATACTTTTATGCATCCTAGTATACTAACTTCAACCTAGGGGAGTTTTCTTGCACTGAGTACATGCATACTTATTATCATACTAGAGATTTACTTTTTTTAATGAAAGGAATATTTATGCCATGAAATCTTTAAATCTTGAATGAAATATTTATGCCATGAAATCTTTAAATCTTGAATGAGCTTATAGTAAAATATTTTACTTGTTATTCATCTATCTTCGTTCTAAAATTTTTCCTCTAAAACATAACTCAATATTATTTACTGAGACATAACTAACTCACCTGCAATCTTATTTCTTTTCTTTTCCTGTGAGATTTGTCATATGGAAAAACAAAGCCAAAATACATATTATTTACTTTAGTCAGTGAATAAACAAATTAAATAGTCCTCAATTTGTAAAACATGTAAATAATTAAAGAAGTTAAATAGTACCACTAAACAAAGAACTTAAATAATACCAATAAACAAGAGCTCACAAAATCTCTCGTACTTCTTGAATTCTTAGCTCTCTTTCATAACAATTTGTTTTAAATAATCCAGTAATTAACTTTTAAACTGTTTTGTTCTTACTCTTAAACATAGCTTAAAAAATAGCAAACTCATTTTTATCCAACCCACTCCTTCGTTGTTGGATTGTTTTCTTTCAATTTTTTTGTTAAGTTAGAAAGTTAGATTGCTAGTACAAATATAACAATACATTATAAATTTCTATAATCAACAATTTAATATAAATTTTATTATTAATATATATTAAATAAAAATTAAATAATTTTCATAAGGCTTATTATTATATTAGTATGAATATTCTACAATCAAATAAATTAATATTTAGATTGCTATAGTATACTAATATTCAATATATTTACAAATAGACATCAATATTTCATTTTACTATGTTTCAAAAAAAATTATTATAAAAATAGTATTAATTATATTCTTCTATAGATATTTAAAATATCAATATTATAATTATACTCAAGAAAAATTAAATAATCTTATAAATATAAATATTATACAATATAATATATTAATATTTAGATCACCACAATTTATTAATATTTAATACCTATATACAAATATATATATCAATATTTCATTTTTACTATAATATAACATAAATATAAATATATTATAATGATAATTCCATTTATTTGTATAATCAATAATTTAATATAAATATTACTAACGTATTCGCCTAAAAATGACATGACTCTACCCAAATAAATATTCTTAATATTTATTTAAGTCTAATTCCTCTATCAATAAATAAACAAACAAATTTATTTATTTGATTCATATTCTCCCAACAATTAAAGAAAATCAATTTATTTAATTAAAAATTCTTAAATTCTTCTAATTCCTCCAACAAATTAAATAATACCAATTATTTAATTAGTTCTTCTAAATTCATTCTAAATTAAATAATATCAATTATTTAATTGTTTCTTCTAATAATATCTTCTCTAAATTTAAATAAATCAAATATTTATTTAAGTTGTCTGTTTCTTCTAAATTGAATTATCTCTAAATATAATTCAAATTCTTGTGCACATGCAATTGAATATTCTAAATATTTAATCAGCTAAAATATCTTCTCATCCTCATGCAATTTTCATCTTCTAGTTCTATTCTCTTAATTGATTGATCTATTCTTTTAATTGATTTATCTCTTCATTTAACTCATTCTTCTATTCTATTAATTCCTCTCAAACAAAACAACTTTTGTGTGACACTTGTCTTCTTCCTATTCGTGTACGTCCCTCAAGGTTTTTCAACTGTTGATCTTCTCTCTCAAGTCTATAAGTTGAACCCTATTCCTCCATTTCAATCATCCAAGCTTTTACTATTGTTACTCTGTAGGAATTACAGCATGCCTTTAGCACCCACGTCATTCCATTTACTTAACTTGTTACCATATCACTATCATTGTTGTGAAGATCATCTTCATTAAAAAGCATTATCATAGACATTCTTCATTGAGAATCTTGGAATATCAAGAAAGTGCACTCTCTGAGGGCCCTATTCATACATGCAAGATCGATTGAGATAGGAAACCAATGGAAGCCATGAAACTTTGAGGTTTGCAAAGGTTTTTGAAGTTCTTTGTTTGATTGATCTCTTTGTTTCTATATTTCATTGAGTTTTGGGTATTATTGATATTGATATATTGATTATTCATTTAGATCCAATTTTCCCTTAACATTTTTGGTGCCCACCGTGGGGCCTAGCCCCAATTTAACCCAAAAACTGAGTTTTTATGCGTTAGGAAGCCATACAGAACAGGAATCTGCGCATCTGACCCATCCTAACACACATCTATTGTTTGTTCCAGTGCATCCAATCTTTTGGCGCATACAGACTATGCTTTAGCGCATATACCCTCTTATATGGTGCATCTGCTAGTTCTGTGCATACACTCTGTATTCCTATGCTTTTGACCTCTGTCTTAGTGCATTTGTACTCCTATGCTTCTGAGCTCTATTTTTGTGCATCTAGACTCTAAAGCTGTGCATATGATCTAGACAGTGATTTTAGGGTTTTCCTTGTGGTTTTCGCTATCGCTAACACTTTTTTGTAGGAACACTCTTTGATCTATTTACAGGCTAGGTACTGGTTTAGAATCATATAGATGCACTTGTTAACTCACACTTCAATTTCTAAAAGGAAAGTAAATGGATGCTCATGCAAATCTCACGTAGTCTTAACTAAGAGGGTGGTAACTGAATCATTGCTATATTACTATCTTTCAAACTTAGACACATTGCTATCTTAGTAGAATTGAACCATTGCTATCTTGTTATCACTTCAAATTTAACAAATCATTGCTATCTTGGTAAAATTGAACCATTGTTATCTTGTTATCACTTCAAAGTTAACAAATTTTTATGTGTGCCCAAGTAGATAGCTTATTTAGTCTTTTTCATTTTAACTAGGGGAAAAGAACCACTGTCTTTCGTATTTTGGGAATGATACCAGGCATATGCTCTCCCCTATCTTGGGTGACCAAAATGCCAGACATATCATTTTTGCATGTGTTTTTCCTTTAGAGAGGCATGCCCTTGGATACTCATCTGTCCTTGGGGAATGACCTTAAGTGGTAACAAGCTAAAGCCAAGCTCTACCAAGCCACTATAAATAAATTGTGTTTAGAGTGAAAGCTTCAAAAAATGAGTGAAGTTGTGTTATACCGACAACCAACCTCCCCCAAAACCCTCCAAGGCGCAACCCTTGCAGGCTGGGAGACTCCATAATGGAGAGTAGTGCTACCACATGTATAACCACTTGAATAGTTGCACTTATTAATCATCCTTTGTTTTTAGTGGCTAAAAACCCCTATAAGCCGGTGTAGGGAAGGGTAATTATTACCTCCCGAAGATGCCTCACCTAGAAATAGGGTGAATTTGGTTTATATTGTCCCAGCCAACCTGGGATTTGTACTTGCTTTCTTTTAGTCAAAAAAGAGTCAAAAAATTACAAAAAAAATCTAAAAAGCCATGAAAATATTCTGTGTGTTTGCTATGTCTTCTTTCCATAATTGATAAAATTAGAAAAAAAAGACCATCTTGCAACCAAGAAACTAAAAAGTATCAAAAAGCGTGTCAAACTTTTCAAAAACAATCAATAAAACCAGAGTTGTACATTTGTCTTATGAAGCTGTGCTTTTGTTTCAACCTGTTGTGCATTTGTTGTGACTTGCTACACATATATCACCTTTTGCTACACATTTGCCTTTTAACAGAACTGCGCATTTATACCAACTTGTTGCGCATTTGTCCTCTATTTCTGCGCATCCATGATAGTGAGCTTTTTCATATCTTTTGAGAGAAACTTTTCAACCTTTTTTAGTACCCACTTTTGTCTTGTGTCAGTTTCTAAGGAGATGACAACCGAATTAGAAGAACTTGTTCAAGAAGTCCAATACCAGAAATTGTAGTTGAGCTTAGACACCTCACCCCAAGGTCGTATAGCGATTACTCAAGAACTTCAAGACATACAACATCAATTTTCAATCTTACAAGATGAACAGGCTAGTACTAGCTACACCACACCCCAGAGTCATACATCCTTGTCTCATCTTAATGATACTCTTGACAAAGCAAACACCACCTCAAGTGGGAAATCGTATACCACTCCATCTACTAGTCCTCCTTCACGATATTCTAAGACACATATCCCCAAGCATACCAGTCCTACACCAACACCACCATCGAGTTCCCCAAACTCTAAATGGACAACTAAAAAATCCTCAGATGATTTTTGGGAAAGATATACAGCACAAGAAAAGCTATGGAGAATTCCAAAATCCACTCATCCATTACCTCATTCATTTACCAATACACCTACAAAGGATGTGATCCAAGGACTACCAACAGAGAGTCAACTATGTCCCCAAAACCCAGTCCTTGACCTTATCAAAGAACCTTCAAACATATCTAATGCACCAACCTCGTCGTGTATTCGGCAACCCCTTGAGCTTATTGAAGAACCTCCTACCATGAACTAAAGTCAAGGTCTGTCATACCTCTGTATTGTTGACCAAGATCCTATCCAAGAGACCTCTACCTCCACTTCCATTCAAAAAACCCAAGATTTATGTCAAGAGAACACTTTAGAACATGTGGAAACATCCACCCCTTGTCTAAATAAAGATCAAAGCAGCCCCATTCGACCCATGCATAACCTTTATCTTTTCAATAATCCTATACCTATGCATAAGCAGGAAATCCCATTTCAGACCATGTATAACCTATATCTTTTTCACGAGAAAGATACCACCTCTACTAGCTGATAAGGGCATGGTTCAGTCATTAAGTTGCTTAGTTGTAGTGGCGGCCACCAGAGTTCAAACCCCCGTTGGGCCAATGAGCTCACGGGTTTGAAGTGTTCTTTCTAGGGGATGAGGTCCCCCATGTTTTGGCCTCATCGATTCATTGCTCTAGGCAAAAGCATTCATGTGGAGTCGGAGGGCGTGTCACGCTAGCGTCGTTGGTCAAATTAAAAAGTTTACCTTGACAGCATTATCTTTATAAAAAAAAAAAGATACCACCTCTGAAGAGGCTATCCATGAACAAATTGATGCTATGCATGAGCAAGAGAACCAATTTCAACCTCTCCCTAACTCCTCTCCTTTCTATGATCAGGATATTGTCATTGATGAAAAACCTATACGAGAACACCTTAATCCCATCAAGTCAAATCCTATCTATGATCAAGACCCCATCTATGATCAAGAGCCTATCTATGATCAAGCAGACCATGATGATCCTCTTAGTCCACTTTATGTGTTTCATGGTCCTGAGCTTATAATCCCATCTAGTCCCATCCAAGATCTAACAACTTCCACTTTCCTTGATGAGACACTTGCCTCCCAAGAAACCATAAAAGATCAAACCAATGATACTCCTCCACTTTCCATTATTGACCATGCTGTAGACACCCCACCATATATCCTTGGTCTTACCACCTTCATTCATGAGTGTTCCTCCTTAGAACAACAACAACCATTATCCTCTATCTCGCCTCCTCCATCCAATAGGGAACTCATGTCTAGTGTTCCACCTATACACAATCTCATTGTCTGTTGCTTACTCTAACATATGAACTATCAAGGTAAAGGCTTAGGCCTTCATGCGCAGGGTAATTTGGTGCCCGTCCATGTCAATGTTCATCCTCATTCATACGGCCTTGGATACATACCCCAAGGTGAACAATCTCAACATGTTGGTACCGCCTCCACTCCTCCTAAATCCACCACTTTCCATTGTAAATCCTTTCATATCCCCAAAAAGTATGTCGCCATTCCACCTCCATCATCCTACAATTGTTAAAAGCATGTGACCATACACCTTTCACCATCTAATCTACCTCCATGTATTTTACCACCACTTCTTCCAACACCTTATCCATCCATCTATAAATCCTCTAACAATCACAATCATGACCAACCAATGCACGTTTTGTCTAAACTGAGAGCTTCCACAAACCTCACTTCCACCATCCCAAGGGAATTCAAAAGCACAAATTTGGATACCTCTACCTATCAAGTCAAAAATCCTAAGAGTCCTCATGACCTAGGATACAAAAGCCAAGTATAAAAGAAATATCTTTCTCAAGAGCTACATACACCCACACACCTATATGCCAAAGTGAAAAAGTTGTGGGTCTGCATCCAACAAATAATTACCTCCGAAGTGGCACAAAAGTTGCATACATATAAGCCCATACCTTCATTGGTACTATCTAAAAGCAAAATGGTTTGGGTACCTAAGCAAAAATCCCTCAAGTTACATGAGGCATCCACCTCTCAAGAATCTCAACCATCCCCTTTCTCCCATTCCATCTAAAAGTCTCAAATTCCTCCATCCCAAATAACAAGAAAAGCTCAGAAAAATACTCAGTCTATGTGGATCCCTACATGCCTAAGTCATTCATCCACAAGCAAAAGTCTTTGTTGCTTCCTACACTACTTTCTCGTTACTAGCTTCAATGTTTATAATGGTATGTGCAACCATTGGTCATGATTCCCTTCCATTCCACAACATTTCCATATATCTCCCTTTCCTTCCACTACTATCCTACATATCTTCCCCATCCTACTCCCATGGTCCATGCTTTTACATAAGCTTTCCATCTATATTTTGCATCGTCATCTGGCATCTACCTTCTTCATCTCACTTTCATGCAAACCCCTACCAACATCTCTGAGTATAGTGACATTTGGCATGGTCCATGGGACAACATGCATCTCTAGTGGGACACTATCACCTTCATGGAACCAAGCACTCGAGTCCTTCTTATCCATATCCACCTTCTCCTATCCCAATATCCACAAAATAAAAATCCTTTCGTCCAATGGTAAAAATATGGCAAACAAGCGCCTTGGATAAGCACCATGATGAAAACTTGGCAAACAGGGGTCATGTGTAAGTTAATCTTCTACGTCATCTACACTTGGTGGCACCTTGTCTCATTGGCCCATCACTCTTTCTCCTATCAGTTTCCTTCTGTAACATTTCCTATCATAATCCTTCTATCCATTGCATACCTATATTGTCTAGTCTATCCATCCTAATCTCCCATTCCTCTATTTTTTTATCTTGATAAATATTAGGGGCACAGTGTTGACAGATGTTTTAGATGTCTCTTGACATACCTTATCCCTAGAGGAACACACAAATCCTTCATTATCCCCTTACCCTCCTATCGTCATAAACGTTGCCATGAAAAATCCTATGTATTCTACCTACAATGGGACACGTTATTCTTATGCGATATAGTCCTTGGAGATCACATCCTTGATTTCTTCTACCTAATCATCAATATCCACTATCACCCATCCATCTGCCTATCTGTGGTGTTTCCTTGTCACCAGTATCCAACATTAAGACTATCCATAATGTCGTCTTAACCTCTAATCACTTGCTACTCTATCTGTTTTGTTGCCTTATCAACTAAGGTCTTATCCAATATCCTATCGTCAATGTCAGCCTAGCATAGCACCTGTCGTCAGTATCATAGGGTCAACCCTGAACTACGCTACCTCTATGTTGTCACATAGGCAAGGCCATTATCAATGCACTCCCAAAGCTCCTCTTCTCATCTATCCCATATCTTGTCATCTATCCTCTAGTCCATCTGCGTCCATGGCCCAAGTCCCAAACCACGTTGCCTCTACATCGTCACATAGGCTTGGCCATTGTCAATGCGCCCCCGAGGCACTAGGTCAATCCCTTAGGGTCCATCTCACCAATAAGGATTGTGGAGCCTTTCACAAGGCAAGTAAGCGCAAGCAAAACCCGCTATTAAAATAAAAATTCTGACGCAAGCACCTCAACCTATCCAAAGAAAAGCAAGCAAGCACCTAAAGCACTCTAAATGATTTTACCTAAATTATGGTAAGAAACAAACACATCTAAATGCAAAAATGTTTTGCGGTTGTGATTAGGTTAGGTTACTGCGTCTTGATTTTTGTTATCATGTCTTCCTATGCTACTCAAGGATGCCAAAAGCTAGAGATTCTATGATGGGGGCATGATTATTTTCTTTGTTTGTTGCCTGTGGATCAACCTTTAGTAATGCGAAGCCTCATCTAAAGACATGATCAGCAAAAGATCATCAAGGACATCAAAGGTCTAACATGAAACGGGGGCAATCCTTGTCTATTGATACATAAGAAATAATCAGGTCATCTCAGTTTAATTATACCTCGATGCTTGTCTTTTCTTACAATATTTCAAAAACATAAAAACAAAAAAAGCCTAATGATGAAATAAGAACTTCAGAATACTTGCAATATCAAGATGGCAAAACCATTCACATCTAAAAGCATCCATAAAAGCATCCATACCATATCCCATTTAATAAAAAAATATTCTATGCAGAGTATCGAAGTTTATAATAAAAAACTTGAGAGTCCTTCTGTCGAGTCATTCTTCTATCAAACCTTCTTTCTATCATTGTATCTCTTGTCTACAGTTCTAGCTATCAGTCTGAGTGATGATCCAAATGCAAGTCTATCCTTAATCCATACCAATCGAGTCAAGTCAATGTTGTCATATGAACCAATCACAATTAGTGGTCTTGATCCTTGGCTGGTTGTAAACCAACTCAATTAGTTATAATCAATCAATTGTCCTATATAGGATGTTGCATTGTCAAAATTAGACCAACACACATGTCTTACATGACATGTTTCATTTACTGAAACTAGACACTATTCTATCGTGTTGCTCTAGGGATCTATCGTTCTCTGCCATGACAACACTATCGTTAATCCATATCAATTAATCTTTGGTTTACCACCTGACAGGGGCAATACCTTTTTTGTTCTTGTATCATTTGTGCATACTTGCTTTCTTTCTTGTGTGTGTTATCATTTTATCTTGCGTAGCATATCATTCAGATTTTTTCTTCAACCCCAACCTAGTTATCCCTTCTTTCGTGAGATTGTCCATCTCACGCCTTCGACCTTTTTCCTATCCAAACTCCCAAGGGGGCATCCTACCATTGTTAAACCTGTACCAGGGACAAACTGGGGCATGTATCATTATCAGAAACTTATTCTTTGAAACAATGTGATAAAACACATTGCATCAAAGAGGGGCAAAATGTATACGCCTAAAAATGACACGACTCTGCCCAAATAAATATTCTTAATATTTATTTAAGTCTAATTCCTCTATCAATAAATAAACAAATAAATTTATTTATTCGATTCATATTCTCCCAACAATTAAATAAAATCAATTTATTTATTTAAAAATTCCTAAATTCTTCTCATTCCTCCAACAAATTAAATAATACCAATTATTTAATTAGTTCTTCCAAATTCATTCTAAATTAAATAATATAAATTATTTAATTGTTTCTTCCAATAATATCTTCTCTAAATTTAAATAAATCAAATATTTATTTAAGTTGTCCATTTCTTCTAAATTGAGTTATCTCTAAATATAATTCAAATCCTTGTGCACATGCAATTGAATATTCTAAATATTTAATTGGCTAAAATATCTTCTCATCCTCATGCAATTTCCATCTTCTAATTCTATTCTCTTAACTAATTGATCTATTCTTTTAATTGATTTATCTCTTCAGTTAACTTATTCTTCTATTCTATTAATTCCTCTCAAACAAAACAGCTTTTGTGTGACACTTGTCTTCTTCCTATTCATGCACGTTCCTCAAGGTTTCTCAACCATTGATCTTCTTGTTCTTTCTATACTGTTGATCATCTCTCTCTCAAGTCTATAAATTGAACCCTATTCCTCCATTTCAATCATCCAAGCTTTTAGTATTGTTACTCTATAGGAATTACAGTCCACCTTTGGCACCCACGTCATTCCATTTGGTTGTGATCAACTTGTTACCCTATCACTATCATTGTTGTGAAGATCATCTTCATTACAAAGCATTATCATAGCCATTCTCCATTGACAATCTTGGAATAGCAAGGAAGTGCACTCTCTGAGGGCCCTATTCAGACATGCAAGATCGATTGAGATAGGCAACCAATGGAATTCATGAAGCTTTGAGGTTTGCAAAGGTTTTTGAAGTTCTTTGTTTGATTGATCTCTTTGTTTCTCTATTTCATTGAGTTTTGGGTATTATTGATATTGATATATTAATTATTCATTTGGATCCAATTTTTCCTTAACAATTGTTAATATATTATTAATTATATTATTCTATTGAATACAAATTAAGCAATCATATAAATATGAATATAATATATTAATATTTAGATCACTACAATATTTTAAATTCAAATATTTATACAGAAAAAATATAATGGTATGACATTAATATGAATATTTTTTATGAGCAAAGTATTATCTTAATATAAATATGCTCCCCAAGGTCTTGGTTTCTAAGGCACGGGCTTACCGGATGCACATGGCTTGTGCACTATTGCGTGCATCCCCAGGGGATTAGTCTCTCCCCAGCTCACCCCCTCCCAACCCTAACTTGGTAGCTTGTAAGACCAAGGTAAGGTGGGTTGGGTTGCTGGGCTAGGTCACAGAGATACCCCTGGTGCAATATATATATATGTATATGTATACATATATATATGTATACATATATATATGTATACATATATATATATGTACATATATACATATATATATATATATGTACATATATATGTATATATATATGTATACATATATGTATACATATATATATGTATACATATATATATGTACATATATATATGTATACATATATATATGTATACATATATATATATATCTATACATATATATATATATATGTAGAGAGATATATATGTATATATATGTATATATATGTATATATATCTATATATATGTATATATGTATATATATGTATGTATATATATATATGTATATATATATGTATATATATATGTCTATGTATATATGTATATATGTATATATATTACAATTTTTGTTATAATATTTATTTATTTATTTAACATTACAAAACAAATTTGTTTAATAACCAATTTTTGGACAAAAATTTTGCAAGTTAATATGTTAGTATTGTCATTTTCTGCTCAATTTTAGGTGTTTTTTGCTCACAATAGTATTTCTACAACATTTGTCCTTAAGAGCTCATATTTTGAGCTAATCACAATAGAGATAAATCATTTTAGAAAGTTACACTGAATGTACTTATTGTTTTTAGAAAAAAATCGTATTAATAAGTAATTTTTTAATTTAAAATTAATAATATTGTTCATATACATTTTTGTTTTACATATTTATATAATATAGAAGTCTTTATGTAGAGTGTTTTTATTTTTTAACTTTAATGGTTTTTAAAAATATATTAAAAATTAAATATTAAAAAATGATATATAATATTAATTTTTATAATATTAAGTATTATTTTTAAGTAGATTTCAAATATTTAAATTAAATTCTTCTCTTTATTATATTATTTGTCTAAATATTTTAGAAATAAAATTAAAAATCATATTAAGAATACTTTATATAAAAAATAGATAATGTTTTTGATTATTAAAGGTAAGCCTTTTAACTAGAGCTATGAACCAGAAAGGGTTTTGAAAGGGCCTTGAAACTTTGTACAACAAGAATAGGCAACAACCTCAAGAACAAAACCAACATCAACAAGCAAGAACCAAAAAAGGAAGTCGGCCTAAAAACAACAAGGCCACAGTGAGAGAACAACAATAACCATGGTCAAGGAGGTTTAAAACCAAACCTCACCAAATGACTCTGAGGTAGAGTAAAATCTTGATTCAAATGGATTATCTTACCCTTTTTTGAAGATCCAAACTCATTCAAAGGACACTTATTCTTATCCTTCAATAAATCCCTTGGGTCATCCCCAATACACCTATTCTTATCTTGCAAAGGAAACCCCTACTCATCCCTAACATGATTCTTATCTTTCAATGGAAAACCTTGCTCGTCCCCAACACGATCATCAACAATGTCCTTTTCTTTACCTTCATTTTTTGCAAGTTAATCTATTAGTATTGTCAGCTCCTCGCTATGGACCATATTTTTCTGCTCAATTTTAGGTGTTTTTTCACTCAAAATATTTGTCCTTAAGAGCTCATATTTTGAGCTAATCACAATAGAGATAAATCATTTTAGAAAGTTATGTTGTGATGTTCACAACACGCCCCATTTTACTCCTTAGCAAAATGAGGACCCATACTGTGGCTTTTTGCTTTTTGCTTGTGTGTGTCGTTTTGCTTGGTGGTAAAGGGAAAAGGGAGTTAAAATTGCAAACCTTGTTAAAAATGGAGAAGAAATGTGTTTCAGTATTAGTGCATAGTATGGTTGGATTCCTTGTCAAAAATGAGTTAGGGTTGTTTTTGAACCATGTTAAAATTCACCATATTTTACAAGATATGAGTATTTTGGTAAAATGTACAAGGGAAGGGTTTGATGTTTGCACATACAAGTCTCTTTGTATATAGGGTTGCATATACAAGGCCCTTTGTATGCGAGTTCGCTTGTATACAAAGACCTTTGTATATCGCTTTCCATATACAAAGTCGTTTGTATATGCAAAGGTCATTTTATACTTGGTCGCATGAGTAGTCGGGTTCATATACAAAGTCATTTGTATGTCTTTTTTGCCTTGTGTACATTTGGTAGAGTTTATGCATACATACAAGATAGACTCAAGGTGGTTTTATGTTAAAATGAATTGATGTTTTAAATCCGCTTTGTATCTCACGTTTGTATGTTTAGCAGGTAAAATATACAAGGCACTTCATACATGGCAGACCTGAAAAGGTTATTAAACAGTGTTAAATCATTGTATCTTCGCAACTTGTATATTTTGGTGATATGCATTGCAAATATACATCGCACGGACTTGAAGTTTATTAAAAGTGGTTAATTCATTGTTTGTATCCGCAATGTATATATCTTACATACATTTCCAAGATACAAACACTTCATACATTGTCCGGACCTAAAAGTCTATAAAAAAGGCTTAAATCCTTGTATATTTCTAGCTTTATATGGACATACATTCAAACGTTTATGCAAGCGCGGACTCGAAAAGTTATTGAGTATGGTTAAGTCCTTGCATATTTTGTGTTTTGTTTATTAAGGATATACAAAGACTTTATACAAGTCGCGGAATTAAAAGAAAGTTGAAATAGCATTAAATCATTGTACATTCCATGGCTTGTATGTTCCAAAACAAACATCGCTGACATACAAGCTGGAATCCAAAGGCATTAAGATCGGGTTAAACCAATGTATCACGTCCAGGGAGTTATACAAGTCAAAATATACAACGAAACATACATTCTGCGGACCTGAAGGGAGTTATGAAAATTGGTTAATTCCTTGTACATTTTGGACTTGTATATTTAAACATTCAAAGCAAACATACATCAAAATATACAAGGGGCGGACCTGAAATGGCTATCAAATAACGAAAAGCCCTTGTATATTTCGCGCCTTGTATATTGATACACTGCAAAGAGTATACAAGGTGGATCTCATTGCGGGATTAAATTTGGTTAGGTGCTTGTATTGCGTCCGAAATGTATATCAAGGGATACAAGCACAATGTACATTAGGATATACATTGGGTGGATTCAAAAAGTTATGCAATTGAATTAAGTGCTTGTATATTTTTGCATTTGTATGTTACAATATACAAACCAATATGCATCAAAATATACAAGTGGCAGAATCAAAATAGATATGGAATAACATTAAATCCATGTATATTTGGGGTTTGTATGATCGATGACTGCAGGATATACAAAGACTCCATACAAGCCAGATTTTAAATAGCTTGAAATCCGATTAATTTGATGTATGCGTCCGGCTTGTATATTGCAATATACAAGGAAATTTTCAGCAAGAAACGAAGTGATTGGATTTTTGAATACATTTTTGGAGCCCGAGTGCATGTTTTGGTCAACGATGGTTGACCCGACTAGTTTTAACATTGTATAGGCATTTTGATGTGCATTTTCCATGGTTTTTGAGCCCGATGGTTGTGTTTATGCATTTGGAGCCTAATTTAATGTAGATGTTCATTTCTCCTGCCAATTTATTAAACAATGGTGCTAATTCCTGCTTGTTTATTGTAGATTGTTGGAGTAGCTAGGAAGAAGCAGAGTTGCTGACACAGTAATGGCGTGCAGCTGAATGCAAAGGCGGGGTTTTAAATGATGATGACGTCCCAGGCGGCGGGCCAGATCTCGAGAAGCCAAACACACCAAAAGGAGACGAAGCTTTCAATGCGGGGGAGTTTGCAGATGGAAACATTATTGAAGGAGTGGCGCCCTGTCTGGGTATGCTACTCAAATTCTTGGTGGGATTCATTTCTCACCGTTGGATGCTGCATTTCAAGATGCTGACTGTTGATCTCTTAGGGTTTTTGGGTGCCATATTGGGGAAAAACTAGAGATATATATATTGAGCCCCTGTACTGTACAAAAAAAAGAGGAGGAGGTCAATAATACAAAAAAAATTAGACCTGTAATAGTTTTAGGAGAGATCAGATTACTGAGACTAGTGAGGACTAGATTGTTGAAATAATCAATGTCCCTTCCTCAGATCATTGTAAATGTACCTATTTTATGAACATACTGTATGGAGATGAAGTTTCAGACTATACCCTGATTGTAAACCTTAAGTAGTCTTCAAGTTGATTTCTGGATATGTACTGGTGAATGCTGTGTTCTATAGAAGCGCTTTCATTTCATTGCATGTTGTTGTCAACTTTTCCCCTGAAGATTTGCACTGAATCATGTGGATTTGTGGACTGTCCTGGTGAAGTATGATTTTAGTTTTCTTCTCTCCATTGTTGTATGGCAACATGTATGTGGATCAATGATCTTAGTCAAGTAATTTTAGGAATCTCACTCTCTAACCCTTTTTCTCATTTTAATTTCATTGAAATCACTTTCATAACTACATATCATG
This sequence comes from Cunninghamia lanceolata, assembly GCA_027924645.1. Taxonomy (NCBI): domain Eukaryota; kingdom Viridiplantae; phylum Streptophyta; class Pinopsida; order Cupressales; family Cupressaceae; genus Cunninghamia; species Cunninghamia lanceolata. The sequence continues at coordinate 205,926 of BSBN01000744.1, read as the reverse complement.
ATAAATCAGAAGCAGAGCAGAGAAATATGCTGACATCTCATAGATAACTGAATATCATTAGCGTATTTTAAGCCAGATGCATGCACTGTTGAAAATATCATGCAGAGAATCACAAATAATGGTAGAACTCATGTAAATATCAACTTAGACACATCGTTTGGAGATATATGTTGTGTAGAGTAACCTCCCTATGTAGCATTGTTGCAGGAACAAAATCTACTAATCTACGTAAGGCCCCAAAATGGAAAACAGCAATACACATCAACCACAGAGTAACATCAGCAGATTATGAACTAATCGACGGGGACTTGGGATGATGAATTCTTAGAATTCATCATATCTTTCAGGATAAACAAGGGTTGTTGTGTGACTTTTGTTTTGTGTGCTTGGTTGTGACTGACATCACAAACCAATCAACAGGAAACTGGCACTAGAAGGAGGGCCTGGACAAAAGAAGGAGGGCCTGGACAAAGAATCTGTAGATTTCTACAAATATTGTATAACCATTTTCTGAACTTTCAAGTTTTATTCTGAGATATGATAGATCTCTTTAAAATTTCAAAAAAAAAAATAGAAAGTAGGGTCTCATTTCAATGGATGCATATGAGGACAATTATCAAGTTAACATTCCTTTATTTCAGGAATCTTTGACTAAGCAGCTTTATCCTCAAAGTTTGTATAGCTTTGGTTTGTCTACTTGTTGCAGGATACACCAGACTGTAGAGCACAGTGAAATTAATTGTCTAACTTTTCTCACAAGGTTGGATTTATATTTGAAGGGACTGATACTTTTTATAGATGTGCTCAGGGCTGAAGTCTGGCAGGAAAATGAAAGAGTTCTAGAGCGACAGGACAATACATCTTCGAAGGCTAGGAGACATACAGAAGAAGTACCGGTTGAATCAGTTCCAGAAGAGCGCAGGTATGAACCTTTTGAAAATAGTAAAGAGGAAATTACTCCCTTTTTTCAGTCATCAGACAATTAGCAAGGAGGGTTTGATGAGGGGGAAGATAAAAGTGAGATTCATCTTGATACATTTGGTAGATATATGGAATTACTAAGGAACACTTGTCAAGAGGAAATCTCTGGATCTGACCTGAAAAGTCTTAACGAAAATGATTTGGCAAAGAAATGTAGACTAGCATTGGCAGAATTAAGGTGCACTAAAATTAATGTGGTTCCTATTATAGCAACTAGTGGAGTCACATAAAAGGAAATAAATATTGATTTCCTATCTGACTCCTTTAAATTGAGTGATCAAATGCAAGAATGTTGCAGGTCAATGGAACCAGATGCCTTACTGGATGGCAGAAGTGAGATGCTTGATGAACCATTCATGAAAGTTGAAGATGCAGAAAAATTTGGAGCTGTTGTGCACGATCAGATGCCAATCCAATGTCGTGAAACAGGGGAGTATTCCTATCAATCAGAAGTTGTTTTGCCTTTACAGTCAAATGATTTAGAAATGATAAATTTCTGTATATCAGGTTATGATGATGAAGATACTCATTTAGATACTGATGTGTAGGGAATTAAAGAAAATGTTGAGGTGTTTCCTGGAGTCAAAAGTCATATAAGTTTGCAAAATGAAGAGATGAAATTGGATAATGATGAGGAAGATCGCTTCAGGAATTTTGAATCATACTTGTCTAGAAATATATAGTGTAGTCGAATATTAGGTCTACCCACTGATGACATATTGATTGAAAATTGGTGCAGATTACATGAAGAAGCACATTCAGAAAGGAATTGTGATGCCTGCTTAGACATGATGAAATTAAAAATTAATGAAAGCCTTGAGGTGCTTCCTGAGGTCAAGAACCAGATGAACATCCAGAATGAAGGAACAAAGCTGGATAAAGATGAAGGAATAATACATCAGGAGTCATACATCCTTTAGTTTGAAGTGAGACTTGACATTGAGCCAAGAAATGAAAATATAAAGCCAAATGGGAGGCCAGCTATCAATGAACAAGCATGTCCAACAAAACCAGAGATACACCAGGTCGTATCTTTCCTTTGCACAGTGAATACTGTTGATTATTATTTTGATTATGGAAATTCAGGAAATAGGACATGCATATCAGTTAATCATGAACATGATGAGCTTTCTCAGTTGCTGATAATCAGAGATTATTCTGTTAAACACAATGAGTTTAGAATACAAAAATATTTTTCAGAATACAAAGATGAATTTGCTAGGGTCAGAACCACAACTAGTGCCCTAATGCTCCTACACAATCTAAGGAAGTATGCAAATACGGTTGTCTTTGGGTCTTTTCCTAGGTTTTATTTACCTTATAGGGTTTGTATGTAGTTTGGTAGGATAGTTGTTTTGTTTCTTTTCTTTGTTTTCTTGTCTTGCTTTTTGTTGTTTGCTTTCTTTGTATAATTGTTTGTACAGTGGCTTTGTTTCCTCAGCAAGGATCTTTCTTTTGATTTAGAGTATAAAGGGGCAGATTAACAACCACTGAAAAAAATAGAAAATTGAGATCATTAAGGTTAATTATTTGAAATCTATGCATAACTTGTTATGACTATCATGAATGTAGAAAGTCGTTTAACTTGTGAAATTTTGTATTTAATAAGAATGGGTTGAGTTTTCAAGGAATGTTTCTCACAATGACACACCTAAAATCCTTGGGTTTGTTGAACTTACCAGTGTAGATATTAGGTGAAAAATTAGAGGTCACCCTTGCTACCATTACAAGTCTCAGCTTAATTTTAGCAAGTGACCGCTCCTTGCATCATGAAGTTACAAATGCAATACCTTATGAAATCTCTATGAAATACAAAAATAAATAAAATAAATAAATAAAATGGATTATACTAAAAATCTAGATTAAGCCATCTAAGTAACTCTACCAGTGCTATAGACGCTCGCTGGCAGTGGGGCTCTACTTAGAAGAATTGTAACGATAACCTTGCCGGGGCTATGGATGCTCGCTGGCAGCAAGGCTCTATCTGGTTGGCTATGAGGGAATGTCCTCACCTACGTAGTCTAATATCAGTCACTGGTTTGTTCAACTGATCTTCAAGATGAGGTTTATTAACCATGTGCACCCACTTAAACTGAAATGAAAATTCATGCACCTTATTGGATATATTGTGTCTCAAGTTGGATAATAATTTGTAAAAATATAGTTGGAAGTTATGAATTTATTTCATTCAATTTTCTTTAATGGGTTGGATTTGATTGTTTTGTTTGGTTGCTAGTTGTTGTGATGTTCACAACACGCCCCATTTTACTCCTTAGCAAAATGAGGACCCCTACTGTGGCTTTTTGCTTTTTGCTTGTGTGTGTCGTTTTGCTTGGTGGTAAAGGGAAAAGGGAATTAAAATTGCAAACCTTGTTAAAAATGGAGAAGAAATGCATTTCAGTATCAGTGCATAGTATGGTTGGATTCCTTGTCAAAAATGAGCTAGGGTTGCTTTTTGAACCATGTTAAAATTTGCCATATTTTGCAAGATAAGAGCATTTTGGTAAAATGTACAAGGGAAGGGTTTGATGTTTGCACATACAAGTCTCTTTGTATATCGGGTTGCATATACAAGGCCCTGTGTATGCGAGTTCACTTGTATACAAAGACCTTTGTATATCGCTTTCCATATACAAAGTCGTTTGTATATGCAAAGGTCATTTTATACTTGGTCGCATGAGTAGTCAGGTTCATATACAAAGTCATTTGTATGTCTTTTTTGCCTTGTGTACATTTGGTAGAGTTTATGCATACATACAAGATGGACCCGAGGTGGTTTGAGGTTAAAATGAATTGATGTTTTAAATCTGCTTTGTATCTCATGTTTGTATGTTTGGCAGGTAAAATATACAAGGCACTTCATACATGGCGGACCCAAAAAGGTTATTAAACAGTGTTAAATCGTTGTATCTTCACAACTTGTATATTTTGGTGATATGCATTGCAAATATACATCACACGGACTTGAAGTTTATTAAAAGTGGTTTTAAATTCATTGTTTGTATCCGCAATGTATATATCTTACATACATTGCCAAGACACAAACACTTCCTACATTGTTCAGCCCCGAAAGTCTATAAAAAAGGCTTAAATCCTTGTATATTTTCGGCTTTATATGGACATACATTCAAACGTTTATGCAAGCGCGGACTTGAAAAGTTATTGAGTATGGTTAAGTCCTTGCATATTTTGTGTTTTGTATATTAAGGATATACAAAGACTTTATACAAGCCGCGGACTTAAAAAAAAGTTGAAATAGCATTAAATCATTGTACATTCCGTGGCTTGTATGTTCTGAAACATACATCGCTAACATACAAGCTGGAATCCAAAGGGATTAAGATCGGGTTAAACCAATGTATCACGTCCAGGGAGTTATACAAGTCAAAATATACAATGAAACATACATTCTACGGACCCAAAGGGAGTTATGAAAATTGGTTAATTCCTTGTACATTTTGGACTTGTATATTTAAACATTCAAAGCAAACATACATCGAAATATACAAGGGGCAGCCCTGAAATGGCTATCAAATAACGAAAAGCCCTTGTATATTGATACATTGCAAAGAGTGTAGAAGGCAGATCTTAGCGCGGGATTAAATTTGGTTAGGTGCTTGTATCGCGTCTGAAATGTATATCAAGGGATACAAGCACAATGTATATCGGGATATACATTGGGTGGATTCAAAAAGTTATGCAATTGAATTAAGTGCTTGTATATTTTTGCGTTTGTATGTTACGATATACAAACTGATATGCATCGAAATATACAAGTGGCGGAATCAAAATAGCTATGGAATAACGTTAAATCCATGTATATTTGGGGTTTGTATGATCGATGACTGCAGGATATACAAAGACTCCATACAAGCCGGATTTCAAACAGTTTGAAATCTGATTAATTCAATGTATGCGCCTGACTTGTATATTGCGATATACAAGGAAATTTTGAGCAAGAAATGAAGCAATTGGATTTTTGAATCCATTTTTGGAGCTCGAGTGCATGTTTTGGTCAACGATGGTTGACTCGACTGGTTTTAACAATGTATAGGCATTTTGATGCGCATTTTCCATGGTTTTTGAGCCTGATGGTTGTGTTTATGCATTTGGAGCCTGATTTAATGTAGATGTTCATTTTTCTTGCTGATTTATTAAACGATGGTGCTAATTCCTACTTGTTTATTACAAATTGTTGGAGTAGCTGGGAAGAAGCAGAGTTGCCGACACAGTAACGGCGTGCAGGTGAATGTAAAGGCGGGGTTTTAAATGACAATGATGTCCCAGGCGGCGGGCCAGATCCTGAGAAGCCAAACACACCAGAAGGAGATGAAGTTTTCAATGCGGGGGAGTTTGCAGATGGAAACATTATTGAAGGAGCGGCGCCCTGTCTGGGTATGTTGCTTGAATTCTTAGCGGGATTCATTTCTCACCATTGGATGTTGCATTTTAAGATGCTAACCGTTGATCTCCTAGGGTTTTTGGGTGCCAGATTGGGGAAAAACTAGAGATATATATATTGAGCCCCTGTACTGTACAAAAAAAAGAGGAGGAGGTCAATAATACAAAAAAAATCAGACCTGTAATAGTTTTAGGAGAGATCAGATTACTGAGACTAGTGAGGACTGGATTGTTGAAATAATCAAGGTCCCTTCCTCAGATCATTGTAAATGTACCTATTTTATGAACATACTATATGGAGATGAAGTTTCAGACTATACCCTGATTGTAAACCTTAAGTAGCCTTCAAGTTGATTTCTAGATATGTACTGGTGAATGTTGTGTTCTATAGAAGCGCTTTCATTTCATTGCATGTTGTTGTCAACTTTTCCCCTGAAGATTTGCACTAAATCATGCGGATTTGTGGACTGTCCTGGTGAAGTATGATTTTAGTTTTCTTCTCTCCATTACTGTATGGGAACATGTATGTGGATCAATGATCTCAATCAAGTAATTTTAGGAATCTCACTCTCTAACACTTTTTCTCATTTTAATTTCATTGAAATCACTTTCATAATTGCATATCATGATAAATCAAAAGCAGAATAGAGAAATATGTTGAAATCTCGTAGATAACTGAATATCATTAGCGTATTTTAAGCTAGATGCATGCACTGTTGAAAATATCATGCAGAGAATCACAAATAAGGGTAGAACTCATGCAAATATCAACTTAGACACATCGTTTGGAGATATATGCTGTGTAGAGTAACCTCCCTGTGTAGCATTGTTGCAAGAACAGAATCTACTAATCTACGTAAGGCCCCAAAATAGAAAACAACAATACACATCAACCACAGAGTAACATCAGCAGATTATGAACTAATCGACGGGGACTTGGGATCATGAATTCTTGGAATTCATTGTATCTTTCAGGATAAACAAGGGTTGTTGTGTGACTTTTGTTTTGTGTGCTTAGTTGTGACTAACATCACAAACCAATCAACAAGTTACACTAAATGTATTTATTGTTTTTAGAAAAAATCATATTAATAAGTAATTTTTTATTTTAAAATTAATAATATTGTTCATATAGACTTTTGTTTTACATATTTATATAATATAGAAGTCTTTACCTAGAGTGCTTTTATCTTTTTAACTCTAAGGGTTTTTTAAAATATATTAAAAATTAAATATTAAAAAATGATATATAATATTAATTTTTATAGTATTAAGTATTATTTTTAAGTAAATTTCAAATATTTAAAATAAATTATTCTCTTTATTATATTATTTGTGTAAATATTTTAGAAATAAAATTAAAAATCATATTAAGGATACTTTATATAAAAAATAGATAATGTTTTTAATTATTAAAGGTAAGCCTTTTAACCAGAGCTATGAACCAGAAAGGGTTTTGAAAGGGCCCCAAAACCTTGTACAATAAGAACAAGCAACAACCTCAACAACAAAACCAATAGCAACAAGCAAGAACCAAACAAGGAAGTCAGCCTATAAACAACAAGGCCATAGTGAGAGAACAACAATAACCATGATCGAGGTTTAAAACCAAACCTCACTAAATGACTCTGAGGTGGAGTAAGATCTTCACTCAAATGGATTGTCTTACCCTTTTTTGAAGATCTAGACTCATTCGAAGGAGACCTATTCTTATTCTTCAATAAATCCCCTGGGTCATCCCTAATACCCTTATTCTTATCTTTCAAATGAAACCCCTACTCATCCCTAATAGGATTCTTATCTTTCAATGGAAACCCATGCTCATCCCCAACAGGATCATCAACATTGCCCTTCTCTTTACCTTCATTTTTTGTAGCATCAACAATATGACACTCTTTTCCATGCTCGGGATAGAAATGAGAGAAGTGTCTAGCTTTATGACAAAGCATACAAACTTGTGAAGAAGTCTTGTAATAAATTCTCTGCTCCCAAATGCCAAATTTGGAGCAAAGTTTAATGACTTTTCACAATGCCTTATCAAAATCTACACTAAAACAAAATCTAGCAAAAATCAAACATTTGATTAACTTGGTAACATTATCTATGGATAAAAGCTGACCAATAGAATTGGTTATACATCTAATTATATTTTCATTCCAGAACTCTAAAGGAAGCCCTAGAAGTTGAACCCAAATAGAAACCCTATTGAAATTTTCCTTCACAATGTCAAAACCAGGAGACCATCTTTTCAACAAAAGATTAACTTACCAAGGAAGCAAGGGCCTACTTGCAAAACAATCTTGCTTTCCTCAAGAGAATGGAAGGAAAAGAGAAAAAAATCCATTATTCATGTTAGTCACATGGATCTGCTCAAACCTACACCATCTTTTTTTAACCCAATTTTGAACAACATCAATTTTCAGACTAAAGCCAGAGAACAAACTCACCAATAAACTATTGATATTTAAAGTTAGGTAATGCAATAAACCATTTACATGTGTTTAAATTTAATTTATCTATTATTTAAACCCTTGTAATTAATATTATAATAAACTACTTTCTTTCATTCCCATCTAGTTAAAAACTCTTCTCATTTTTTTCTCAATTTTAAATATGCAACAATATTTCATCACCTAGCATATAAATTTCAATGTACTATTGCAATGAGTTTTTTTATCTAGTAATTAATCTATTATTTTTTATGTTGAACAAATTTTATTTTATTTTTATTTATTTTATATGTATATTAAGTTTAATATTAATAATTTAAATATACTCCGTTAATGGGGGTGGTGATGCTCACATCGAGGAATGGAGAAGGGAGACAAGGTGGAGACTCCTAGTAGAGGGATGGGTAAAGATAAATTTTGATGGTGTGTCAAAAGGAAACCTAGGTAGCTCTTCTAGTCAGAGATTGGCAATGTAATACTCTCAGGAAGGCAATCGAGAAGTTGGTGCAAGGGACCAACAATGAAGTAGAGTTCCAAGCACTTATCCTTGGTCTTAATTTACACCGACACCTAGGATTATGGAGGATAGAGGTGGAAGGTGATGTAGAGTGTGCAGGGAAGGCAAGGTTTTATGAAAAGCTTCTCTCAAATACTCTAAGTGGACACAGCAATTCTACTATTCCTTCACCAAAACCACCCAACCAACCAATTTGGGCTCTCACAACCAGACATAACCAAAAGGCTTGGGAATGATTTGAGCACTTTCACCATGACAAAACATGACCCAACAACCTGACTCTACACTTAGGAACCCTCATTCATCCATCGCTTCATTTCAGGCCTATGCATCCTTGTAGCCCTGTCCAATAGGGGAGTCAAAATAAAAGTTTACTAAGGCCATAAACCAAACAAAAAAACTTGGTTTTAGACACCTAATATGGACCACTACAAGTCCTCAAATGCACAAGAACAGTCACTAAGATCAGATGCTTCAAATGATTGACTTCCAAGCCACAAGGAAGCCTAATTAGGCCTGCACATTGAAGGAACTGACTTACCTAGGCACACCCCAACACCCCTAAAGCCTTTAATAGGTTCCTCAAAATTCCCCAAGACCTGTTTCACACCTTCTATCCATTTATATAGTTCAAATATTCAAAATACCACAAGTGGCACATTCAATTACTCACCTTCTGGCCTGTCACATAGAGATGTTAGGCCTAGAACACCAAAGAATTCACACAAAACTCCATTTTTCCTCTTGAGACCACTTGTAACATAAAAAAAACTCCTAAACCTACCATTCCACCAAGAGTTAGGCATTTCCCACGATGGAATGGAGAGTTATAGGCATTTTAGTGACCAAACCCTGGTTCGGTAGGGTTTCAGACCCACTTCCAGTAAACTGGAGATATCTTTCTTATTTCTTGATGAAATTACTCCAAACCACCATCAAAAGAAAGGTGACTCCTCCCTCTATCAATCGATGTATGTGTGGAGCCCATACTATGATGTAATAGGCCATACCAAGCAAGATAGAAGAGAAAAACATAGGAAAACTAGAAAAATAGAGTTTATTTTCAATCAAATCTTCACAAAAAGCTCCAACAGCCTTGCCTCAACCACAAGGAGGCTTTTTAAACATTAAAACACCCCTACCAATGGTCCTCAAATAATTTTTGAATGAGGAAACTGTTGGTTATGTGTTTTACAACTTTAGTTTGACATTACACAAAAATCATTACTTGGATACACCAAGTTTACATTGAAACCTTGACTTGACACCTAATAACACCTAGAACAATCTATTACAACATTGAAATGGTCCCTTTGACCTTATTACATCATGAACATATTGGAAAAAAAAAACATGACAAAGGCCTCATGCAGGCATGAGAACCCCAGGGTGCCCCTGCACCATACACTCGGGGTTGAAAAGATCTCAAGTTCCACCTGAGATCAGTTGCTGGAAAGAAACACCATGGGCTTTGATGTCTTGTTCACTCATCCAAGTTGGATCCTATGGTGGGAGACCATGCTATTTAACCAAGTATTCATTGTAGACCTTCTTTCTTGTCCTCTTCACCTCTTTGGTGTCTAGGATTGCTTCAAGCTTCAAAGGTTCTGAAGGGGGTAAGTCCTGCACCTAATCTTCATCAGCTTCTATACCTGTACCTACATCTAAAGATCCCTTAAAGGGGTACAAGTCAGCAACATTAAATATAGGGGAGATATCCACTCCAGGAGGGAGTGTTATCTCATAGGCATTTTGCCTAAACTTATGGATTATCCTACAAGAGTCAATCTTCTTCATTTGGAGCTTGGTGTATCTACCCTTGGGTAACCTCTCCTTCTTCAAATATGCAAAAACTAGATCTCCCACCTTGTATTGGACATTTCTCCTCTTTAAATCTAATCTCTCCTTGTATTTTTCCACACTTTTCTTAAGATTCTCCCTCACTTGTTCATGGATGTCTTTCATTGCTGTGGCAAACTCCTCTCCTTCTGCACTCCTCCTTTCCATTCCCTTCAAGTCTCTCAATTCAAATATACCCCTTTGGCTCATTCCATACACCACCTCAAAGGAAGTTTTGCCTATGCTTCTATTTATGAAGTCATTATATGCATATTCTGCTTAGGGAAGCACTAGATCCCATTATACACCATGTTCCTTTGTCAAACACCTCAGTAGATTACCAAGTGATCTATTTACCACCTCTGTCTTCCGATCTGTTTGAGATGGTAGGCAGAACTATATGACAAATTGGTGCCTAACTTTTTCCACAAGGTCCTCCAAAAGTGACCTATGAGTTTAGCATCCCTATCAGATACAATGTTCAATGGAAGACCATGGATTCTCACAATTTATTTGAAAAACAGTCTTGTAAGGTTAGAGGCATCACTAGTATATTTACAAGGGATAATGTGTGCCATTTTACTGAATCTATCTACCACTACAAAAACACTATCAACCCCTCTTTGTGTCTTGGGCAGTCCTAAGACAAAGTCCATGCTTATGCTTTCCCAAGGTCTATTAGGTATGGGAAGAGGTTGGTAGAGACCTGCATTTGAAGTGGTTCACTTTTCTCTTTGACATATGGTGTAATTCTCCACAAACTTCCTCACCTCCACCTGCATTCTAGGCCAAAAATAGAACCTTCTAACCTGCGCCAAGGTTTTATCAAGTCCAAATTGCCCTCCAAGATTCCCCCTATGCTTCTCCTTTATCAAGTTCTCCCTCATAGAACATTTGGGTATGCACAATTGGGCCCATTTGAACAATAGACCATCTTGCAAAACATAATCAGCATATTCACTGTGAAAAGCATCTAAAAATTGAGAGCAAGTATCAAAAGCATCCTTGAAATCCTCATCTTCCTTGTACATACCTTTGAGGGCTTCTGTACACACACTTTGTAATTCTACTTCTTGGACCATCATAACCCTTCTACTAAGGGCATCAGCAACTTTGTTTTCTTGTCCTTTCTTGTGTTTAATGGAGAAGGTGTATGCTTGTAGGTATTCAACCCACTTCATGTGCCTTTCGTTCAACTTGTCTTGTCCATTCAAGAAACTAAGTTCATGGTTATCAGTAAACACAATAAACTCCTTTGGTAGTAAGTAATGTCTCCATTTTTTGAGTGTTTGAACCATGGCATAAAGTTCTAGGTCATATGAAGAGTATTTTCTTTTTGCCTCATTTAGTTTTTCACTAAAGAATGCAACTGGTCTCCCTTATTGGTTTAGGACAACACCTAGAGCTTGTCCACTTGCATCACATTTAATGGTAAATATTTTATTAAAATCAGGTAAAGTAAGGATAGGTTGCTGAGATACCTTTATTTTCAAAGATTTAAACCCTTCATCTACTTCTTTAGTCTATAAGAACTTACTCCTCTTGTCTCCCTTGATTGTGTCTAGTATTGATGCACATATATGGCTAAAGTCCCTTATGAATTTTTTGTAGAAGCTTGCAAGGCCATGAAAACTCCTCACATCACCCACTGAATTAGGTGGTGGCCAATTGAGAATAGCCTCAACCTTTGATGGATCCATCTTCAAACTACCCTTTGATATGACAAACCCAAGGTACACCAACTCTTCCTTCATAAACTCACACTTTTGCAAGTTGATCAACAACTTCTCTTCATGCAGCCTTCTTAAGACCTAGCCAAGATGCTCTAAATGCTCCTCTTTGGTCCTACTAAACACAAGAATGTCATCCAAATAAACCACAACAAATTTGCCAATAAAGGGTTTCAATACCTCATTCATTAATCTCATGAAGGTACTGGGGGCATTGGATAGACCAAAAGGCATCACCATCCACTCATAAAGACCTTCATTAGTCTTAAATGTTGTCTTCCACTCATCCCCTTCTCTAATTCTAATTTGATGATACCCACTTTTCAAATCAATCTTTGAAAAATAGCAGGCCCCTCCTAGATAGTCCATGAGATCTTCCATTCTTGGCATATGATACCTATATCTCATGGTTATCTTGTTTATGGCTCTTGAATCGGTCCATAACCCCCATTTTCCATCCTTTCTAGGAGACAACATGGTAGGGACTGCACAAGGGCTTAGACTCTTTCTAACTAGGCCTTTATCCAATAGCTCTTGAACTTGTTTTGCTATTTCTTCATTTTGAGCAGGGGTCATCTTGTAAGCAGCCTTATTAGGCAATGTAGCACCTAGAATTAGGTCTATATGGTGATTGATATCTCTAATTGGAGGTAGGGAACTAGGCAATTCATCCACCACAATGTCATTGTACTTCTTTGACAAGGCTTGGACTTCATTAGGAATAGCCTCCCCTTTCTTTATGGACAAAACTGACCTACATTTAGGCTTAACAATCAAGGCAAACTCCAAACTTCCCTCTTCCTTTAAGGTCTTCAAAAAATCTTTCTCTCCTACCACCATGACACTAGACCCACGTTGTTTGTCCATGCCCTCATCCAGCAAAGGGTTCAAGGTGAAAGATTCCCCATCCTTGTTTATCTTGTAGGTGTTTTTCTAACCATCATGATATTCTCTCCTATCATATTTCCAAGGGCAACCTAGAAGTATGTGGCAAGCATCCATGGGAATACAATCACAAAGGATTTTGTCCTTATAGTCTCCAATATGAAACTCTACCAAAGACTGCTCATTGACAAGCACTTGTTGACCTTTGTTCAATCATGACACATTATATGGTGTGGGATGAGGAGTTCTTTCCAGATTTAGTTTCTCAACTATTTTTAGGGACACTAAGTTATCTATGGAGCCTGAATCTACAATCACCTTACATACCTTTCCATGGGATTTGCATGAAGTTCTGGACAAACACTTCCTTTGGGGTGGCTCCTTGGTACTTGGAACCTTAAGAAGTGTCCTCCTCATCATCAAACTTTCTCTAAACTCAGGATCAGCAGGTCTGGAAGGTGAGTTCACACTTTGAACATCTTCTTCTTGCACCAACTGGTTCCTCCTATCCCCACCTTGAGGGTTTGAGGCTTGTTTCTCTGGACATTTGAAGACCGGATGTCCAAACTGATTACAGTCAAAGCACCTAGCGGAGAAGGAATTGGAACCTCTTCCTGATCCATTGGATCTTCCTCTTCCATTAGGCCTCTTGCCCTTAAATCCACCTCTTGATTCCTGACTTGGTTCTTGGCTTCCACTTGTTAACCCTTGTGATTTATGTGATTGATTTCTTCCACCAAAACTACCTCTTCCTCTTAAATTTTTGCCTCTACCCCTTCCTTGCTGCTCTTTCTTCCTCCTCAACTTCTCTTCAGCCATACATGCCACTTGGAAACACTCTTCTACTATCTTAGGGGTTACTAGGCTAATCTCATCTTGAATTGCAAACCTTAGGCCATTTATGTACCTGCCCACTTTCTCCTTTTCATTCTCCACATGACCACACCTCATACTAAGTTTGTAGAATTCCTCAGTATAGGCAGCCACGTCCATGTCCTTTTGTTTTAGGTTTTGCAGTTTCCTAAACACTTGCACTTCATAATCTGAAGGAAGGAATTGTGCCTTCAATTTACTCACCATCCTATCCCACGAGTTAATCATGGACTTGCCCATTTTTACCCTTTCTCTTTGGGTATAGTTCCACCATGTTAAAGCCGCCCCTTTCAATTTTGTTTTTGCTAACTTCACCTTCTTGTCCTCTGGCACTTCTTTGTATTCAAAGTAGTTGTTTAGAGCATCAATCCACTATATTACCTCCTCATCATCCATCTTGCCTCCATACATTGGAAGATCCATCTTTACATCAGAGGTCTCTCCTTTCACTATTTTCAAAGTATTGAGAAACCTTCTTTCATCAGGGGGCAAATCCTCCTCCTCTCTTTGAGGTTGTCCATCTTCACCCTCTTCTTCTTTCTCAATGTCGCTATCACCTTCTTCTTCCCTCTCTCTCCTTTTCTCTCTAGATTTCAATGCTTCAATTTCCTCTTCTAGGGCTTTCAACTTCCTAGTCACTGTAGACCCACCTTTTGGAGGCATGTTGTTCTCACAAGATCACCTACTCTTCTACACACACCAATCTCTTTCCCCTTGGAAATCAAAATTGGCTCTACTGCAACTCTGATGCAGAGTGTGCAGGGAACGTAGGGTTTTATGAAAAGCTTCTCTCAAATACTCTAAGTGGCCACACCATGTAGTGCCCCTCATCTCATCGTCCATCAGATTGATGTTTGCTTAAACTTTATAGTGTCCTAGACCGTAGATGATGGATCTCTTGTTATCTTGTTACTTCATTGTGAACCTGATTGTTATGATAACAGTTGTTGATGTTGGATTTTATCATTTTATGTTTTAGAATTTGATAAATGAACTAGATGTTACAGATGTTTTGATGTTAATTGCGATATTGGATTGAATGTTTTGTGTTGTTGATTAATATCAGATACCTTGTTCAACGTAGTTAATTGTTTATGCATAAACGTGAATGGAACAGTGTTGTATTACTCACTTTCGAGTACCCTACACCACTGCAATTTCCATTCACTATAGGACTGTATGTGGATATATATCTTGAATGTTTAACCGTGCGTTGTTGCAGGAATGCAGGTACTAGGCATCGACTCCACCTGATTACAGGTCTGAGCGTGCCTTCGCCAATGGATTAGTTGTTGGAGTTAACGTGAGGTCCCATGTCAGTGTGGTCTGGTTGTTAGTTTATCCTCTTGGTCATTGTTTGTCATTCGATCATGATTTGCGGACAAGTAATATTGCACCTTGGAGTCTAACTAGGTTAGAAAGTGTCTGAATGTGTAAGGTGTCATTGTGCGTTAATTAGAATCATATTACGGAAAGTATAATGTCGATAATTGTTGATTATTGTTGTAAATAAATTATTATTTTATTAGATGTATAGTTGTTAAATAAAGATTGTAAGAGGTTTTGTATTATTTAATATAATATTATTTACAATAAATATTTAAATAAATAAAATAGTTGTAAGTTATGTTGTAATTAGTGATTTACAACTTAATTAATAAAATAAATTAAAATAAAGTTGTACAGTTATGGATTGTTGTAATGTTATAACTTTATTAAATAAAATATGCTTGGTTGGCTATAAAGTCATTAAGTGTTGTCAGGAATTATGTGTTTTCGTTTAAAAAAGAAATACAATAAAATAAATAAAGAACTTCTTTGGGATTATTAAATTAAATAAAAATATTAGTAGAGGAGGGAGATGCACGGGATCGCATGCCAAGCCCTTGGTAGAGGAGAGAGACGGTGTTATAAAAGAACGGTAGAGGCATTAAGGATAGGATTACAGGTACATGAAGGGAGAAGAAGGCTGGAATAGGCGGCTTAGATCTGCAACAATTGAAGCAGACCTGTTGAACCGACATCGTAGCCAGGTTCCTTGGAATACTTGCCTTCTTTCGCTGTTTCTTTTCTCTGAATCTAAGCATGTTGATTGTTGCTTCTTTGTCTGCAAATGAAATGGTGTTGGTTAAATGGTTCTGTCGGGACTTTCTATCATTTCTGCAAATGCTGTTGTAGTTTATTTGATTCCAATTAGTTTGAGCTGACATTAGTTTGTATACCTTCCACTGTTTGCCGAAGAGGGAGTCGTATATCACTCTTAGAAAGCCCATCATAGGTTAATACATCTGATTCGCAAGTTGTGTAGTGTTCTCTGATTTGGTATTTACCCCATGCCATCCCAGATTTCTTTAGAAACCAGTTTCCTATATCTTCCATTCCTGTTTCTACCGTCACTGCTTTTAACAGACTTAGCTGGCATTGAGATCGCATTGCTAGTCGGTGTCGTAGAGAGATCACATAGTGGTTTTCCCTACATTCCTCCGTCCTTACAGGCTCGTATATCTTTGTAAATATTGCTACCTGCGTGAAAAGTTAATAATCATTTGTTTTCACTTATTTAGGGTTAGCGAACTTTTTCTAGAGATATAATACTTGATATTACGGCAGTCGCAATTAACCAATTGGTTAGGGTTATCCCAAGAGCCGCATAGGCTATCCATTCTAATGTCTGCGATAGAAACTTGGTTAGCAATTTTGCTATTGGTTTTGTTGCATTTGGTAATGCTTCTTTTAGTGGACCGAATTATATTAGAAAACGCTGTAAGTGGTAATGCATGGGCGAGTTGGAGAGATCGCGGCTATTGCTTTGTTTCACCTTCATTGAAGTTCTGGAAGTCTTTTCAACATGTCTCCGTCATATCTAGAAAGCTTTGTCTATATGTGTCTGATATCCAGATCTTGATGATATGGATGAGCGCTCAGATTTATAAGGGTTTGCAGGATTAAATCTATCTTAGTGGATCGAATTCCGTCATTTCCCTAAGTGATGGTTGCCTTTGAGGATGTGAGAGATCACAAGAAAGGACAAAGCAAAGCTCTTGAGTGCACAACAAACCACCTGCAAAGAAACACAGCTTCTAGGTATCGCTTGGACGATGGAATCATCTATGTAAATGGTTACATCACCTCCGACCATGGATGGCAACTCCAACAAATTCTGCGCGCTGAGAAGACAGTAAGCCACGTCAGGGCCAAGCTCTTCATAGCTATTGATGCCTCCTCCAACATATACGATCACAAATAGCTCGCAGTTATTATTCGCCTTTCCGTCCTTAGCCGTCAATTGACGGAGAACTCTCGCCATGGCCCATACGCAGGCGCGACAGAAAAATTGGCCCTTGGAACCGTTGTAGGATCTCTTGATTTTGGAAGTATTGACAGCATTTTCTAAGGCATATTTATTCTGAATCCTGTGACATTGTGTAGGGCCGTTGACAAAATCGTGCGGCTCCATTTTGCAGCCATGGAAAACATTATTTTGTGCGCCTACTCCTTGGGACTCCATTTGCTGCTGTATGGCATCCATGCAAACCCTAGAAGTCTGGATGTCCTCTAGAAGAAATGAACCAATGCTGTGCATCCTTGAAAAGAGCAGGATCCGGATTAAATCATTGATGGCCTCGCAGCAGTGTGTTCCTTGTTTACATTTTTTACGATCCATGGATGAGAAGACAAGTAACTCACATTTAACGGACAATTTCCCATTAGGGTTTCCGCCGCTGTTGGCGAGATTTGATACGCCCCAGCGGAACTCAACAACAATATCAGAAAACAACTCAAGGTAATTCCACACATGGCCTCCTGTAAATCAGTCTGCAACCATCTTAGCACAAACATTCCTTTTAATAACAGTTTTCTTTGTGATTAGAAGGAAGTTTCCGAACATTCAGTTAATGCCTTCCAGCAAATCATCTAATCAACGAATAACCATTATTTTGGAAAAACAAGCGTACTTATTTGAGCCTCATTGAAATCAGAATTCACATGGGAGGCATCCTCTAGCTTACATTCCAAGTTGCAGATAAGTGAGAATTAAAAATTGAAGGATAGTCAGATTATATTTCCCACAAGCTTGAAAATAATATTTCCACATGGTTGCCATTGGAAAGGCAAAGTCTGAAGCACACAAAACAAATTTAATTTGAAGGCATCTGTGACCAACTTGTATAATATTTGCTTTTGATTAAAACAAGAGGCAATGGAAGTAGGTAGATTACACAACAAAGAGGCCCAAGCCACCTAATCTACTGACAAAAGTGAACCCAATAGTACTACCATTAACAAGCTTTAATCTATATATATATATAAAGAAGATGCTACAATACAAAGGCAACAGAACAAAACTATAATAATACCAAGACACCAAATAGCGTGAATATCATGATTGCAATTTGCAGTGTATACGAGAGGAATTTGACCACCGGAGGTATGTTTCTTTTTGCACCTAGATAACAATTGGTAGAGAATCATTGTTTAGATCCCTAAGTAGATCCCAATGCTTTTTGTTCTTTTATTGTGTGTTTCTGGAGGTCCGTGTCATCTTAGGAGAACCTGTCTATGACTTGTACAAGTGACAGAGATAATCGACAACATAAACGGTCAACCTTGTGATTTATGAATAGACAAAGCCTCAGTAGGCAGCATGTTGACAGCGCAGTACTTCTCATCATCCTCTATGAATGCAATAGTTCAATCGGTTTGAGATAATCTTGACAAAATTTCCAATGTGTCTCTCCCAAGCCAAGCTAGGAATATACAGCAGCCACTGGGTAAAAGAGAAATTCATGGCATCCCTGACACTAGTTCATCTTTGAAGAAGACACGACATGACAACAAGAAAAAGATTTGAGGCTGGAAATTTTTATGTGAAGCATGGACGAGAATCCTCAGTTTCTTTATGTGCAGTCTTCAATGTTTTGAATTAACTGAATATCCATCTCAGAAGCATGGAGAATATTTGTTATGGTTATTTGAAAGGCTATGATAATTGGAAGCGCCATTTGAATAATCTATTGATGGAAGGACATTAGATTAGATGTAAAAGCATAGGGGAAATCTATCATGGTTAGTACTATGGTTGATGGCTAATACCTTGGGCTCTGCCTTTGTCAAACTGTAATATAGGAATGGTATGCTAAGTCAATGTTATTTTAGGGGAGGATCGATTACAGCAGCAGGTAGATTAGAAGCCATCCACAATCCAAGCATTAGAAATACCTAGAATTAAGATGAGTACTTTAAATCAGAGCCTAGTGCAGATGCATCTGATAATCCATTTACGGTGGAGACCGAGTTAGATTGAGGTTTAACTTTATCTTTCGCATTTAGGGTGCCATTTATAAAGAAAACCTTGGGAAACACTATACATTTCATGACATGATCCTTTACTCTTATTGTCACTCGACATGTAGGCTATTGTTGTGCATTCAGTTGTCCACAACATCAACAATGTGAATAGTTAATCCATAATTTCCTAATTCCATTTGATCTCATTTAGGAGTTGTTCTCTTTTTAGGAGTTGTGACTTAGATTTTACTTGGAGGCATTAACAAGATGCTGGGATCTCAAAGAACGCCTTCGTCTTTTATGATTAATGCTGTTCAAGAGTTATATTAATAGAGAGAAGTCATTAGACTAACTAATATTATCCATTTCAATGGTTAAGCAGTCATTAACAATTTCACACCATCTCTGCGATCAGTGCTTCCAATTCAATAGGTTATTACACTTGAAACAGATATAGTAGAAGCATTTACCAGAAAACTGTAATGCCTTGGGGATGAACATAGTTGATACATCTATTAAGTTTCGATGGCGTAAGAATGTCTAGTCCCGATCTTCTTCTTAGACAGATTTAAATCATCTTTGATTAAAACATTTCTGAGACATCGTTATGACGAAGAAATCCAAGCCTAGTAAACTGTTATCTGATTGAGGTCAAGAATATCTGAAGGACCGTATTAGGGTAGAACTTAGAGGAAAACGAAAACATTGATGTTCATTGTTGATGGTAGGACCTTTGTCCACATTGTATTGCCGTATAGTTATAAGGTATTATTTTAGTACTTAATCCAACGTTGGAAAGGTAAGTTAATCAGGGTAAAATTTGTTATACTTGTGTTTTATAATCTATCTTTAGAAACAAATGTAGAATATTTAGATAATTTTAGTATAACTATTGTATTTATTGTGAAATCAATTAGTTTGATTTAAAGAGATAATGTAATCAATTGTTGATTTCATTACAAAGTTATTTATGATGAGCCAAGAAGGAATTTTAGTGTTTAATTTCTAGATTCTAAATTGTACTGTGTGAGTTAAGTATTTCTATTGTCTTAAAGAGTCGAATTGAGAGTGGTCATACTCAAAATTCCAGAGGCTGAGTTTGTCGTAGTGTGGATGGATGTTTTTGTATTTGTGATGTTATAACGATTATGTGATTCAAATTTAGTATGAAGTATAATGGAGTATTGACTAAGATGATTATGTGTTTTGTGATATAATATTCTCTGGATGAGATATTTAACCAGTTGTGACTATCTTGTATCCGTTTTGTCGTAATTGTTGTTTGGAGAGACCTGGTATCTGTAAAAGTGTAAAATGTTGTAATGCTATAGGCGATGAATAACAATTGATGTTATGATTCTGTGTGTAATGCAAGAGGGTTTATGCCTTGCAATGAACAAGTATGTGTATTGCTATAATGCCCTGTATGGTGGTTAGGGTTTACTAGGTGTTAGGAAGGAGAGTGGCTTTCAACGTGGGGCCGGCGCCCAAAGTGGCAGTCAGGATAACCCGTTGGAAGTAGATTAATCAAGTGATAACCTAAAATGAACTAGGGGGTTAAGGGTAGATTTCACACTAAACAAGATTAATGGATTTCTCTCCCATGGCCTGTAGTGCTTGTATAGACTAAGGATGGGTAGAGAAGGCCTGGTTGGCATGATTGACTTCCTTGTCCTCACAAAAGGAAGGTTGATTCCGCATGTGTCACCCTATGGGGCCGGCACCTAGTGAGAGGCTGTCAGGATAACCATAGATGGGGGCCGGCGCCTAGTGAGAGGCTGTCAGGATAACCCATGCTAGGACCATGCGATGACACTCTCCCTACTACAACCTAGCATTCCTTGTTTGGTCTCTCCACTTATGTCATGTTTCGCCTCTGGAAGATAAGTTGTGTTTTATTGTTATTGCCATGTGTTGTATTGGCATTTGGTCGTCCTTTGTTCATGTTAGTTCTGTCTACCTGACTGTTATTGTTTGGGACCTCATGTTAACTCCTAGCTCGGGGGGTGGACCTTAGGGTTCCACATGGTCGGGTGGAAGAGCTATTTTATCCATTGGTTATTCTTCATCAAGTTCATATGCAGAAAAGATTTATTCTAGATAATTGTACTTGTACCAGTTGATGAAGATGCATGTGTATAATCTTGTACTGGATTTGTGCAACAGAACATTCATTGTGTATGTAATTCTGATGTAGTCTGAAAATGGCAATGTATTGTTGTCATGATGTACCTATATGAAAGCATTTCAGTTATGTATTGAATCATGCAGATTCTGTTATTTGATGTTATGCAATGAATGTGAATATGTTATTCAATTACGCATTGGATTTAGATCAATTACTGATGTATGTTAAATTATGTTAGTAGGTTTGTAAAGTAATGCAGCCTTGTATCCTTAGAGAATATATCGTAGTTAGTTATGTTAACATTATTTGTTATCTTAAGCATTTAAAAAAAAAATGTTCCTATTTCATGTAGCATAAATGTGTTTTTCTTTGAGGTGTACAAGGCGGGCATTACACACCAATTCCACTATTCCTTCACAAAAACAACCCAACCAACCAATTTAGGCTCTCACAACCAGACATAAACAAAAGGCTTGGGAATGATTTGAGCACTTTCACCATGACAAAACATGACCCAACAACTTGACTCTACACTTAGGAACCCTCATTCATCCTTCGCTTCATTTTAGTCCTATGCATCCTTATAACCCTGTCCAACAGGGACAGTCAAAATAAAAGTTTACTAAGGCTAGAAACCAAAAAAAGGAACTTGGTTTTAGGCACCTAATATGGACCGCTACATGTCCTCAAATGCACAAGAATAGTCACTAAGAGCAGATGATTCAAATGATTGACTTCCAAGCCACAAGGAAGCCTAATTAGGCCTGCACATTGAAGGAACTGACTTACCTAGGCACACCCCAACACCCCTAAAGCCTTCAATAGGTTCCTCAACATTCCCCAAGACCTCTTTCACAACTTTTATCCATTTATATAGTTCAAATATTCAAAATACCACAAGTAGCACATCGATTACTCACCTTCTAGCCTATCACATAGAGATGCCAGGCCTAGAATGCCAAAGAATTCACACAAAACTCCATTTTTCCTCTTGAGACCACTTGCAACATAAAAAAAACTCCTAACCCTACCATTCCACCAAGAATTAGACATTTCCCACAATGGAATGGAGAGTTATAGGCATTTTAGTGACCAAACCCTAGTTTGGTAGGGTTTTAGACCCACTTCCAGTAAACTAGAGATATCTTTCTTATTTCTTGATGAAATTACTCCAAACCACCACAAAAAGAAAGGTGACTCCTCCCTCTATCAATCCATGTACATGTGGAGCCTGTACATGTGGAGACTATACTAGAAAAATAGAGTTTATTTGCATTTAAATCTTTACAAAATCCTCCAACAGCCTTGCCTCGACCACAAGGAGGCTTTTTAACCATGACAACACCCCTACCAATGGTACTCAACTAACTTTTGAATGAGCAAACCGTTGGTTATGTGTTTTACAAGTTTAGTTTGACATTACACAAAAATCATTACTTGGATACACCAAGTTTACATTGAAACCTTGACTTGACACCTAATAACACCTAGAACAATCTATTACAACATTGAAATGGTCCCTTGGACCTTATTACATCATGAACATATTGGAAAACAAAACAAAACATGACAAAGGCCTCGTGGAGGCATGAGAACCCCACGGTACCCCTGCACCAAAAGGGGACTCAATGTTAGTTATAATTAGCAAACCAAGCTATCATAGTAATGGACAATCTAGTGTGGGAGGTTAGAAATAATGATGGTACCAACGCATCCTCCTGTCAGGATCTCCAATTCGGCCAGGGAGTGGAGGTTGGTGAAACGTGCGGGGAGTGCTAAAATATTGGGAGAAAATTGAAGGAAGCATTCCTTATTTTGCGGTGGCAACTTGCATGAGAGATAACAGTAGTGATGAAAACCCCTATTCGACTTATTTGTAGGAAGCAACAGATGTCATTCCTTGGTCAAATAACAAACAAGAGGTTGGGTGTAGTGTTTAAGACAAAAAGTGGAATAGTACTTTTGCCATTGAATGGGTTCTGGTAGAGGAATTCATGGTAAACTGTAATAGATATAGGGTGAATACGGACCTATCCTCCATGTTGATAACAATAATGCTAGATTTAAATGAAGAGAAATCCACTATATAGTTCAAGTTGATGGAGGAGTTTGTGGAGCTAGATTTCAAAGGTGGATGGAAGGAAGTGGTGGGTGTGGTGAGATATGGAGTTGGTGTGCCACTACCTGGAGACTTCCATAGAATTAACTTTGTAGGGGATGTAGTGAAATGGTGTCCCTTCATCACGGAAGCAGGGGAGGATAAAATTGCTAGTCAACATCGCTGAGCTGCGCGAGGACTAGCCTTTCTGATGAAACTTGTAGGACTGGAGGTGGAGTAGGACTAGATGAATGAGGTTCTGGAACAATATTATGAAGATGATGAAAATGCCTGAGGTGGAACTACCAATGATCATTATCTTTTTTTTTATAATTTTTAACATATAAAGTATGGAATAGATATTAGACTAGATTGAAAAGAAGATCAGTAGCATGTAATAGGCAGTAGGGGTAGGAAGATTAATAGGGATTTTGCCAAAACCTTATTTATACTATTTTTATGTTATCATGTTGAACTTTCACTATTTTGTTTTTGATTAGTTCAGCTAGAAAAGAGGGTCTAGAACCCTTTGCAAAGCAGCCCCAGGGAAAAATAAGGCCTTAAACGAGCTAGAGACAACACATTAGCAGCACATAGGCAAAGCTACAGCAACGCATTAAGGCTACGAGGAACAACTAAAAACTAAATAACAGTATAACTAGATCTTTTAACACCCTGGACCCGAGTGCGGGTCAGCGAGACATGCTTAGGAAGACCCCACTTCCTTCTTTGGACCACAGTCCAACAAACATCATTGTATCCATCTATAGAAAAAGGAGATGAAGGGGGTAAGGCTTTCCCAAAAACCACTGAAAGGGATGAAACTTGAGGAGAGGAGGAATACTTCATAATAACATCAGCTCCATTAACAGATGGTGCACCAATAGAAGTAGTTCTAGTTGTAAATAGCTCCCTAATAATAGGGGATGATTCAACAGCAGCCCCAACAGTAGAAACACTCCTTGTTATAGGTCGTATACAAGTGGTAGCAGCAATAGAACCTTTGAAACAGACGGCACAGTAGTAGCAGCAGGCAACACCCTAGTAGTGACAATAGTAACCTCTGAAA
This sequence comes from Cunninghamia lanceolata, assembly GCA_027924645.1. Lineage (NCBI taxonomy): Eukaryota > Viridiplantae > Streptophyta > Pinopsida > Cupressales > Cupressaceae > Cunninghamia > Cunninghamia lanceolata. The sequence continues at coordinate 181,666 of BSBN01000744.1, read as the reverse complement.
TAGACAATACAGTAGCAGCAACATGTTCATGCAGCACCCCAGTAGTAGAAGGCACCTTGGACTGGAGTGTCGTAGTTGAAGGAGAGGAAGGAGTGGAAGCCACAGGTGGAATAGTAATGTCTGTGGGCTAAACATCACGCCACCAAGAAGCCAAACGAGATTTGGGTTTAGAGTGTAAGCACTGTTTAGCCAAATGACCAGTGCTAAAGCAACATTCACAACGAAAGGGGATACCCTCGTAGTCCAAACTCTAGCACTAGGAATGGTCAACAGCAAGGAGTGCCTTAAATAAATCTAGATCCAAAAGAATCTGAGCAAAAGTTATATGCATAAACTATAAGGTAGCAGGATTAGCCATAATAAATCACCCCAAAGCATTCCCAGTCATAGAATAGCAAGACTTGCTCCAAAACTATAGAGGGAGGTTAGTAAGCCTAACCCAGATGGGCAAAAGATTCAAAGAATTAGTTACAGGATTGAAAAGTGGAAACTAGGGATGAAGCACTAGGGGATGCTGATCCCACAGCCAAATAGAACCCTCAAATGTACATCATTATGGCCCTCAATATCATCAAATGTAACAATGAAGAAACCTCTAGCATGGGTAGATTTCAATCTTACCATTAGTAATTGGTAGAATCTAAGATCCATTTATTTAGGGCATGAAGGCATGGCCAAACATAGTTGAATCTGCAAATCAAGGCATGAGAGGAATAAAATTCCTCATTCTCCAAAACCTCAGACCCAAAATAAATAGTAGGAGAACCAGCATAGGGAAAAGGCAATCCCTGATGCTTCCCTTCAGCAGCAGCTAAGAAAGATTTACCCTTTTCTAAGGAAGCGACCCCTGCAAATGACTCACTAGCAGTAGCAGCAGTCACAGACGCGAATGACACTCCAACGACATCAATTTCAGGAAAAACCTACAAACCCCCAACCATAGGAGCCACACTCTTAGGCATATCCCCAGCAGCAAAGCCCTCTATCACGAACGGTGCTCCAGCAACCACAACCACACTAGCAACAGAGGAAAAACCTATGATTAAATCAGCAGCAACCAAACCCTAAGAACCAGGTGCATAGGCAGGAAGAGGAGTGGGAGCAGCCATTTCAAACTATATTTATAACTTTCCCTGTTTTGTTAAATTTTGTTAAAACTTTAATATAATGGGAGCTAACCCCATGTAGTAGTTTGCCAAATTAAAAAATATATATTAATAATTTAAATATCAATAAAAAATTAGTTTCAATTATGTAATCAAAATCATATAACTAGTGGTAATTGATTTTTGTTAAACAAACTAATCAAGATCTTTTTTTCTTATATAAGTTTATATTAAATTTTGCTAAAAAAACATTTTTCGACAAAAATATTAAATAATTTTTTATCTACAATTTGATTTGGATATAGGAGATACAATTTTATTGGCTAATTGATATAATGGTCTTATTCTCCCCATCTTCCTTTAATGTCTCCTCCACTCCCTCTATATTCTCTCCACTATTCTCTATTTTATCAAAAAAAAAATCATTTTTTATTAGTTTGTATTTACTTCCACTTACAAGTTTATTATAATTAATTTAATGATATAATTTTTAATTAGTTCCATAATTAACTTAAACAAACTCCTAATTTTTCTAGATAACATACAATACACCATCTTATCATTATGACAATTTCTCATTCCCTTAAATACTAATTGTTCTAAACTTACATTATTTTCTAATTCCAAGACAAGTTTCAATATTACAATACTATAAATCTAGTACTTGTCACTACGTGGCACTAGTTTATAAACCAACCTTCATTAGGATGAAATAAAACATGTTTTCCTCACATTAATGTAAATTTGACAAATATCACAACCAATGGAGTTTGCATTAAGTATTAAAGCTTCATTTTATTATTATTTTTAAATTGGATTTTTAATTTATTATTAAATTTCATTTTTTCCTTTCTAATTTTTAAAATTATTCTTATCTAAAAAAAATATTTTTTAATTTTAATTTTCTTTTTTACCTTGACTAATCTTTTTTACATATTGATAAATTACACTCTCTTTTGTTAAGCTTGATTCATAAGTTGCTTATATTTTTATTTGCTTTACATTATTTTATAAATTTTTGGTTATTTAAAAATTATTTAAACATATTTATATGCATTAGTTACATTCATTAAAAGCCACACCATACCCTTGTTACCCAGATTTTCCATCTTTGTCCTCAAGTAGCTAATTTTACCATATTCACTAACAATTAACTTGACCTCAACTATGCCACCAAGCTTCAACTTGGAGGTCAAGCTTCACTCTAACAATTAAAATCTTCTTTGGCCTAGTAAAATTTCCATACATTCAACTTCTAAAAATTTCTTGTTAGGCCACCTCATATTAACTTTGTGATAGCTCATCCATTGATAACTAAACAATTGCTATTATTGCAATAGTACAAAGGCAGTACTGGCCACTACATGGCACTTGTTTATTTAACCAAAGGCTACTCAATAAAACTCAAATATTCTTTTGTCTTTTGCAAAATAAATTAAATTTATTGGTTTTCTATTTTCTTTTTATCAATAAGAAAGTTTTTATATTATATAAAATTATCAAAATACATACTGCATCCTCCATGTCCAATTCGAACTGAGAGAACCATGATCACACAGGACCAACCTCCAAAAGCCATGGAGGGCCAAAATTGACAAATACCTTAGGCAGGGCATGACTGAAACAACAACCATGGCTATACTTTGACCACCAACTAGACCAACTATACTACTAATACTAACAGTATTACTATTAACAAGTAAACTTCTTAAAAACTAAGCAAGAACTACCTTCAACCTTTCCAATGAAACTGAATAATATGAAAATGACGAGAAGGAAACACTAGCACATGGTCCCAAACACATTGCACCAGGAAGACTTCAGAGCTCACCTTCCATATTGGTTTTATATTTTAGTAAATAATCATCTAAAAATTTAATTTATTGGTTTAAGCACCTCTAAAAGAATATCTTTTGACTATTTCAAATAGATTTTTTAAAAGATAAGTATACTAATTATTAATTTATATATGATATGTAAATATATAATAAATATTTTTAATATTTTAAAATTATGTAATGTAAAATTTTACACTAGAATATAATATAAAAATATAATTGAAATATTTTAAATATATTTAATTAATCTACTATTACAACAATAATAAACCGTTAATTATTTATTTTGTTTCAGCCTATACCCATAATTATGGCATGAAAATAGGCATGGAGGAATGCAAATTTTATTTAGATTGATACGTTTTTACAAATCATGTCGAGTGGATGCGTCCTTGGCTTGAGCCCATTCCTATACTTATAAAAACAACATAAATCTCTTATTTTCCCAATCTATTGTATTTCATATATCTATTGAATTATTTGTGGATAATTCAACCACAAATAAATTTACAGAAGAGGAAGAGGAAGAGGGACCACATTTTCAACCACCTATAAATTTTCAACCACCAATATATCAACCACAAATAAATTTACCACCGATAATTCAACCACAAATAAATTTTCCAGAAGAGGCAGAGGAAGAGGGACCACATTTTTAACCACCAATAAATTTTCAACCACCAATGAATTTACCACCAATAATTCAACCACAAATAAATATACCCCAAATAAATATACCGCAAATAAATATACCACCAATAAATATACCACAAATAAATATAACCCAAATAAATATACCACAAATAAATATACCGCAAATAAATATAACCCAAATAAATATACCACAAATAAATACACCCCAAATAAATATATTGCAAATAAATATACCACCAATAATTCAACCACAAATGAATTTACCTCCAACAATTCAACCACAAATGAATTTACCTCCAACAATTGAATCACAAATAAATTTTCAACCACAAGAAAATTTTCCACAATTCCCCCATAGCCACGGACCACAATTCCCTTAGTTGCTTAACCCAAGGCCTTCCAAGTGACAGGAAAATTTTAGGAAGATGGAATAACTTGTATTAATTTGCATCAACTTCTGTGAGTCCTACTTAGAGAGCAAAATGATAGATACCAATGTATCAATAAGCATGCCATTAGTCACTTTCAAATAAATACAAAAATATAAGAATAATTTTATTATTGCAAATGATTATTATATAAAAAAATTTGTATGCAAATATTAAATTGAATATAGATAAAATTATAAAGTAATTATTTTAAACTTAAAATATATAACAAACAAATATGTACAAGGAAAAAAGTGGTCTACAAGGACTCCAGAAAGACTAGAGCAAGAAAATCAAATGTTAGCTACAACACAGAAAGAGACATATAAAACTATTACAAAATTTAGTTTTATTAAATGAATGCACATAACAATTAAATTTAAAATTTAATTTATTATTTTTTTCATTCATTTATTTTTCTGCACAATGAAACTTAATTTATTAGTTTTTTCACTCATGTTTTATAGAAATAAAGTGTTGTAAAATAATATTCTATAACTATATTTTATTAGGATTTAATTTTGTTTTTGTACAGAGAACTTTTATTTATTTATTTTTCATTGTTGTTTTATAAAAAAATTACTATATATTTTTTTAGTAAACCACAAAATTAAGTTAATAAAAAATAATTTTTTTTTGTGTTAGTTTTCGATATATTTTTGAAAATAAAGGAAATTAATATGTTGTTTTATTTAATGTAGAATTTGGTTTAATGAAAACACTTTGTCTTAGTTGTTTAGATGTATGTTGTAAACAATAAACTCTTAATCTATATTAAGAATGAAAAGGTTACTAAATAAAACACAAATATGAAATATAAAAATGAAAACCTAGGGGTCAATATGAAATAAAAGGATAAAAACATATTAAAGGAAATTAAAATGTTTTTTTATTTAATAGATATTTTATTTTCTTTTTTATTTTCTTTTATTTCAAAAATCATTTATTTGTGGAGAAGCAGGCAATAACGGGTTAACTTTCTTAATTAAATTCTAAGTGGTTAAAATATTGCAGGAAATTTGGTTTTTTTTTATTTGAAGATCTTTCAAATAGAAGTACTGCTCAACAAGTACTGATTACATTTATGAGGTACCGAATATATCAAATCAAAAACATTATGTAAATGAAACTATTTAAAATAAACTGGTAAGAGACTACTATTGTTACATTGTATCAAACCCAACTATATTAAGTAGATCATCTTTGTCTTGCCCTACATTGTGATAGTACCAATCAAACTGTCTATTATTCCTAGAGGTCTTTGTGCTTCTATCCTGTTGTGGTGAAGAAGTTTGCTAGTCATCTTCCTCAATGGTTTCATTCAATTCAGTACCATCATATTCCAGGTTGGTCTTGATGAACTTTTTCCTGACTTTATCTTGTTTGGCCTGCCCCAAATTGTCCATACCTCTCATATAGTCCCTGTTGTCAGTGATTTTGAAGGAGTGCACATATTTAGTTGCCTATGTGGGGTGATACAATTCAAGAATTCTATTGTTCCCATAGAAGTTCTGAGAAATGATTTCCCTTAGTCTCTGATCTTGGTTATCTGTCCACTCCAACTCATGCAGTCTGCAATATTCAGTTTGAAAGTCTATGTACTCTCTACGGAATCTATCTTGCATCCTACTCCAACTTTGGTGCCCAAAATTAGCATTCTAAATGCCCTCTTTATACATCATTGCCTCTCCATTCATTATCTCATTATATTTGTCCATTGAAATCTCCATTGTCATCATTACCTGCTCAATCAATTTCAAGTTTGTGAGTTTAAAAGACAACTTAGTGAGTGACCTCTCCTTACCTTGAAAACTCTCATCATTTTTCATCTTCCACAAAAACCATAGGATCTCTACATATAAGGGTATCCCAAACACAGTATTTCTTTCCAACTAATAACATTCCCAGGTTCCCAGTTTGCCACATTACCCATAAAAATAGCCTAGGTGGATTTTGCATAAACACAATAAAAAAAACATGTTGACAGTTTTCCTTTACATTACATAATGGACAGACACTGTTATCCATTCCTAAAGCCATTTTTTTAAGTAAGAGTAACCATCTAAAGCTTCCCTTTTTAGGTTCTACACTTGTAGACCAAAAACATTCAAAGGATTTGGATAAGGTTTTATGCTCTAGTTTATGGAACTAGACTAAGTTAACATGCTCAAGGACTGCTAGAGGATTGACCATCATTTTATAAATTTTCTTTGAGTTAACATCTTGAAGATTGGTTCCATCTACCCACTTGATCTTCCTAATGCAATCCACCCCAAGAAAGGATACTTCATGGGGGAGCCTACAAAAGAAAGAGCTAGAGATCACAGAGAATGTCCTTTTACAAAAGCAAAAAAGGTTTATCTTTATGAACTATGTTCCACCAAATTGATCTATTTCCTATAATTACTCCTTTTTAAAAATCAAATGTCTTGCCATTATCAGTTATAGTTCTAGCTTGCTCCTAAGCTTTCTAGATGTTGTCAAAGACAATAGCACCCATAGGTTTAACTTTTAAGGTCCCAAACAAAAAGTCATGCAAATGAAGATCTTTCCATGCTCTAGCCTTGAGAGGTACAGAATTAAAAATATTATTTATAACCATAATTTTTCATGGCTCCTCTCCCTCTAAAGATCTGACTATCCATTTTATAGCTAAGGCTATACCCTAAATTTTCAAGTCCTCCAGTCCCAAAGCTCCTTGTTCTTTCCCTAGGCAACACCAATCCCATTTAACTGCATGTTTCTTTCTAGCACCTTTACCAACAAACTACAGAAAGTGTCTAATAACCTTTTGAATAATATTAGATTGATAATTTTGGAAAAGCCACATAGAAGAGTAATAGATAGAGTAAGTGATAGGTTCTTTTGGCAAACCTAAACCCTCCCAACTTAGGACATGAAGCATCTATTCTAGTTATTTAGTTTCTTTTCAATTTTATAGTAAATTCAATCCCACATAACTTTTAAAGAAGGAAGCACTACAAATGTATACCCAAATACCTCACTTTCTTAGAAGGACCTTGCAACTCCATTGATTTTTGCCCCACCAGCTCCGAGCCTCCTCATTCCAACTCAACATAATAGATTTAAAGGCAAAAATTTTGGCTCCAAAGGCTAGACAGAAGACCTCCAACCTATTCACCAAGTTCCTCATATTCTCCTCCTCAATCTCTGGAAATAAGGTAGTATCATCTACAAATTGGACATTCAATAAAACATCTTCATTGGGTAGGGCTATCCCATTCACTTGACCTATTAGTCTATCAGTTCTTAATAGATAATATAAAGCTTCAGAGGTAATTACAAATAAGGCAGGGGCTAGGGGGTAGCCTTGCCTATTAATGGATCTCCCCATTTTGAAGGGTAAGGACAGTGAACCATTTTCCTCCACCTATGTAGAAGACCCCCTGAATAGCATCTTAAAAATATTACAAAAATATGCGGGAAAACCAATGGTTTCTAGCATCATTATAATGAAAGACCATTCTATTCTATCATAGGCCTTTTCAAAGTCAAGAAGAAGAATACCAACTTCTTGCCTAGATTCTCTGTCCCAATGCCATGCTTCCCAGCTTGTAATAATATTCTCAATAATATATCTGCCCTTTATAAAACATGTCTATGTATTGTTGATAATCTTGGGTAGAATAACCCTCAGCCTTAAAGCTAAGGCTTTGGCTGGGATTTTATAAGACACATTCAATAGGGTAATCAGCCTCCAGTTCTTAGATTTGTTCTATCACCATCCTTAAGTAGAAGCCTTATAATGCCTCTATTGATTTCTTTCCCTAGGGATCCTTTGGATATTGCTTCTTGATATACCTTAAGTAGGTCATCAACCACCCAATGTAGGTTAGCCTTGTAGAACTCCATAGGGAGCCCATCAACCCCAGGAGACCTACCATCCCCCATGGAATTGATGGCAACTTCAATTTCTGCTTTGGTTATCTTATTCTCTAATTGTTTTTGCATCTCAACATCTATTTTCTTTTTACAAATTCTTTTGCACAGCTCTTGAGGCTCTCTACATCTTTCATCATTATCTTCTTATTTAAACAAGTTCTCATAGAAGATCATAAACACTTCTTGAATGTTATTATCAGATTGCCATAGAGTGTCTAGGACCTATGTTTTCTTTCACATTTTTAAACTTAAGTAACTCAAAGAAGTATTTGCTGCCCCTGTCCCCACCTTCTAGCCAATTTAACTTAGCCCTTACCTTTGCCCCTTGGACTTTCTTGACTTGAAGCTGCATTAATTTGTGTTTAACATCTCCTAATTTATCTGTCAATTCTGGTAGGTTAGGCTCTCTCAATTTCCTCTTCAAATTTTAAAAAGTTCCTGGAGCCTAAGTGTTAGGGTTAGCCAGTAGAAGATATCAATTAAATGCAAATAAAGATTAAACAGAGGAATGAAAATACATAGAAATAATAATAGAGAGAGACAAGTTTTAACATGGTTCACCCAAACTCGGGCTACATCCACCAACAGAGAGTCTAATATTATTATCTGTCAAATCAAACCAATTACAACCAGCAATCCCTGCAACTCAATGCCATTACAAATGCTACAATACAATATATCAAAAAACCCTAACCCTTAGCTACTTTTATCAAGCCTTATGTTGGTTACAAAATAGGATTTTTTTATGTCAGTCCAAAAAAAAATTAGGGGCTGCGCCCCCAAACCCCCGCTTGGGGTCCGGCCCGACCTTGAACCCCAGTGAGGATACATGGCTAGTGTAGATTACTTTCCTGATCAGTCGCCACCTACCAACAATCTCTCACTTGGAGACTGATCCTGGACGACACCATTGCGCATGCAACTCCCACTGGAAATAAGTACCCTGGACTTTGTTGTTCTAATTTTATAGTTTCAGTCTTGAAGACCAACCAAAGTTGAAGAGAAGCTCATCTTCTCCCTTGTCACTACCTTTGTAAATATATCTGCTGGATTTTCATCTGCATGTATGTTTTCTAGCTTTAACTATCCATCATCCAACACCGACTGAATAAAGTGATACCTCAACTGTATGTGTTTGGTCTTTGAATGCAAGACAAAATTCTTTGCAAGATGTATGGCACTCTAGCTGTCCGTAAACAAATAACTGTTAACCTGTTGTTTGCCCAATTCTTTCATGAAAGATTGCAGCCATATCATCTCCTTGCTTACCTCTATTGCATGTACATATTCTGCCTCTATGGTTGATAAAGCAACCACCTTTTGAAACCTGAAAATCCAACTCACTGCTATCCCACCTATAGTAAAGACATAACATGTAATACTCTGCCTGGTATCAATATCCCCTACTAAATTTGAGTCTACATAACCTACTAAATTAGTATTAGAGCCCCTGAAACATAAGTGTTTATTGGATGTACCTCTCAAATATCTAAGAATCCATTTTACTGCATTCCAATGCTCCATTATGGGATGACTCATATACCTACTGACGACTCCTATAGCATGTACAATATTTGGTCTCATGCATACCATGGCATACATTAAACTTCCTACAGCTGAAGCATTTGGTACCTTGGACATTTTTTCTTCCTCCACTGGTGTCTTAGGACACATCTCCTTAGTCAATTTCAAATGACTAGGCAAACGTGTGCTGATAACTTTTGCATTTTTCATATGGAATCTCTGCAAGACCTTTTCAACATAAGCAGCCTGAGATAGAGTCAATTTTTTGTTCTTCCTATCTCTACAAATTTTCATACCAAGGATTTGTTTTGCTGCCCCCAAATCCTTCATAGCAAATGACTATGCTAACTGTTGTTTTAACTCTCTGATGTGATCCATGTTAGACTGAGCTACAAGCATGTCATCAACATATAAACATAAAATAATGGATCTATCATTATCCAACCTCTTAAAATAAACACAATGGTCAAAATTACACCGACTGTAGCCTTGCTCATCCATAAAACTATCAAATTTCAAATACCATTGCCGAGGTGCTTGTTTCAGGCCATACAAACTCTTCTTCAATCTACACACCAATTTCTCCTTACTTTTGACCTCAAATCCTTGGGGCTATTCCATGTATATCTCCTCCTCCAAATCACCATGGAGAAAGGAAGTTTTCACATCTAGCTGTTCCAAATGCATATCTTTGGTAGCCACAATACTTAAAACAGTACGAATAGAAGTCATCTTAACAACCGGAGAAAATATCTCATCAAAATCAATGCCCTTTTTCTATACAAATACTTTTACAACTAACCTAGCTTTAAATCTTTTCTTACCTCCATCTTCCTCTTTCAGCCTATAAACCCATTTGTTTGGTAAAGCCTTTTTAGCTGCAGGTAACTTACATAATTCCCATGTCTGATTTTTCAGTAAGGAGTCCATTTCTTCTTTCATTGCAAGCTCCCACTAAATCTGTGTATCCACCTACATAGCTTCATCATACCCTTTCGGTTCACTAGTATCTATTAACAAAATAGAATACAAAGAGAGAGAAAACCTTTCAGGAGGTCTACTTAGCCTTGTTGACCATCTAAAATTCACTAGAGCTTGTGGTATTTCTTGTTGCTGTTGCAGAGAATGAGGGACCACTAAAACATCACTATTTGGAGTATCATCTAGCACCACATAATCCTTTTCTTTCTTCTCATGCTTCTGCAACTGATCTTTATACAACACCTTCTTATTGAATACAACATCCTTACTTCTCACAATTTTTTAATTTTCAAAATCCCAAAGCCTATAACCAAATTCATCAATGCCATATCCAACAAAAGTACACTTTTTTGATTTTGCATCTAGCTTGGTTCTATTTTTAGAATCTACATGTGCAAATGCTTCAGATCTAAAGGTTTTGAAAAAAGAATAACTCACTTTCTTGCCTGTTCATGCTTCCTCTAGAATACCACTGCCCAAAGGAATTGAAGGACCTCTGTTAATTAAATATACAGTGATGTTGACAACCTCTACCCACATATTTAAAGGCAGCCCAGCATGCAATCTCATGGTCCTTGCATGCTCCATTATTGTCCTATTCATGCGTTCAGCCACTTCATTTTCCTGTGGAGTCCCTGGAACCATTTTCTTCCTACGAATTCCATTAAAGGAACAATAATCCTCAAATTCTTTGTTGCAATACTCACCACCATTATCAGATCTGAGAATTTTAATCTTTTACCTGTCTCATTCTCAACCAAGCTTCTCCATTTCTTAAATGTTTCAAATACATCAGATTTCTGCCTAACGAAATAAATTCATACCTTCGTAGTTGCATCATCTATGAATGTAACATAATACCGACAACCACCAAGAGAAGATACTTGAGCCGGTCTCCATACATCTATATGCACAATCTCCAACTTTTCATCTTTCTTTTGCTTCCCATCCTTGAGAAAACTTACTCTCTTTTGTTTTCCATGCACACAACTTTCACATAAATCCATATTAATACACTTCAGACCTAGTAAAACTTTCTTAGAATGAAGTAACTTCATACCTTTTTCACTCATATGCCCAAGTCTGTTATACCACTGCGTTGTCTCAGATCCTGCAGCAACTATTACAGTCTCTTCTTACGAACCTACAGCAACTATTTCAGTCTCTTCCTGCGAACCTACAGTAACTATTCCTCAACCTTTTGTTTTTTCTCTGCAACAGCTAAAGTAGTAGGAACGGTATGACCTATACAAAGATATAAGGTGCCTACTTTCATACCTTTTGCTACTATTAAGCCACCTTTTGAAACCTTCCAATGTTTATCAGTAAATGTAACAATGCAACCTTCTTCAGCTAGCTGCCCTGCTAAAATTAAATTCCTACTGAGCCTTGGAATGTGCCTTACCTCTTGTAGTAGCCAATGATTCCCATTCTGCAACTTAATCTTGATTCTTCTCTTTCCAACAATCTGACAAGGTTCGTTATCTCCCAAATAAACCAGCCCAAAATCCCCTTAGACATAATCAAGAAAATAACTTCTATGGGGCATAGCATGAAATGAGGCCCCTGAATCTCAAACCCATGAATCATCAGCATTATTTAGGGAAAGAATCAAAGCATCATCTTCAGATATATTACTTACCACATTTGCCTCCTTATTGCCTTCTTGTTTGTCTCCTTTATTTTCTTGAGACCAACAATCTTTCTTCAGATGACCTAGTTTCCCATAGTACTAGCAATCCTTTTGTCCTCTGGTTTGGGATCTCTTGTCCTTTGATTTTCCTCGTGACTTCTCATAACCTCCAAAACCTTTTCCTCTCTCCTTTGATCTTCCCCTGCTTTCTGCATTCAAAACACTACCTGATGTGGACCCATCTGAGCTTTTCCTACAAATTTCCTCACTTAGAATAACACCAACAACATCATCAAATTTTAGGGTATTTGAACCAGAAACAGAGTTACTAATCGCCATTACCAAACTATTCCATCTTTCCGGCAAAGAAGATAATATCAAGAGATCTCTAACTTCTTCATCAAAGTTTACATTTATAGAAGTCAATTAACTGGTAATCATATTAAATTCATTTAAATAATCTGTCATAGATCAACCTTTAATCATTTTCAGATTAAACAAATGCTTCATGAGAAATACCTTATTTGAGACTGAGGGTTCTTCATACAATTTAGCTAAAGCTTTCATCAGACCATTCATTGTCTTCGCTTTCGTTATATTGAATGCCACTGATGGTGCTAGGCACAACCAAATGGTTCCCAGTGCCTTTCTATCAAGAAGATTCCAATCCTCATCAGTCATTATTGCCAATTTCTTAGCTACTCCTTCTAACAGCATCCATAAATCCTTTTGATAGAGATAATCCTCCATCTGCATCTTCCATAACTGAGAGTTATAGGCATTTTAGTGACCAAACCCTAGTTTGGTAGGGTTTCAGACCCACTTCTAGTAAACTGGAGATATCTTTGTTATTTCTTGATGAAATTACTCCAAACCACTGGCAAAAGAAAGGTGACTCCTCCCTATAGTAGAGAAAAAAAAGGAAAACTAGAAAAATAGAGTTTATTTGCATTCAAATCTTCACAAAATCCTCCAACAACCTTGCCTCGACCACAAGGAGGCTTATTAAACATGAAAACACCCCCACCAACGGTTATCAACTGACTTTTGAATGAGAAAACCGTTGGTTATGTGTTTTACAAGTTTAGTTTGAAATTACACAAAAATCATTACTTGGATACACCAAGTTTACATTGAAACCTTGACTTGACACCTAATAACACCTAGAACAATCTATTACAACATTAAAATGGTCCCTTGGACCTTATTACATCATGAACATATTGGAAAACAAAACAAAACATGACAAAAGCCTCATGGAGGCATGAGAACCCTAGGATACCCCTACACCAGAAGGGGACTCAATGTTAGTTATAATTAGAAAACCAAGCTATCATAGCAATGGATGCTCTAGTGTGGGAGGTTAGAAATAATGATGGCACCAATGCATCCTCCTATCAGGATCTCATATCCGACTAGGGAGTCGAGTTGGTGAAATGTGCGGGGAGTGCTAAAATTTTGGGAGAAAATTGAAGGAAGCATTCCTTATTTTACGATGGCAACTTGCATGAGAGATAACAATAGTGATTAAAACCCCTATTCATCTTATTTGTAGGAAGCAACAAATGTCAGTCCTTGGTCAAATAATGGACAAGAGGCTGGGTGTCATGTTTAACCCAAAAAGTGGAATAATTCTCTTTTCCATTGAATGGGTTCTGGGAGAGGAGTTCATGGTAAACTGTAATAGATATAAGGTGAATATGGACCTATCTAATGCAAAGATATAGATAGTGGTTGATGAAGTTCACACAATGAATCTAGATTCCAAAGCTTCCTTCAAGAGTTTTATAAGGTAATGTGATATAAGCCTACACAAGGCTACTCAGGAGATTGACCTAGCCTAGGACCACACCCTAGTGTCCACCACACAGTCTACTCAACTCTCACTTTGGGGAGTCACTGCTTAACCCAACCTATATGCACAATCCACCATCAAGAACTCACAACCTACTACCAATACCTCTTCCAACAGGGTCTTCATACAACAACTTGCATATACTGCATATACTGGTCAAGAACAAGTCTAAAACAAGGTCTCTGACCCAAAATCTAAAGTCTGTACTTGGAGGACAGTGGACAGCAAGCTACAGCATGACTGTCCTATGATAGTGTTTAGGAAAGGCCTAAATCTTGTAGCCCTACAAATTGACTAAACCAACAATAACTTTCCAAAACTCCAAGTGATCATCAAAACTTAATGCATACTCATAGACCCAATATGAACATGTAATAATTCACCCACATGCAGGTCCGTACTGTACCAGAGGCATTCAAGATAGCAGATTGTCTTTTTTCTAGGAAATAGGCCTAGTTGAGGCTATGTGAAGGAAATGTATCAAACTTGCTTATTCAAGAGCACATAGATACCTATATAGGATTATCATCACCTACAAACACCGAATTCATCAACCATTTGATCAAATACTTGATTGTTTTGTGCATTTTCAATGTTGTCCTTCCATTGCATGCTAACTAGTCACTGTCTAGACTAGATAGTATCATGCCAAACACCTTGGAGAGAAGCATGCAACCTATAAAACCATAAAAAACATGAAACCTAGCCTACCTTCCTCCATCCTTCTGAAAATGGATGATAACTTTCAGAGGACAGAGGAAAAATTCCTCATTTTGGACACAAACCCTAGTTTGGAGGGTTTCAAAATAGTTTTTTCAAAATGAGTTGGTTCTCCCTTCAACAAAAATATCAAGAGATCTAACTATATGCAAATGAAAGGTATTTCTAAACCCTAACAAATTTTCCAAGCATTATTTCCTGAGCTATCCGTACCAGGCCGTACTGTACGACTGTCTTCACCAAAAACAGAGAAAAACTATTTTTTCCTTCTGAAACTTCTCTCCTTTCATTCTCTTCAGCATGTTTATACAATACTCAGCCTATAGAAGGCTTGGCCATAGTTACTTCACCTCCTCCAACCATACAACTGCCCCTCAAGGGTAGAGAAAACGTTGGAGGTTACATTCTTTCAAGAAACCACATATTTCTAAAATGAAAATACATTGAACATAGACCTTACTAAGACTCCATTGGACTAGTTAATCAAAATGAACTAAGTCCTTATTACAAAACATGAGAATGGCTTCCAAAGCCATAGAGAAAACCAAAATAACAAGACACAAAACATGACATAGCCAAAAATGACTAAAACTAGGAGCTCATGCACCATACTCCCCCTGTAGGAAGAACTCAAGTCCCTTGAGTTGCCAAATGTTGCAGTGTCATGCCATGCTTCAAGATATCTTCTTCAGTCATCCAAGTGGCCTCTGAGTCAGGAAGATCTTTCCATTTCACCAAGTAGTCTTTGTAGACACCTCTCCTAGTCTTCTTGACAGCTTTGGAATCCAGAATACATTCCAACTGCAAAGGTTAGCTTAGAGGCAAATCGTTGATCCAATCAGTATCTTCAGCCACCACATTTGATCCACTTTCACTAGGCAATGGAGCTCTGAAAGGAAAAATTTCACAAACATTGAAAATTGGAGAGATACCAAGGCCAGATGGTAACTCAATATCATATGCATTTGGAACGAACTTGTACACTTTTTTGCATGGCCCAATCTTCTTCATCAGGAGTTTAGTTGGCTGACCCTTTGGCAACCTTTCTTTCCTCAGATATGCCATAACTAAGTCTCCAAATTTGAATTGCACTTCTCTTTTCTTCAAATTTACCTTTTCCTTGTACTTTGTGACTATTTTTTCTAATTGTAACTTGACTTGATCATGGACTATTTTCATCGAGGCAGCAAACTCTTCACCAAGTGCACTCCTTCTATCCCATCCTTGGAGATCCTTTAGTTCAAGTGGTCCCCTTGGGTGAAAGCCATAAACTACCTCAAAAGGACTTTTACCAGTGCTCCTATTCCTTGAATCATTGCAGGCATATTCAGCCTGACTGATAACCAAGTCCCATGCCAAACCATGCTATTTGGTAAGGCATCTTAGAAGGTTTCCAAGTGATCTATTAACCACTTCATTCTGACCATCAGTTTGTGGATGGTAGGCTGATGAAAAGGACAACTGTGTGCCCAACTTCTTCCACAAGGTCCTCCAGAAGTGACCCACAAACTTAGAATCTCTGTCGGTTACAATGGCAAACCATGAATTCTTACTACCTCTCTAAAAAATAGACCTGCAACATGAGACGCATCATTTGTGCATTTACATGGCACAAAATGAGCCATCTTGCTGAGCCTATCAACAATAACAAACACACTATCCACCCCTCTAGCTGTCTTGGGTAACCCAAGCACAAAATCCATGCTGATACTTTCCCAAGGTCTATTGGGAATGGGAAGGGGCTGGTATAGACCTGCATTTGAAGACACACCCTTGGCCCTTTGACAGATTGCATAACTAGCTACATACTTCCTCACATCTGATTGTACCTTTGGCCAAAAATAGAACCTTGTGCCTTGTTCTAGTGTCTTGTCTAAGCCAAAATGTCCTCCTAAAGAACCATTATGCTTCTCCTTGATGATGTTATTCCTCATGGAACGCTTAGGAATACACAACAAATTGCCCTTAAACAAGAGGCCTTCATGCAAAACAAAATCTGCATACTCTCCATGGAATGTGTTAGCCAAGTTCACACAAACATCATAAGCCTCTTTGAAATCTGAATCTTCTTTATACAACTCCTTTAAATAGTCAATGCCCATGCTTTCTAACTAAATTTCAAGAACAATAAGCAACCTCCTAGTTAATGCATCAACCACCTTGTTAGAAACACGTCTTTTGTGCTTAATTGTGAAGGTATAAACTTGTAACTGTTCCATCCATTTAACATGTCTATGATTCAATTTTTCTTGACTGTTTAAAAAGCTTAAAGCATGATTATCAGTAAATACAATAAATTCTTTGGGCAGCAAATGATGTCTCCATTTCTTAAGAGATTGTACCATTGCATAGAGTTCTAAGTCATAGGTAGAATACCTTTTCTTGGCTTCATTCAACTTTTCTAAAAAGAATGCCACAGGATGTCCTTCTTGGATGAGAACAGCACCAATAGCTTGTTAACTTGCATCACACTCAACAACAAACACCTTATCAAAATTAGGGAGTACTAAGGTAGGCAACTCAGCCACCTTCGTTTTCAACAACTCAAAACTATCACCAGCTTCCTTTGTCTATTGGAATCTACATTTGACTCCACCCTTGATGGTGTTGAGGATGGGAGCACTAATGTGACTGAAACCTTTGTTAAACTTCCTATAGAAGGTCACCAATCCATGGAAACTTCTCACATCTCCCACTATTTTTGGGGTAGGCCAACTGAGAATAGCCTCAACCTTAGAGGGATCCATCTTCAAACAACCATTAGAAATAACAAATCCAAGGTATACAAGTCTAGTTTTCATGAACTCACATTTGTCTAAGTTGATCATCAACTTGTGCTCATGTAGCTTCTCCAACACCTAACCAACATGCTTCACATGCTCTTCTCTTGTCCTGATGAAGATTAGTATATCATCAAGATAAACAATAACAAATTTACCAATGAATTCAACTAATACCTCATTCATCAAGTGCATAAATGTACTTGGAGCATTGCTAAGACCAAATGGCATAACAAGCCATTCATAAAGACCCTCATTGGTCTTGAAAGTATTCTTCCATTCATCTCCCTGTCTGATCCGGATTTGATGATAACTAGATTTCAAATCAATCTTTCAGTAATAACATGATCCTCCAAGGTAATCCAAAAGATCTTCAATCCTTGGCATTGGGAACCTATACCATATGGTGATCTTGTTTATGGCCCTTGAATCTGTACATAGCCTCCACTTTCCATCCTTCTTAGGAGCAAGTACACTTGGAACTGCACAAGGACTTAAACTCTTCCTAATCAGCCCTTTCTCCAAGAGACCTTGAGTTTGCCTTGCCACTTCTTCATTTTGCTGTGGTGTCAACTTATAGGCAGCCTTATTAGGCAACATAGCACTAGGTATTAAGTTAATCTGATGACTTATGTCCCTCATGGGTGGTAAGGAGTTAGGAACTTCTTCTACCACAAGGTCTTGATACTTATCTAGAAGTTGCTGCACTTCTAATGGAATCTCCTTCTATTTTTGTTCTTGCTGATCTGATCCACTCTTGGGCTTCATGACCAAGGCATACCCTTGGGTATGCTTCTCCTTCAAGAGGTTTAAAAACTCTTTGCCATTTACCAACATGATACTGTTGTCATTTTTCTTCCCCCAGGCTGCTCCAATATAGGATCCATCTTGAATGGTCTTCCATTCTTGGAGATGACATAAGTGTTCTTCTCACCATCATGTTGTGCTTTGACATCATATTACCATGGGTGGCCAAGAAGTAGATGGCATGCATCCATACGGATGATTTCACATAGCACTTTGTCCTTGTAGTCACCAATTGCAAATTCAACCCAAGTTTGTTCTTCCACCATGAAATTTTGGTTCTTGTTCATCCAAGAGATCTTGTAAGGACTGATATGAGGTAGCCTCTTCAACTTGCACTTCTCAACCATCTCAATGGATACCACATTCTCCATAGATCCTGAATCCACTATGATCTTGCAAAGTTTTCCATAGGCTAGGCCTTGGGTTCTAAAAAGATTCTTTCTTTGAGGGGGCTCTTGTTTTAAAGGTATCTTCAACATAGACCTCTTAATCATCATACTTTCTCCTTCTAGAACAGGTGCAGCACTTCCCATTTGTGAATTTACACTCTCACAATTATCATCCTTTCCCAATTGATTTCTCTTTCCACTATCATGAGAGTTGTTGGCTTTCCCTGGGCATTTGTTCATTGTATGGCCAACTTGGTTGCAGCCATAACACCTTCCAGTGAAGACTCCTGGTCCTCTACCTCCTCCACCATTTCTACCCCTACCATTAGGACTTCTCCAACCTCTGAAGCCTCCTCTATGCTTTATTTCTGATTGTGTTTCTTGTTGACTATTATTTGCAGTTTTGTTGGACTGTCCATAGCCAAAACTGCCTCTTCCTCTTTGGTTTCTGCCTCCTCTTCCTTTGGTACTTTATTCACCCTTCCTTCTCATCTTTTCCTCTGCTCTAGAGGCCAATAAGAAGCATTCATCCACTATTTTTGGTATCACTAAACTGATCTCATCTTGCAGATTGTATTTCAGACCATTTAGGTACCTAGCCACCATCCCTTTTTCATCTTCATTATGATTGGCTCTCATACTTAGTCTGTGAAATTCTTCTGTGTAGCCAGCCACATCCATGTCTTTTTGTCTCAAATTCTAGAATCTTCTAATGATTTAAATCTCATAGTCAGGTGGCATGAACTTGCTTCTGAGCATAGCCACCATTCTACTCCATTTAGTGATGGGACTATTCCCAATCTTCTCTCTCTCACTTTGCATGTAGTTCCACCACACAAGTGCAGAACCTCTTAGCCTTGTCTTCACAAACTTAACCTTTTTGCTGTCATTGAACTCCTTGTAATCAAAGAAGTTGCACATAGCTTCTATCCAATCGGTGAGGGCATCTCCATCCAACTTGCCATGAAAGGTAGGCACATCCATCTTGGGATCACCACTGTCTCCATGAGCACCCTTAAGTGCATTCAAGAAAGCTTTCTGATCTGTAGACATGTCGTGCTCCTAAGAACTCTCTTCTACCTCTACTTCTTCATTTGTGTCAGAAGAACTTCCCTCTTCTTTGGTCTTGCCCTTAGACTTCTTTTCTTCTTGCAATCTTGCTTCAACCATCTCTTCCACCAACTTCTTGATGGCTTCTTGACTCATTGTCTTGGGAGGCATTGTACTAGCCTCTATTTCAATCTCCTTGTCTGACATACACTGCTTCCAATTAGATATTGGCTCTGATACCAATATGATGCAGAGATATAGATAGTGGTTGATGAAGTTCACACAATGAATCTAGCTTCCAAAGCTTCCTTCAAGAGTTTTATAAGGTAATGTGATATAAGCCTACACAAGGCTACTCAGGAGATTGACCTAGCCTAGGACCACACCCTAGTGTCCACCACACAGGCTACTCAACTCTCATTTTGGGGAGTCACTGCTCAACCCAACCTATATGCACAATCCACCATCAAGAACTCACAACCTATTACCAATACCTCTACCAACAGGGTCTTCATACAACAACTTGCATATACTGGTCAAGAACAAGTCTAAAACAAGGTCTCTGACCCAAAATCTAAATTATGTACCTGGAGGACAGTGGACAGCAAGCTACAGCATGATTGTCCTATGACAGTGTTTAGGAAAGGCCTAAATCTTGTAGCCCTACAAATTGACTAAACCAACAATAACTTTCCAAAACTCCAAGTGATCATCAAAACTTAATGCATACTCAAATACCCAATATGAACATGTAATCATTCACCCACATGCAGGTTCGTACTATACCAGAGGCGTTCAAGACAGCAGACTGTCTTTTTTCTAGGAAATAGGCCTAGTTGAGGCTATGTGAAGGAAATGTATCAAACTTGCTTATTCAAGAGCACATAGATACCTATACAGGACTGTCATCACCTGCAAACACCGAATTCATCAACCATTTGATCAAATACTTGACAGTTTTGTGCATTTTCAATGTTGTCCTTCCATTGCATGCTAACTAGTCACTGTCTAGACTAGATAGTATCATGCCAAACACCTTGGAGAGAAGCATGCAACCTACAAAACCATAAAAAACATGAAACCTAGCCTACCTTCCTCCATCCTTCTTAAAATGGATGATAACTTTCAGAGGACAAAGGAAAAATTCCTCATTTTGGACACAAACCCTAGTTTGGAGGGTTTCAAAACAGTTTTTGCAAAATGAGTTGGTTCTCCCTTCAACAGAAATGTCAAGAGCACTAATTATATGCAAATGAAAGGTATTTCTAAACCCTAACATATTTTCCAAGCATTATTTCCTAAACTATCTGTACCAGGCCGTACTATATGACTGTCTTCACCAAAAACTTAGAAAAACTATTTTTTCCTTCTGAAACTTCTCTCCTTTCATTCTCTTCAGCATGTTTATACAATACTTAGCCTATAGAAGGCTTGGCCACAGTTACTTCACCTCCTCCAACCGTACAATTGCCCCTTAAGGGCAGAGAAAACGTTGGAGGTTACATTCTTTCAAGAAACCACATATTTCTAAAATGAAAATACATTGAACATAGACCTTATTAAGACTTCATTGGACTAGTTAATCAAAATGAACTAAGTCCTTATTACAAAACATGAGAATGGCTTCCAAAGCCATAGAGAAAACCAAAATAACAAGACACAAAACATGACATAGCCAAAAATAACTAAAACTAGGAGCTCCTACATGACTATCCTCCATGTTTCTACTAGTAATGCTAGATTTAAATGAAGAGAAATCCACTATACAGTTCAAGTTGATGGAGGAGTTTGTCGAGACATATTTTAGAGGTGAATGGAAGGAAGTGCTGGGTGTGGCGAGATATGGGGTTGGAGTTCCACTACCTAGAGACTTCCATAGAATTAACTTTGCAGGGGATGCAGTGAATTGGTGGCCCTTCATCACAGAAGCAGGGGAGGACAAAACCGCTAGTCAACGTCACCAAGTTGTGCGAGAACTAGCCTTTCTGAAGAAACTTGTAGGACTAGAGGTGGAGTAGGACTCGATGAACAAGGTTCTGGAATAGTATTATGTAGATGATGAAAATGCCTAAGGTACAACTACCGATGATCATTATCTTTTTTTTTATAATTTCTAAGATATAAAGTATGGAACAAATATTAGACTACATTGAAAAGAAGATCGGTAGCATGTAATAGCCAGTAGGGGTAGGAAGATTAACGGGGATTTTGCCAAAACCCTATTTATACTATTTTTATGTTATCATGTTGAACTTTCACTATTTTGTTTTTGATTAGTTCAGCTGGTAAAGATGGTCCAGAACCCTTTACAAAGTAGCCCCAGGGAAAAATAAGGCCTTAAACAAGCTAGAGACAACACATTAGTAGCACATAGACAAAGCTACAACAACACATCGAGGCTGCGAGGAAACTAGATCTTTTAAGACCCTTGACCTGAGTGCGAGTCAGTGAGACATGCTTAGGAAGACCCCACTTCCTTCTTTAGACCATAGTCCAACAAACATCATTGTCTCCATCTATAGAAAAAGGAGATGAAGGGGGTGAGGCTTTCCCAAAAACTACTGAAAGGGATGAAACTTGAGGAGAGGAGAAATACTTCACAATAGCATCAGCTGCATCAATAGATGGTACACCAATAGAAGTAGTTCTAGTTGTAAATAGCTCCCTAATTATCATGTCCTGATATTAAGACACGGTTTAAATTAAAGATTTAAACATCATATTAAAGGATGATGGAGTTGCTTTTATAAATTTGAATGATATAAATCAATATATATATTATTAATATAGATAATATTAAAAATATTATTATACGAATATTTTAATATAATATATTTATTACTTTTAAAATAAACAAATATATATATGAAGAAATTACAAATTATATATATTATCATAATATTTAAACTTAAAAGCAATTATTATGATAATATATAAAGAGATATCAATATAAAGATAATAGTAATATGAATTATAATAATTATAATATAATGATAAATGAAATATAATAATATTTATATTATAATATAACTTATAAAGCTTGTCTTATAAGACAAGAGAACCATATTAAAACTACTATTTGTTGTAATAAGAAATAGCAAATTCCTAAACAAATTATGAGCTTATAAGACAAATATAAATAGCGGTTGAAATTATGGCAAGGGTGCGATGACTAGGGAGACAATGATCATAAATAAAAGTAAAGGATAACAATTATTAATTAAACTAGCCAGCAATTAGTTAAAGACAAAGTTGAATCCCACCAAAAAGTCATGATTGATGGATAGCCAATGTATAAGTATGAATTGAACAATCATTTATCCATACGGGACAGGGAACAATTACATTGGCATATTGTATATGGAACAAGATCTTCCTAACAGAAAACAATACATCATATATTCACATCAAATAATCACATATGATTACATTATAGAACACAATACAACTAATCTGAATATAAATATAGTAGAATACATTCCAATAATAAATTGGAGGAGGCAGCGAATTTATCCCAGAACTTAACTATACATTGTAGATTGAACAATCACAGTCTTTGACACATTAGCATAGTAGACAAACAATCAATTACAAAGCATATTATTTGTGAAATTTCTGAGCAAATTTCTATCATTTATCACTTCCAAATCAGTCAATCCTATGTATATCGGGTACGAATGCCTCTTTACATTTATTGCTAATAATAATTTCAGATTTGTAAGCAATCATCTTTTAGACAGTCATATACCATAGCAATATAATTTGTATGGATCTTTTGTGACCCATTAACCTCATATGAGAGTGGGTATAAGTGCCTAAGCGGCCATTCATGGGTAGTTAGTCTCATAGAGGCCTTGACTCTAAGAGTATAGAACTTGAGTCTAAGGATAGAAGACATTAGAGCCCCATGGTGGATAGTGGCAACTCTTATCTCACCTCTTATAGGTTGTTAATGAGTGACATAAGAAGAGATAGCAAATATGTTAATTCAATAAGTTTAAATGAATATATCTTTCTTAAAAGTAATAACACATGAACCTCATAGGAGAGCAGGTAGAATAGGACCCTTGCAATTAACCAATGGGTATATAGAGCCTTTTGACATTATGAGTACAAAATGTACCATATGCAAAGGCTTATGCAATAGAGGTCTTGTGTGCAAGAGATGCAAAAGGCATCATTGTGCCAAGGATAGGTCATCCTATAAATGTGACATAGAGGCCTTGTTCACAATTGATGCAAAAGGCATCATTGGTCAAGGATAGGTCACCTTAGAGGCCTTGGCTACAAAAGGATGCAAAAACATAATTACACCAAGGATATAATAGAGCCCCATAATGGCAAATGGCAAAGATACTCCCTCCCTACTCTCATATGATATCCATGAATTAGTGCAAGATGTTATAATGATATGAGATATCAAGTGATAGTGCATGTCAAACGCAAGTGATAGAGAATAATAGAGAAAGTGAAATATAAAGTGAATATGAGAATAGAGAATTGAGAAATATAAATAGAGAGTGTACATGTAACGCCCCGCCTTGAACGCCTTAGAGAAATTAGCATTTACGCTATATGGAACAGGAAATTTTTTTTTTTTAAATGATTAAGATAACAAAGTAATGTTAACACAACTAATTACACCATTGAACTTATGAAATGATCTCCAAGGTTTCAAGGCTTCTTTACTTTACAAACCAACTAATATAATTTAACATACATCAGTAACTGATCTAAATCCAATGCACAAATAAACAACTTATTCATATTTATTGCATATCAGCAAATAACGTAATCTACATGATATAACTGAAATGCTTTCCTTACACATAAGTACATCATTACATTACCATTTTCAGACTACATCAGAATTACATACATCATGATTGATCTGTTACACAAATCTGGTACAAGATTATACACATACATCTTCATCAACTGGTACAAGTACAATCATTTGGAATAAATCTTTTATGCACATGAACTTCGACAAGAATAACAAATGGATAATAAAGCTCTTCCACCCAACCATGTGGAACCCTGAGGTCCACCCCCCGAGCTAGGAGTTAACATGAGGTCCCAAACAATGACAGTCAGGTAGACATAGACTAGCATGAACAAAGGATGAACAAACACCAATACAACACATGACAATAACAACATAACACAACTTAACTTCCAGAGGCAACACATAACGAATGGGGAGAGTACAACTAGGGAATGCTAAGCTGTAGTAGGGAGGAGTGTCATCACATGGCTTGTCATGGGTTGTCCTGGTAAGCCTTTCTAGGCCCCAGCCCCCTATCTTGGGTTGTCCTGGTAGCCTCTCCCAACTCCCGGCCCCCATACAACGCTCATGCGGAATCAACATACCTTTCATGAGGACAAGGTAGTTGATCTTGCCATTCTAGGCCTTCTCATCTCATCTCAAGCCTAAACAAGCACTTGAGCCATGAGTGAGGCATCCACTTATCTTGTTTAGTGTGCTTAACTACCCAACCCCATAATTCATTATTTAGGTTATCACTGAGTTATCAAACTCCCACATGGGTTGTCCTGGATGCCACTTTTGGGCTCCGGCCCCCATTGAGAGCCACTCCCCTACTTGCATCTAGAAGACCCTACTCAACAAACATAGCAAACATCATCATGACAACGATGATACATGAACCATGCAAGGCATTAACCCTCTTGCATAACAATTATTCTCATATCCACATGTAAATATAATAATGCAAGGCATTATCCCTCTTGCATATCAACTTAATAACAAGGACAACTCACAAATATTGCCCATAACAATACATAAGCATTACTCTGTTACAATACTCGATGTCTCCCCCTTTCAAAATCTAACACAAAACTCAATACAAGATAAATATAATTAGACGAACAACAATACATCCCCAAGGGAATACATTCATCATTCACATTGTCTTTTATCCCAGACATAACTAGAGACAACATATCATCATATATTCAATACACATAAAAACACTATACTTGAAAACCAATCGCATTATCCTATGCCTCTGGACTGACACCCAAACAACTTGCACAGTGGACCCCATTACAACTAACAATCTCATTACAATGTTAATAAACCCACTATCGAGGCTATTTAATCAAACTTCAATTAACAACACCTTCAGAATGATGTTGTAATAAGATCGTTACCAAAATTAGATAATCAACAATAATCATAACAATTTAAATTAAACTATTAACTACATTTCCTTATAGTTCAATAAATTAAACCTATTAACTTAACTAAAATATTAATCTACTTTTGATTTTGGCACTTTTAAAACTAACAACCATATAATTTATATAATTTTCCCATTAGACCTCCTCCCATACATTTTCCGGACAGCTTGGAGATGACAACAATATCATTTGAATTAATAATAATAACATAAATAATAATATTAACAATAACAATAAATTCAATGGGACATAAGATAGTCACAACTAGATAAATATCTTATCCAGAGATTATTACTTTACAAAACACATAATCAACTTTGATGATACCTCATTATACTTCATACTATGTTTGATCCACATAATCTTTATTACATCGTAAATACAAAAACAACTATACACGTGTTGCAAGTACTCATCTATGACGACTTAACTTTTGGAATTCAAGTTTGACCACCCTCAATTCAACTCTTTACAACAACTCAATTAGTTCAATTCAGTTTCAAGAGATTAAACACTACAAGTCCTTCTCGGTTTAGTGTAAACAACTTCCGTAATAAATTGAACACTAGATTACATTATTTCTTTTCCAAACCAATTAATTTTAAATTAAATGCAACAATTAATTTAATACATTGCAATCTAGATCATCATTTTATTCCTTTCAACTATAGATAACCCACTAGGTTTAACTAAATGAATTGCAATAATTCATTCTAACAGAATCATAAAACTTACTATAATAAGGAATTCATAATTAACCTTAAACGTTACTCTCACACAAGATATAAATATTCAATCTAATTAACTTGTCATATAATTTAACCAACCCGACTATAGAATTTGCAAAAATAATGTTTTATTAATTAGTTGAACATTTAACTATAATTTTTTTTATATATATAAATATTTATATGTATATATTTTGTTGAGCCAACATTAATAATAATATTAATAATAATAATAATAAAATACTAATAATTATAATGACCAAACAATAATAGTGAATACTATGAGTCATTGGATAGCAAATATCTTCCATCTGGGAATGAGTAAATATCTGTATCGTTAATTTCCTTATTAAATTTACTACTGCAATCTAGATTTTGAATAAAATGTATTAATTTTCAGTAGTAGTGTTGAAAGATTTATTTAACTAACAAATCACCTTATAT
This sequence comes from Cunninghamia lanceolata, assembly GCA_027924645.1. Lineage (NCBI taxonomy): Eukaryota > Viridiplantae > Streptophyta > Pinopsida > Cupressales > Cupressaceae > Cunninghamia > Cunninghamia lanceolata. The sequence goes on along the minus strand of BSBN01000744.1, from coordinate 154,619 downwards.
GAGGCGTCTCAACTGGAAGTGAAATATCTACGCTTTCCAAACTCTGGCTGAGTAACCTTTCCTACTGCTGTGCATATTTAATGGGCTGAGGAAGAACAATAATTGCAGAAGAATACACTGTGCTACATGTGAAAGACTTGTTTGTTCTACAAGTTTAATGGCAATCTTTCTCATACGTTAACTCGTTCTCTTTTACATGGCAAGATTACTGGAATTTAAAGTCTCTCCAACACAGAAAACTTAACTGCAAAGATTCGTTGACTCTCTGTTTGCTGTACAGAGATTAATGGCAGTCACCTTCATAATTTGACTCATACTCCTCCTCATTCCTAAATATCATGCACTTTTGTTGTGAATGAGGTGTAAAATTGCTATTGACTGATTGACCGTTGAAATGGATGATATTTAAGTAGAGTTTTGAAAAGTTATTGTAAATATTTAACATATTTTTTTTGCCATTTTAGGGGTTCATTATTTTAAGCTTCAATAATTTAGGTTCATTTGCACTTGGGAACCAATTAAAAACATTGGTCCCTCGAGGTTATGAAATGTCTAATAGAACAATCCCTTAAGAGAGCTCTAAATCATCAGTTGCCTATTGCAGCTCTCGGTAACTAAAAACTGTCATAACGCTGAAATCTGTGGACTATGTAACGAATCTCCACCATAGCAAATCTGTGGACTGTGTAACGAATCTCCCAAATTTTAATATCTATAATATTTAACATTGGCGCCTAGTATGCAAGGCAGCTTGAGTGATTACAAGATAAAAGAAAAACTACAGGTAAGAGCGATTTAGACAACTTCATATAGCTGAGTTCTAAGTGAAGTATAAAATCATAATAGGAAATGAGATCCATTGAAAGGACGAGTGTTGTATATACATCTATAACCCTTATTACATTATATCTATAGCCATTTAATATGTGTGCATGGTTGACTTCTTGGCTGTGCGGGCCCTGTAGAGAACACCCTAAAATTTTTATCTCTAAGATACTGGTTGAATCTGTGCTGGTTGATATGGATGCAACCTCATGGTGTAAGCCGATCACATATGAATTTAGGTTTAGGAGTATACACGGTGACGCTGCTATTTTGTTTGGATCCTGAAAGTACTAGACCCACACCGATGTGATAAAGATTGAATTATCAAACCGTGCAAAATACTAACCTTATTATCCCTAATGTGAATCGATCCATATAAAATGCCAGACTAAAAATTGGATCATTCAAAGCAACATCCAGAATGATATTATAGCTGAAACGTTGATGTCACAAGTGGAGCGTAAAACGGGAAAAATGGGAAAGGCGTCGATAGGTATTTACAAGTTTCTTCATAGTTTAAATTAATACTACTCACGAATACCATCTTCTAGGAGTGTCAAAGATGACGGTCCTGCAAAGAGAATATTTATACTATGTATCTCCGAAAAGAGCTATCTTCAAAAAACAATGCAATAGCCCCGAAAGCTAAAGGCCAAAATCATTTAACAAATGCTGAGATGATTTGGATACACTTGAACAACACCAAATCGAAAGCTAGAATCCCACACAAGACTGACACACTAGCAGAAAGAACAGTTTATTGACATTGAATGCCAATCAACTGGTGCGAAAGAAGGCACGAGGATGGTCTAAATGCAGGTCGACGCTTATGTCAAATGGAACCTAAACCAATGACAAAGCTACATAAACCTGATTTAAACATAAAATAGTTGATAAGGAAGGCAGATATGAGATTGAAGGACACAATCAAAAATAGATTTGTTGAACAGAGAAGCAGTCACAATACATATATAGGTAAAATTAAGCAAAGTCGTGAGACAGATATATCAAAATAATGGCACCTGGTTCCTTTTGCTTGGCTGGCCGTGAGTAGAATGCTATTTGCAGCTTCAATCCTCCAGCTCTCCAATCTTCTTCTGCTCCTTCTACAATCCCTTCTTCTTTTTCCTGCCAAAATCCCCCCTCCTTACCTCTACAAAAAAAATTTTTATAGCACAGTCCCTTCCATGTTCCAAGGAACTCGGCACGCAATCCCATGCATCTCCCTCCTCAAGAAATATTTTTATTTAATTTAATGATCCCAAAAAGGTTTCTTTTTAAAATATTAATACACAGTTCCGACAAAATTTAATTACTTTATAACCAACCAACCATATTGTCATTAATAAAGTTATAATATTACAACAATCTATAATTGTACAACTATATTTTAATTTATTTTATTAATTAAGTTGTAAATCACTAATTACAACATAACTTACAACTATTTTATTTATTTAAATATTTATTGCAAATAATATTATATTAAATAATACAAAATTTCTTACAATCTTTATTTAACTATACTTCTAATAAAATAATAATTTATTTACAACAATAATTAACAACTATCAACATTATGCTCAAAATTATCTTTTATAAATATATTTAATTATCAACATTATACTTTCCGTAATATGATTCTATTTAATGCACAATGACACCTTACACACTTAGACACTTTCTAACCTAGTTAGACTTCAAGGTGCAATATTACCTATCTGCAAGTCATGATCGAATGACAGACAATGACCAAAAGGATAAACTGACAACCAGATACACTAACATGGGACCTCATGTTAACTCCAAACAACTAATCCATTAGCGAAGGCACGCTCAGACCTGGTAATCAGGTGGAGTCGATGCCTAGTACCTGCATCCTGCAGCAACGCACAATTAAACATACAAGATATATATCCACATGCAGTCCTATAGTGAATGGAAATTGTAGTGGGGTAGGGTACTCGAGAGCGAGTAATACGACACTATTCCATTCACGTTTATGAATAAACGATTAACTATGTTGAACAAGATATCTGATTACTAGTCAACCACATAAAACATTCAATCCTCTTACAATCCAATATCGCAATTGACATCAAAACATCTGTAACATCTATTTCATTCATCAAATTCTAAAGCATAAAACAACAGAATCCAACATCAACTTCTGTTATCATAACAATTAGGTCCATAATGAATTAACAAGATAACGAGGAATCCATCATCGAATAGTCTAATATACTATCATAATGTCCAATACTACTAAACAAACATCAGTCTGACAAACGACAAGTTGAGGGGCACTACATCCTCCCCCCCTAGGATCAGGCTTACTCCTGGAAGCCTGCGAACAAATATGGATATAGCTCTCGCATTCGGGATGCATCTTCTCAGGTAGGTGAGGTCTCATCACTACACGATGGGCATCCAACCCATCCATCCCCAACACTATGTCATAGGATCCTAGCGGTATAATGCGAAGATCCACCGTGGCAGATAAGGGACCTATCCTCAACTCGCAACCATACACAAGAGAGTCTACTGTTACCCTAGATCCAGAGGCCAATTCCACTTGCCACTTAACATTTTCAGGTTGCTGGGCGAGGACTACGAATGAATATATTCCTCAGAGTTTAAACCACTAGTATAGCTTGATGGGCTAATATAAATCCCCGAGTACCCAGTGTTAGAAACTTGGCTCTGATACCAGATGTAATGCCCCGCCTTGAACGCCTTAGAGAAATTAGCATTTATGCTATATGGAACAGGAAATTCTTTTTTTTAAAAATGATTAAGATAACAAAGTAATGTTAACACAACTAATTACACCATTGAACTTACGACATGTTCTCCAAGGTTTCAAGGCTGCATTACTTTACAAACCAACTAACATAATTTAACATACATCAGTAACTGATCTAAATCCAATGCACAAATAAACAACTTATTCATATTTATTGCATATCGGCAAATAACGTAATCTACATGATATAACTGAAATGCTTTCCTTACACATAAGTACATCATTACATTACCATTTTCAAACTACATCAGAATTACATACATCATGATTGATCTGTTACACAAATCTAGTACAAGATTATACACATACATCTTCATGAACTGGTACAAGTATAATCATCTGGAATAAATCTTTTCTGCACATGAACTTCGACAAGAATAACCAATGGATAATAAAGCTCTTCCACCTGACCATGTGGAACCCTGAGGTCCACCCCCCAAGCTAGGAGTTAACATGAGGTCCCAAATAATGATAGCCAGGTAGACATAGACTAGCATGAACAAAGGATGACCAAACACCAATACAACACATGACAATAACAACACAACACAACTTAACTTCCAGAGGCAACACATAACGAATGGGGAGAGTACAACTAGGGAATGCTAGGCTGCAGTAGGGAGGAGTGTCATCACATGGCTTGTCATGGGTTGTCCTGGTAAGCCTTCCTAGGCCCCGGCCCCCTATCTTGGGTTGTCCTGGTAGCCTCTCCCGACTCCCGGCCCCCATACAACACTCATGCGGAATCAACATACCTTTCATGAGGACAAGGTAGTTGATCTTGTCATTCCAGGACTTCTCATCTCATCTCAAGCCTAAACAAGCACTTGAGCCATGAGTGAGGCATCCACTTATCTTGTTTAGTGTGCTTAACTACCCAACCCCCTAATTCATTATTTAGGTTATCACTGAGTTATCAAACTCCCACATGGGTTGTCTTGGATGCCACTTTTGGGCTCCGGCCCCCATTGAGGGCCACTCCCCTACCTGCATCTAGAAGACCCTACTCAACAAACATAGCAAACATTATCATGACAACGATGATACATGAACCATGCAAGGCTTTAACCCTCTTGCATAACAATTATTCTCATATCCACATGTAAATATAATAATGCAAGGCATTATCCCTCTTGCATATCAACTTAATCACAGGGACAACTCACAAATATTGCCCATAACAATACATAAACATTACTCTGTTACAATACTCGATGTCTCCCCCTTTCAAAATCTAACACAAAACTCAATACAAGATAAATATAATTAGACGAACAATAATACATCCCCAAGGGAATACATTCATCATTCACATTGTCTTTTATCCCATACATAACTAGAGACAACATATCATCATATATTCAATACACATAAAAACACTATACTTGAAAACCAATCACGTTATCCAATGCCTCTGGACTGACACCCAAACAACTTGCACAGTGGACCCCATTACAACTAACAATCTCATTACAATGTTAATAAACCCACTATCGAGGCTATTTAATCAAACTTCAATTAACAACACCTTCATAATGATGTTGTAATAAGATTGTTACGAAAATTAGACTAATCAACAATAATCATAACAATTTAAATTAAACTATTAACTACATTTCCTTATAGTTCAATAAATTAAACCTATTAACTTAACTAAAATATTAATCTACTCTTGATTTTGGCACTTTTAAAACTAACAACCATATAATTTATATAATTTTCCCATTAGACTTCCTCCCATACATTTTCTGGATAGCTTGGAGATGACAACAATATCATTTGAATTAATAATAATAACATAAATAATAATATTAACAATAACAATAAATTCAATGGGACATAAGATAGTCACAACTAGATAAATATCTTATCCAGAGATTATTACTTTACAAAACACATAATCAACTTTGACGATACCTCATTATACTTCATACTATGTTTGATCCACATAATCGTTATTACATCGTAAATACAAAAACAACTATACACGTGTTGCAAGTACTCATCTATGACGACTTAACTTCTGGAATTCAAGTTTGACCACCCTCAATTCAACTCTTTATGACAACTCAATTAGTTCAATTCAGTTTCAAGAGATTAAACACTACAAGTCCTTCTCGGTTTAGTGTAAACAACTTCCGTAATAAATTGAACACTAGATTACATTATTTCTTTTCCAAACCAATTAATTTTAAATTAAATGCAACAATTAATTTAATACCTTGCAATCTAGATCATCATTTTATTCCTTTCAACTATAGATAACCCACTAGGTTTAACTAAATGAATTGCAATAATTCATTCTAACAGAATCATACAACTTACTATAATAAGGAATTCATAATTAACCTTAAACGTTACTCTCACACAAGATATAAATATTCAATCTAATTAACTTGTCATATAATTTAACCAACCCGACTATAGAATTTGCAAAAATAATGTTTTATTAATTAGTTGAACATTTAACTATAATTTTTTTTTTATATATAAATATTTATATGTATATATTTTGTTGAGCCGACATTACTAATAATAATAATAATAATAATAATAATAAAATACTAATAATTATAATGACCAAACAATAATAGTGAATACTATGAGTCATTGGATAGCAAATATCTTCCATCTGGGAATGAGTAAATATCTGTATCGTTAATTTCCTTATTAAATTTACTACTGCAATCTAGATTTTGAATAAAATGTATTAATTTTCAGTAGTAGTGTTGAAAGATTTATTTAACTAACAAATCACCTTATATGAGGCGTCTCAACTGGAAGTGAAATATCTACGCTTTCCAAACTCTGGCTGAGCAACCTTTCCTACTGCTATGCATATTTAATGGGCTGAGGAAGAACAATAATTGCAGAAGAATACACTTTGCTACATGCAAAAGACTTGTTTGTTCTACAAGTTTAATGGCAATCTTTCTCATACGTTAACTCGTTCTCTTTTACATGGCGAGATTACTGGAATTTAAAGTCTCTCCAACATAGAAAACTTAATTGCAAAGATTCGTTGACTCTCTGTTTGCTGTACAGAGATTAATGGCAGTCACCTTCATAATTTGACTCATACTCCTCCTCATTCCTAAATATCATGCACTTTTGTTGTGAATGAGGTGTAAAATTGCTATTGACTGATTGACCGTTGAAATGGATGATATTTAAGTAGAGTTTTGAAAAGTTATTGTAAATATTTAACATATTTTCATTGCCATTTTGGGGGTTCATTATTTTAAGCTTCAATAATTTAGGTTCATTTGCACTTGGGAACCAATTAAAAACATTGGTCCCTTGAGGTTATGAAATGTCTAATAGAACAATCCCTTAAGAGAGCTCTAAATCATCAGTTGCCTATTGCACCTCTCGGTAACTAAAAACTGTCATAGCGCTAAAATCTGTGGACTATGTAACAAATCTCCACCATAGCAAATCTGTGGACTGTGTAACGAATCTCCCTAATTTTAATATCTATAATATTTAACATTGGCACCTAGTATGCAAGGCAGCTTGAGTGATTACCAGATAAAAGAAAAACTACAGGTAAGAGCGATTTAGACAACTTCATATAGCTGAGTTCTAAGTGAAGTATAAAATCATAATAGGAAATGAGATCCATTGAAAGGACGAGCGTTGTATATACATCTATAACCCTTATTACATTATATCTATAGCCATTTAATATGTGTGCATGGTTGACTTCTTGGCTGTGCGGGCCCTGTAGAGAACACCCTAAAATTTTTATCTCTAAGATACTGGTTGAATCTGTGCTGGTTGATATGGATGCAACCTCATGGTGCAAGCCGATCACATATGAATTTAGGTTTAGGAGTATACACGGTGATGCTGCTATTTTGTTTGGATCCTGAAAGTACTAGACCCACACAAATGTGATAAAGATTGAATTATCATACCATGCAAAATACTACCCTTATTATCCCTAATGTGAATCGATCCATATAAAATGCCAGACTAAAAATTGGATCATTCAAAGCAACATCCAGAATGATATTATAGCTGAAACGTTGATGTCACAAGTGGAGCGTAAAACGGGAAAAATGGGAAAGGCGTCGATAGGTATTTACAAGTTTCTTCATAGTTTAAATTAATACTACTCACGAATACCATTTTCCAGGAGTGTCAAAGATGACGGTCCTGCAAAGAGAATATTTATACTGTGTATGTCCGGAAAGAGCTATCTTCCAAAAAGGATGCAATAGCCCCAAAAGCTAAAGGCCAAAATCATTTAACAGATGCTGAGATGATTTGGATACACTTAAACAACACCAAATCAAAAGCTAGAATCGCACACAAGACTAACACACTAGCAGAAAGAACAGTTTATTGACATTGAATGCCAATCAACTGGTGCGAAAGAAGGCACGAGGATGGTCTAAATGCAGGTGGACGCTTATGTCAAATGCAATCTAAACCAATGACAAAGCTACATAAACCTGATTTAAACATAAAACAGTTAATAAGGAAGGCAGAGATGAGATTGAAGGACACAATCAAAAATGGATTTGTTGAACAGAGAAGCAGTCACAATACATATATAGGTAAAATTAAGCAAATTCGTGAGACAGATATATCAAAATAATGGTACCTGGTTCCTTTCGCTTGGCTGGCCATGAGTAGAATGCTGTTTGCAGCTTCAATCCTCCAGCTCTCCAATCTTCTTCTGCTCCTTCTGCAATCCCTTCTTCTTTTTCCTGCCAAAATCCCCCCTCCTTACCTCTACAAACTTTTCTTTTATAGCACAGTCCCTTCCATGTTCCAAGGAACTCGGCATGCGATCCCGTGCATCTCCCTCCTCAAGAAATATTTTTATTTAATTTAATGATCCCAAAAAGGTTTCTTTTTAAAATATTAATACACAATTCCGACAAAATTTAATTACTTTATAACCGACCAACCATATTGTCATTAATAAAGTTATAATATTACAACAATCTATAATTGTACAACTATATTTTAATTTATTTTATTAATTAAGTTGTAAATCACTAATTACAACATAACTTACAACTATTTTATTTATTTAAATATTTATTGCAAATAATATTTATTAAATAATACAAAATTTCTTACAATCTTTATTTAACAACTATACTTCTAATAAAATAATACTTTATTTACAACAATAATTAACAACTATCGACATTATGCTCAAAATTATCTTTTATAAATATATTTAATTATCAACATTATACTTTCCATAATATGATTCTATTTAATGCACAACGACACCTTACACACTTAGACACTTTCTAACCTAGTTAGACTCCAAGGTGCAATATTACCTATCTGCAAGTCATCATCGAATCACAGACAATGACCAAAAGGATAAAATGACAACCAGACAACACTGACATGGGACCTCACGTTAACTCCAAACAACTAATCCATTAGCGAAGGCACGCTCAGACCTGGTAATCAGGTGGAGTCGGTGCCTAGTACCTGCATCCTGCAGCAATGCACAATTAAACATACAAGATATATATACACATGCAGTCCTATAGTGAATGGAAATCATAGTGGGGTAGGATACTTGAGAGCGAGTAATACGACACTGTTCCATTCATGTTTATGAATAAACGATTAACTATGTTGAACAAGATATCTGATTACTAGTCAACAACATAAAACATTCAATCCTCTTACAATACAATATCACAATTGACATCAAAACATCTGTAACATCTATTTCATTCATCAAATTCTAAAGCATAAAACAACAGAATCCAACATCAACTTCTGTTATCATAACAATTAGGTCCATAATGAATTAACAAGATAACGAGGAATCCATCATCGAATAGTCTAAGATACTATCATAATGTCCAATACTACTAAACAAACATCAGTCTAACAAACGACAAGTTGAGGGGCACTACATCCTCCCCCCCTAGGATCAGGCTTACTCCTGGAAGCCTGCAAACAAATATGGATATAGCTCTCGCATTCAAGATGCATCTTCTCAGGTAGCTGAGGTCTCATCACTACACGATGGGCATCCAACCCATCCATCCCCAACACTATGTCATAGGATCCTAGTGGTATAATGCGAAGATCCACCGTGGCAGATAAGGGACCTATCCTCAACTCGCAACCATACACAAGAGAGTCTACTGTTACCCTAGATCCAGAGGCCAATTCCACTTGCCACTTAACATTTTCAAGTTGCTGGGCGAGGACTACGAATGAATATATTCCTCAGAGTTTAAACCACTAGTATAGCTTGATGGGCTAATATAAATCCCAGAGTACCCAGTGTTAGAAACTTGGCTCTGATACTAGATGTAACGCCCCGCCTTAAACGCCTTAGAGAAATTAGCATTTATGCTATATGGAACAGGAAATTTTTTTTTTTTAAATGATTAAGATAACAAAGTAATGTTAACACAACTAATTACACCATTGAACTTATGACATGTTCTCCAGGGTTTCAAGGCTGCATTACTTTACAAACCAACTAACATAATTTAACATACATCAGTAACTGATCTAAATCTAATGCACAAATAAACAACTTATTCATATTTATTGCATATCAGCAAATAACGTAATCTACATGATATAACTGAAATGCTTTCCTTACACATAAGTACATCATTACATTACCATTTTCAAACTACATCAGAATTACATACATCATGATTGATCTGTTACACAAATCTGGTACAAGATTATACACATACATCTTCATGAACTGGTACAAGTATAATCATCTGGAATAAATCTTTTCTGCACATGAACTTCGACAAGAATAACCAATGGATAATAAAGCCCTTCCACCTGACCATGTGGAACCCTGAGGTCCACCCCCCAAGCTAGGAGTTAACATGAGGTCCCAAATAATGACAGCCAGGTACACATAGACTAGCATGAACAAAGGATGACCAAACACCAATACAACACATGACAATAACAACACAACACAACTTAACTTCCAGAGGCAACACATAACGAATGGGGAGAGTACAACTAGGGAATGCTAGGCTGTAGTAGGGAGGAGTGTCATCACATGGCTTGTCATGGGTTGTCCTAGTAAGCCTTCCTAGGCCCCGGTCCCCTATCTTGGGTTGTCCTGGTAGCCTCTCCCGACTCTCGGCCCCCATACAATGCTCATGCGGAATCAACATACCTTTCATGAGGACAAGGTAGTTGATCTTGCCATTCCAGGACTTCTCATCTCATCTCAAGCCTAAACAAGCACTTGAGCCATGAGTGAGGCATCCACTTATCTTGTTTAGTGTGCTTAACTACCCAACCCCCTAATTCATTATTTAGGTTATCACTGAGTTATCAAACTCCCACATGGGTTGTCCTGGATGCCACTTTTGGGCTCCGGCCCCCATTGAGAGCCACTCCCCTACCTGCATCTAGAAGACCCTACTCAACAAACATAGCAAACATCATCATGAAAATGATGATACATGAACCATGCAAGGTATTAACCCTCTTGCATAACAATTATTCTCATATCCACATGTAAATATAATAATGCAAGGCATTATCCCTCTTGCATATCAACTTAATCACAGGGACAACTCACAAATATTGCCCATAACAATACATAAACATTACTCTGTTACAATACTCGATGTCTCCCCCTTTCAAAATCTAACACAAAACTCAATACAAGATAAATATAATTAGACGAACAACAATACATCCCCAAGGGAATACATTCATCATTCACATTGTCTTTTATCCCAGACATAACTAGAGACAACATATCATCATATATTCAATACACATAAAAACACTATACTTGAAAACCAATCACGTTCTCCAATGCCTCTGGACTGATACCCAAACAACTTGCACAGTGGACCCCATTACAACGAACAATCTCATTACAATGTTAATAAACCCACTATCGAGGCTATTTAATCAAACTTCAATTAACAACACCTTCATAATGATGTTGTAATAAGATTGTTACGAAAATTAGATTAATCAACAATAATCATAACAATTTAAATTAAAATATTAACTACATTTCCTTATAGTTCAATAAATTAAACCTATTAACTTAACTAAAATATTAATCTACTCTTGATTTTGGCACTTTTAAAACTAACAACCATATAATTTATATAATTTTCCCATTAGACTTCCTCCCATACATTTTCTGGATAGCTTGGAGATGACAACAATATCATTTGAATTAATAATAATAACATAAATAATAATATTAACAATAACAATAAATTCAATGGGACATAAGATAGTCACAACTAGATAAATATCTTATCCAGAGATTATTACTTTACAAAACACATAATCAACTTTGACGATACCTCATTATACTTCATACTATGTTTGATCCACATAATCGTTATTACATCGTAAATACAAAAACAACTATACACGTGTTGCAAGTACTCATCTATGACGACTTAACTTCTGGAATTCAAGTTTGACCACCCTCAATTCAACTCTTTATGACAACTCAATTAGTTCAATTCAGTTTCAAGAGATTAAACACTACAAGTCCTTCTCAGTTTAGTGTAAACAACTTCCGTAATAAATTGAACACTAGATTACATTATTTTTTTCCAAACCAATTAATTTTAAATTAAATGCAACAATTAATTTAATACATTGCAATCTAGATCATCATTTTATTCCTTTCAACTATAGATAACCCACTAGGTTTAACTAAATGAATTGCAATAATTCATTCTAACAAAATCATACAACTTACTATAATAAGGAATTCATAATTAACCTTAAACGTTACTCTCACACAAGATATAAATATTCAATCTAATTAACTTGTCATATAATTTAACCAACCCGACTATAGAATTTGCAAAAATAATGTTTTATTAATTAGTTGAACATTTAACTATAATTTTTTTTATATATAAATATTTATATGTATATATTTTGTTGAGCCGACATTAATAATAATATTAATAATAATAATAATAAAATACTAATAATTATAATGACCAAACAATAATAGTGAATACTATGAGTCATTGGATAGCAAATATCTTCCATCTGGGAATGAGTAAATATCTGTATCGTTAATTTCCTTATTAAATTTACTACTGCAATCTAGATTTTGAATAAAATGTATTAATTTTCAGTAGTAGTGTTGAAAGATTTATTTAACTAACAAATCACCTTATATGAGGCGTCTCAACTGGAAGTGAAATATCTACGCTTTCCAAACTCTGGTTGAGTAACCTTTCCTACTGCTGTGCATATTTAATGGGCTGAGGAAGAACAATAATTGCAGAAGAATACACTTTGCTACATGTGAAAGACTTGTTTGTTCTACAAGTTTAATGGCAATCTTTCTCATACGTTAACTTGTTCTCTTTTACATGGTGAGATTACTGGAATTTAAAGTCTCTCCAACACAGAAAACTTAACTGCAAAGATTCGTTGACTCTCTGTTTGCTGTACAGAGATTAATGGCAGTCACCTTCATAATTTGACTCATACTCCTCCTCATTCCTAAATATCATGCACTTTTGTTGTGAATGAGGTGTAAAATTGCTATTGACTAATTGACCGTTGAAATGGATGATATTTAAGTAGAGTTTTGAAAAGTTATTGTAAATATTTAACATATTTTTGTTGCCATTTTGGGGGTTCATTATTTTAAGCTTCAATAATTTAGGTTCATTTGCACTTGGGAACCAATTAAAAACATTGGTCCCTGGAGGTTATGAAATGTCTAATAGAACAATCCCTTAAGAGAGCTCTAAATCATCAGTTGCCTATTGCAGCTCTCGGTAACTAAAAACTATCATAGCACTGAAATCTGTGGACTATGTAACGAATCTCCACCATAGTAAATCTGTGGACTGTGTAACGAATCTCCCAAATTTTAATATCTATAATATTTAACATTGGCGCCTAGTATGCAAGGCAGCTTGAGTGATTACCAGATAAAAGAAAAACTACAGGTAAGAGCGATTGAGACAACTTCATATAGCTGAGTTCTAAGTGCAGTATAAAATCATAATAGGAAATGAGATCCATTGAAAGGACGAGTGTTGTATATACATCTATAACCCTTATTACATTATATCTATAGCCATTTAATATGTGTACATGGTTGATTTCTTGGCTGTGCGGGCCCTGTAGAGAACACCCTAAAATTTTTATCTCTAAGATACTGGTTGAATCTTTGCTGGTTGATATGGATGCAACCTCATGGTACAAGCCGATCACATATGAATTTAGGTTTAGGAGTATACACGGTGACGCTGCTATTTTGTTTGGATCCTGAAAGTACTAGACCCACACTGATGTGATAAAGATTGAATTATCAAACCGTGCAAAATACTAACATTATTATCCCTAATGTGAATCGATCCATATAAAATGCCAGACTAAAAATTGGATCATTCAAAGCAACATCCAGAATGATATTATAGCTGAAACGTTGATGTCACAAGTGGAGCGTAAAACGGGAAAAATGGGAAAGGCGTCGATAGGTATTTACAAGTTTCTTCATAGTTTAAATTAATACTACTCACGAATACCATCTTCCAGGAGTGTCAAAGATGACAGTCCTGCAAAGAGAATATTTATACTGTGTATGTCCGAAAAGAGCTATCTTCCAAAAAGGATGCAATAGCCCCAAAAGCTAAAGGCCAAAATCATTTAACAGATGCTGAGATGATTTGGATACACTTGAACAACACCAAATCGAAAGCTAGAATCCCACACAAGACTAACACACTAGCAGAAAGAACAGTTTATTGACATTGAATGCCAATCAACTGGTGCGAAAGAAGGCATGAGGATGGTCTAAATGCAGGTGGACGCTTATGTCAAATGCAATCTAAACCAATGACAAAGCTACATAAACTTGATTTAAACGTAAAACAGTTAATAAGGAAGGCAGAGATGAGATTGAAGGACACAATCAAAAACGGATTTGTTGAACAGAGAAGCAGTCACAATACATATATAGGTAAAATTAAGCAAATTTGTCAGATAGATATATCAAAATAATTGCACCTGGTTCCTTTCACTTGGCTGGCCGTGAGTAGAATGCTGTTTGCAGCTTCAATCCTCCAGCTCTCCAATCTTCTTCTGCTCCTTCTGCAATCCCTTCTTCTTTTTCCTGCCAAAATCCCCCCTCCTTACCTCTACAAACTTTTCTTTTATAGCACAGTCCCTTCCATGTTCCAAGGAACTCGCCACGCGATCCCGTGCATCTCCCTCCTCAAGAAATATTTTTATTTAATTTAATGATCCCAAAAAGGTTTCTTTTTAAAATATTAATACACAGTTCCGACAAAATTTAATTACTTTATAACCGACCAACCATATTGTCATTAATAAAGTTATAATATTACAACAATCTATAATTGTACAACTATATTTTAATTTATTTTATTAATTAAGTTGTAAATCACTAATTACAACATAACTTACAACTATTTTATTTATTTAAATATTTATTGCAAATAATATTATATTAAATAATACAAAATTTCTTACAATCTTTATTTAACAACTATACTTCTAATAAAATAATAATTTATTTACAACAATAATTAACAACTATCGACATTATGCTCAAAATTATCTTTTATAAATATATTTAATTATCAACATTATACTTTCCGTAATATGACTCTATTTAATGCACAACGACACCTTACACACTTAGACACTTTCTAACCTAGTTAGACTCCAAGGTGCAATATTACCTGTCTGCAAGTCATGATCGAATGACAGACAATGACCAAAAGGATAAACTGACAACCAGACAACACTGACATGGGACCTCATGTTAACTCCAAACAACTAATCCATTAGTGAAGGCACGCTCAGACCTGGTAATCAGGTGGAGTCGGTGCCTAGTACCTGCATCCTGCAGCAACACACAGTTAAACATACAAGATATATATCCACATGCAGTCCTATAGTGAATGGAGATTGCAGTGGGGTAGGGTACTCGAGAGCGAGTAATACGACACTGTTCCATTCACGTTTATGAATAAATGATTAACTATGTTGAACAAGATATCTGATTACTAGTCAACAACATAAAACATTCAATCCTCTTACAATCCAATATCGCAATTGACATCAAAACATCTATAACATCTATTTCATTCATCAAATTCTAAAGCATAAAATAACAGAATCCAACATCAACTTCTTTTATCATAACAATTAGGTCCATAATGAATTAACAAGATAACAAGGAATCCATCATCAAATAATCTAAGATACTATCATAATGTCCAATACTACTAAACAAACATCAGTTTGACAGATGACAAGTTGAGGGGCACTACAGTAGATTATGTAATGCTGATGTGTATAATGTTCAAAGTTAGTGAATGAGAAATAATGTCTAGTAGTAGAAGAAATGAAATGAAATGATCATAAGGAAAGTGATAGTGTAAATAGTGAACATAGATTGTGAATCTTAGAATCATGAAATATATATGAGTAAAGAACAATATGATGAATATACCTTATGTTTATTAGTGATCAAAATATTTAGTGTACTAATGTTCTTTTCTTACAAGTTGAAACTTATGGACAAGGATGAGAAATTGTGAGTTGTGATAAGGGGACATTACAAGTGTAATCAGAGTAGTCATCCTGCCATCCTATGAATGATAAGCATTTATTATTAATAATTAATTATAATCTATGTTATTAACATCATTGATTGCGGGGATTGACTATGCATGCAAAGGTAACATTACATTTTTATACATTATAATTAATGAAGATTCTTATGAAGGAATTGATCTTTAAAGGGTACTAACATCTATTTCTAGGAATTATTCTTGTTTGTAGATTGAGAAATCAAGAATACCCTAAAGAGAACATTATAAGATTTATATGACTCATACCTTGTGTATTCTTGCTTTAACTTCCTTGCTTTACTTGTTTTCTTTTTGTGTGTATTTACATCATGCTTTATGTTTGTGTTCATGTGTGTTTTACATGTATTACGTCTTATCTGTGTAATCTTGTGTATTTTTGTGCATTGCTTCTTACTTGCATACTTCTATATGTTCTTGCCTTGATTGTCTCTATGAGCCACTTGGACATTTATATGTGTGGTTGGTGTCTATACCTCATTGAGTGTATTTGTATGGATAATTTGTCATAATTCTTCATGTGTACTCAAGTGTATGCTCCATGACTTGCATATGTACTTAAGTGTACATTCCATGAAATTGTATTTGTACTCAAGTGTATACTTTATAATTGTATTCAAGTGTATACTCTATGATTCTGTGAATTGTACGACCTGTTTTGAAATTGAGTGATTGCATGCTCTATAACTTGTATTTGCAATTGTGTGAAGTTGTAATTATATGATTTGTATTCATATACACATGCCCGGTATGATTGTGTATGAATTATGTGAATATGTATTCAAATGCATACCTCATGACTTGTATTTTATATTTAAAGGTGTACTTTGTGACTTGTATTTGTATTTGAGTGTATAACTCTATGCCTTGTAATATGAGTGTATGCTCCATGATTGTATTGAGTGTATGATTATATACCTTGAGATTGTATACTCTATGATTGTATTTGTATAACTAGTGATTGTGCAGTCTATGACTTATATTGGTATGATTGTGATTGCATACTCCATGCCTTGTAAATTTGAGTATATCTTCTATCATCCGTGATTGTATACTTCATGACTTGTATTCAAGTGTGTACTCTATAACTTGTATTTGTATTTGGGTGTTTACTTTGTGACTTATATATATATTTGAGTGTATGCTCTCTGACTTTGTATTCAACCATGATGGTGTACACGAGTGTCTACTTTGTGACTAGTATTCATAGTTGAGCATATTTGATGACTATGTATTCGAATGTGTGCACTATGACTTTGTACTTGTATTCACATGTATGACTTTATATGTGTATACTCTGACTTTGTATGCTCTATGATTTGGATACAAATGTACACTCTATGAACAAGTATGTTCTAGGAAAATGTATTTACATGCAAGTGTAAACTCTCTAACTTATATTTGTATGCAAGTGTATACTCCATGATCTGTATTTAAGTGTGCATTCTCTAACTTGAAATTGGTATTTGAGTGAATACTTTGTGATTTGTACTTGTATTCAAGTGTATATTCTATGACTTGTATTTGTATGTGATTGTATAGTCTATGACTTACATATTCTATGACTTGAGATTGTATGCTCTATGCCTCTGCAATTGTATGCTCTATGACTTTTCAATTGTATTCAACTATATATGACTTTGTGATTGTATTCAAGTATATGAGTCTATACCTATGTCTTTGCAATTGTATTCAAGTGTATACTCCATGATTTTATGTGTTCAAATGTATACTACATGATTTATGCATGTACTTCGTGACTTATGTATGTTTAAAAGCACACTTCTTGACTTACTTGTACTCATGTGTGTACTTTTTCATGTGTCTACTGGCATGCTACATGTATGCTTCATGACTTATGTATTATGTGCGTATACTTTGAATGCTTTATGTATCAAATGTATGCTATTTGTTCATATATTGCACATGTATACTTTATGTATTCCAATGAATACTTGGCAAACTTACAGTGTATTCATATGTATATTTGTAACTTGTATTCATGTGTATACCTTGCAACTTGCATATGCCATGATTTATGTATGTTTCACGACTTATATGCACACTTCATGTATTTACATATGTGCTTCACACTTCATGACTTATGTATATTGTATTACAAGTATTTATGCTTGAAAGTGGGTGTATGATCCATGTTTCACAAGTACTCATACTTCATGCTTTGGGTCTTGCACATATATTTTGTGTCTCTCATATACTCTCAACATGGATCTTCTCTTTGTAACAATTTTATCCATCTTTTATTGTCTCCGTGACTTATGAAATAATCAAAGTCTTACTTGAATTTATCTTCCCTACAAATTCAACTCTCCGAATTCTCAAGATGACTTTCTCATACATGTCTTTCATTAATATTGTTACATCTTGGAACTACATATTCATCTGTAACACTTGTAATTCATTAATCACTATCAAATAATCAATTACTCTTCAATGACATATCTAAAGGTAAAACTAAGGTGATAAGTACAAGATCAAATCTCATAATCAAAATTCAAGATAGAATCTTGGAATCACCATCATCTTCTCTTCACTAGAGTAATAATTCATTCTAGATCGAAACTATGATTTTTGTCTCAAGACACTGGAAGGAAGATGTTAAAAAAAAATAGGTAATGAAAGAACTCGTTGCGATTGCTTGAGGACAAGCAATCTTGAGTGGGGAGGGCTGTCATGTCCCGATATTAAGACACGGTTTAAATTAAAGATTTAAACATCATATTAAAGGATGATGGAGTTGCTTTTATAAATTTGAATGATATAAATCAATATATATATATATATATATATATATAGATAATATTAAAAATATTATTATACAAATATTTTAATATAATATATTTATTACTTTTAAAATAAACAAATATATATATGAAGCAATTACAAATTATATATATTATCATAACATTTAAACTTAAAAGCGATTATTATGATAATATATAAAGAGATATCACTATAAATATAATAGTAATATGAATTATAATAATTATAATATAATGATAAATGAAATATAATAATATTTATATTATAATAAAAATTATAAAGCTTGTCTTATAAGACAAATGAACCATATTAAAGCTGCTATTTGTTGTAATAAGAAACAGCAAATTCCACCAAGGATATAATAAAGCCCCATAATGGGAAACGGCAAAGATACTCCCTCCCTACTCTCATATGATATCCATGAATTAGTGCAAGATGTTATAATTATATGAGATATCAAGTGATAGTGCATGTCAAATGCAAGTGATAGAGAATAATAGAGAATGTGAAATATAAAGTGAATATGAGAATAGAGAATCGAGAAATATAAATAGAGTGTGTACATTATGAAATGATGATGCATATAATGTTCAAAGTTAGTGAATGAGAAATAATGTCTAGTAGTAGAAGAAATGAAATGAAATGATCATAAGGAAAGTGATAGTGTAAATAGTGAACATAGATCGTGAATCTTAGAATCATGAAATATATATGAGTAATGAACAATATGATGAATATACCTTATGTTTATTAGTGATCAAAATATTTAGTGTACTAATGTTCTCTTCTTGCAAGCTGAAATATGTGGACAAGGTTGAGAAATTTTGAGTTGTGATAAGGGGACATTACAAGTGGTATCAGAGTAGTCATCCTGCCATCCTATGAATGCTAAGCATTTATTATTAATAATTAATTATAATCTATGTTATTAACATCAGTGATTGTAGGGATTGAATATGAATGCAAAGGTAACATTACATTTTTATACATTATTATTAATGAAGATTCTTATGAAAGAATTGATCTTTAAAGGGTACTAACATCTATTTCTAGGAATTATTCTTGTTTGCAGATTGAGAAATCAATAATACCCTAAAGAGAACATTATAAGCTTTATATGACTCATACCTTGTGTATTCTTGCTTTAACTTTCTTGCTTTACTTGTTTTCTTTTTGTGTGTATTTACATCATGCTTTATGTTTGTGTTCATGTGTGTTTTACATGTATTATGTCTTATCTATGTAATCTTGTGTATTTCTGTGCATTGCTTCTTACTTGCATACTTCTATATGTTCTTTCCTTGATTGTATGTGTGAGCCACTTGGACATTTATATGTGTGTTTGGTGTGTATACCTCATTGAGTGTATTTGTATGCATAATTTATGTCATAATTCTTCATGTGTACTCACATGTATGCTCCATGACTTGCATATGTACTTAAGTGTACATTCCATGAAATTGTATTTGTACTCAAGTGTATGCTTTATAATCGTATTCAAGTGTATACTCTATGATTCTGTGAATTGTATGACCTGTTTTGAAATTGAGTGAGTGCATGCTCTATAACTTGTATTTGCAATTGTGTGAAGTTGTAATTACATGATTTGTATTCATATGCACATGCCCGGTATGATTGTGTATGAATTATGTGAATATGTATTCAAATGCATACTCCATGACTTGTATTTATATTTAAAGGTGTACTTTGTGACTTGTATTTGTATTTGAGTGTATAATCTATGGTTGTGATTTCATTTGAGTGTATAATTCTATGCCTTGTAATATGAGTGTATACTCCATGATTGTATTGAGTGTATGACTATATACCTCGAGATTGTATACTCTATGATTGTATTTGTATAACTAGTGATTGTGCACTCTATGACTTATATTGGTATGATTGTGATTACATACTCCATGCCTTGTAAATTTGAGTATATCTTCTATGATTCGTGATTGTATACTTCATGACTTGTATTCAAGTGTGTACTCTATAATTTGTATTTGTATTTGGGGGTGTAATTTGTTACTTATATCTATATTTGAGTGTATGCTCTCTGACTTTGTATTCAACCATGATGGTGTACGCGAGTGTCTACATTGTGACTAGTATTCATAGTTGAGCATATTTGATGACTATGTATTCAAATGTGTGCACTATGACTTTGTACTTGTATTCACATGTATGACTTTATATTTGTATACTCTGACTTTGTATGGTCAATGATTTGGATACAAATGTAAACTCTATGAAAAAGTATGTTCTAGGAAAATGTATTTACATGCGAGTGTATACTCTCTGACTTATATTTGTATGCAAGTCTATACTCCATGATTTGTATTTAAGTGTGCATTCTCTGACTTGAAATTGGTATTTTGAGTGAATACTTTGTGATTTGTACTTGTATTCAAGTGTATATTCTATGACTTGTATTTGTATGTGATTGTATACTCTATGACTTGCATATTCTATGACTTGAAATTGTATGCTCTATGCCTCTGCAATTGTATGCTCTATGACTTGAGATTGTATTCAACTGTATATGAATTTGTGATTGTATTCAAGTATATGAGTGTATACCTATGTCTTTGCAATTCTATTCAAGTGTATACTCCATGATTTTATGTGTTCAAATGTATACTACATGATTTATGCATGTACTTCGTGACTTATGTATGTTTAAAAGCACACTTCCTGACTTCCTTGTACTCATGTGTATACTTTTTCATGTGTCTACTTGTGTTATACATGTATGTTTCATGCCTTATGTATTATGTTTGTATACTTTGAATGCTTTGTGTATCAAATGTATGCTATGTGTTCATATATTGTGCATGTATACTTTATGTATTCCAATGAATACTTGGCAAACTTACAGTGTATTCATATGTATATTTGTAACTTGTATTCATGTGTATACCTTGCAACTTGCATATGCCATGATTTATGTATGTTTCATGACTTACATGCACAATTCATGTATTTACATATGTGCTTCACACTTCATGACTTATGTATATTGTATTACAAGTATTTATGCTTGAAAGTGGGTGTATGATCCATGCTTCACAAGTACTCATACTTCATGCTTTGGGTCTTGCACATATATTTCATGTCTCTCATATACTCTCAACATGGATCTTCTCTTTGTAACAATTTTATCCATCTTTGATTATCTCCATGACTTATGAAATAATCAAAGTCTTACTTGAATTTATCTTCCCTACAAATTCAACTCTCTGAATTCTCAAGATGACTTTCTCATACATGTTTTTCATTAATATTGTTACATCTTGGAACTACATATTCATCTGTAACACTTGTAATTCTTTAATCACTATCAAATAATCAATTACTCTTCAATGACATATCTAAAGGTAAAACTAAGGTGATAAGTACAAGATCGAATCTCGTAATCAAAATTCAAGATAGAATCTTGGAATCACCATCATCTTCTCTTCACTAAAGCAATAATTCATTCTAGATCGAAACTATGATTTTTGTCTTAACACACCGGAAGGAAGATGTTAAAAAAATAATAGGTAATGAAAGAACTCGTTGTGATTCCTTGAGGACAAGTAATCTTGAGTGGGGAGGGTTGTCATGTCCCAATATTAAGACATGGTTTAAATTAAAGATTAAACATCATATTAAAGGATGATGGAGTTGCTTTTATAAATTTGAATGATATAAATCAATATATATATATATATATATATATATATATATATATATATATATATATATATATATATATATATATATATATATAATATTAAAAATATTATTATACGAATATTTTAATATAATATATTTATTACTTTTAAAATAAACAAATATATATATGAAGCAATTACAAATTATATATATTATCATAATATTTAAACTTAAAAGCAATTATTATGATAATATATAAAGAGATCAATATAAATATAATAGTAATATGAATTATAATAGTTATAATATAATGATAAATGAAATATAATAATATTTATATTATAATATAACTTATAAAGCTTGTCTTATAAGATAAGTGAACCATATTAAAGCTACTATTTGTTGTAATACGAAACAGCAAATTCCTAAACAAATTATGAGCTTATAAGACAAATATAAATAGCAGTTTAAATTATGGCAAGAGTGCCATGACTAGGGAGACAATGATCATAAATTAAAAGTAAAGGATAACAATTATTAATTAAACCAACCAGCGATTAGTTAAAGACAAGGTTGAATCCCACCGAAGAGTCTTGACTAATGGATAGCCAATGTATAAGTATGAATCGAACAATCATTTATGCATATGGGACATGGAACAATTACATTGGCATATTGTATATAGAACAAGATCTTCCTAACAGCAAACAATACATCATATATTCACATCAAATAATCACATATGATTACATTATAGAACACAATACAATGAATCTGAATATAAATATAGTAGAAGACATTTCAATAATAAATCGAAGGAGGCAGCAAATTTATCCCAGAACTTAACTATACATTGCAGATTGAACAATCACAGTGTTTGACACATCAGCACAGTAGACAACAATCAATTACAAAGCATATTATTTCTGAAATTTCTGAGCAAATAGCCACAGCCAACAAGTAAGTTTCTATCATTTATCACTTCCAAATCAGTCAATCGTATGTATATTAGGTACGAATGCCTCTTTACATTTATTGCCAATAATAAGTTCATATTTGTATCATTAGGAGAGGTTCAGATTTTGTATCATTATGATAAGTTCAGATTTGTAAGCAATCATCTTTTAGACAGTCATATACCATAGCAATGTAATTTGTATGGATCTTTTGTGACCAATTAACCTCATATGAGAGTGGGTATAAGTGCCTAAGAGGCCATTCATGGGTAGTTTGTCTCATAGATGCCTTGACTCTAAGAGTATTGAACTTGAGTCTAAGGATAGGAGACATTAGAGCCCCATGGTGGATAGTGGCAACACTTATCTCACCTCTTATAGGTTGTTAATGAGTGACATAAGAAGACATAGCAAATATGTTAATTCAATAAGTGTAAATGAATATATCTTTCTTAAAAACAATAACACATGAACCTCATAGGAGAGGAGGTAGAATACGACCCTTTCCATTAACCAATGGGTATATATAGCCCTTTGACATTATGAGTACAAAAAGTACCATATGCAAAGGTTTATGACATAGAAGCCTTATGTGCAAGTGATGTAAAAAGGCATCATTGTACCAAGGATAGGTCATCCTATAAATGTGACATAGAGGCCTTGTTCACAATTGATGCAAAAGGCATCATTGGTCAAGGATAGGTCACCTTAGCGGCCTTGGCTGCAAAAGGATGCAAAAGGCATCGTTACACCAAGGATATAATAGAGCCCCATAATGGCAAATGGCAAAGATACTCCCTCCCTACTCTCATATGATATGCATGAATTAGTGGAAGATGTTATAATGATATGAGATATCAAGTGATAGTGCATGTCAAATGCAAGTGATAGACAATAATAGAGAAAGTGAAATATAAAGTTAATATGAGAATAGAGAATTGAGAAATATAAATAGAGAGTGTACATTATGTAATGATGATGCATATAATGTTCAAAGTTAGTGAATGAGAAATAATGTCTAGTAGTAGAAGAAATGAAATGAAATGATCATAAGGAAAGTGATAGTGTAAATAGTGAACATAGATTGTGAATCTTAGAATCATGAAATATATATGAGTAAAGAACAATATGATGAATATACCTTATGTCTATTAGTGATCAAAACATTTAGTGTACTAATGTTCTTTTCTTGCAAGTTGAAACTTGCGGACAAGGTTGAGAAATTTTGAGTTGTGATAAGAGGACATTACACTAATAATAGGGGATGATTTAGCAGCAGCCCCAACAGTAGAAACACTCCTTGTTATAGGTGGTGCACAAGTAGTAGCAGCAATAGAAACCTTTGAAACAAATGGCATAGTAGTAGTAGTAGTAGGCAGCACACTAGTAGCAGCAACATCAACCTCTGAAATAGATGGTACAGGAGTAGCAACAACATGCAGCATCCCAGTAGTAGAAGGCACCTTGGATTGGGGTGTCATAGTTGAAGGAGAGGAAGGAGTGGAAGCCACAGGAGGAATAGTGAAGTCTGTGGGCTGAACATCATGCCACCAAGAAGCCAAATGAGATTTGGGTTTGGAGCGAAAGAACTGTTCATCCAAATGACCAGTGCTAAAGCAATGTCGACAATGAAAGGGGATACCCTCGTAGTCCAAAATCTAGCACCAAGAATGGTCAACAATGTTGAAAATAATCTCAGTAGGGAGTGCCTTAGATAAATCTAGATCTAGAAGAATCTGAGCAAAATTTATATGCATAAACTATAAGGTAGTAGGATCAGCCATAATAAATCACCCCAAAGCATTCCCAGTCATAGAATAGCAAGTCTTGCTCCAAAACTATAGGGGGAGGTTAGTAAGCCTAACCCAGATGGGCAAGAGAATCAAACAATTAGTTGCAGGATTGAAAAGTAGAAACCAGGGACAAAGCACCAAGGGATGCTGATCCTGTTGGCAAGAGACACTATATGGATTCATGATTGTTGTCATTGATGGCAACAAAGTTCATCCCACACATCCGCAGGACATGGAATGTCTCTACCGGAAGTCAGAGTGAAGAATGTTGTGGTCCGGTAAACAGGAACAGAGCATGTGGCGAGGTCTGACAGACAGGTCCAGATCTCTCAGAGGAGGTATCTTGGTAAAGTGCAAATTTGGGGAAGTCAAGAGGACTATCTTGATTGATAGATTCCAAGGTTTGAGCCTCTGGTGTGGAAAGGATAAAGAGATATGAATGCTTAAGTACCAAGTTCCCAATTAGCAGTGTGAACAGAGGAAGAACTAACTAGCAGAACATCAGACATTATTTTGGATGTGTTACTGATGTTGGTAAAGGTTATGAAGACATGAATTATGTTTGGCCGACATGATTAATGATTTCCACAAGTATATCCTTGATCCACATTACTTGGTATGCAAGGATTTAGCTGAAAGATCAGAATTTATTGAAAATGTTGACTATTCTAGTGCCGACTAGAAAGATGATGAAATCACTTGTGCGGATATATATATATAGGATGGATTTAGTTGTGAGATGTGTTGTTGTGATATGCAATGTGCGAATAAAAAGTAGAGCAGAGCAGAAGCAGTAAGGAAGGTCCGGTATGTGAAAGGAAAGCAGCATAAGAGAAGAGGAAAGATGAAGTGCAGCAGATCAGTATACTGAGCCTCACCGAAACTAAACCCTAGCATATGTGGATGCTACCAATCAATTCAAGTATTGTATAACATTCCTTTTGTAGACAGTGTGTCTCTTGTAGGCAGTGTGCCTTCTTGTGAGCAGTGTGCTCGGGCAGTGAGCCCTAATTAGCAAGTGCCATTTTGTATTTCCATTCTTCTAACAGAGAATATAATCTTGGGTCAATCACCTCGTGGTTTTCTCCCTTAACAGGGTTTCCACGTCAAAAATATTGTGTCATGTGTATTTCCATTTCATGGTTATGTTTGCTCATTTGAATTAATGTTACATTGATTATTAATAATGTTCAGAAAGAGAAATAATTAGGATAACTAATTCACCCCCCCTCTCAGTTATCAACAATTGATATCAGAGCTAAATTCCTCCTAACATTGCCTAACATCTTGAGGAAGATCTAGGAATTCAAATGGATGCATATGGTTTAAGGGAGCAACTCAAGACTGCCCTTGATGATCTTGAATAGTCAAACTCTAAAGTCAATGAATTAAAAGAAAGACTCAAACAGGCTGATGATTTCATGAGAGAACTAAAAGACAAATTAAGTCTCTCTATGAAAAAGAGAAAGGAGTTGATTCAGCAATTGGCAAGACAAGGTGAAGCAAATAATACAAATGAAGCGCTAAAGGAAAAAACTAAGTTGTGTGAAAAGTTATCAAAAGAAATCATTATTGTAAGACATGAAATGGAATCAGGAGTCATGAAGTTTAACCAAGAAGTTGAAGAGAAAAGAAAAACTGAAGATAATCTAAGACAATCTCTCAAGGAGAAATCAGAAGATTGCCACCAGATGGATAGAATTATCAGACATCTTGAATCTGATCTTGAAGATGCTAAAGATAATGAAGAAAAACTTGAGGATCAAATTGTCTCTCTCAAAAGGGATCTTCAAACAACAAATGAGTATAAAGAGAAATTCAAGATAAGTTCTGCTCAACTTGAAGTTCTTCTTGGAAGTCAAAAGAAGGTAGATGACAAGTGTGGTTTGGGATATGAGAAATGAGAAAGCTCCAGATCCAGTCAGAAGAATTTTGGATCAGAAAATCCATGGAACAGGCCTAGAAGACCTCTGATAAGACAGCCTAATGCTCAAAGATATCCATCCTTCAATGGATACTGCCACAACTACAATCACTTTGGTCACAAAGCTAATCAGTGCAGAAAGAGAATGAATCAGACTAATTCATCTTTCTCCAGACAGTGTTTTAACTGCAAAAGGTATGGTCACAAATCTCATGAATGCAGAAATATGCAAATGAACAAATCATTCAATGGTAGATGCTTTGCATGCAATAGAATAGGTCATATGGCTAATCAATACAGATCAAGAGGATATCAGTCAAATATACAAAGAAATGTTGTTTGCCAAATCTACAATAGATCTGGTCATAGTGCAAAATTTTGTAGAAGTAAGAATCAGGACAAAAGAGGTCCGATATATCATAATCATCAAGATAAGGGTAAACAAAAGGTGAATGCAGATGAAGTTAAAAGTAAGATGAACAAGATTTGGGTGAAGAAAAGTATAGAGAATGTAGAGGTTGGATCCGCACCAAACTCTGGTGCTGATATTCCCTCCAAAAATTAAGAAGTGAGCTTTGGCTCAGGGGGAGACACAAAGAAAACCTTGTTCCCCTAGCCAGTCAACCGGTGCCAAAACTGGTACAAGAAGAGTTGCAGATTGTAGGGTTCATAAGGGCAACATCCAAACAAACTATGGTAAAGATTTGGAAGATCCGCATGATGTTTAAAGATCAGGATTGATCCGGTTCTCCAAGTCATCTGAATAAGGCAAACCGGAATAACTTAGGTCGAGCATTTATTGCAACCTAACATTAGGGTTTGCAGAGCAATATAAGGGTTTTTCTCATTAATCACTTGTTCATTCTGCATTCAATAAGAAATGAAAAGTGAAGCTCTACAACAAAATTCCACAACTTCATCGAAGATCATTTGCAGAAGTCAATTCATCTAGAAATCAATCCGGTCAACTACGTGAAACTGAAAGACATAAAAGGTATTTTCCATTCTCAATATCTCTCTGCAAAGCTTTGAAAGATGCATACTCTGAATATAGTAAAGATCTCTGATAGGCCCCGCCCTGAATTCAAGAAACATCCATACAAATCATTGGAGGTAGATCCCCTAGGAGCATTCTCTAGTGTTCCGCATGGCATTTTGCACATAGAAGACATTAGGGTTTGCATACATGCAAATATTGAAGAGTTTGGGGAATTCAAACTGAGAGACATCTATCACAAACAATTGATAGATGATACTTTTGAGCTTAAACCAGAATATAAGGGCATCCGAGAGAAACATTTTGATTAGTTCATTCATTTCCCCTGCTTTGAAGAAGATGAATGGGTCCGGTATGTATTGAGTAGAGTGCATGATAACTTCCTATGGTTGAACAGACCTTGCAAGATCACAAAGGAGGCAATTAGGGCAGTAACTGGTTTATACTCCTCTGGAGGGATACCTGTCCTCAAATATGTCAAAAATGACATTGTAACTGAGGCCACCGGATCAAGATTTGATAAGAGGGCAATGACCATTGAAAATATTACTGACCCGGATGTGAAGTTTGCATCTATGATAATAGGAAACAAGATATATCACTCCAGTAGGGAGAATTCAGTATCCAGAATTGCAGTATATACTGCTTATGAGATGCTGAGAAAGAATGCAGAATAAGATCTCTGTGAACTTCTTTTGAGCCAGCTAATGGAAAACATACAGAAAATTAAAAAGGACAAGAAGAATTCCTTTAAATATGGTGGACTAATACTATGTCTATTTTTCTACTTCATGAATGAGCTGCCCAGATCAAATGGATGGGTATGGCAAAATGACAAATCGATAGCAATTCAGATCAGAGACTACTTGTATGAACTTGGGGATGCTAAGGCAAGGAATACAGCTCTGTGGGGTTACTTCAAGCAATTTCAAAATACAATGCAAATCAAAGAAAGAATCCCCAAATCAGTAGTTGACAAATACAAGGATATAGTGTGCTTCATGGTAGACACTGATCAATGCCTAATGGAGGCAGTAGAGCCAAGGACAGTCTGGATCATGCCTATGGGTTATGAAGTTGATAAACAAATTGTAGAGCTGCATGTTCAACACATGCTCAGTCAACCTAAGGACTCAAAAGCAGAAAGATTTGGAACCTTTGAGGAGCTGAGTGTAAAGATTCATTTGCAACTCAGAGAACCTGAAATCAAGAGGAAGGTGAGAAAAGAAGTACAAAATATTGCCCAAGGCCTTGGCATCTCAAAGGAGGCACTTGATGCCCACAAGAAAAGGATGGAAAGGGCTGAGGAAGAGAAGAAAGAGGCAGAAAAGAAAAGCAAAGAAAGTGCTCCGGTAGAAACCTGCACCCGGACTAAATCATCAAAGAGATCTGCACCTGCTACTGCCAAAAGCTCAAGGGCATCTAAACCAGAAGCACAATCATCTGAAAAAGGAGAAAAGAGAACAAAGAAAAAGGCAAGAAGGTCCTATGTTAGCCTAAAGGATGATGAGGAAACCAAATCAGATGAGGAGATAAGGAAACTGAAGAAGAAGAAGAAATCATCTGGTGAAGATTCTACCGGTCAAGGAGAAGAAGAGAAGGAAGAGGAATTTTCTGAAAAACCCACTCTATCCTTGGATGTTGTAGTAAAAGCGGTCACTGTGGATGGGAACCTGCAACCCTTAACATAATTTTATGTTGAATATAATGAAGTAGATAAATAGATTCTGGAGGAAGCCACAATTCAGTTTTTGAACACTTACAACAAAGCTTTTATTGAAATTATCTCTCTAATTCCCAAAAGATTAGAGAAAAGGCTTGAAATGAGGAAGAATAATGCTCAAGCAAAAGATCTCGAGATCCAGGAACAGATAGCATTTCAGCTATTTCCTTCAATCGATCCTAAGACAATGAATATGGTATTCAAAGATTGCAAGGATGAGTTCCGGAGCAAAGCCAGGATGAATTAGCTAATGCTTGGTGAAACTGACAAAGTGGCAAAAGAGACTGAAGAGATCCTCTGGAATGCTTTCAAGAAATTCAACATTCCAATTATAGAGGACTTGGGTATTGACCCCTTGACCACTAGTGTTGCAGAAGAATCTACTAAGAAAATGATAGAAGAGGTGGGCCCTAAACATACTAATATTTCTCCTCCAGTTTCACCTACAGTCTCCGGATCCAAAGGAGAAGAAGGATTACAGGAGAAAGAAGCAGAGGTGAAAGAGGTTGACAGTACCAAGGCTGCAGAAGGAGAGAAGCCTTCAACAAAGAAGACCACAACTGTTAGTGGTAAGAATGTAGAAGGAGAGAAAGCTCCAAGGGACAGCCCTAAGAATGCAGAAGAGAAGAAACATCTGTCTCTGGCAAGAGACACTGCAAAAACTATCCACAAATTCCTGAAGAAAGAAACACTAGAGATTGATGAACTGGAGCTTCTACAAGGACCATTTAACTTTGATTCTCTTTCTTCGGTATAGACAATGAAGATTGCTTCATTTGCTAATGCCAAGGTTAAAGAAAAACTCCTAAAGTCTCACATGGAAGATTGTGAGTTGATAGAAGTTGCCTCCGGAGTGCTTGAAAAGATTATGCCATCATTTCAGAAAGATCCCATAGCCTCCTCTTCCAGTAATCTCAAAACTCTAGTCAATAGTGTTAGCACACATTTTGATTCACTAGAGAAGTCAGCAGAAGATAAGGTCTGGAAGGAAATTCTTGCAAAAAGATTATCAGAGGTATAAGGGTTGATAAGTAATTATAGGAGAAATATGAGTATAGGGATAAAGAGCTTAGAAACTGCTCTTATAGATGGTGAAAAAATATACAAATTTTGTATTTCATGGTCCAAAGCAACAGTAGAGATTGAGAAGAAAATAAAAGAGTAAGAGGATAAACTACTAAGTTTGTCTCAAAGTTTTGATCCTCTCGCTTCCTCCATAGTCAATCAAGAGTGTCAGACTATTGCAATCACAAATGCAATAAAGAATTTTGAGAAGGAAAAGAAGAACATAATTAGCCGGATGGGTGAACTCAGAAGAATCATTAGCCCTAAGTTAGAGACCATGCATGAGGCCATAAGTGATGCTCAGACTACCGCCCAAACCAATGATCCGACAGATCTTAAGAGGGCAGAAGCTTTTTCATTTTTGTTGAGTGGTCACATTTCAATTTTGGATAGAATGAAGCAAAGTTGGACTACAGAAATCATCCAATTGAAGACATCCTTTGCAGACATTCTTTAGTTTATGTAAGTATGTAATATGCGGCTAAGTATAGTTAAATTTTTTTTTGAAACTTTTGGTATGCGGACCCTACCCTTTGCCATTGATGTCAAAGGGGGAGTGAAGAGCAGTGAAAAATGAGGAATCCAACTAAGGGGGAGCTTCAGAAAATGTATATAAAAATAGAGCATCAGCCAAGGGGGAGCATAGTGTAAACACTTAGTCATTTTTCACTAAGTGTTGCCATCAATGCCAAAGGGGGAGATTGTTGGCAAGAGACACTATATGGATTCATGATTGTTGTCATTGATGGCAACAAAGTTCATCCCACACATCCGCAGGACATGGTATGTCTCTACCAGAAGTTAGAGTGAAGAATGTTGTGGTCCAGTAAACAGGAACAGAGCATGTGGCGAGGTCCGACAGACAGGTCCAGATCTCTCAGAGGAGGTATCTTGGTAAAGTGCTAATTTGGGAAACTCAAGAGGACTATCTTGACTGATAGATTCCAAGGTTTGAGCCTCCAGTGTGGAAAGGTAAAAGAGATATGAATGCTCAAGTACCAGGTTCCCAATTGGCAGTGTGAACAGAGGAAGAACTGACTAGCAGAACATCAGACATTATTCTAGATGTGTTATTGATGTTGGTAAAGGTTATGAAGACATGAATTATGTTTGGCCAACATGATTAATGATTTCCACAAGTATATCCTTGATCCGCATTACTTGATATGCAAGGATTCAGTTGACAGATCAAAGTCTATTGAAAATATTGACTATTCTGGTGCCGACTAGAAAGATGATGAAATCACTTGTGCGGATATATATAGGATGGATTTAGTTGTGAGATGTGTGAATAAAAAGTAGAGCAGAGCAAAAGCAGTAAGGAAGGTCCGGTATGTGAAAGGAAAGTAGCATAAGAGAAGAGGAAAGATGAAGTGCAGCAGATCAATATATTGAGCCTAACCAGAACTGAACCCCAGCATATGTGGATGCTACCAATCAGTTCAAGTATTGTATAACATTCCTTTTGTAGACAGTGTGTCTCTTGTAGGCAGTGTGCCTTCTTGTGAGCAGTGTGCTCGGGCAATGAGCCCTAATTGGCAAGTGTCATTTTGTATTTCCATTCTTCTAACAGAGAATACAATCTTGGGTTAATCACCCCATGGTTTTCTCCCTTAATAGGGTTTCCACATCAAAAATATTGTGTCATGTGTATTTCCATTTCATGGTTATGTTTGCTCATTTGAATTAATGTTACATTGATTATTAATAATGTTTGGAAAGAGAAATAATTCGGATAACTGATTCACCCCCCTCTCAGATATCAATAGATCCCACAGCCAAACAGAACCCTCAAATGTACATCATTATGCTCCTCAATATCATCAAATGTAACAATGAAGAAACCTCTAGCAAATGGGTAGATTTCAATCTTACCATTAGTAATTGGTCCCCAAGAATCTAAGATCCATTTATTTAGCGCATGAAGGCATGGCCAAACATGGTTGAATCTACAAATCAAGGCATGAGAGGAATAAATCTCCTCATTCTCCAAAACCTTAGACCCAAAAGAAATAGTAGGAGAAGCAGCATAGGGAAAAGGCAATCCCTGATGCTTCCCTTAAGCAACAACTAAGAAAGATTTACCATTTTCTAAGGAAGCCACCCCTGTAAATGACTCACCAGCAGTAGCAGCAGTCATAGATGCGAACGACACTCCTACGACAGCAATTTCAGGAAAAACCTACAAACCCCCAACTGTAGGAGCCACACTCTTAGGCATATCGCCAACAGCAAGGCCCTCTATCACGAACGGTGCTCCAGCAGCCATAACCACACTAGCAGTAGAGGAAAAACCTACGATTAACTCGGCAGCAACCAAACCCTAAGAACTAGGTGCATAGGTAGGAAGAGGAGTGGGAGCGGCCATTTCAAACTATATTTATAAATTTCACTGTTTTGTTAATTTTTGTTAAAACTTTAATATAATGGGAGCTAACCACATGCAGTAGTTTGCCTAATAAAAACAATATTAATAATTTAAATATCAATAAAAAAATTAGTTTCAATTATGTGATCAAAATCATATAACTAGTGATTAAATTGATTTTGTAAATTTTATTCTATTATTGTGTTCAAAATCTTTAACTTGTAATTGATTTTTGTTAAACAAATTAGTCAAGATCTTTTTTTCTTATATAAGTTTATATTAAATTTTGCTAAAATACATTTTTCGACAAAAATATTAAATAATTTTTTATCTACAATTTGATTTGGATATAGGAGATACAATTTTATTGGCTAATTGATATAATGGTCTTATTCTTCCCAATCTTCCTTTAATGTCTCCTCCACTCCCTCTATATTCTCTCCACTATTCTCTATTTTATCAGACAATTTTTTATTTTTTATTAGTTTGTATTTACTTCCGCTTACAAGTTTATTATAATTAATTTAAAGATATAATTTTTAAATAGTTCCATAATTAAGTTAAACAAACTCCTATTTTTTCTAAATAACATACACATACACCATCTTATCATTATGACAATTTCTCATTCCCTTAAATACTAATTGTTCTAAACTTACATTATTTTCTAAGTACAAGACAAGTTTCATTATTACAATACTATAAATCAAGTACTTGCACTTGTTTATAAACCAACCTTCATTAGGATGAAATAAAAAATGGTTTCCTCACATTAATGTAAATTTGGCAAATATCACAACCAATGGAGTTTGCATTAAGTATTAAAGCTCCATTTTATTATTGTTTTTAAATTGGATTTTTAATTTATTATTAAATTTCATTTTTTCCTTTCCAATTTTCAAAATTATTTTTTAATTTTAATTTTCTTTTTTACCTTGACTAATCTTTTTCACATATTGATAAATTACACTCTCTTTTGTTAAGCTTGATTCATAAGTTGCTTGTATTTTTATTTGCTTTACATTATTTTATAAATTTTTGGTTATTTATAAATTAATTAAACATATTTATATGCATTAGTTACATTCATTAAAAGCCACACCATAGCCATGTTACCTGGATTTTCCATCTTTCTCCTCTAGTAGCTAATTATACCATATTGACTAACAATTAACTTGACCTCAACTATGCCACCAAGCTTCAACCTGGAGATCAAGCTTCACTGTAACAATTAAAATCTTTTTTGGCCTAGTAAAATTTCCATACATTCAACTTCTAACAATTTCTTGTTAACCCACCTCATATTAACTTTGTGATAGCTCATCCATTGATAACTAAACAATTGTTATTATTGCAATAGTACAAAGGCATTACTAGCCACTACATGTCACTTTTTTATTTAACCAAAGGCTATTCAATAAAACTCAAATATTCTTTTGTCTTTTGCAAAATAAATTAAATTTATTGGTTTTATATTTTTTTTATCAATAAGAAAGTTTTTATATTATATAAAATTATCAAAATACATACTGCATCCTCCATGTCCAATTCAAAATGAGAGAACCATGGTCACGCAGGTTTTTATATTATATAAAATTATCAAAATACATACGGCATCCTCCATGTCTAATTCAAACT
The DNA here is from genome assembly GCA_027924645.1 of Cunninghamia lanceolata. Lineage (NCBI taxonomy): Eukaryota > Viridiplantae > Streptophyta > Pinopsida > Cupressales > Cupressaceae > Cunninghamia > Cunninghamia lanceolata. Next base: position 119,463 of record BSBN01000744.1, on the reverse strand, counting down.
GAGAGAACCATGGTCACACAGGACCGACCTCCAAAAACAACGCAGGGCCAAAATTGACAAATACCTTAGGCAGGGCATGACTGAAACAAAAACCATGCCATAATCGGCTATACTTTGACCACCAACTGGACCAACTATACTGCTAATACTAGCCAATATTACTATTAACAAGTAAACTTCTTAAAAACTAAGCAAGAACTACCTTCAACCATTCCATTGAAACAAAACCATATGAAAATGACCAGAAGGAACCACCAGCACATGTTTCCAAACACATTACACCAGGAAGACTTCAGAGCTCACCTTCCATATTGGTTTAATATTTTAGTATATTGGTTTAAGCACCTCTAGAAGAATATCTTTTGACTATTTCAGATAGATTTTTTAAAAGATAAGTATACAAGTTATTAATTTATATGTAATATGTAAATATATAATAAATATTTTTAATATTTTAAAATTATGTAATGTAAAATTTTACACTAAAATATAATATAAAAATATAATTGAAATATTTTAAATATATTTAATTAATCTACTATTACAACAATAATAAACCGTTAATTATTTTTTTGGTTCAGCCTATACCCATAATTATGGCATGAAAATAGGCATCGATGAATGAAAATTTTATTTAGATTGATACGTTTTTACAAATCATGTCGAGTGGATGCGTCCTTGGCTTGAGCTCATTCCTACACTTATAAAAACAACATAAATCTCTTATTTTCTCAATCTATTGTATTTCATATATCTCTTATTTTCCCAATTTATTGTATTTCATATATCTATTGAATTATTTGTGGATAATTCAACCACAAATAAATTTACCAGAAGAGGAAGAGGAAGAGGGACCACATTTTCAACCACCAATATATCAACCACAAATAAATTTACCACCGATAATTCAACCACAAATAAATTTACCAGAAGAGCAAGAGGAAGAGGGACCACATTTTCAACCACCAATAAATTTTCAACCACCAACGAATTTACCACCAATAATTCCACCACAAATAAATATATCCCAAATAAATATACCACCAATAAATATACCACAAATAAATATAACCCAAATAAATATCCCACAAATAAATATAACCCAAATAAATATACCACAAATAAATATACCACAAATAAATATAACCCAAATAAATATACCACAAATAAATACACCCCAAATAAAAATACTGCAAATAAATATACCACCAATAATTCAACCACAAATGAGTTTACCTCCAACAATTCAACCACAAATGAATTTACCTCCAACAATTGAACCACAAATAAATTTTCAACCACCAGAAAATTTTCCACAATTCCCCCATAGCCACGAACCACAATTCCCTTAGTTGCTTAACCCAAGGCCTTCCAAGTGACAGGAAAATTTTAGGAAGATTGAATAATTTGTACTAATTTGTATCAACTTCTATGAGTCCTACTTAGAGAGCAAAATGATAGATACCAATGTATCAATAAGCATGCCATTAGTCAATTTCAAATAAATACAAAAATATAAGAATAATTTTATTATTGCAAATGATTATTATATAAAAAAAATTGTATGCAAATATTAAATTGAATATAGATAAAATTATAAAGTAATTATTTTAAATTTAAAATATATAACAAACATTGTTTTTTTTTTTTTTTTTTTCAATATTGATCAAAGCAAATATGTACAAGGAAAAAAGTAATCTACAAGGACTGCCAGAAAGAATAGAACAAGAATATCAACTGTTAGCTACAACACAGAAAGAACAGTCATAATGATGACATATAAAACTATTACAAAATTTAGTTTTATTAATTGAATGCACATAGCAATTAAATTTAAAATTTAATTTATTATTTTTTTCATTCATTTATTTTTCTGCACAATGAAACTTAATTTATTAGTTTTTTCACTCATGTTTTATAGAAATAAAGTGTTGTAAAACAATATTCTATAACTATATTTTATTAGGATTTAATTTTGTTTTTGCACAGAGAACTTTTATTTATTGTTTTTCTCATTGTTGTTTTATAAAAAAAATTACTATATATTTTTTTAGTAAACCACAAAATTAAGTTAATAAAAAATAATTTTTTTGTGTTAGTTTTTTATATATCTTTTGAAAATAAAGGAAATTAATATGTTGTTTTATTTAATGTAGAATTTGGTTTAATGAAACCACTTTGTCTAAGTTGTTTAGATGTATGTTGTAAACAATAAACTCTTAATCTATATTAAGAATGAAAAGGTTACTAAATAAAACACAAATATGAAATATAAAAATGAAAACCTAGGGGTCAATATGAAATAAAAGGATAAAAACATATTAAAGGAAATTAAAATGTTTTTTTATTTAATAGTTATTTTATTTTCTTTTTTATTTTATTTTATTTCAAAAATCATTTATTTGTGGAGAAGCTAACAATAACAGGTTAACTTTCTTAAATAAATTCTAAGTGGTTAAAATATTGCGGGGAGTTTGGTTTTTTTCGGATTGAAGATCTTTCACTATATATATATATATATATAACAAGATTACATCATACAATGATCAAAGTGACCACCATACACCAGTTCATTTATAGCTCACAATCCAAAAAGGTATAAGATTGTGCTTAAATAATAGGTTCAAATAGAAGTACTTGTCAACAAGTACTGATTACATTTATGAGGCACCGAATATATCAAATCAAAAACATTATGTAAATGAAACTATTTAAAATAAATAGGTAAGAGACTACTATTGTTACATTGTATCAAACCCAACTATATTAAGTAGATCATCCTTGTCTTGCCCTGCATTGTGATAGTACCAATCAAACTATCTACTATTACTAGAGGTCTGTGTGCTTCTATCCTGCTGTGGTGAAGAAGTCTGCCAGTCATCTTCATCAATGGTTTCATTCAATTTAATACCATCATATTCCAAGTTGGTCTTGATGAACTTTTTCTTGACTTTGTCTTGTTTGGCCTGCCCCAAATTGTCCATACCTCTCATACAGTCCCTGTTGTCAGTGATTTTGAAGGAGTGCACATATTTAGTTGCCTATGTGGGGTGATGCAGTTCAAGAATTCTATTGTTCCCATAGAAGTTCTGAGAAGTGATTTCCCTTAGTCTCTGATCTTGGTTATCTGTCCACTCCAACTCATGCAGTCTGTAATATTTAGTTTGAAAGTCTATGTACTCTCTATGGAATCTGTCTTGCATCCTACTCCAACTTTGGTGCCCAAAATTAGCATTCTGAATGCCCTCTTTATACATCATTGCCTCTCCATTCATTATCTCATTATATTTGTCCATCGAAATCTCCATTGTCATCATTACCTGCTCAATCAATCTCAAGTTTGTGAGTTTAAAAGACAACCCAGTGAGTGACCTCTCCTTACCTTGAAATCTCTCATCATTTTTCATCTTCCACAAAAACCATAGGATCTCTATAGATAAGGCTAGCCAAAAAGAATTAAGTTTATTATTTAACTCTTTGACAAAACCACATAGTATTTCTTTCCAACTAATAACATTCCCAGGTTCCCAATTTGCCACATTACCCATAAAAATAGCCTAGGTGGATTTTGCATAAACACAATAAAAAAAACATGTTGACAGTTTTCCTTTACATTACATAATGGACAGACATTGGTATCCATTCCTAAAGCCATTTTTTAAAGTTAGAGTAACCATCTAAAGCTTCCCTTTTTAGGTTCTACACTTCTAGACCAAAAACATTCAAAGGATTTGGATAAGGTTTTATGCTCTAGTTTATGGAACTAGACTAAGTTAACATGCTCAAGGATCCCTAGAGGATTGACCATCATTTTATAAATTTTCTTTGAGTTAACATCTTGAAGATTGGTTCCATCTACCCACTTGATCTTCCTAATGCAATCCACCCCAAGAAAGGATACTTCATGGGGGAGCCTACAAAAGAAAGAGCTAGAGATCACAGAGAATGTCCTTTAACAAAAGGGCAAAAGGTTTATCTTTATGAACTATGTTCCACCAAATTGATCTATGTCCTATAATTACTCCTTTTTCAAAATCAAGTGTCTTGCCATTATCAATTACAGTTCTAGCTTGCTCCTAAGCTTTCCAGATGTTGTCAAAGACAATAGAACTCATAGGTTTAACTTTTAAGGTCCCAAACAAAAAGTCATGCAAATGAAGATCTTTCCATGCTCTAGCCTTGAGAGGTACAGAATTAAAAATATTATTTATAACCATAATTTTTCATGGCTCCTCTCCCTCTAAAGACCTAACTATCCATTTTACAGCTAAGGCTATACCCTAAATTTTCAAGTCCTTGAATCCCAAAGCTCCTTGTTCTTTTCCTAGGCAACACCACTCCAATTTAACTGCATGTTTCTTTCTAGCAACTTTACCAACAAACTATAGAAAGTGTCGATAACCTTTTGAATAATACTAGATTGATAATTTTGGAAAAGCCACATAGAAGAGTAATAGACAGAGTAAGATGATAGATTCTTTTGGCAAACCTAAACCCTCCCAACATAGGACATGAAGCATCTATTCCAGTTATTCAGATTCTTTTCAATTTTACAGTAAAGTCAATCCCACATAGCTTTTAAAGAAGGAAGCATTACAAAGGTATACCCAAATACCTCACTTTCTTAGAAGGACCCTGCAACTCCATTGATTTTTGTCCCACCAGCTCAGAGCCCCCTCATTCCAACTCAACATAATAGATTTAAAGGCAAAAATCTTGGCTCCAAAGGCTAGACAAAAGACCTCCAACCTATTCACCAAGTTCCTCATATTCTCCTCCTCAATCTTTGGAAATAAGGCAGTATCATCTACAAATTGGACATTCAATAAAACATCTTCATTGGGTAGGGCTATCCCATTCACTTGACCTATTAGTCTATCAGTTCTTAATAGATAATATAAAGCTTCAGAGGTAATTACAAATAAGGTAGGGGCTAGGGGGTAGCCTTGTCTATTAATCGACCTCCCCATTTTGAAGGGTAAGGACAGTGAACCATTTACCTCCACCTGTGTAGAAGACCCCCTGAATAGCATCTTAACAATATCACAAAAATATGCAGGAAAACCAATGGTTTCTAGCATCATTATAATGAAAGACCATTCTATTCTATCATAGGCCTTTTCAAAGTCAAGAAGAAGAATACTAGCTTCTTGCCTAGATTCTCTGGCCCAATGCAATGCTTCATAGCTTGTAATAATATTCTCAGGAATATATCTGCCAATTATAAAACATGTCTATGTATTGTTGATAATCTTGGGTAGAATATCCCTCAACCTTAAATCTAGGGCTTTGGCTAGGATTTTATAAGACACATTCAATAGGGTAATCAGCCTCCAGTTTTTGAGATTTGTTCTATCACCATCCTTAAGTAGAAACCTTATAATGCCTCTATTGATTTATTTCCCTAAGGATCCTTTGGCTATTGCTTCTTGATATACCTTAAGTAGGTCATCAACCACCCAATGTATGTTAGCCTTGTAGAACTCCATAGGGAGCCCATCAACCCTAGGAGACCTACCATCGCCCATGGAATTGATGGCAGCTTCAATTTCTGCTTTGGTTATCTTATTCTCTAATTGTTTTTGCATCTCAACATCTATTTTCTTTTTACAAATCCTTTTGCACAGCTCTTGAGCCTCTCTACATCTTTCATTATTATCTTCTTCTTTAAACAGGTTCTCATAGAAGCTCATAAAGACTTCTTGAATGTCATTATAAGATTGCTATAGAGTGCCTCCTTCTAGGTTAGGACCTATGTTTTCTTTCATATTTTTAAACTTAAGTAACTCAAAGAAGTATTTGTTGCCCATGTCCCCACCTTCTAGCCAATTTAACTTAGCCCTTACCTTTGCCCCTTGGACTTTCTTGACTTAAAGCTACCTTGATCTGTGTTTAACATCTCCTAATTTATCTGTCAATTCTGGCAGGTTAGGCTCTCTCAATTTCCTCTTCAAATTTTAAAAAGATCCTGGACCCTAAGTGTTAGGGTTAGCCAGTAGAAGATATCAATTAAATGCAAATAATAATAGCAAGAGATAAGTTTTAACGTGGTTCACCCAAACTCAGGCTACATCCACCAACAGAGAGTCCAATATTATTATCTAGTAAATCAAACTGATTATAACTAGCAATCCCTGCAACTCAATGCCGTTGCAAATGCTACAATACAATATATCAAAAAACCCTAACCCTTAGCTGCTTTTATCAAGCCTTATGTTGGTTACAAAATAGGATTTTTTTATGTCAGTCTAAAAAAAAATCAGGGGCTGCGCCCCCAAAACCCCGCTCGGGGTTCGGCCCAACCCTGAACCCCAGCGAGGATACATGGGTAGTGTACAGTACTTTCCTGATTAGTCACCACCTACCAAGAATCTCTCACTTGGAGACTGATCCTGGATGACACCATTGTGCGTGCAAGTCCCACAAGAAATAAGTACCCTAGACTCTATTGTTCTGATTTTATTGTTTCAGTCTTGAAGACCAACAGAAACTGAAGAGAAGCTCAGCTTCTCCCTTGTCACTACCTTTATAAACATATCCGCTAGATTTTCATTTGCATGTATCTTTTCTAGATTTAATTATCCATCATCCAACACCGACTGAATAAAGTGATACCTCAACTGTATGTGTTTGGTCTTTGAATGCAAGGCAGAATTCTTTGTAAGATGTATGCCACTCTAGTTGTCCGTAAACAAATAACATTTAACCTATTGTTTGCCCAATTCTTTCATGAAAGATTACATCCATATCATCTCCTTGCTTGCCTCTATTGTAGGTACATATTCTGCCTCTGTGGTTGATAAAGAAACCACCTTTTGAAACCTGGAAATCCAACTCACTGCTATCCCACCTAAATAAAAGACATAATCTGTAGTACTCTGCCTGGTATCAATATCCCCTGCTAAATCTAAGTCTACATAACCTACTAAATTAGTATTAGAGCCCCCGAAACATAAGTGTTTATTGGATGTACCTCTCAAATATCTGAGAATCTATTTTACTGCATTCCAATGCTGCAATCTAGGATGACTCATATACCTACTGACAACTCCTATAGCATGTACAATATCTGGTCTCATGCATACCATGGCATACATTAAACTTCCTACAGCTGAAGCATTTGGTACCTTGGACATTTTTTCTTCCTCCACTGGTGTCTTAGGACACATCTTCTTAGTCAATTTCAAATGACTAGGCAAAGGTGTGCTGACAACTTTTGCATTCTCCATATGGAATCTCTACAACACCTTTTCAACATAAGCAGCCTGAGATAGAGTCAATTTTCTGTTCTTCCTATCTCTGCAAATTTTCATACCAAGGATTTGTTTTGCTGCCCCCAAATCCTTCATAGCAAATGACTATGCTAACTGTTGTTTTAACTCTCTGATGTGATCCACGTTAGACCCAACTACAAGCATGTCATCAACATATAAACATAAAATAATGTAGCTATCATTATCCAACCTCTTAAAATCAACACAATGGTTAAAATTACACTGATTGTAGCCTTGCTCAGCCATAAAACTATCAAATTTCAAATACCATTGCCAAGGTGCTTGTTTCAGGCCATATAAACTCTTCTTGAATCTACACACCAATTTCTCCTTACTTTTGACCTCAAATCCTTGGGGCTATTCCATGTATATCTCCTCCTCCAAATCACCATGGAGAAAGAAAGTTTTCACATCTAGCTGTTCCAAATGCAAATCTTTGGTAGCCACAATACTTAAAATAGTATGAATAGAAGACATCTTGACAACTGGAGAAAATATCTCATCAAAATCAATGCCCTTTTTCTGTACAAATTCTTTTACAACTAACTGGCTTTAAATCTTTTCTTACCTCCAACTTCCTCTTTCAGCCTATAAACCCATTTGTTTGGTAAAGCCTTTTTAGCTGCAGGTAACTTACATAATTCCCATGTCTGATTTTTCAGCAAGGAGTCCATTTCTTCTTTCATTGTAAACTCCCACCGACCTGGTGTATTCGCTTGCATAGCTTCATCATACCCTTCTAGTTCACCAGCATCTGTTAATAAAATAGAATACAAAAAGGGAGAAAACCTTTCAGGAGGTCTACTTAGCCCTGTTGACCGTCTAACATTCACTGGAGTTTGTGGTATTTCTTATTGCTGTTGCGGAGCATGAGGGACCACTAGAACATCACTATTTGGAGTATCATCTAGCACCACATAAATCCTTTTCTTTCTTCTCATGCTGCTACAACTGATCTTTGTACAACACCTTCTCATTGAATACAACATCCTTGCTTCTCACAATTTTCTAATTTTCAAAATCCCAAAGCCTATAACTAAATTCATCAATGCCATATCCAACAAAGCTACACTTTTTTGATTTTGCATCTAGCTTGGTTCTATTTTTAGAATCTACATGTGCAAATGCTTCACATCCAAAGGTTTTGAGAAAAGAATAACTCATCTTCTTGCCTATCCATCCTTCCTCTAGAATACCACAGCCCAAAGGAATTGAAGGACATTTGTTAATTAAATATATAGTGGTGTTGACAACCTCTGCCCACATATTTAAAGGCAGCCCAGCATGCAATCTCATGCTCCTTGCACGCTCCATTATTGTCCTATTCATGCGTTCAGCCACTCCATTTTCCTGTGGAGTCCCTGGAACCATTTTCTTCCTACGAATTCTATTAAACAAACAATAATCCTCAAATTATTTGCTGCAATACTCACCACCATTATCAAATCTGAGAATTTTAATCTTTTACCTGTTTCATTCTCTTCATGCGAACCTATAGTAACTATTCATCAACCTGTTTGTTTTTTCTTTGCAACAGCTAAAGTAGTAGGAATAGTATGACCTATACAAAGATATAAGGTGCCTACTTTCACACCTTTTGCTACTATTAAGGCACATTTTGAAACATTCCAATGTTTATCAGTAAATGTGACAATGCAACCTTCTTCAGCTAGTTGCCCTGCTAAAATTAAATTCTTACTGAGCCTTGGAATGTGCCTTACCTCTTGTAGTAGCCAATGATTCCCATTCTGCAACTTAATCTTAATTCTTCTCTTTCCAACAATCTGACAACATTTGTTATCTCCCAAATAAACTAGCCCAAAATCCCCTTGGACATAATCAAGAAAATAACTTCTATGGGGCGTAGCATGAAATGAGGCCCCTGAATCTAAAACCTATGAATCATCAGCATTATCTAGGGAAAGAATCAAAGCATCATCTTCAAATATATTACTTACCACATTTGCCTCTTTATTGCCTTCTTGTTTGTCTCTTTTATTTTTCTGAGACCAACAATCTTTCTTCAGATGACCTGGTTTCCCATAGTACCAGTAATCATTTTGTCCTCTGGTTTGGGATCTCTTGTCCTTTGATTTTCCTCATGACTTCTCATGACCTCCAGAACCTTTTCCTCTTTCCTTTGATCTGCCCCTACTTTTTGCATTCAAAACACTACCTGATGTGGACCCACCTGAGCTTTTCCTACAAATTTCCTCACTCAGAATAACACCAACAACATCATCAAATTTTAGCGTATTTGAACTAGAAACAGAGTTACTAATCGCCATTACCAAACTATTCCATCTTTCAGGCAAAGAAGATAATATCAAGAGAGCTCTAACTTCTTCATCAAAGTTTACATTTATAGAAGTCAATTAACTGGTAATCATATTAAATTCATTTATATGATCTGTCATAGATCCACCTTTAATCATTTTCAGATTAAACAAACACTTCATGAGAAATACCTTATTTGAGGCTGAGGGTTTTTCATACAATTTAGCTAAAGCTTTCATGAGACCATTCATTGTCTTCACTTCTGTTATATTGAATGCCACCGATGGTGCTAGGAACAACCAAATGGTTCCTAGTGCCTTTCTATCAAGAAGATTCCAATCCTCATCAGTCATTATTGCCGATTTCTTAGCTACTCCTTCCAACGGCATCCATAAATCCTTTTGATAGAGATAATCCTCCATCTGCATCTTCCATAACTAAGAGTTATAGGCATTTTAGTGACCAAACCCTAGTTTGGTAGGGTTTCAGACCCACTTCTAGTAAACTAGAGATATCTTTGTTATTTCTTGATGAAATTACTCCAAACCACTGCCAAAAGAAAGGTGACTCCTCCCTCTATCAATCCATGTATGTGTGGAGCCCATATTATGATGTCACAGGCCGTACCAAGCAAGATAGCAAAGAAAAAAATAGGAAAACAAGAAAATTAGAGTTTATTTGCATTCAAATCTTCACAAAATCCTCCAACAGCCTTGCCTCGACCACAAGGAGGCTTTTTAAACATGAAAACACCCCTACCAATGGTTCTCAACTGACTTTTGAATAAGCAAACTGTTGGTTATGTGTTTTACAAGTTTAGTTTGACATTACACAAAAATAATTACTTGGATACACCAAGTTTACATTGAAACCTTGACTTGACACCTAATAATACCTAGAACAATCTATTACAACATTAAAATGGTCCCTTTGACCTTATTACATCATGAACATATTGGAAAACAAAAAAAAACATGACAAAGGCCTCATGGAGGCATGAGAACCCCAAGGTACCGCTGCACCAGAAGGGGGCTCAATGTTAGTTATAATTAGCAAATCAAGCTATCATAGCAATGGATGATCTGGTGTGGGAGGTTAGAAATAATGATGGCACCAACACATCCTCCTATCAGGATCTCATATCTGACCAGGGAGTGGAGTTGGAGAAACGTGTGGGGAGTGCTAAAATTTTGGGAGAAAATTGAAGGAAGCATTCCTTATTTTGTGGTGGCAACTTGCATGAGAGATAATAGTAGTGATTAAAACCCCTATTTATATTATTTGCAGGAAGCAACAAATGTCATTCCTTGGTCAAATAATGGACAAGAGGCTGGGTGTGGTGTTTAACCCAAAAAGTGGAATAATTCTCTTTGCCATTGAATGGGTTCTAGGAGAGGAGTTCATGGTAAACTGTAATAGATATAAGGTGACTACGGACCTATCCTCCATGTTTCTAGCAGTAATGCTAGATTTAAATGAAGAGAAATCCACTATACAACTCAAGTTGATGGAGGAGTTTGTGGAGCCAGATTTCAGAGGTGGATGGAAGGAAGTGATGGGTGTGGCGAGATATGGAGTTGGAGTTCCACTACCTGGAGACTTCCATAGAATTAACTTTGCAGGGGATGCAGTGAATTGGTGGCCCTTCATCACAGAAGCAGGGGAGGACAAAATTGCTAGTCAACGTCGCCAAGTTGTGCGAGAACTAGCCTTTCTGAAGAAACTTGTAGGACTGGAGGTGGAGTAGGACTCGATGAACAAGGTTCTGGAATAGTATTATGCAGATGATGAAAATGCCTAAGGTGCAACTACCAATGATCATTATCTTTTTTTTCATAATTTTGAAGATATAAAGTATTGAACAAATATTAGACTAGATTGAAAAGAAGATCGATAGCATGTAATAGGTAGTAGGGGTAGGAAGATTAACAGGGATTTTGCCAAAACCCTATTTATACTATTTTTATGTTATCATGTTAAACTTTCACTATTTTGTTTTTGATTAGTTCAACTAGAAAAGAGGGTCTAGAACCCTTTACAAAGTAGCCCCAGGGCAAAATAAGGCCTTAAATGAGCTAGAGATTGCACATTAGCAGCACATAGACAAAGCTACAGCAACGCATTGAGGCTGTGAGGAAACTAGATCTTTCAACACCCTTGACCCGAGTGCGAGTCAGCGAGACATGCTTAGGAAGACCCCGCTTCCTTTTTTAGACCATAGTCCAATGAACATCATTGTCTCCATCTATAGAAAAGGGAGATGAAGGAGGTGAAGCCTTCCCAAAAATTACTGAAAGGGATGAAACTTGAGGAGAGGAGGAATACTTCACAATAGCATCAGCTCCATCAATAGATGGCACACCAATAGAAGTAGTTCTAGTTGTAAATAGCTCCCTAATTGTCAATTCCCGATATTAAGACACAGTTTAAATTAAAGATTTAAACATCATATTAAAGGATGATGGAGTTGCTTTTATAAATTTGAATGATATAAATCAATCTATATATATATATATATATATATATATATATATATATATATATATATATATATATATATATATATATTATTAATATAGATAATATTCAAAATATTATTATGTGAATATTTTAATATAATATATTTATTACTTTTAAAATAAACAAATATATATATGAAGAAATTACAAATTATATATATTATCATAATATTTAAACTTAAAAGCAATTATTATGATAATATATAAAGAGATATCAATATAAATATAATAGTAATATGAATTATAATAATTATAATATAATGATAAATGAAATATAATAATATTTATATTATAATATAACATATAAAGCTTGTCTTATAAGACAAGAGAACCATATTAAAACTGCTATTTGTTGTAATAAGAAATAGCAATTTCCTAAACAAATTATGAGCTTATAAGACAAATATAAATAGCAGTTGAAATTATGGCAAGGGTGCGATGACTAGGGAGGCAATGATCATAAATCAAAAGTAAAGGAAAACAATTATTAATTAAACTAGCCAACGATTAAAGTTAAAGACAAGGTTGAATCCGACCGAAGAGTCATGACCGATGGATAGCCAATGTATAAGTATGAATCAAACAACCATTTATCCATACGAGACATGTAACAATTACATTGGCATATTGTATATAGAACAAGATCTTCCTAACAACAAACAATACATCATATATTCACATCAAATAATCACATATGATTACATTACACAACACAATACAACGAATCTGAATATAAATATAGTAGAAGACATTCCAATAATAAATTGGAGGAGGCAGCAAATTTATCCCAGAACTTAACTATACATTGTAGATTGAACAATCATAGTCTTTGACACATCAGCAAAGTAGACAACAATCAATTACAAAGCATATTATTTCTGAAATTTCTGAACAAATAGCCACAACCAACAAGTAAGTTTCTATCATTTATCACTTCCAAATCAGTCAATCCTATGTATATCAGGTATGAATGCGTCTTTACATTTATTGCTAATAATAAGTTCATATTTGTATCATTATGATAAGTTTAGATTTGTAAGCAATCATCTTTTAGACAGTCATATACCATAGCAATGTAATTTGTATGGATCTTTTGTGACCCATTAACCTCATATGAGAGTGGGTATAAGTGCCTAAGAGGCCATTCATGGGTAGTTAGTCTCATAGAGGCCTTGGCTCTAAGAGTATTGAACTTGAGTCTAAGGATAGGAGACATTAGAGCCCCGTGGTGGATAGTGGCAACTATTATCTCACCTCTTATAGGTTGTTAATGAGTGACATCAGAAGAGATAGAAAATATGTTAATTCAATAAGTGTAAATGAATATATCTTTTTTAAAAACAATAACACATGAACCTCATAGGAGAGGAGGTAGAATACGACCCTTTCCATTAACCAATGGGTATATATAGCCCTTTGACATTGTGAGTACAAAAAGTACCATATGCAAAGGTTTATGACATAGAAGCCTTATGTGCAAGTGATACAAAAAGACATTATTGTGCCAAGGATAGGTCATCTTATAAATGTGACATAGAGGCCTTGTTCACAATTGATGCAAAAGGCATCATTCGTCAAGGATAGGTCACCTTAGCGGCCTTGGCTGCAAAAGGATGCAAAAGGCATTGTTACACCAAGGATATAAAAGAGCCCCATAATGGAAAATGGCAAAGATACTCCCTCCCTACTCTTATATGATATGCATGAATTAGTGCAAGATGTTATAATGATATGAGATATCAAGTGATAGTGCATGTCAAATGCAAGCGATAGACAATAATAGAGAAAGTGAAATATAAAGTTAATATGAGAATACAGAATTGAGAAATATAAATAAAGAGTGTACATTGTGTAATGATGATGCATATAATTTTCAAAGTTAGTGAATGAGAAATAATGTCTAGTAGTAGAAGAAATGAAATGAAATGATCATAAGGAAAGTGATAGTGTAAATAGTGAACATAGATTGTGAATCTTAGAATCATGAAATATATATGAGTAAAGAACAATATGATGAATATACCTTATGTCTATTAGTGATCAAAACATTTAGTGTACTAATGTTCTCTTCTTGCAAGTTGAAACTTGTGGACAAGGTTGAGAAATTTTGAGTTGTGATAAGGGGACATTACACTAATAACAAGGGATGATTCAGTAGCAACCCCAATAGTAGAAACACTCCTTGTTATAGGTGGTGCACAAGTAGTAGCACCAATAGAAACCTTTGAAACAAATGGCACAGTAGTAGTAGTAGGCAGCACCCTAGTAGCAGCAACATCAACCTCTGAAATAAACGGTACAGGAGTAGCAGCAATATACAGCATCCGAGTAGCAGAAGGCACCTTGGATTGGGGTGTCGCAGTTGAAGGAGAGGAAGGAGTGGAAGCCACTGGAGGAATAGTGAAGTCTATGGGCTGAACATCATGCCACCAAGAAGCCAAACAAGATTTGGGTTTGGAGCGAAAAAATTGTTCATCCAAATGACCAGTGCCAAAGCAGTGTCGACAATGAAAGGGGATACCCTCGTAGTCCAAACTCTGGCACCAGGAATGGTCAGCAATGTTGAAAATAATCTTAGTAGGGAGTGCCTTAGATAAATCTAGATCTAGAAGAATCCGAGCAAAAGTTATATGCGTAAACTGTAAGGTAGTAGGATCAGCCATAATAAATCGCCCCAAAGCATTCCCAGTCACAGAATAGCAAGACTTGCTCCAAAACTATAGGGGGAGGTTAGTAAGCCTAACCCAGATGGGCAAGAGAATCAAACAATTAGTTGCAGGATTGAAAAGTAGAAACTAGGGACAAAGCACCAAGGGATGCTGATCCCATAGCCAAATAGAACCCTCAAATGTACATCATTATGGTCCTCAATATCATCAAATGTAACAATGAAGAAACCTCTAGCAAATGGGTAGATTTCAATCTTACCACTAGTAATTGGTCCCCAAGAATCTAAGATCCATTTCTTTAGGGCATGAAGGCGTGGCCAAACATGGTTGAATCTACAAATCAAGGCATGAGAGGAATAAATCTCCTCATTCTCCAAAACCTTAGACCGAAAAGAAATAGTAGGAGAAGTAGCATAGGGAAAAGGCAATCCCTGATGCTTCCCTTGAGCAACAACTAAGAAAGATTTACCATTTTCTAAGGAAGCCACCCCTGCAAATGACTCACCAGCAGTAGCAGCAGTCACAGATGTGAACGACACTCCTATGACAATAATTTCAGGAAAAACCTACAAACCCCCAACCATAGGAGCCACACTCTCAGGCGTATCGCCAGCAGCAAGGCCCTCTATCACAAATGGTGCTCCAACAGCCATAACCACACTAGCAGTAGAGGAAAAACCTACAATTAACTCGGCAGCAACCAAACCCTAAGAACTAGGTGCATAGGTAGGAAGAGGAGTGGGAGTGGCCATTTCAAACTATATTTATAAATTTCACTGTTTTGTTAATTTTTGTTAAAACTTTAATATAATGAGAGCTAACCCCATGCAGTAGTTTGCCAAATAAAAAACAATATTAATAATTTAAATATCAATAAAAAAATTAGTTTCAATTATGTGATCAAAATCATATAACTAGTGATTAAATTGATTTTGTAAATTTTATTCTGTTATTGTGTTCAAAATCTTTAACTTGTAATTGATTTTTGTTAAACAAATTAATCAAGAGCTTTTTTTCTTATATAAGTTTATCTTAAATTTTACTAAAATACATTTTTCAACAAAAATATTAAATAATTGTTTATCTACAATTTGATTTGGATATAGGAGATACAATTTTATTGGCTAATTGATATAATGGTCTTATTCTCCCCCATCTTCCTTTAATGTCTCCTCCACTCCCTCTATATTCTCTCTACTATTTTCTATTTTATCGAAATTTTTTTCATTTTTTATTAGTTTGTATTTACTTCCACTTACAAGTTTATTATAATTAATTTAATGATATAATTTTTAATTAGTTCCATAATTAACTTAAACAAACTCCTAATTTTTCTAGATAACATACAATACACCATCTTATCATTATGACAATTTCTCATTCCCTTAAATACTAATTGTTCTAAACTTACATTATTTTCTAATTACAAGACAAGTTTCAATATTACAATACTATAAATCTAGTACTTGTCACTACGTGGCACTTGTTTATAAACCAACCTTCATTAGGATGAAATAAAACATGTTTTCCTCACATTAATGTAAATTTGGCAAATATCACAACCAATGGAGTTTGCATTAAGTATTAAAGCTTCATTTTATTATTATTTTTAAATTGGATTTTTAATTTATTATTAAATTTCATTTTTTCCTTTCTAATTTTCATAATTATTTTTATCTAAAAAATAATATTTTTTAATTTTAATTTTCTTTTTTACCTTGACTAATCTTTTTCACATATTGATAAATTACACTCTCTTTTGTTAAGCTTGATTCATAAGTTGCTTGTATTTTTATTTGCTTCACATTATTTTATAAATTTTTGGTTATTTATAAATTAATTAAACATATTTATATGCATTAGTTACATTCATTAAAAGCCACACCATAGCCTTGTTACCCAGATTTTCCATCTTTCTCCTCTAGTAGCTAATTATACCGTATTGACTAACAATTAACTTGACCTCAACTATGCCACCAAGCTTCAACCTGGAGATCAAGCTTCACTGTAACAATTAAAATCTTTTTTGGCCTAGTAAAATTTCCATACATTCAACTTCTAACAATTTCTTGTTAACCCACCTCATATTAACTTTGTGATAGCTCATCCATTGATAACTAAACAATTGTTATTATTGCAATAGTAGAAAGGCAGTACTAGCCATTACATGTCACTTGTTTATTTAACCAAAGGCTATTCAATAAAACTCAAATATTCTTTTGTCTTTTACAAAATAAATTAAATTTATTGGTTTTATATTTTTTTTATCAATAAGTTTTTATATTATATAAAATTATCAAAATACATACTACATCCTCCATGTCCAATTCAAACTGAGAGAACCATGGTCACATAGGTTTTTATATTATATAAAATTATCAAAATACATACTGCATCGTCCATGTCTAATTCAAACTGAGAGAACCATGGTCACACATGACTGACCTCCAAAACCATGCAGGGCCAAAATTGACAAATACCTTAGGCAGGGCATGACTGAAACAACAACAATGCCATAATCAGCTATACCTTGACCACCAACTGGACCAACTATACTGCTAATACTAGCCAATATTACTATTAACAAGTAAACTTCTTAAAAACTAAGAAAGAACTACCTTCAACCATTCCATTGAAACAAAACCATATGAAAACGACCAGAAGGAACCACCAGCACATGGTTCCAAACACATTACACCAGGAAGACTTCAGAGCTCACCTTACATATTGGCTTAATATTTTAATAAACAATCATCTAAAAATTAATTTATTGGTTTAAGCACCTCTAGAAAAATATCTTTTAACTATTTCAGATAGATTTTTTAAAAGATAAGTATACAAGTTATTAATTTATATGTAATATGTAAATATATAATAAATACTTTTAATATTTTAAAATTATGTAATGTAAAATTTTACACTAGAATATAATATAAAAATATAATTGAAATATTTTAAATATATTTAATTAATCTACTATTACAACAATAATAAACCGTTAATTATTTTTTTGGTTCAGCCTATACCCATAATTATGGCATGAAAATAGGCATCGATGAATGCAAATTTTATTTAGATTGATACGTTTTTACAAATCATGTCGAGTGGATGCGTTCTTGGCTTGAGACCATTCCTACACTTATAAAAACAACATAAATCTCTTATTTTCTCAATCTATTGTATTTCATATATTTCTTATTTTCTCAATTTATTGTATTTCATATATCTATTGAATTATTTGTGGATAATTCAATCACAAATAAATTTACCAGAAGAGGAAGAGGAAGAGGGACCACATTTTCAACCACCAACGAATTTACCACCAATATATCAACCACAAATAAATTTACCACCGATAATTCAATGACAAATAAATTTACCAGAAGAGGAAGAGGGACCACATTTTCAACCACCAATAATTCCACCACAAATAAATATACCCCAAATAAATATACCACCAATAAATATACCACAAATAAATATAACCCAAATAAATATACCACCAATAAATATACCACAAATAAATATAACCCAAATAAATATACTGCAAATAAATATACCACAAATAAATATAGCCCAAATAAATATACCACAAATAAATACACCCCAAATAAATATACTGCAAATAAATATACCACCAATAATTTAACCACAAATGAATTTACCTCCAACAATTCAACCACAAATGAATTTACCTCCAACAATTGAACCACAAATAAATTTTCAACCACCAGAAAATTTTCCACAATTCCCCCATAGCCACGGACCACAATTCCCTTAGTTGCTTAACCCAAGGCCTTCCAAGTGACAGGAAAATTTTAGGAAGATTGAATAACTTGTACTAATTTGCATCAACTTCTGCGAGTCCTACTTAGAGAGCAAAATGATAGATACCAATGTATCAATAAGCATGCCATTAGTCAATTTCAAATAAATACAAAAATATAAGAATAATTTTATTATTGCAAATGATTATTATATAAAAAAATTTGTATGTAAATATTAAATTGAATATAGATAAAATTATAAAGTAATTATTTTAAATTTAAAATATATAACAAACATAGTTTTTTTTTGTTTTTTTTTTCAATATTGATCAAAGCAAATATGTACAAGGAAAAAATAATCTACAAGGACTGCCAGAAAGAATAGAACAAGAATATCAACTGTTAGCTACAACATAGAAAGAACAGTCATAATGACGACATATAAAACTATTACAAAATTTAGTTTTATTAATTGAATGCACATAGCAATTAAATTTAAAATTTAATTTATTATTTTTTTCATTCATTTATTTTTCTACACAATGAAACTTAATTTATTAGTTTTTTCACTCATGTTTTATAGACGTAAAGTGTTGTAAAACAATATTCTATAACTATATTTTATTAGGATTTAATTTTGTTTTTGCACAAAGAACTTTTATTTATTGTTTTTTTCATTGTTGTTTTATAAAAAAAATACTATATATTTTTTTAGTAAACCACAAAATTAAGTTAATAAAAAATAATTTTTCTATGTTAGCTTTTTATATATCTTTTGAAAATAAATGAAATTAATATGTTGTTTTATTTAATGTAGAATTTGGTTTAATGAAAACACTTTGTCTTAGTTGTTTAGATGTATGTTGTAAACAATAAACTCTTAATCTATATTAAGAATGAAAAGGTTACTAAATAAAACACAAATATGAACTATAAAAATGAAAACCTAGGGGTCAATATGAAATAAAAGGATAAAAACATATTAAAGGAAATTAAAATGTTTTTTTATTTAATAGTTATTTTATTTTCTTTTTTATTTTCTTTTATTTCAAAAATCATTTATTTGTGGACAAGTTGACAATAACAGGTTAACTTTCTTAAATAAATTCTAAGTGGTTAAAATATTGTAGGCAATTTGGTTTTTTTTGGATTGAAGATCTTTCACTATATATATATATATATATATATATATATATATATATATATATATATATATAAAACAAGAGTACATCATACAGTGATCAAGGTGACCACCATACACCAGTCCATTTATAGCTCACAATCCAAAAAGGTGAACCTACTATAAGATTGTGCTTAAATAATAACCACCATACACCAGTCCATTTATAGCTCACAATCCAAAAAGGTG
This sequence comes from Cunninghamia lanceolata, assembly GCA_027924645.1. Classification (NCBI taxonomy): domain Eukaryota; kingdom Viridiplantae; phylum Streptophyta; class Pinopsida; order Cupressales; family Cupressaceae; genus Cunninghamia; species Cunninghamia lanceolata. The sequence goes on along the minus strand of BSBN01000744.1, from coordinate 99,588 downwards.
AACCTACTATAAGATTGTGCTTAAATAATAGGTTCAAATAGAAGTACTGCTCAACAAGTACTGATTACATTTATGAGGCACCAAATATATCAAATCAAAAACATTATGTAAATGAAACTATTTAAAATAAACAGGTAAGAGACTACTATTGCTACATTGTATCAAACCCAACTATATTAAGTAGATCATCCTTTTCTTGCCCTGCATTGTGATAGTACCAATCAAACTATCTACTATTACTAGAGGTCTTTGTGCTTCTATCCTGCTGTGGTGAAGAAGTCTACCAGTCATCTTCATCAATGGTTTCATTCAATTTAGTACCATCATATTCTAGGTTGGTCTTGATGAACTTTTTCTTGACTTTGTCTTGTTTGGCCTGCCCCAAATTGTCCATACCTCTCATACAGTCCCTGTTGTCAGTGATTTTGAAGGAGTGCACATATTTAGTTGCCTATGTGGGGTGATACAGTTCAAGAATTCTATTGTTCCCATAGAAGTTCTGAGAAGTGATTTCCCTTAGTCTCTGATCTTGGTTATCTATCCACTCCAACTCATGTAGTCTGTAATATTTAGTTTGAAAGTCTATGTACTCTCTATGGAATCTATCTTGCATCCTACTCCAACTTTGGTGCCCAAAATTAGCTTTCTGAATGCCCTCTTTATACATCATTGCCTCTCCATTCATTATCTCATTATATTTGTCCATTGATATCTCCATTATCATCATTACCTGCTCAATCAATTTCAAGTTTGTGAGTTTAAAAGACAACTTAGTGAGTGACCTCTCCTTACCTTGAAATCTCTATCATTTTTCATCTTCCACAAAAACCATAGGATCTCTATAGATAAGGCTAGCCAAAAAGAATTAAGTTTATTATTTAACTCTTTGACAAAACCACACAGTATTTCTTTCCAACTAATAACATTCACAGGTTCCTAGTTTGCCACATTACCTGTAACACCCGCCTTGAACACCTTAAAGAAATACACATTTATGCTACAAGAAATAGGAATTTTTTTTTTTTTAAATGATTAAGATAACAAGTAATGTTAACATAACTATTTACACCATTACACCTATGACATGCTCTCCAAGGTTTTAAGGCTGCATTACTTAACAAACCAACTAACATAATATAACATTCATTAGTAACTGATCTAAATCCAATGCACAATTGAATAACTGATTCATATTCATTGCATGTCGACAAATAATGTAATACAATCTACATACATAACTGAAATGCTTACCTTACACATAGGTACAACATGACATCATTACATTGCCATTTGTAGACTACATCAGAATTACATACATTATGATTGATCTGTTACACAAATCTGGTACAAAATAATACACATACATCTTCATCAACTGGTACAAGTACAATTATCTGAAAATTGGAATAAATCTTTTTCTGCACATGAACTTGTCAAAGAATAACCAATGGATAAAATAGCTCTTCCACCCGACCATGTGGAACCCTAAGGTCCACCCCCCGAGCTAGGAGTTAACATGAGGTCCCAAACAATAACAGTCAGGTAGACATAGACAAGTATGAACAAAGGACAACCAAACGCCAATACAACACATGATAGTAACAATACAACACAACTTAACTTAACTTAACTTCCAAAGGCAACACATAACGAATGGGGAGAGTACAACTAGGGAATGCTAGGCTGCAGTAGGGAGAAGTGTCATCACATGGCTTGTCATGGGTTGTCCTGGTAAGCCTTCCTAGGCCCCGGCCCCCTATCTTGGGTTGTCCTGGCAGCCTCTCCCGACTCCCGGCCCCCATACAATGCTCATGCGGAATCAACATACCTTTCATGAGGACAAGGTAGTTGATCTTGCCATTCCAGGCCTTCTCATCTCATCTCAAGCCTAAACAAGTACTTGAGCCATGAGTGAGGCATCCACTTATCTTGTTTAGTGTGCTTAACTACCCAACCCCCTAATTCATTATTTAGGTTATCACTTGATTAATCTACTTCCAACGGGTTATCCTGACTGCCACTTTGGGCGCCGGCCCCACGTTGAAAGCCACTCCCCTACCTGCATCTAGAAGACCCTACTCAACAAACACAGCAAACATCATCATGACGACGATGATACATAAACCATGCAAGGCATTAACCATCTTGCATAACCATTATTCTGATATGAACATATATATGTAATGATGCAAGGCATTCACCTTCTTTCATATCATCTCAATTACAAGGACACACTCTTAATACATTTTCCATGGCTTCCAATGAAGTAACTCATAAGAAAAAATACTTTTTCATGAATACCGACGTCTCCCCATTGTCTAATCCAACACAACATCCCAAACAAATAAATAAATAAATCACAACATTCATGAAGAGCCTTTCTACACATCAAGATGCATTCAGAATATTTACATTCTTCCAGTACACCATAACCAATTTTCTTATACACAACAAAAGGTGACATGATTTCAATAACTCAGGACACTTATCAACACATTACATGAAGTTGAGACACAACAACCTTGGCCTCTGGAAATGAACCCTTGACAACTTACACCTTGACCATTTCATACCATTTCAATTCACACTAACTAATTATCTAATACCTTTAAATCAAATTTCCAATACAATAATTATATGCCTAATCCTTAATCCATTATCTTAACAAAATGAAGAAACCATATTAAAACTGATGTCAATCTAAATTAAATTTCATTAACCATAATATATATAATCACAATGATTTTCTTTTAATCAAATAAATAATGGCAACATTATTCTAAATCCCCAATTTTATTTGGCAACTATACTTTTGAAATAATAATAATAATAATAATAATAATTATTATTATTATAATGATACTAATAATTAACATTGATATTAATAGTACTACTATTAATACACACATGCATTCAAACACATTTGCAAAGGAAATAAACATTCCTTAGGGTTAATCTAAACCAATCAGACAAAATGTATACAAGAAAGCACAACTAACCTGGATTAACAATGATGGGTTTCTGCAGACTAGAGTTGAAACGATAAACCTTAATGCACGCAAAGGAAATAAGAAAACTCTGTTTCTGCCTCCAAAATGTGACTTCTCCTCAGTGAAGTGCATCAGATTCTGCACAGTTATTATGCATGCTTCTCTTTTGTATCTAAATCAGGCACTGCTGTGAGATCCACCACTGATTTAAGGAATTCTTTATCAGCTTGAAAGGAAGAGGAAATGGAAAGATGAATGCCTTTGCTGAAAAGCTCATTGATCAGATTATTGTAGTATTTGACTCCAAGAGTATTGATCTTTCCACTACCCTTAGGAAAAATACGAGACCAAGTAATGGAGAACCTGTACATCTCCACTCCCATTTCCCGCATTATTTCCACCTCTTCCTATAAAATTCATCAATGCAACAAAGGCCACCATCAGCTAAAACAAGTGCTCCTGCCTCTAGTATCCATTCACCTCCATCCTTGACTGCAGTTACAGTGAGCCTTGCACTAGTGCTACCTGCAATCTTTACCGTAAACAGGCCATACACTTGTGGACAAATGCCCTGTAAGATAATATTTCTTCCCTTCAATGGATTCCATTTCTACTTTCATTGCTTGCAACCAAATGCTATAAAAACATGCATCTCCAAGTGCCGCACCCCATCTTGTCAACCATGAGATGTCTCTCTCTCCAGAGGAGTAATATATTTTGAGGCCTTGAGCAGAAGATATTTCTGGGAAAATTGCCTAGCCCACACTTTGACGATAATCGCTAGTGAGATACTTAAACAGAGGGAATTGGTAAAGTCCTGACCAAATTCCTAGATTCCAGTAGCGGGCAACAAAACAAAGGAGTTGAACATACAAATCCTCCGAGAGCTTGGCAACCCAACAATGGCCACACAAATTGATACATTGAGAGTACCAGTCATAACTCACCTGTTGCACCCCTAAGAATTCTAATGAGCGCAAATGGTCCATACAGGGATGAACTATAAATATTCCAGTAGCCCATAGAGCACAGGGCTTCTCTAGGCCTTGTTTCATTGCTTCTTGTACTATATCTCTGAATGCAGGGAGTATTGTGCGAGCTTGAGAGGGGGTGCAGTATGTCTTGTGCCCTTCACATAATATGATTTCTTCTGCCTTGAGTTTAGCTTGAATGGCGTCCCGAACACTAGTCAGCTCCGGGTAAGAAGGATCATTGAGAGGCGGGTATTTGTCGAAACAATACAATCTGGAGGAGGGAGGAGCTGAGTCCTGGCTTTTTACAAGAGATAGAAAGGCTGCACAGAAAGCTGAGGGAAAGCAGTCGAGAATACCCCGATTCCACTTGCTGTCCCACCTTATACTCTCCCTCGAAGAAGTCAACAAGAAGTCGGCCTGTATAATAAATGGGAATCCTGTCACCATTTCTATGGGAAGGAAAGAGTAAATGCCAACGCCGACTCCCACACTGACCCTTTGTTGGATAGGAAACACCAGCGTCAATACCCATTTCTCGACCTTTTCCCTTCCCTCCACTTTCTTCTCCGCCTGCACAGGAAATGTGTCTCCTCACGCAGAGGGAGGATTATTACAGTAGTGGGAAGCTCACCTTGGGGGTGCCCACAGTAGATGTTAAGGAGATCTTCAATGGTTGGCTTATCATCAATCCACTCTGGAACAATATACCCTATTTTCACCTCTTTTGCAGGGCTCTCGTCGAATCTAATCTTGTATCCGTTGCTGAAGATATGGGGGTGGCTCGTTACCAAGAAAACGCTCTTGAACCCAATGCCTTTCTCTCCTATGTAACCATCCTCTCTTTTACCCTTTTTGTAGACCTTCCTACACTGCAGAGCGATTCAACGTTCTTGAGGGTGAAGCCCTTTTCATTGTTAAAGACAAGTAGAGTAGCAGAGGCACCCACACCAGTGATATCTATACTCGTCACCACAAATTCTAACAAGGGATCTACATTAGATGGATACTCGTTATCTTGGGCATTCTGGATGAGTTCCATTACAAAATGAATATCTTTGGTGTAGAGCTCTGCAGATAAATGCTTAACTGCGTGATAAAGGTCTTCTGTAAGCGGATTGTCTTGTCTACCAATCGAAAACTTGCTTCTTCGTATCTGCTCAATGTGCTCTCTTGGTGTCGCCATTTGAGTTTATACAGGCACCTTCACCAAAATAACCAGGCTACTACTTTAAGTGAAATAACAACCCACCCTTCCGAGTCTCTGATTACTCAAACTCCAAAAATTTGATCATACTGCGAGCGCTGTGAAAGTTAAATGAATTTGAGAATTTTCTAAACAAAGGTTAAATTTTGTCTCAGAGATTCTGTAGAAGACGATGTTTATACCCTAGATGTGGATTAAACAACACGAAACTAATGTAATTCTCATATCCTTATTTCAAACCCTATCAATCATACGCTGGTCTGGCTATGATGCCGATTCGACAATTTTGTTTCAACTACTGCAGTCCAAGCCTTTTTCCTGATCTTCTTCACTTTTCTTCTACCTGCAATGCTTCCTCTTTGCCTCAACAAGCTTTTCTTTTATAACACAACCCCTTCCTTCTTTCAAGGGACTCGGCACATGATCCCGTGCATCTCCCTCCTCTACTAATATTTTTATTTAATTTAATAATCCCAAGAGGTTATTCCTTTTTAAATATTAACACACAATTCCGACAACATTTAATTATTTTAAGGCTGACCAACCAAATTGCATTTAATAAAGTTATAACATTACAACAATCTTTAATTGTACAACTATATATTAATTTATTTTATTAATTTAATTGCAAATCACTAATTACAACATAACTTACAATTGTTTTATTTATTTAAATATTTATTGCATATAATATTATATTAAATAATACAAAACCTCTTACAATCTTTATTTAACAACTATACTACTAATAAAATAATAATTTATTTACAACAATAATCAACAATTATCGACATTATACCCAATATTATCTTTTATAAATATATTTAATTATCAACATTATAATTTCCGTAATATGATTCTAATAAAAGCACAATGACACCTTACACACTTAGACACTTTCTAACCTAGTTAGACTCCAAGGTGCAATATTACTTGTCCGCAAATCATGATCGAATGATAGACAATAACCAAAAGGATAAACTGACAACCAGACCACACTGACATGGGACCTCACGTTAACTCCAAACAACTAATCCATTGGCGAAGGCACGCTCAGACCTGTAATCAGGTGGAGTCGATGCCTAGTACCTGCATTCTTGCAACAACGCATGGTTAAGCATAACAAGATATATATCCACATACAGTCCTATAGTGAATGGAAATCGCAGTGGTGTAGGGTACTCGAGAGCGAGTAATACAACACTGTTCCATTCACGTTTATTAATAAATGATTAACTATGTTAAACAAGGTATCCGATATTAATCAACAACATAAAACATTAAATCCAATATCGCAATTAACATCAAACATTTGTAACATCTAGTTTATTTATCAAATTCTAAAGCATAAAATAACCTATTCTAACATCAACATCTATTATCACAACAATTAGGTCCATAATGAAGTAACAAGATAACAAGAGATCCATCATCTATGGTCTAAGACACTATCATAAGGTCTAAGCAAACATCAATCTGATGGACGACGAGATGAGGGGCACTACATTACCCATAAAAATAGCCTAGGTGGATTTTGCATAAACACAATAAAAAAAACATGTTGACAGTTTTCCTTTACATTACATAATGGACAAACACTGTTATCCATTCCTAAAGCCATTTTTTTAAGTAAGAGTAACCATCTAAAGCTTCCCTTTTTAGGTTCTACACTTCTAGACCAAAAACATTCAAAGGATTTGGATAAGGTTTTATGCTCTAGTTTATGAAACTAGACTAAGTTAACATGCTGAAGGACCACTAGAGGATTGACCATCATTTTATAAATTTTCTTTGAGTTAACATCTTGAAGATTGGTTCCATCTACCCATTTGATCTTCCTAATACAATCCACCCCAAGAAAGGATACTTCATGGGGGAGCCTACAAAAGAAAGAGCTAGAGATCACAGAGAATGTCCTTTAGCAAAAGGGCAAAAGGTTTATCTTTATGAACTATGTTCCACCAAATTGATCTATGTCTTGTAATTACTCCTTTTTCAAAATCAAGTGCCTTGCCATTATCAATTACAGTTCTAGCTTGCTCCTAAGCTTTCCAGATGTTGTTAAAGATAATAGAACCCAAAGGTTTAACTTTTAAGGTCCTAAACAAAAAGTCATGCAAATGAAGATCTTTCCATGCTCTAGCCTTGAGAGGTACAGAATTAAAAATATTATTTATAACCATAATTTTTCATGGCTCCTCTCCCTCTAAAGACCTAACTATCCATTTTATAGCTAAGGCTATACCCTAAATTTTCAAGTCCTTCAATCCCAAAGCTCCTTGTTCTTTCCCTAGGCAACACCACTCCCATTTAACTGCATGTTTCTTTCTAGCAACTTTACCAACAAACTATAGAAAGTGTTGATAACCTTTTGAATAATATTAGATTGATAATTTTGGAAAAGCCAAATAGAAGAGTAATAGATAGAGTAAGATGATAGGATCTTTTGGCAAACCTAAACCCTCCCAACATAGGACATGAAGCATCTATTCCAGTTATTCAGATTCTTTTCAATTTTACAGTAAAGTCAATCCCACATAGCTTTTAAAGAAGGAAGCATTACAAAGGTATACCCAAATACCTCACTTTCTTAGAAGGACCCTGCAACTCCATTGATTTTTGTCCCACCAGCTCAAAGCCTCCTCATTCCAACTCAACATAATAGATTTAAAGGCAAAAATTTTGGCTTCAAAGGCTAGATAGAACACCTCTAACCTATTCACCAAGTTCCTCATATTCTCCTCCTCAATCTTTGGAAATAAGGCAGTATCATCTACAAATTGGATATTCAATAAAACATCTTCATTGGGTAGGGCTATCCCATTCACTTGACCTATTAGTCTATCAATTCCTAATAGATAATATAAAGCTTCAGAGGTAATTACAAATAAGGCAGGGGCTAGGGGGTAGCCTTGCCTATTAATGGACCTCCCCATTTTGAAGGGTAAGGATAATGAACCATTTACCTCCACCTGTGTAGAAGACCCCCTGAATAGCATCTTAACAATATCACAAAAATATGTGGGAAAACCAATGGTTTCTAGCATCATTATAATGAAAGACCATTCTATTCTATCATAAGCCTTTTCAAAGTCAAGAAGAAGAATACCAGCTTCTTGCCTAGATTCTCTGGCCCAATGCAATGCTTCCTAGCTTGTAATAATATTCTCAAGAATATATCTGCCAGTTATAAAACATGTCTATGTATTATTGATAATCTTGGGTATAATATCCCTCAGCCTTAAAGCTAAGGCTTTGGCTAGGATTTTATAAGACACATTCAATAGGGTAATCAGCCTCCAGTTTCTAAGATTTGTTCTATCACCATCCTTAAGCAGAAGCCTTATAATGCCTCTATTGATGTCTTTCCCTAGGGATCCTTTGGCTATTGCTTCTTGATATACCTTAAGTAGGTCATCAACCACCCAATGTAGGTTAGCCTTGTAGAATTCCATATGTAGCCCATCAACCTCAGAGACCTACCATCCCCCATGGAATTGATGGCAACTTCAATTTCTGCTTTGGTTATCTTATTCTCTAATTGTTTTTGCATCTCAACATCTATTTTCTTTTTACAAATCCTTTTGCACAGCTCTTGAGCCTCTCTACATCTTTCATTATTATCTTCTTCTTTAAACAGGTTCTTATAGAAGCTCATAAACACTTCTTGAATGTCATTATGAGATTGCCATAGAGTGTCTCCCTCTAGGATAGGACCTATGTTTTCATTCATATTTTTAAACTTAAGTAACTCAAAGAAGTATTTGTTGCCCTTGTCCCCACCTTCTAGCCAGTTTAACTTAGCCCTTACCTTTGCCCCTTGGACTTTCTTGACTTGAAGCTACCTTAATCTGTGTTTAACATCTCCTAAATTATCTGTCAATTCTGGCAGGTTAGGCTCTCTTAATTTCCTCTTCAAATTTTAAAAAGATCCTGGAGCCTAAGTGTTAGGGTTAGCCAGTAGAAGATATCAATTAAATGCAAATAATAATAGCAAGAGACAAGTTTTAATGTGGTTCACCCAAACTCAGGCTACATCCACCAAAAAAGGGTGCAATATTATTATCTAGTAAATCAAACCAATTATAACCAGCAATCCCTGCAACTCAATGCCGTTACAAATGCTACAATACAATATATCAAAAAACCCTAACCCTTAGCTACTTTTATCAAGCCTTATGTCAGTTACAAAATAGGATTTTTTTATGTCAGTCTAAAAAAAATTAGGGGCTGCGCCCCCAAACCCCCGCTTAGGGTCTGGCCCAGCCCTGAACCCAGCGAGGATACATGGCTAGTGTACAGTACTTTCCTGATCAGTCACCACCTACCAAGAATCTCTCACTTGGAGACTGATCCTGGACGACACCATTGTGCGTGCAACTCCCACTGGAAATAAGTACCCTGGACTCTGTTGTTCTAATTTTATTGTTTCAATCTTGAAGACCAACAGAAGCTGAAGAGAAGCTCAGCCTCTCCCTTGTCACTGCCTTTGTAAACATATCTGCTGGATTTTCATTTGCATGTATCTTTTCTAGCTTTAACTGTGCATCATCCAACACCGACCGAATAAAGTGATACCTCAACTGTATGTGTTTGGTCTTTGAATGCAAGGCAGAATTCTTTGCAAGATGTATGACACTCTAGCTGTCCGTAAACAAATAACTGTTAACCTGTTGTTTGCCCAATTCTTTCATAAAAGATTACATCCATATCATCTCCTTGCTTGCCTCTATTGTAGGTACATATTCTGCCTCTGTGGTTGATAAAGAAACCACCTTTTGAAACCTGGAAATCCAACTCACTGCTGTCCCACCTAAAGTAAAGACATAACCTATAGTACTCTGCTTGGTATCAATATCCCCTGCTAAATCTAAGTCTACATAACCTACTAAATCAGTATTAAAGCCCCTGAAACATAAGTGTTTATTGGATGTACCTCTCAAATATCTGAGAATCTATTTTACTGTATTCCAATGCTCCAATCTGGGATGACTCATATACCTGCTGATGAATCCTATAGCATGTACAATATTTGGTCTCATGCATACCATGGCATACATTAAACTTCCTACAGCTGAAGCATTTGGTACCTTGGACATTTTTTCTTCCTCCACTGGTGTCTTAGGACACATCTCCTTAGTCAATTTCAAATGACTAGGCAAAGGTGTGCTAACAACTTTTGCATTCTCCATATGGAATCTCTACAACACCTTTTCAACATAAGCTTCCTGAGATAGAGTCAATTTTTTGTTCTTCCTATCTCTGCAAATTTTCATACCAAGGATTTGTTTTTCTGCCCCCAAATCCTTCATAGCAAATGACTATGCTAACTGTTGTTTTAACTCTCTGATGTGATTCATGTTAGACCCAGCTACAAGCATGTCATCAACATATAAACATAAAATAATATAGCTATCATTATCCAACCTCTTAAAATAAACACAATGGTCATAATTACACTGATTGTAGCCTTGCTTAGACATAAAACTATCAAATTTCAAATACCATTGCCGAGGTGCTTGTTTCAGGCCATATAAAATCTTCTTCAATCTCCACACCAATTTCTCCTTACTTTTGACCTCAAATACTTGGGGCTATTCCATGTATATCTCCTCCTCCAAATCACCATGTAGAAAGGAAGTTTTCACATCTAGTTGTTCCAAATGCAAATCTTTGGTAGCCACAATACATAAAACAGTACGAATAGAAGTCATCTTGACAACCGAAGAAAATATCTCATCGAAATCAATGCCCTTTTTCTGTACAAATTCTTTTACAACTAACCTGGCTTTAAATCTTTTCTTACCTCCATTTTGCTCTTTCAGCCTATAAACCCATTTGTTTGGTAAAGCCTTTTTAGCTGCAGGTAACTTACATAATTCCCATGTTTGATTTTTCAGCAAGGAGTCCATTTCTTCTTTCATTGCAAGCTCCCACCGAACTGGTGTATTCGCCTGCATAGCTTCATCATACCCTTCTAGTTCACTACCATCTGTTAATAAAATAGAATACAAAGAGGGAGAAAACCTTTCAGGAGGTCTACTTAGCCTTGTTAACCATCTAACATTCACTGGAGTTTGTGGTATTTCTTGTTGCTATTGCAGAGCATGAGGGACCACTAGAACATCACTATTTAGAGTATCATCTAGCACCACATAAATCCTTTTCTTTCTTCTCATGCTACTGCAACTGATCTTTGGACAACAACTTCTCATTGAATACAACATCCTTACTTCTCATAGTTTTCTAATTTTCAAAATCCTAAAGCCTATAACCAAATTCATCAATGCCATATCCAACAAAGGTACACTTTTTTGATTTTGCATCTAGCTTGGTTCTATTTTTAGAATCTACATGTGCAAATGCTTCACATCTGAAGGTTTTGAGAAAAGAATAACTCACCTTCTTGCCTATCCATGCTTCCTCTAGAATACGACAGCCCAAAGGAATTGAAGGACCTCTGTTAATTAAATATATAGTGGTGTTGACAACCTCTGCCCACATATTTAAAAGCAACCTAGCATGCAATCTCATGCTCCTTGCATGCTCCATTATTGTCCTATTCATGCATTCAGCCACTCCATTTTCCTATGGAGTCCCTGGAACCGTTTTCTTCCTACGAATTCCATTAAAGGAACAATAATCCTCACATTATTTGCTGCAATACTCACCACCATTATCAGATCTGAGAATTTTAATCTTTTACCTGTTTCATTCTCTTCCTGCGAACCTGCAGTAACTATTCCTCAACCTGTTTGTTTTTTCTCTACAATAGCTAAAGTAGTAGGAACAGTATGACCTATACGAAGATATAAGTTGCCTACTTTCACACATTTTTCTACTATTAAGGCACCTTTTGAAACCTTCCAATGCTTATTAGTAAATGTAACAATGCAACCTTCTTCAGCTAGCTTCCCTGCTAAAATTAAATTCCTTCTGAGCCTTGGAATGTGCCTTACCTCTTGTAGTAGCCAATGATTCACATTCTGCAACTTAATCTTGATTCTTCTCTTTCCAACAATCTGACAACGTTCGTTATCTCCCAAATAAACTAGCCCAAAATCCCCTTGGACATAATCAAGAAAATAACTTCTATGGGGCGTAGCATGAAATGAGACCCCTGAATCTAAAACCCATGAATCATCAGCATTATCTAGGGAAACAATCAAAGCATCATCTTCAGATATATTACTTACCACATTTGCCTCCTTATTGCCTTCTTGTTTTTTATTTTTCTGAGACCAACAATCTTTCTTCATATGACCTAGTTTCCCATAGTACCAGCAATCATTTTGTCCTCTGGTTTGGGATCTTTTGTCCTTTGATTTTCCTCGTGACTTCTCATGACCTCCAAAACCTTTTCCTCTTTCCTTTGATCTGCCCCTACTTTTTGTATTCAAAACACGACCTGATGTGGACCCACCTGAGCTTTTCCTACAAATTTCCTCACTCAGAATAACACTAATAACGTCATCAAATTTTAGGGTATTTGAACCAGAAATAGAGTTACTAATCGCCATTACCAAACTATTCCATCTTTTAGGCAAAGAAGATAATATCAAGAGAGCTCTAACTTCTTCATCAAAGTTTACATTTATAGAAGTCAATCAATGGGTAATCATATTAAATTCATTTAAATGATCTGTCATAGATCCACCTTTAATCATTTTCAGATTAAACAAACACTTCATGAGAAATACCTTATTTGAGGCTGAGGGTTTTTCATACAATTTAGCTAAAGCTTTCATCAGACCATTCATTGTCTTCGCTTTCATTATATTGAATGCCACCGATGGTGCTAGGCACAACCGAATGGTTCCTAGTGCCTTTCTATCAAGAAGATTCCAATCCTCATCAGTCATTATTGCCGATTTCTTAGCTACTCCTTCCAACGGCATCCATAAATCCTTTTGATAGAGATAATCCTCCATCTGCATCTTCCATAACTGAGAGTTATAGGCATTTTAGTGACCAAACCCCACCAATGGTTCTCAACTGACTTTTGAATGAGCAAACTATTGGTTATGTGTTTTACAAGTTTAGTTTGACATTACACAAAAATAATTACTTGGATACACCAAGTTTACATTAAAACCTTGACTTGACACCTAATAACACCTAGAACAATCTATTACAACATTAAAATGGTCCCTTGGACCTTATTACATCATGAACATATTGGAAAACAAAACAAAACATGACAAAGGCCTCATGGACGCATGAGAACCCCAGGGTACCCCTGCACCAGAAGGGGACTCAATGTTAGTTATAATTAGCAAACCAAGCTATCATAGCAATGGATGATCTGGTGTGGGAGGTTAGAAATAATGATGGCACCAACACATCCTCCTATCAAGATCTCATATACGACCAGGGAGTGGAGTTGGAGAAACATGCGGGGAGTGCTAAAATTTTGGGAGAAAATTGAAGGAAGCATTCCTTATTTTATGGTGGCAACTTGCATGAGAGATAACAGTAGTGATTAAAACCCCTCTTCATCTTATTTGCAGGAAGCAACAAATGTCATTCCTTGGTCAAATAATGGACAAGAGGCTGGGTGTGGTGTTTAATCCAAAAAGTGACTACGGACCTATCCTCCATGTTTCTAGCAGTAATGCTAGATTTAAATGAAGAGAAATCCACTATGCAACTCAAGTTGATGGAGGCGTTTGTGGAGCCAGATTTCAGAGGTGGATGGAGGGAAGTGATCGGTGTGGCGAGATATGGGGTTGGAGTTCCACTACTTGGAGACTTCCATAGAATTAACTTTGCAAGGGATGCAGTGAATTGGTGGCCCTTCATCACAGAAGCAAGGGAGGACAAAATCGCTAGTCAATGTCGCCAAGCTATGCAAGAACTAGCCTTTCTAAAGAAACTTGTAGGACTGGAGGTGGAGTAGGACTCGATGAACGAGGTTCTGGAATAGTATTATGTAGATGATGAAAATGCCTAAGGTGCAACTACCAATGATCATTATCTTTTTTTTATAATTTCGAAGATATAAAGTATGGAACAAATATTAGACTAGATTGAAAAGAAGATCGGTAGCATGTAATAGGTAGTAGGGGTAGGAAGATTAACGGGGATTTTGCCAAAACCCTATTTATACTATTTTTATGTTATCATGTTGAACTTTCACTATTTTGTTTTTGATTAGTTCAACTAGAAAAGAGGGTCCGGAACCCTTTACAAAGTAGAACCAAGGCAAAATAAGGCCTTAAATGAGCCAGAGACAGCACATTAGCAGCACATAGACAAAGCTACAGCAACGCATCGAGGCTGTGAGGAAACTAGATCTTTCAACACCCTTGACCCGAGTATGAGTTAGCGAGACATGCTTAGGAAGACCCCGCTTCCTTCTTTAGACCATAGTCCAACAAACATCATTGTCTCCATCTATAGAAAAAGGAGATGAAGGGGGTGAGGCTTTCCCAAAAATTACTGAAAGGGATGAAACTTGAGGAGAGGAGGAATACTTCACAATAGCATCAGCTCCATCAACAGATGGCACACCAATAGAAGTAGTTCTAGTTGTAAATAGCTCCCTAATTGTCAATTCTCGATACTAAGACGCGGTTTAAATTAAAGTTTAAACATCATATTAAAGGATGATGGAGTTGCTTTTATAAATTTGAATGATATAAATCAATATATATATATATATATTAATATAGATAATATTAAAAATATTATTATACGAATATTTTAATATAATATATTTATTACTTTTAAAATAAACAAATATATATATGAAGCAATTACAAATTATATATATTGTCATAATATTTAAACTTAAAAGCAATTATTATGATAATATATAAAGAGATATCAATATAAATATAATAGTAATATGAATTATAATAATTATAATATAATGATAAATGAAATATAATAATATTTATATTATAATATAACTTATAAAGCTTGTCTTATAAGACAAGTGAACCATATTAAAGCTGCTATTTGTTGTAATAAGAAACAACAAATTCCTAAACAAATTATGAGCTTATAAGACAAATATAAATAGCGGTTGAAATTAAGGCAAGGGTGTGATGACTACGGAGACAATGATCATAAATCAAAAGTAAAGGATAACAATTATTAATTAAACTAGCCAGCGATTAAAGTTAAAGACAAGGTTGGATCCCACTGAAGAGTCATGACCGATGGATAACCAATGTATAAGTATGAATTGAACAATCATTTATCCACATGGGATAGGGAACAATTACATTAGCATATTGTATATAGAACAAGATCTTCCTAATAGCAAACAATACATCATATATTCACATCAAATAATCACATATGATTACATTATAGAACACAATACAATGAATCTGAATATAAATATAGTAGAAGACATTCCAATAATAAATCGGAGGAGGCAGCGAATTTATCCCAAAACTTAACTATACATTGCAGATTGAACAATCACAGTCTTTGACACATCAACACAGTAGACAACAATCAAATACAAAGCATATTATTTCTAAAATTTCTGATCAAATAGCCACAGCCAACAAGTAAGTTTCTATCATTTATCACTTCCAAATCAATCAATCGTATGTATATCAGGTATGAATGCCTCTTTACATTTATTACCAATAATAAGTTCATATTTGTATCATTATGAGAAGTTCAGATTTTGTATCATTATGATAAGTTCAGATTTGTAAGAAATCATCTTTTAGACAGTCATATACCATAGCAATGTAATTTGTATGGATCTTTTGTGACCCATTAACCTCATATGAGAGTGGGTATAAGTGCCTAAGAGGCCATTCATGGGTAGTTAGACTCATAGAGGCCTTGACTCTAAGAGTATTGAACTTGAGTCTAAGGATAGGAGACATTAGAGCCCCATGGTGGATAGTGGCAACACTTATCTCACCTCTTATAGGTTGTTAATGAGTGACATAAGAAGAGATAGGAAATATGTTAATTCAATAAGTGTAAATGAATATATCTTTCTTAAAAATAAATAACACATGAACCTCATAGGAGAGGAGGTAGAATAGGACCCTTGCCATTAACCAATGGGTATATAGAGCCCTTTGACATTATGAGTACAAAAAGTACCATATGCAAAGGTTTATGACATAGAAGCCTCGTGTGCAAGTGATGCAAAAGGCATCATTGTGCTAAGGATATGTCATCCTATAAATGTGACATAGAGGCCTTGTTCACAATTGATGCAAAAGGCATCATTGGTCAAGGATAGGTCACCTTAGAGGCCTTGGCTGCAAAAGGATGCAAAAGGCATCATTACACCAAGGATATAATAGAGCCCCATAATGGAAAATGGCAAAGATACTCCCTCCCTACTCTCATATGATATCCATGAATTGATCCAAGATGTTATAATGATATGAGATATCAAGTGATAGTGCATGTCAAATGCAAGTGATAGACAATAATAGAGAAAGTGAAATATAAAGTTAATATGAGAATAGAGAATTGAGAAATATAAATAGAGAGTGCACATTATGTAATGATGATGCATATAATGTTCAAAGTTAGTGAATGAGAAATAATGTCTAGTAGTAGAAGAAATGAAATGAAATGATCATAAGGAACATTATAGTGTAAATAGTGAACATAGATTGTGAATCTTAGAATCATGAAATATATATGAGTAAAGAACAATATGATGAATATACCTTATGTCTATTAGTGATCAAAATATTTAGTGTACTAATGTTCTCTTCTTGCAAGTTGAAACTTGTGGACAAGGTTGAGAAATTTTGAGTTGTGATAAGGGGACATTACACTAATAACAGGGGATAATTCAGCAGCAGCCCCAACAGTAGAAACACTCCTTTTTATAGGTGGTGCACAAGTAGTAGCACCAATAGAAACTTTTGACACAAATGGCACAGTAGTAGCAGTAGGAAGCACCCTAGTAGCAGCAACATCAACCTCTGAAATAGATGGTACAGGAGTAGCAGCAACATGCAGCATCCCAGTAGTAGAAGGCACCTTGGATTGGGGTGTTGCAGTCGAAGGAGAGGAAGGAGTGGAAGCCATAGGAGGAATAGTGAAGTCTGTGGGTTGAACATCACGCCACCAAGAAGCCAAATGTGATTTGGGTTTGGAGCGAAAGAACTGTTCATCCAAATGACCAGTGCCAAATCAGTGTCAACAATGAAAGGGGATACCCTCGTAGTCCAAACTCTGGCACCAAGAATGGTCAGCAATGTTGAAAATAATCTCAGTAGGCTGTGCTTTAGATAAATCTAGATCCAGAAGAATCTAAGCAAAAGTTATATGCATAAACTGTAAGGTAGCAGGATCAGCCATAATAAATCACCCCAAAGCATTCCCAGTCACAGAATAGCAAGACTTGCTCCAAAACTATAGAGGGAGGTTAGTAAGCCTAACCCAGATGGGCAAGAGAATCTAACAATTAGTTGCAGGATTGAAAAGTGGAAACTAGGGACAAAGCACCAAGGGATGCTAATCCCACAGCCAAACAGAACCCTCAAATGTAACAATGAAGAAACCTCTAGCAAATGGGTAGATTTCAATCTTACCATTAGTAATTGGTCCCCAAGAATCTAAGATCCATTTATTTAGGGCATGAAGGCATGGCCAAACATGGTTGAATCTACAAATCAAGGCATGAGAGGAATAAAATTTCTCATTCTCCAAAACCTTAGACCCAAAAGAAATAGCAGGAGAAGCAGCATAGGGAAAAGGTAATCCCTGATGCTTCCCTTGAGCAATAGCTACTAAAGATTTACCATTTTCTAAGGAAGCCACCCCTGCAAATGACTCACCAGCAGTAGCAGCAGTCACAGATGCGAACGACACTCCTACGACAGCAATTTCAGGAAAAACCTACAAACCCCCAACCGTAGGAGCCACACTCTCAGGCGTATCCGTAGCAGCAAGGCCCTCTATCATGAATGCTGCTCCAGCAGCCACAACCACACTAGCAGTAGAGGAAAAACCTATGATTAACTTGGCCCCATGCAGTAGTTTGCCAAATAAAAAAAATATTAATAATTTAAATATCAATAAAAAAATTAGTTTCAATTATGTGATCAAAATCATATAACTAGTGATTAAATTGATTTTGTAAATTTTATTCTGTTATTGTGTTCAAAATCTTTAACTTGTAATTTATTTTTGTTAAACAAATTAATCAAGAGCTTTTTTCCTTATATAAGTTTATATTAAATTTTGCTAAAATAGATTTTTCTACAAAAATATTAAATAATTTTTTATCTACAATTTGATTTGGATATAGGAGATACAATTCTATTGGCTAATTGATATAATGGTCTTATTCTCGCCCATCTTCCTTTAATGTCTCTTCCACTCCCTCTATATTCTCTCCACTATTCTCTATTTTATCGAAAATTTTTTCATTTTTTATTAGTTTGTATTTACTTCCACTTACAAGTTTATTATAATTAATTTAATGATATAATTTTTAAATAGTTCCATAATTAACTTAAACAAACTCCTATTCTTTCTAGATAACATACACATACACCATCTTATCATTATGACAATTTCTCATTCCCTTAAATACTAATTGTTCTAAACTTACATTATTTTCTAATGACAAGAGAAGTTTCATTATTACAATACTATAAATCAAGTACTTGCACTTGTTTATAAACCAACCTTCATTAGGATGAAATAAAACATGGTTTCCTCACATTAATGTAAATTTGGCAAATATCACAACCAATGGAGTTTGCATTAAGTATTAAAGCTTCATTTTATTATTATTTTTAAATTGGATTTTTAATTTATTATTAAATTTCATTTTTTCCTTTCCAATTTTCAAAATTATTTTTATCTAAAAAATAATATTTTTTAATTTTAATTTTCTTTTTTACCTTGACTAATCTTTTTCACATATTGATAAATTACACTCTCTTTTGTTAAGCTTGATTCATAAGTTGCTTGTATTTTTATTTGCTTTACTTTATTTTATAAATTTTTGGTTATTTATAAATTAATTAAACATATTTATATGCATTAGTTACATTCATTAAAAGCCACACCATAGCCTTGTTACCCGGATTTTCCATCTTTCTCCTCCAGTAGCTAATTATACCATATTGACTAACAATTAACTTAACCTCAACTATGCCACCAAGCTTCAACTTGGAGGTCAAGCTTTACTCTAACAATTAAAATCTTCTTTGGCCTAGTAAAATTTCCATACATTCAACTTCTAACAATTTCTTGTTAAGCCACCTCATATTAACTTTGTGATAGCTCATCCATTGATAACTAAACAATTGCTATTATTGCAATAGTACAAAGGTAGTATTGGCCACTACATGGCACTTGTTTATTTAACCAAAGGCTACTCAATAAAATTCAAATATTCTTTTGTCTTTTGCAAAATAAATTAAATTTATTGGTTTTATATTTTTTTTATTAAGAAAGTTTTTATATTATATAAAATTATCAAAATACTTACTACATCCTCCATGTCCAATTCAAACTGAGAGAACCATGGTCACATAGGTTTTTATATTATATAAAATTATCAAAATACATACTACATCCTCCATGTCCAATTCGAACTGAGCGAACCATGGTCATAGGATCGACCTCCAAAAGCCACACAGGGCCAAAATTGACAAATACCTTAGGCAGGGCATGACTGAAACAGCAACCATGGCTATACTTTGACCACCAACTGGACCAACTATACTGCTAATACTAACCAGTATTACTATTAACATGTAAACTTCTTAAAAACTAAGCAAGAACTACCTTTAACCATTCCATTGAAACTAAAGAATATGAAAATGACGAGAAGGAACCACCAGCACATGGTCCCAAACACATTGCACCAGGAAGACTTCAGAGCTCACCTTCCATATTGGTTTTATATTTTAGTAAACAACCATCTAAAATTTAATTTATTGGTTTAAGCACCTCTAGAAGAATATCTTTTGACTATTTCAGATAGATTTTTTAAAAAATAAGTATACTAATTATTAATTTATATATAATATATAAATATTTAATAAATATTTTTAATATTTTAAAATTATATAATGTAAAATTTTACACTAGAATATAATATAATGAAATATTTTAAATATATTTAATTAATCTACTATTACAGCAATAATAAACCGTTAATTATTTTTTTGGTTCAGCCTATACCCATGGCATGAAAATAGGCATCGATGAATGCAAATTTTATTTAGATTGATACGTTTTTACAAATCATGTCGAGTGGATGCGTCCTTGGCTTGAGCCCATTCCTACACTTATAAAAACAACATAAATCTCTTATTTTCCCAATCTATTCTATTTCATATATCTCTTATTTTCCCAATCTATTGTATTTCATATATCTCTTGCCCCCGCCGCCACCTCCACCTTATCATCCAATGAACACTCCACCTTCACCTCCACCTCCGCCTACTGATTGGGCGGTGGTAGATGAATTGGCTCCTGTTAGAAGAATTAATAACTCTGATTATCTCAGTTTTGGTGCAACCATGTGCTCTATTTGCTTGGAAGATTTTGAAACGGGTGAGGAAATACGTGAGATGCCTCTTTGTCACCACTCATTTCACTCTCATTGCCTTTGTCAGTGGTTGTTAGAGAGGCATGCTAACTGTCCACTCTGCACTCAGAGGTTATTCCAGAGTCATGCTAACTGTCCAGTCTGCATTCGGAGGTTACTAGAACTAGAATTAGAATTAGAACCGGAAGAGGAAGAGGAAGAGGAAGGGGGACCACATTTTCACCCACCAATAAATTTTCAACCACCCATGAATTTACCACCAATATATCAACCACAAATAAATTTATCACCGATAATTCAACCACAAATAAATTTACCAGAAGAGGAAGAGGAAGAGGGACCACATTTTCAACCTCCAATAAATTTTCAACCACCAATGAATTTACCACCAATATATCAACCACAAATAAATTTACCACCGATAATTCAACCACAAATAAATTTCCCAGAAGAGGAAGAGGAAGAGGGACCACATTTTCAACCACCAATAAATTTTCAACCACCAATGAATTTACCACCAATATATCAACCACAAATAAATTTACCACCGATAATTCAACAACATATAAATTTACCAGAAGAGGAAGAGGAAGAGGGACCACATTTTCAACCACCAATAAATTCTCAACCACCAATGAATTTACCACCAATACATCAACCACAAATAAATTTACCACCAATAATTCAACCACAAATAAATTTACCACCAATAAATATTCAACAAATAAATATACCACCAATAAATATAACCCAAATAAATATACCACAAATAAATATACCCCAAATAAATATAGTGCAAATAAATACACCCCAAATAAATATACTGCAAATAAATATACCACCAATAATTCAACCACAAATGAATTTACCTCCAACAATTCAACCACAAATGAATTTACTTCCAACAATTCAACCACAAATAAATTTTCAACCACCAGAAAATTTTCCACAATTCCCCCATAGCCACAGACCACAATTCCCTTAGTTGCTTAACCCAAGGCCTTCCAAGTGACAAAAAAATTTTAGGAAGATGGAATAACTTGTACTAATTTGCATCAACTTCTGTGAGTCCTACTTAGAGAGCAAAATGATAGATACCAATGTATCAATAAGCATGCTATTAGTCACTTTCAAATAAATACAAAAATATAAGAATAATTTTATTATTGCAAATGATTATTATATAAAAAAATTTGTATGCAAATATTAAATTGAATATACATAAAATTATAAAGTAATTATTTTAAATTTAAAATATATAACAAACATTGTTTTTTTTTGTTTTTTTTTCAATATTGATCAAAGCAAATATGTACAAGGAAAAAAGTAGCCTACAAGGACTGCCAGAAAGAATGAAACAAGAACATCAACTGTTAGCTACAACACAGAAAGAACAACCATAATGACGACATATAAAACTATTACAAAATTTAGTTTTATTAAATGAATGCACATAGCAATTAAATTTAAAATTTAATTTATTATTTTTTTCATTCATTTATTTTTCTCCACAATGAAACTTAATTTATTAGTTTTTTCACTGATGTTTTATTGAAATAAAGTGTTGTAAAATAATATTCTATAACTATATTTTATTAGGATTTAATTTTGCTTTTGCACAGAGAACTTTTATTTATTGTTTTTTTCATTGGTGTTTTATAAAAAAATTACTATATATTTTTTTAGTAAACCACAAAATTAAGTTAATAAAAAATAATTTTTTTTCTGTTAGTTCTTTATATATATTTTGAAAATAAAGGAAATTAATATGTTGTTTTATTTAATGTAGAATTTGGTTTAATGAAAACACTTTGTCTTAGTTGTTTAGATGTATGTTGTAAACAATAAACTCTTAATCTATATTAAGAATGAAAAGGTTACTAAATAAAACACAAATATGAAATATAAAAATGAAAACCTAGGGGTCAATATCAAATAAAGGAAATTAAAATGTTTTTTTATTTAAGTGTTATTTTATTTTCTTTTTTATTTTATTTTAGTTTAAAAATCATTTATTTGTGGGGAAGCTGGCAATAACAAGTTAAGTTTCTTAATTAAATTCTAAGTGGTTAAAATATTGTGGGGAATTTGGTTTTTTTTGGATTGAAGATCTTTCACTATATATATATATAACAAGAGTACATCATACAGTGATCAAGGTGACCACCATACACCAGTCCATTTATAGCTCACAATCCAAAAAGGTGAACCTACTATAAGATTGTGCTTCAATAATAGGTTCAAACAGAAGTACTGCTCAACAAGTACTGATTACTTTTATGAGGTACCAAATATATCTGATAAAAAGCATTATGTAAATGAAACTGTTTAAAATAAACTGGTAAGAGACTACTATTGTTATATTGTATCAAACCCATCTATATTAAGTAGATCATCCTTGTCTTGCCCTGCATTGTGATAGTACCAATCAAACTATCTACTATTCCTAGAGGTCTTTGTCCTTCTATCCTGCTATGGTGAAGAAGTCTGCCAGTCATCTTCATCAATGGTTTCATTCAATTCAGTACCATCATATTCTAGGTTGGTCTTGATGAACTTTTTCTTGACTTTGTCTTATTTGGCCTGCCCCAAATTGTCCATACCTCTCATACAGTCCCTATTGTCAGTGATTTTGAAGGACTGCACATATTTAGTTGCCTCTATGGGGTGATACAGTTCAAGAATTCTGTTGTTCCCATAGAAGTTCTGAGAAGTGATTTCCCTTAGTCTCTGATCTTGGTTATCTGTCCACTCCAACTCATGCAATCTGCAATATTCAGTTTGAAAGTCTATGTACTCTCTATGGAATCTGTCTTGCATCCTACTCCAACTTTGGTGCCCAAAATTAGCATTCTAAATTTCCTCTTTATACATCATTACCTCTCCATTCATTATCTCATTATATTTGTCCATCAAAATCTCCATTGTCATCATTACCTGCTTAATCAATTTCAAGTTTGTGAGTTTAAAAGACAACTCAGTGAGTGACCTCTCCTTACCTTGAAACCTCTCATCATTTTTCATCTTCCACAAAAACCATACGATCTCTATAGATAAGGCTAGCCAAAAAGAATTAAGTTTATTATTTAACTCTTTGACAAAACCACACAGTATTTCTTTCCAACTAATAACATTCCTAGGTTCCCAGTTTCCCACATTACCCATAAAAGTAGCCTAGGTGGATTTTGTATAAACACAATAAAAAAAACATGTTGACAATTTTCCTTTACATTACATAATGGACAAACACTGTTATCCATTCCTAAAGCCATTTTTTTAAGTTCTACACTTCTAGACCAAAAAACTTTCAAAGGATTTGGATAAGGTTTTATGCTTTAGTTTATGGAACTAGACTAAGTTAACATACTCAAGGACCACTAGAGGATTGACCATCATTTTATAAATTTTCTTTGAGTTAACATCTTGAAGATTGGTTCCATCTACCCACTTGATCTTCCTAATACAATCCACCCCAAGAAAGGATACTTCATGGGGTAGCCTACAAAAGAAAGACCTAGAGATCACAAAGAATGTGCTTTTGCAAAAGGGCAAAAGGTTTATTTTTATGAACTATGTTCCACCAAATTGATCTGTGTCCTATAATTATTCCTTTTTCAAAATCAAGTGCCTTGCCATTATCAATTACAGTTCTAGCTTTCTCCTAAGCTTTCCAGATGTTGTCAAAGACAATAGAACCCATAGGTTTAACTTTTAAGGTCCCAAACAAAAAGTCATGCAAATGAAGATCCTTCCATGCTTTAGACTTGAGAGGTACAAAATTAAAAATATTATTTATAACCATAATTTTTCATGGCTCCTCTCCCTCTAAAGACTTGACTATCCATTTTACAGTTAAGGCTATACCCTAAATTTTCAAGTCCTTCAGTCCCAAAGCTCCTTGTTCTTTCCCTAGGCAACACCACTCCCATTTAATTGCATGTTTCTTTCTAGGACCTTTACCAACAAACTACAGAAAGTGTCTGATAACCTTTTGAATAACATTAGATTGATAATTTTGGAAAAGCCACATAGAAGAGTAATAGACAGAGTAAGCTGATAGGTTCTTTTAGCAAACCTAAACCCTCCCAACTTAGGACATGAAGCGTCTACTCCAGTTATTTAGTTTCTTTTAATTTTATAGTAAAGTCAATCCCACATAGCTTTTAAAGAAGGAAGCACTACAAAGGTATACCCAAATACCTCACTTTCTTAGAAGGACCCTGCAACTCCATTGATTTTTGTCCCACCAGCTCAGAGCCTCCTCATTCCAACTCAACATAATAGATTTAAAGGCAAAAATTTTGGCTCCAAAGGCTAGACAGAAGACCTCTAACCTATTCACCAAGTTCCTCATATTCTCCTCCTCAATCTTTGGAAATAAGGCAGTATGATCTACAAATTGGACATTCAATAAAACATCTTCATTGGGTAGGGCTATCCCATTCACTTGACCTATTAGTCTATCATTTCTTAATAGATAATATAAAGCTTCAGAGGTAATTACAAATAAGGCAGGGGCTAGGGGTAGCCTTTCCTATTAATGGACCTCCCCATTTTGAAGGGTAAGGACAGTGAACCATTTAGCTCCACCTGTGTAGAAGACCCCTGAATAGCATCTTAACAATATCACAAAAATATGTGGGAAAACCAATGGTTTATAGCATCATTATAATGAAAGACCATTCTATTCTATCATAGGCCTTTTCAAAGTTAAGAAGAAGAATACCAGCTTCTTGCCTAGATTCTCTGGCCCAATGTAATGCTTCCCAACTTGTAATAATATTCTCAAGAATATATCTACCCTTTATAAAACATGTCTATGTATTGTTGATAATCTTGGGTAGAATATCCCTCAGCCTTAAAGCTAAGGCTTTGGCTAGGATTTTATAAGACACATTCAATAGGGTAATCAGCCTCCAGTTTCTTAGATTTGTTCTATCACCATCCTTAAGTAGAAGCATTCTAATGCCTCTATTGATTTCTTTCCCTAGGGATCCTTTGTCTATTGCTTCTGGATATACCGTAAGTAGGTCATCAACCACCCAATGTAGGTTAGCCTTGTAGAACTCCATAGGGAGCCCATCAACCCCAGGAGACCTACCATCCCCCATGGAATTGATGGCAATTTCAATTTCTGCTTTGGTTATCTTATTCTCTAATTATTTTTGCATCTCAACATCTATTTTCTTTTTACAAATCCTTTTGCACCGCTCTTGAGCCTCTCTACATCTTTCATTATTATCTTCTTCTTTAAACAAGTTCTCATAGAAGCTCATAAACACTTCTTGAATGTCATTATTAGATTGCCATAGAGTGTCTCCTTCTAGGATATGACCTATGTTTTCTTTCACATTTTTAAACTTAAATAACTCAAAGAAGTATTTTCTGCCCATGTCCCCACCTTCTAGCCAATTTAACTTAGCCCTTACCTTTGCCCCTTGAACTTTCTTGACTTGAAGCTGCCTTAATCTGTGTTTAACATCTCCTAATTTATATGTCAATTTTGGCAGGTTAGGCTCTCTAAATTTCCTATTCAAATTTTTAAAAGTTCCTGGAGCCTAAGTGTTAGGGTTAGCCAGTAGAAGATATCAATTAAATGCAAATAAAGATTAAACAAAGGAATGAAAATACACAAAAATAATAATAGCGAGAGACAAGTTTTAACGTGGTTCACCCAAACTCGAGCTACATCCACCAATAGAGAGTCCAATATTATTATCTAGTAAATCAAACCGATTACAACCAGCAATCCCTGCAACTCAATGCCATTGCAAATGCTACAATACAATATATCAAAAAACCCTAACCCTTAGCTGCTTTTATCAAGCCTTATGTCGGTTACAAAATAGGATTTTTTTATGTCAGTCCAAAAAAAAAATTAGGGGCTGCGCCCCCAAACCCCCGCTTGGGGTCTAGCCCAGCCCTGAACCCCAATGAAGATACATGGCTAGTGTACAGTACTTTCCTAATTAGTTGCCACCTACCAACAATCTCTCACTTGGAGATTGATCTTGGATGACCCTATTACACGTGTAACTCCCACTGGAAATAAGTACCCTAGACTCTGTTGTTCTGATTTTATTGTTTCAGTCTTGAAGACCAACTGAAGCTGAAGAGAAGCTCAACTTCTCCCTTTTCACTGCCTTTGTAAACATATCTGCTAGATTTTCATCTACATGTATCTTTTCTAGCTTTAACTATCCATCATCCAACACCAACTGAATAAAGTGATACCTCAACTGTATGTGTTTGGTCTTTGAATGCAAGGCAAAATTCTTTGCAAGATGTATGGCAATCTAGCTGTCTGTAAACAAATAACTATTAACCTATTGTTTGCCCAATTCTTTCATGAAAGATTGCAACCATATCATCTCCTTGCTTGCCTCTATTGTAGGTACATATTCTGCCTCTGTCATTGATAAAGCAACCACCTTTTGAAACCTAGAACTCCAACTCACCACTGTCCCACCTATAGTAAAGACATAACATGTAGTACTCTACCTGGTATCAATATCCCCTGCTAAATCTGAGTCTACATAATGAACTAAATCAGTATTAGAGCCCCCGAAACATAAGTGTTTATTGGATGTACCTCTCAAATATCTGAGAATCTATTTTACTACATTCCAATGCTCCAATCTGGGATGACTCATATACCTGCTGATAACTCCTACAGCATGTGCAATATTTGGTCTCATGCATACCATGGCATACATTAAACTTCCTATAGCTGAAGCTTTTGGTACCTTGGACATTTTTTCTTCCTCCACTGGTGTCTTAGGACACATCTCCTTAGTCAATTTCAAATGACTAGGCAAATGTGTGGTGACAACTTTTGCATTCTCCATATGGAATCTCTGCAACACCTTTTCAACATAAGCAGCCTGAGATAGAGTCAATTTTTTGTTCTTCCTATCTCTGCAAATTTTCATACCAAGGATTTGTTTTTCTGCCCCCAAATCCTTCATAGCAAATTATTGTGCTAACTATTGTTTTAACTCTCTGATGTGATCCATGTTAGACCCAGCTACAAGCATGTCATCAACATATAAACATAAAATAATGTAGCTATCATTATCCAACCTCTTAAAATAAACACAATGGTCAAAATTACACCGACTATAGCCTTGCTCAACCATAAAACTATCAAATTTCAAATACCATTGCCGAGGTACTTTTTTCAGTCCTTACAAACTCTTCTTCAATCTACACACCAATTTCTCCTTAATTTTGACCTCAAATCCTTTGGGCTATTCCATGTATATCTCCTCCTCCAAATCACCATGGAGAAAGGAAGTTTTCACATCTAGCTATTCCAAATGCAAATCTTCGGGAGCCACAATACTTAACACAGTACGAATAGAAGTCATCTTGACAACCAGAGAAAATATCTCATCAAAATCAATGCCCTTTTTCTGTACAAATCTTTTTACAACTAACATGGCTTTAAATCATTTCTTACCTCCATCTTCCTCTTTTAGCCTATAAATCCATTTGTTTGGTAAAGCCTTTTTAGCTGCAGGTAACTTACATAATTCCCATGTCTGATTTTTCAGCAAGGAGTCCATTTCTTCTTTCATTGCAAGCTCCCACTGAACCTATGTATCCACCTGCATAGCTTCATCATACCCTTCCAGTTCACCAGCATCTATTAAAAAAATAGAATACAAAGAGGGAGAAAACCTTTCAGGTGGTCTACTTAGCCTTGTTGACTGTCTAACATTCACTGGAGTTTGTGGCATTTCTTGTTGCTATTGCAGAGCATGAAGGACCACTAGAACATCACTATTTGGAGTATCATCTAGCACCACATAATCCTTTTCTTTCTTCTCATGCTACTACAACTGATCTTTGTACAACACCTTCTCATTGAATACAACATCCTTGCTTCTCACAATTTTTTAATTTTCAAAATCCCAAAGCCTATAACCAAATTCATCAATGCCATATCCAACAAAGGTACACTTTTTTTATTTTGCATCTAGCTTGGTTCTATTTTCATAATCTACATGTGCAAATGGTTCACATCTGAAGGTTTTGAGAAAAGAATAACTCAACTTCTTGCCTGTCCATGCTTCCTCTAGAATACCACAGCCTAAAGGAATTGAAGGACCTCTGTTAATTAAATATATAGTGGTGTTGACAACCTCTGCCCACATATTTAAAGGAAGCCCAGCATGCAATCTCATGGTCCTTGCATGCTCCATTATTATCCTATTCATGCGTTCAGCCACTCCATTTTCCTGTGGAGTCCCTGGAACTGTTTTCTGCCTACGAATTCTATTAAAGGAACAATAATCCTTAAATTATTTGCTACAATACTCACCACCATTATCAAATCTAAGAATTTTAATTTTTTACTTGTCTCATTCTCAACCATGCTTCTCCATTTCTTAAATGTTTCAAATACATCAGATTTATGCCTAACGAAATAAATCCATACCTTCCTAATTGCATCATCTATGAATGTAACATAATACCGACAGCCACCAAGAGAAGATACCTGAGCCGGTCCCCATACATCTGTATGTACAAGCTCCAACTTTTTATCTTTCTTTTGCTTCCCATCCTTGAGAAAACTGACTCTCTTTTGTTTGCCATACACACAACTTTCACAGAAATCCATATTAATACATTTCAGACCTGGTAAAAGTTTCTTAGAATGAAGTAACTTCATACCTTTTTCACTCATATGCCCAAGTCTGTTATGCCACATCATTGTCTTAGATCCTACAACAACTGTTTCAGTCTCTTCCTGTGAACCTGCTGCAACTATTTTAGTCTCTTCCTGCAAACCTGCAGTAACTATTCCTCAACCTATTTGTTTTTTCTCTACAATAGCTAAAGTAGTAGGAACAGTATGACCTATACAAAGATATAAGGTGCCTACTTTCACACCTTTTGCTACTATTAAGGCACATTTTGAAACCTTCCAATGTTTATCAGTAAATGTGACAATGCAACCTTCTTCAGCTAGCTGCCCTGCTAAAATTAAATTCCTACTGAGCCTTGGAATGTGCCTTACCTCTTGTAGTAGCCAATGATTCTCATTCTGCAACTTAATCTTGATTCTTCTCTTTCCAACAATCTGACAAGGTTCGTTATCTCCCAAATAAACCAGCTCAAAATCCCCTTGGACATAATCAAGAAAATAACTTCTATGGGGCGTAGCATGAAATGAGGCCCCTGAATCTAAAACCCATGAATCATCAACATTATCTAGGGAAAGAATCAAAGCATCATCTTCAGATATAGTACTTACCACATTTGCCTCCTTATTGCCTTCTTATTTGTCTCCTTTATTTTTCTAAGACCAAGAATCTTTCCTCAAATGACCTAGTTTCCCATAGTACCAGCAATCCTTTTGTCCTCTGGTTTGGGATCTCTTGTCCTTTGATTTTCCTCATGAATTCTCATGACCTTCAGAACCTTTTCCCCTCTCCTTTGATTTGCCCCTGCTTTTTGCATTCAAAACACTACCTGATGTGGACCCACCTGAGCTTTTCCTACGAATTTCCTCACTCAGAATAACATGAACAACATCATCAAATTTGAGGGTATTTGAACTAGAAACAGAGTTACTAATCGCCATTACCAAACTATTCCATCTTTTAGGCAAAGAACATAATATCAAGAGAGCTCTAACTTCATCAAATTTTACATTTACAGAAGTCAATTAACTGGTAATCATATTAAATTCATTTTTAGGTTAAACAAACACTTCATGAGAAATACCTTATTTGAGGCTGAGGGTTTTTCATACAATTTAGCTAAAGCTTTCATCAGATCATTTGTTGTCTTCACTTTCATTATATTGAATGCCACCGATGGTGCTGGGCACAACTAAATGGTTTCTAGTGCCTTTCTATCAAGAAGATTCCAATCCACATCAGTCATTATTGCTAGTTTCTTAGCTACTCCTTCCAACGGCATCCATAAATCCTTTTGATAGAGATAATCCTCTATCTGCATTTTCCATAACTAAGAGTTATAGGCATTTTAGTGACCAAACCCTGGTTTGGTAGGGTTTCAGACCCACTTCTAGTAAACTAGAGATATCTTTCTTATTTCTTGATGAAATTACTCCAAACCATTGCCAAAAGAAAGGTGACTCCTCCCTCTATCAATCCATGTATGTGTGGAGCCCATACTATGATGTCACAGGCCGTACCAAGCAAGATAGTAGAAAAAAGTACAAGAAAACTAGAAAAATAGAGTTTATTTGCATTCAAATCTTCACAAAATCCTCCAACAGCCTTGCCTCGACCACAAGGATACTTTTTAAACATGAAAACACCCCTACCAATGGTTCTCAACTAACTTTTGAATGAGCAAACCGTTGGTTATGTGTTTTACAAGTTTAGTTTGACATTACACAAAAATCATTACTTGGATACACCAAGTTTACATTGAAACCTTGACTTGACACCTAATAACACCTAGAACAATCTATTACAACATTAAAATGGTCCCTTGGACCTTATTACATCATGAACATATTGGAAAACAAAATAAAACATGACAAAGGCCTCATGGAGGCATGAGAACTCCAGGGTACCCCTGCACTAGAAGGGGACTCAATGTTAGTTATAATTAGCAAACCAAGCTATCATAGCAATAGATGATCTAGTGTGGGAGGTTGGAAATAATGATGGCACCAATGCATCCTCCTATTAGGATCTGATATCCAACCAAGGAGTGGAGTTGGCGAAACATGCGGAGAGTGCTAAAATTTTGGGAGAAATTTGAAGGAAGTATTCCTTATTTTGTGGTGGAAACTTGCATGAGAGATAACAGTAGTGATTAAAACCCCTATTCAGCTTATTTGCAAGAAGCAACAAATGTCAGTCCTTGGTCAAATAATGGACAAGAGGTTGGGTGTGGTGTTTAACCCAACAAGTGGAATAGTACTCTTTGCCATTGAATGGGTCATGGAAGAGGAGTTCATGGTAAACTGTAATAGATATAGGGTGCATACGAACCTATCCTCCATGTTTCTAGCAGTAATGCTAGATTTAAATGAAGAGAAATCCACTATACAGTTCAAGTTGATGGAGGAGTTTATGGAGCTAGATTTTAGAGGTGGATGGAAGGAAGTGCTGGGTGTGGTGAGATATGGGGTTGGAGTTCCACTACCTGGAGACTTCCATAGAATTAACTTTGCAGGGGATGTAGTGAATTGGTGGCCCTTCATCATGGAAGTAGGGGAGGACAAAATTGCTAGTCAAGGTCGCCAAGTTGTGCGAGAACTAGCCTTTCTGAGGAAACTTGTAGGACTGGAGGTGGAGTAGGACTCGATGAACGAGGTTCTGGAATAGTATTATGTAGATGATGAAAATGCCTAAGGTGGAACTACCAATGATCATTATCTTTTTTTTAATAATTTCTAAGATATAACGTATGGAATAGATATTAGACTAGATTGAAAAGAAGATCGGTAGAATGTAATAGGCAGTAGGGGTAGGAAGATTAATGGGGATTTTGCCAAAACCCTATTTATACTATATTTATGTTATCATGTTGAACTTTCACTATTTTGTTTTTTATTAGTTCAACTAGAAAAGAGGGTCCAGAACCCTTTACAAAGTAGCCTTAGGGAAAAATAAGGCCTTAAATGAGATAGAGACAACACATTAGTAGCACATAGACAAAGCTACAGTGATGCATCGATGCTACGAGGAAACTAGATGTTTTAACACCCTTGACCCGAGTGCGAGTCAGCAAGACATGCTTAGGAAGACCCCACTTCCTTCTTTGGACCATAGTCCAACAGACATCATTGTCTCCATCTATAGAAAAAGAAGATGAAGGGGGTGAGGCTTTCCCAAAAAACTACTAAAAGGGATGAAACTTGAGGAGAGGAGGAATACTTCGCAATAGCATCAGCTCCATCAACAGATGGAACAGATGGCACACCAATAGAAGTAGTTCTAGTTGTAAATAGCTCCCTAATATAACTTATAAAGCTTTTCTTATAAGACAAGCAAACCATATTGAAGTTGCTATTTGTTGTAATAAGAAACAGTAAATTCCTAAACAAATTATGAGCTTATAAGACAAATATAAATAGCGGTTGAAATTATGGCAAGGGTGTGATGACTAGGGAGACAATGATCATAAATCGAAAGTAAAGGATAACAATTATTAATTAAACCAGCCATTGATTAGTTAAAGACAAGGTTGAATCCCACCGAAGAGTCATGACCGATGGATAGCCAATGTATAAGTATGAATCGAACAATCATTTATGCATACGGGATAGGGAACAATTACATTGGCATATTGTATATAGAACAAGATCTTCCTAACAACAAACAATACATCATATATTCACATCAAATAATCACATATGATTACATTATAGAACACAATACAATGAATCTGAATATAAATATAGTAGAAGACATTCCAATAATAAATCAGAGGAGGCAGCGAATTTATCCCAGAACTTAACTATACACTGTAGATTGAATGATCATAGTCTTTGACACATCAACACAGTAGACAACAATCAATTACAAAGCATATTATTTTTAAAATTTCTGAGCAAAAATCCATAGCCAACAAGTAAGTTTCTATCATTTATCACTTCCAAATCAGTCAATCGTATCTATATCAGGTACAAATGCCTCTTTACATTTATTGCCAATAATAAGTTTATATTTGTATCATTATGATAAGTTCAGATTTGTAAGCAATCATCTTTTAGACAGTCATATACCATACCAATGTAATTTGTATGGATCTTTTGTGACCCACTAACCTCATATGAGAATGGGTATAAGTGCCTAAGAGGCCATTCATGGGTAGTTAGTCTCATAGAGGCCTTGACTCTAAGAGTATTGAACTTGAGTCTAAGGATAGGAGACATTAGAGCCCCATGGTGGATAGTGGCAACACTTATCTCACCTCTTATAGGTTGTTAATGAGTGACATAAGAAGAGATAGAAAATATGTTAATTCAATAAGTGTAAATGAATATATCTTTCTTAAAAACAATAACACATGAACCTCATAGGAGAGGAGGTAGAATAGGACTCTTGCCATTAACCAATGGGTATATAGAGCCCTTTGACATTATGAGTACAAATGGTACCATATGCAAAGGTTTCTGTCATAGAGGCCTTGTGTACAAGTGATGCAAAAGGCATCATTGTGCCAAGGATAGGTCATCCTATAAATGTGACATAGAGGCCTTGTTCACAATTGATGCAAAAGGCATCATTGGTCAAGGATAGGTCACCTTAGAGGCCTTGGCTACAAAAGGATGCAAAAGGCATCATTACACCAAGGATATAATAGAGCCCCATAATGGCAAATGGCAAAGATACTCCCTCCCTACTCTCATATGATATCCATGAATTAGTGCAAGATGTTATAATGATATGAGATATCAAGTAATAGTGCATGTCAAATGCAAGTGATAGAGAATAATAGAGAAAGTGAATTATAAAGTGAATATGAGAATAGAGAATTGAGAAATATAAATAGAGAGTGTACATTATGTAATGATGATGCATATAATGTTCAAAGTTAGTGAATGAGAAATAATGTCTGGTAGTAGAAGAAATGAAATGAAATGATCATAAGGAAAGTGATAATGTAAATAGTGAACATAGATTGTGAATCTTAGAATCATGAAATATATATGAGTAAAGAACAATATGATGAATATACCTTATGTCTATTAGTGATCAAAATATTTAGTGTACTAATGTTCTCTTCTTGCAAGTTGAAACTTGTGGACAAGGTTGAGAAATTTTGAGTTGTGATAAGGGGACATTACACTAACAACAGGGGATGATTCAGTAGTAGCCCCAACAGTAGAAACACTCCTTTTTATAGGTGGTGCACAAGTAGTAGCAGCAATAGAAACCTTTGAAACAAATGGCACAGTAGTAGCAGTAGGCAGCACCCTAGTAGCAGCAACATCAACCTCTAAAATAGACGGTACAGGAGTAGCAGCAACATGCAGCACCCCAGTAGCAGAAGGCACCTTGGATTGGGGTGTCGCAGTTGAAGGAGAGGAAGGAGTGGAGACCATAGGAGGAATAGTGAAGTCCATGGGCTGAACATCACGCCACCAAGCCAAATGAGATTTGGGTTTAGAGCCTAAGTACTGTTCATGCAAATGACCAGTGCCAAAGTAGTGTTGACAATGAAAGGGGATACCCTCATAGTCCAAACTCTGGTAGCAGGAATGGTCAGCAATGTTGAAAATAATCTCAGCAGGGAGTGCCTTAGATAAATCTAGATCCAGAAGAATCTGAGCAAAAGTTATATGCGTAAACTGTAAGGTAGCAGGATCAGCCATAATAAATTGCCCCAAAGCATTCCCAGTCACAGAATAGCAAGACTTGCTCCAAACTATAGAGGGAGGTTAGTAAGCCTAACCTAGATGGTCAAGAGAATCAAAGAATTAGTTGTAGGATTGAAAAGTGGAAACAGGGACAAAGCACCAGGCGATGCTGATACCACAGCCAAACATAACCCTCAAATGTACATCATTATGGTCCTCGATATCATCAAATGTAACAATGAAGAAACCTCTAGCAAATGGGTAGATTTCAGTCTTACCATTAGTAATTGGTCCCCAAGAATCTAAGATCCATTTATTTAGGGCATGAAGGCATGGCCAAACATGGTTGAATCTATAAATCAAGGCTTGAGAGGAATAAAATTCCTCATTCTCCAAAACCTTAGACGCAAAAGAAATAGTAGGAGAAGCAACATAGGGAAAAGGCAATCCCTGATGCTTCCCTTGAGAAACAACTAAGAAAGATTTACCATTTTCTAAGGAAGCCGCCACTGCAAATGACTCACCAGCAGTAGTAGTAGTCACAGACACGAACGACACTCCTACGACAACAATTTCAAGAAAAACCTACAAACCCCCAACCGTAGGAGCCACACTCTCAGGCATATCCCCAACAGTAAGGCCCTCTATCACGAATGGTGCTCCAGTAGCCACAACCACACTAGAAGTAGAGGAAACACCTACGATTAAATCAGCAACAACCAAACCCTAAGAACTAGGTACATAGGCAGGAAGAGGAGTGGGCGCGGCCATTTCAAACTATATTTATAACTTTCACTGTTTTGTTAAATTTTGTTAAAACTTTAATATAATGGGAGATAACCCCATGCAGTAGTTTGCCAAATAAAAAACAATATTAATAATTTAAATATCAATAAAAAAAATTAGTTTCAATTATGTGATCAAAATCATATAACTAGTGATTAAATTGATTTTGTAAAATTTATTCTGTTATTGTGTTCAAAATCTTTACCTTGTAATTGATTTTTGTTAAACAAATTAATCAAGAGCTTTTTTTCTTATATAAGTTTATATTAAATTTTACTAAAATACATTTTTGGACAAAAATTTTAAATAATTTTTTATCTACAATTTTATTTGGATATAGGAGATACAATTCTATTGGCTAATTGATATAATGGTCTTATTCTCCCCCATCTTCCTTTAATGTCTCCTCCATTCCCTCTATATTCTCTCCACTATTCTCTATTTTATCGAAAAAAATTTCATTTTTTATTAGTTTGTATTTACTTCCACTTACAAGTTTATTATAATTAATTTAATGATATAATTTTTAAATAGTTCCATAATTAACTTAAACAAACTCCTAATTTTTCTAGATAACATACACATACATCATCTGACAATTTCTCATTCCCTTAAATACTAATTATTCTAAACTTACATTATTTTCTACTTACAAGACAAGTTTCATTATTACAATACTATAAATCAAGTACTTGTCACTACGTGGCACTTGTTTATAAACCAACCTTCATTAGGATGAAATAAAACATGGTTTCCTCATATTAATGTAAATTTGGCAAATATCACAACCAATGGAGTTTGCATTAAGTATTAAAGCTTCATTTTATTATTATTTTTAAATTGGATTTTTAATTTATTATTAAATTTCATTTTTCCTTTCCAATTTTCAAAATTATTTTTATCTAAAAAATAATATTTTTTAATTTTAATTTTCTTTTTTACCTTGACTAATATTTTTTACATATTAATAAATTACACTCTCTTTTGTTAAGCTTGATTCATAAGTTGCTTGTATTTTTATTTGCTTTACATTATTTTATAAATTTTTGGTTATTTAAAAATTACTTAAACATATTTATATGCATTAGTTACATTCATTAAAAGCCACACCATAGCGTTGTTACCCAGATTTTCCATCTTTCTCCTCGAGGAGCTAATTATACCATATTGACTAACAATTAACTTGACCTCAACTATGCCACCAAGCTTCAACTTGGAGGTCAAGCTTTACTCTAACAATTAAAATCTTCTTTGGCCTAGTAAAATTTCCATACATTCAACTTCTAACAATTTCTTGTTAAGCCACCTCATATTAACTTTGTGATAGCTCATCCATTGATAACTAAACAATTGCTATTATTGCAATAGTACAAAGGTAGTACTGGCCACTACATGGCACTTGTTTATTTAACCAAAGGCTACTCAATAAAACTCAAATATTCTTTTGTCTTTTGCAAAATAAATTAAATTTATTGGTTTTATATTTTTTTTTATTAAGAAAGTTTTTATATTATAGAAAATTATCAAAATACATACTACATCCTCCATGTCCAATTCAAACTAAGAGAACCATGGTCACATAGGTTTTTATATTATATAAAATTATCAAAATACATACTACATCCTCCATGTCCAATTCGAACTGAGCGAACCATGGTCACAGGATCGACCTCCAAAAGCCACGTAGGGCCAAAATTGACAAATACCTTAGGCAGGGCATGACTGAAATAGCAACCATGGCTATACTTTGACCACCAACTGGACCAACTATACTGCTAATACTAACCAGTATTACTATTAACATGTAAACTTCTTAAAAACTAAGCAAGAAATACCTTCAACCATTCCATTGAAACTAAAGAATATGAAAACGATGAGAAGGAACCACCAGCACATGGTCCCAAACACATTGCACCAGGAAGACTTCAGAGCTCACCTTCCATATTGGTTTTATATTTTAGTAAACAACTATCTAAAATTTAATTACGCCGAGAGGCGTTTCTACATTCTCAGAACAAGAGCTGAAAGATTCTAGAATCTCTCCGTAAACTTATAAGATTCCTATATAGAATCTTTATAAAAAATAAAATAATACAAATTAAATGAATTAAAAGTGATTTATGGAGGCGTAAAAACTATTCAAAACATGTGTTTCAAAGAAACTTCTTGGTTAAACAAAATTTAAAATAAGAACTAAGATTCCTTTCAAACATATGGACAACAAGCCAATGGACAAATGGCATATATATTATCAAATATTTATTATATTTATTATTATAATATATCATATATTTTTATCAATATAATATATAATATATTACATTATAATATAATATCATATTATAATATAATATAACATATAATATAATATAACATATAATATTATATATTTTTATCAATGAAGAATATATATTATGAAATTATGTATATTATCACATATTTGATATATTATAATTAGTATTTTTGAATATATAATATATAATATACTATATTATAATATAATATTATAATGTTATAACGTTATTATAAAGTGCTAAAATAGCAACGTCTGATTGCAATAGATTTTTCCATTTTATTTTATTTTTTTGAACTTTTGAACTTATTACTATATGCATATTTATATTTTAGAATCTTTCTAAATTATAAAAAGTATTCTAATTTTTTAAAAAGATAGAATAGAGTAAAAATAGTTTAAAAAATTAAACTAATATATTTTAATATATTTAAGAGCTTTTGTTTTTTCTTAAAAGTTTGAAGTGTTTAATTATATTTCCTAACTATATTTATATTTATATTTATTTTCTAGAATCTTTAAAATCTTTAAGAGTATTTTTTTTTTTAAAAAGATAGCATAGAGTAAAAATAGTTTAAAAATCAAACTAATATATTTAAGAACTTTTATTTTTTCTTAAAAATATTTTAATCGTTTAACTATATTGCATATTATTGTATGGTGTTTTTTCTTTAATTATGTTATGGCACTCCCTCCCCTCTTCCAACTTTTTTTTTTATATAAAATTTAAATTATATATTTATTAATTTATTAAATCCATTTTAAATCTGTGGCTCATATTTAAATAAACATTGTTTTCAAAATAATAATAAAAAAAATGCAACTTTATTATTTGTTTTCATCTTCCTGTGTATCATGCTAATAATGCTAATAATAAAAATGACAGATCTATAATAAACTATAAAATAGTTAAAATAATTTGTAAAAAACCTCCATTGCAAATTCTCTCATTGTGCAACCCTACATGTAAACCAAGAAGAAGAAATTTATGGAGAAAATTAAATAAATCTAAATAAACTATAAAATAGTTGAAATATTTTTGTAAAACACCTCCATTGCAAATTTTCATTGTGCAACCCTGCATGCAAACCAAGAAGAAATTCTCATTATGCAACCTTGCATGCAAACCAAGAAGAAATTCTCATTGTGCAACCCTGCATGCAAACCAAGAAGAAATTCTCATTGTGCAACCCTGCAACCAAGAAGAAATTTGAGAGCCTGAAAAAATAATTATGGAGAAAATTAAAATAAGTTAGTGTAAAACTATAGTTTTTATATTCTTTTCTATCATTTTGGTAAGTTTTAATATTTACTATAATTAGAACTCCACAACTCTCTATTTTCTAGCTAATGTGATTTAAAATTAAATTAATGTGCATAGTTAAATTAGAATTTTAGTAGAATCTTGTATGATGTTTAAAATAGAAACCTATTTTATAATTACTAAATCATGTGATTTTATTTTAATTATATACCTATATTTTAGGTAACTCATTCCATAACTTATGGTTTATTTTAAATAGGTTTATTTGTAAGATGTGCTTTAAAATTGAATTTTAGTATTTAACTATGGAATCCCTATGTAATGTGACTTTACTAATTTATTTGTTATATGTTACATTTATTCCAATTAGAAGAATATAAATTAGCAAGGCAAGTTTTATTTATTAAAAATACAAAAACAAAAGTAAGTGCAAATTAGAAGAATATAAATTAGTATAAATCATTAAAAATATATATATTGTTGATTAACTTTATTTATTATTTTCAAAAAAAGTTGTATTTTATTTATTTTAGAAGAAAACTTAAATAAGTTAAATTTTATAGTTATTAGATTAAAATTAGGATTAGGGTTAGGGTTAGGATTATAATCAGGTTTGGGGTTAGGGTTAATGTTAGAATTGGAGTTAGGGTTAGGGTTAAGTTTAGTATTAAGGTTAGGGTTTCAATTAGGATCAGGCTTAGGGTTAGAGTTAGAATTGAAGTTAGGGTTAGAATTAGAATTAGGGTTACTAAATTAAGGTAAGCATTAGAGTTATAGTTAGGGTTAGGATTAGGGTTACAGTTACGGGTAGAATTCAAGTTAGGATTAGGGTTAAAATCTTAGTTAGAATTATAGTCAGGCTTAGGGTTAGAGTTATAGTTAGGGTTAGGGTTAAAATTAGAGCTATGTTTAGGATTAGAATAAGGGTTCGGGTTAGGGTTAGGGTTAGGGTTAAAATTAGGATTAGGGTTAGGTTTAGAATAGAATTAGGATTACAATTAGCAACGTGGTTAGGGTTAGGGTTGAAATTAGGGTTAGGGTTAGAATTAGGGTTAGGGTTAAAGTTAGAATTAGGATTACTAAATTAGAGTAAGCATTAGAGTTACAGTTAGGGTTAAGGTTAGGGCTAGAGTTAGGGTTAGAATTTAGGTTAGGGTTAGGGTTAAAATCATAGTTAGAATTAGGATTAGGGTTAGAATTAAGGTTATTGTTATATTTAAAATTAGGGTTATAGTTGGGGTAGAATTATGATTAGAATTAGGGTTAGGGTTAGGGTTAGGGTTCTTATTACAATTAGTGTTAGAATTAAGGTGGGTTACTATTAGAATTAGGGTAAGAATTAGAGTTAGGGTGAGCATTAGAGTTACAGTTAGGGTTAGGGTTAGGGTTAGAATTAGGGTTATTGTTAGATTTAAAATTAGGGTTATAGTTAAAGTAGAATCATGGTTATAATTAGAATTAGGGTTAGGGTTAGGGTTTCTATTAGAATCATTAAATAATATAATATATAATTTTAATAATTATATATATTATAATTATAATTATTGTATGTAATATATTATAATAATATATCTAATCTATATGATAATATTATATTATATAATTATAATAATTCATATAATTATATAATATAGTTAGAATTAGGCTTGCCACTCTAGATGCTATAATTAGGGTTATAAATAGGATTAGGGGTAGGGTTAAAATTAGGGTTACATTTAGTGTTGGTATTAGAATTATATTTACAATTAGGTTTAGGATTAGGGATAGAGTTAGGGATAATGAAAGAAACAGGGTTTGGGATAGAATGACAGTTAGGGTTATGATTATAATAAGGTTTACAACTAGGGAAAATATTTATAACAAAACAAATTGTTAGGGTTGGAGTTAGAATTAGGCTTAGGGTTAGAGTTAGAATTATGGCTAGGGTTAGGGATAGAATTATGACTAAGTTCAAAATTAGAGTTATGAACATAATTAGGGTGGGGTTTATAAATTTAGTTAGAGTTAGGGTTAGAATTAGGATTAGGGTCAGGGTTAGTCTTAGGAGTAGAATTAGGGTTAGGGCTAGGATTAGATTTAGAGATAAAATTAGGGTTAGGGTTAGGTTTAGGGATAGAATTAGGGTTATGGGTTTAGTTATAATTAGGGCAAATATATAAGTAAAAACAATTGAGGTTCTCGATAGAATGAGGTTTACGATTACAGTTCAAATCAGGGTTACATTCAGCACATATATATAACCAAAGGTTTGGGTTTACAATTAGGTTTAGGGATAGCATTAGGGTTAAAATTTGGGTTGCCAGGGTTAGAATTAAGGTTGGGGTTAGGGTTAAGGTTAAAATGATAAAGTTAGTGTTAGGGTTAGGGTTAGGGTTAGGGATAGAATTAGAGTTAGGATTATTGGTTTGATTATAATTAGGGAAAATATATAAGCAAAAAACACTAGAATTAGAACTACGGTTAGAGTTAAATTATGGTTAGGGTCAGAATTAGGGTTAGGGCTAGGGCTAGGGTTAGGTTTAGGGATATAATTAGGGTTATGGGTTTAGTTATAATTAGCGCAAATATATAAGTAAAAGTAATAGAACTAGAACTAGGGTTATAGTTAAATTAGGGTTAGGGTTAAGGATAAAATTAAGGTTCTTGATAGAATGAGGTTTAGGGTTACAGTTCAAATTAGGGTTACAATCAGGGCATATATATAACCAAATGGTTGGGTTTACAATTCTAGGGTTAGGAATAGAATTAGGGTTGGGGATAGAATTATATTGTATAATTAATATAATATAGGTATATTATATATTTTTCATATAATATAATATATAATTATAATTATTATTTAATATATTATAATATTATATTATATAAATATATAATATAATATAGTTTGAATTAGGCTTGCCGCTCCGGATGCTACTAGCATACCTATATTTAAAAAATATATCTAAAGTACGCCTAGAGATATCCTTCTCGAGGCGCATATTTTTTAATCAATTTACCTCACATAGGTGGAAATAGGCGCCTCGAGAAAGATATCTCTCGGCGTACTTTAGATATATTTTTTAAATATAGGTATGCTAGTTTATTGGTTTAAGCACCTCTAGAAGAATATCTTTTGACTATTTCAAATAGATTTTTTAAAAGATAAGTATACTAGTTATTAATTTATATATAATATGTAAATATATAATAAATATTTTTAATATTTTAAAATTATGTGATGTAAAATTTTACACTAGAGTATAATATAAAAATATAATTGAAATATTTTAAATATATTTAATTAATCTACTATTACAACAATAATAAACCGTTAATTATTTTTTTGTTCAGCCTATACCCATAATTATGGCATGAAAATAGGCATCGATGAATGCAAATTTTATTTAGATTGATAATTTTTACAAATCATGTCGAGTGGATGCGTCCTTGGCTTGAGCCCATTCCTACACTTATAAAAACAACATAAATCTCTTATTTTCCTAATCTATTGTATTTCATATATCTCTTATTCTCCCAATCTATTGTATTTCATATATCTCTTGCCCCCGCCGCCATCTCCACCTCATCATCCAATGAACACTCCACCTTCACCTCCACCTCCGCCT
Organism: Cunninghamia lanceolata; assembly: GCA_027924645.1. Classification (NCBI taxonomy): domain Eukaryota; kingdom Viridiplantae; phylum Streptophyta; class Pinopsida; order Cupressales; family Cupressaceae; genus Cunninghamia; species Cunninghamia lanceolata. The sequence continues at coordinate 56,653 of BSBN01000744.1, read as the reverse complement.
ACTGATTGGGTGGTGGTAGATGAATTGGCTCCTGTTAGAAGAATTAATAATTCTGATTATCTCAGTTTTGGTGCAACCATGTGCTCTATTTGCTTGGAAGATTTTGAAACGGGTGAGGAAATACGTGAGATGCCTCTTTGTCACCACTCATTTCACTCTCATTGCCTTTGTCGGTGGTTGTTAGAGAGGCATGCTAACTGTCCACTCTGCACTCAGAGGTTATTCCAGAGTCATGCTAACTGTCGACTCTGCATTCGGAGGTTACTAGAACTAGAACTAGAACTAGAACCGGAAGAGGAAGAGGAAGAGGAAGAGGGACCACATTTTCACCCACCAATAAATTTTCAACCATCAATGAATTTACCACCAATATATCAACCACAAATAAATTTACCACCGATAATTCAACCACAAATAAATTTACCAGAAGAGGAAGAGGAAGAGAGACCACATTTTCAACCACCTATAAATTTTCAACTACCAATGAATTTACCACCAATATATCAACCACAAATAAATTTACCACCGATAATTCAACCACAAATAAATTTACCAGAAGAGGAAGAGGAAGAGAGACCACATTTTCAACCACGAATCAATTTTCAACCACCAATGAATTTACCACCAATATATCAACCACAAATAAATTTACCACCGATAATTCAACCACAAATAAATTTACCAGAAGAGGAAGAGGAAGAGGGACCACATTTTCAACCACCAATAAATTTTCAACCACCAATGAATTTACCACCAATATATCAACCACAAATAAATTTACCGCCGATAATTCAACCACAAATAAATTTACTAGAAGAGGAAGAGGAAGAGCGACCACATTTTCAACCACCAATAAATTTTCAACCACCAATGAATTTACCACCAATATATCAACCACAAATAAATTTACCACCAATAATTCAACCACAAATAAATTTACCACCAATAAATATTCAACAAATAAATATACCACCAATAAATATAACCCAAATAAATATACCACCAATAATTCAACCACAAATGAATTTACCTCCAACAATTCAACCACAAATGAATTTACCTCCAACAATTGAACCACAAATAAATTTTCAACCACCATAAAATTTTCCACAATTTCCCCATAGCCACGGACCACAATTCCCTTAGTTCCTTAACCCAAGGCCTTCAAAGTGATAGAAAAATTTTAGTAAGATGGAATAACTTGTGCTAATTTGCATCAACTTCTGTGAGTCCTACTTAGAGAAGCAAAATGATAGATACCAATGTATCAAGAAGCATGCCATTAGTCATGTTTAAATAAATACAAAAATATAAGAATAATTTTATTATTGCAAATGATTATTATATAAAAAATTTTGTATGCAAATATTAAATTGAATATACATAAAATTATAAAGTAATTATTTTAAATTTAAAATATATAACAAACATAGTTTTTTTGTTTTTTAATATTGATTAAAGAAAATATGTACAAGGAAAAAAGTAGTCTACAAGGACTGCCAGAATAGAACAAGAACATCAACTGCTACAACACAAAAAGAACAGTCATAATGACGACATATAAAACTATTACAAAATTTAGTTTTATTAAAAGAATGCACATAGCAATTAAATTTAAAAGTTAATTTATTATTTTTTTCATTCATTTATTTTTCTGCACAATGAGACTTAATTTATTAGTTTTTTCACTCATGTTCTATAGAAATAAAGTGTTGTAAAATAATATTTTATAACTATATTTTATTAGGATTTAATTTTGTTTTTGCACAGAGAACTTTAATTTATTGTTTTTTTCATTGTTGTTTTATAAAAAAATTACTATATATTTGTTTAGTAAACCACAAAATTATGTCAATAAAAAATAATTTTGTTTTGTGTTAGTTTTTTATATATATTTTGAAAATAAAGGAAATTAATATGTTGTTTTATTTAATGTAGAATTTGGTTTAATGAAAATACTTTGTCTTAGTTGTTTAGATGTATGTTGTAAACAATAAACTCTTAATCTATATTAGGAATGAAAAGGTTACTAAATAAAACACAAATATGAAATATAAAAATGAAAACCTAGGGGTTAATATGAAATAAAAAAATAAAAACATATTAAAGGAAATTAATATGTTTTTTTATTTAATAGTTATTTTATTTTCTTTTTTATTTTATTTTATTTCAAAAATCATTTATTTGTGGAGAAGCTGGCAATAATAGGTTAACTTTCTTTAAGTGGTTAAAATATTGTGGGGAATTTGTTTTTTTTAGATTGAAGATCTTTCACTATATATATATTGGTTTCATTCAATTTAGTACCATCATATTCGAGGTTGGTCTTGATGAACTTTTTCTTGACTTTGTTTGTTTGGCCTGCCCCAAATTGTCCATACCTCTCATACAATCCCGATTGTCAATGATTTTGAAGGAGTGCACATATTTAGTTGCCTCCGTGGGGTGATACGGTTCAAGAATTCTATTGTTCCCATAGAAGTTCTAAGAAGCGATTTCCCTTAGTCTCTAATCTTGGTTATCTATCCACTCCAACTCGTGTAGTCTGCAATATTCAGTTTGAAAGTCTATGTGCTCTCTAAGGAATCTATCTTGCATCCTACTCCAACTTTGGTGCCCAAAATTAGCATTCTGAATGCCCTCTTTATACATCATTGCCTCTCCATTCATTATCTCATTATATTTGTCCATCAAAATCCCCATTGTCATCATTACTTGCTCAATCAATTTCAAGTTTGTGAGTTTAAATGATAACTTGGTGAGTGACCTCTCCTTACCTTGAAACCTCTCCTCATTTTTCATCTTCCACAAAAACCATAGGATCTCTATAGATAACACTAGCCAAAAAGAATTAAGTTTATTATTTAACTCTTTGACAAAACCACATAGTATTTCTTTCCAACTAATAACATTCCTAGGTTCCCAGTTTGCCACATTACCCATAAAAATAGCCTAGGTGGAGTTTGCATAAACACAATAAAAAAACATGTTCATAGTTTTCCTTTACATTACACAATGGACAAACACCATTATCCATTCCTAAAGCCAATTTTTTAAGTAAGAGTAACCATCTAAAGCTTCCCTTTTTAGGTTCTACACTTCTAGACCAAAAGCATTCAAAGGATTTGGATAAGGTTTTATGCTCTAGTTTATGGAACCAGACTAAGTTAACATGCTCAAGGACCACTAGAGGATTGACCATCATTTTATAAATTTTCTTTGAGTTAACATCTTGAAGATTGGTTCCATCTATCCACTTGATCTTCCTAATGCAATCCACCCCAAGAAAGGATACTTCATGGGGGAGCCTACACAAGAAAGAGCTAGAGATCACAAAGAATGTCATTTTGCAAAAGGGCAAAAGGTTTATCTTTATGAACTATGTTCCACCAAATTGATCTATGTCCCATAATTATTCCTTTTTCAAAATCAAGTGCCATGCCATTATCAATTACAGTTCTAGCTTGCTCCTAAGCTTTCCAGATGTTGTCAAAGACAATAGAACCCATAGGTTTAACTTTTAAGGTCCCAAACAAAAAGTCATGCAAATGAAGATCTTTCCATGCTCTAGCCTTGAGAGGTAGAGAATTAAAAATATTTTTTCTAACCATAATTTTTCATGGCTTCTCTCCCTCTAAAGATCTGACTATCCATTTTACAACTAAGGCTATACCTTAAATTTTCAGGTCCTTCAATCCCAAAGCTCCTTGTTCTTTCCCTAGGCAACACCACTCCCATTTAACTACATGCTTCTTTCTAGCACCTTTACCATCAGACTATAGAAAGTGTCTGATAACCTTTTGAATAACATTAGATTGATAATTTTGGAAAAGCGACATAGAAGAGTAATAGATAGAGTAAGTTGATAGGTTCTTTTGGCAAACCTAAACCCTCCCAACTTAGGACATGAAGTGTCTATTCCAGTTATTCAGTTTCTTTTCAATTTTACAATAAAGTCAATCCCACATAGCTTTTAAAGAAGGAAGCACTACAAAGGTATACCCAAATACCTCACTTGCCTAGAAGGACCCTATAACTACATTTATTTTTGTCCCACCAGCTCGGAACCTCCTCATTCCAGCTCAACATAATAGATTTAAAGGTAGAAATTTTGGCTCCAGAGTCTAGATAGAAGACCTCCAACCTATTCACCAAGTTCCTCATATTCTCCTCCTCCATCTTTGGAAATAAGGCAGTATCATTTGCAAATTGGACATTCAATAAAACATCTTCATTGGGTAGGGATATCCCATTCACTTGACCTATTAGTCTATCAGTTCTTAACAGATAATATAAAGATTTGGAGGTAATTACAAATAAGGCAAGGGCTAGGGGGTAGCCTTGCCTATTAATGGACCTCCCCATATTGAAGGGTAAGGACAGTGAACCATTTACCTCCACCTGTGTAGAAGACCCCCTGAATAGCATCTTAATAATATCACAAAAATATGCAGGAAAACCAATGGTTTCTAGCATCATTATAATGAAAGACCATTCTATTCTATCATAGACCTTTTCAAAGTCAAAAAGAAGAATACCAGCTTCTTGCCTAGATTCTTTGGCCCAATGCAATGCTTCCCAGCTTGTAATAATACTCTCAAGAATATATCTGCCATTTATAAAACATGTCTATGTATTGTTGATAATCTTGGGCAGAATATCCCTCAGCCTTAAAGCTAAGGCTTTGGCTAGGATTTTATAAGACACATTCAATAGGGTAATTAGCCTCCAGTTTCTTAGATTTGTTCTATCACCATCCTTAAGTAGAAGCCTTATAATGCCTCTATTGATCTCTTTCCCTAGGGATCCTTTGGCTATTGCTTCTTGATATACCTTAAGTAGGTCATCAACCACCTAATGTAGGTTAGCCTTGTAGAACTCTATGGGGAGCCCATCAACCCTAGGAGACCTACCATCCCCCATGGAATTGATGGTAGCTTCAATTTTTGTTTTGGTTATCTTATTCTCTAATTGTTTTTGCATCTCAACATCTATTTTCTTTTTACAAATCCTTTTGCACAGCTTCTGAGCCTCTCTACATCTTTCATTATTATCTTCTTCTTTAAACAGGTTCTCATAGAAGCTCATATACACTTCTTGAATCTCATTATCAGATTGCCATAGAGTGTCTCCTTTTAGGATAGGACCTATTTTTTCTTTCACATTTTTAAACTTAAGTAACTCAAAGAAGTATTTGTTTCCCTTGTCCCCACCTTCTAGCCAATTTAACTTAGCCCTTAACTTTGCCTCTTGGGCTTTCTTGACTTGAAGCTGCCTTAATCTGTGTTTAACATCTCCTAATTTATCTATCAATTCTAGTAGGTTAGGCTCTCTCAATTTCCTCTTCAAATTTTAAAAAGTTCCTGGAGCCTAAGTTCCAACTTTCTCCTATCTAGGGAAAACTTTTTGCCAAATGTTTGGCACAAGGTTTTGCAAGGGGTGACCAAGTTATTCCAATAAGTAATTGTACTTCCATTTCTGTCAAGGGTTTTACTGATCTCTCTTAGAGATCGAATACCATCCAAACAATCTTTATCATGTAAAAGCTCACTGTTTAATTTAAAATTAGAATCCCTTTTAGCTTTCACTGAAAAGCATTAGTTTTTAACAGAGATAGCTATTTTGATTGGGTGATGATCTGATAGGGTATTTGGAATGACTTGAACAACATTGTTACAATCAAAATGTACAAACTGAAAATAATCCTTGTTTGCATGAAATCTGTCTAGCCTACAGTATATTCTATTTTTATCCTTTTGACTATTACACCTGGAGAACCAAATGTCAGAGATCTGATCTTTTTTTACAGCTAGAAGATCATATAAGTTTAGCAATTTCTTCATTCTATCCCAAAACTAATTTTCATTTCCTTTCCAATCATGCTTGATCCCTCCTGACTTATCATCTTTGTGCTTAATCATATTGAAGTCACCCCCAAGATCCAGGGAATTTTAGGAAGCTCATTTGCCATCCACTTCCACAATTCTACCCTCTAGCCATACTCATTTGGAGCATAGATAGAGCATAGCCCAATTTTAACCATATCAATTTCAAGTATGACCCACATACACCTTTTGCAAGGGGAGCACCCATGCAGAGAAATAAATTTATTCCATTTTCTATTTATTAGCATGGAAACTCCCCCATTACCTCTATCATGTTTAGAGGAAAAGGCAATTGAGTCTTTCCAAATGAATCTTAAGTTATTTTCCAACTGGAAACCCACTACTTTGACTTCTTTTAACATTAGAACATCAATCTTCTTATTTTTGTTACAAAAATATCTGACAGCATATTTCCTGTCAGAAGATTCAAGCCCTCTCACATTCCAACTATAGAAGTAAAACTCAATCATACAAATCTGCTTAATCAGAGTTAGATTTGTTCCCTTTATAAAGTTTATCAAAACATTTGGAAATTAGTTCCTCTTTACCCTTTTTACTAGGTTTTGTAGAGCTATTAGTTTTCTTATATTGTTTCATCTTTTTGCCTTCATCATTCTTCTTGGGGAAAGGTTCTTTGTTTTGGAAGCTACTAGCCTTCCCGAGTTCAATATCCAATTTGGAGTCACATCCTTTTATAAGGAAGAGGCTACCGACACTAGGGCTATTCACAATTAACCCTATAGGCTCTATTGTCTTCTTAACACTAAATTTTTCCTTTAATAAGTCAATATTCCTCATTTGTTCTTTGGCCATATTTCCTCTTATTTTATCAAGTGCCAATTCTTGAGTATTTTTTTATAACTAACTTTACTTTTGTTCTTCTCATTATTGTCTATTGGCTTATCAAAATCCTTATTGTTATCATTTGTGGTGCTAATCCCATCTTTAGTGCTATGAATATTGGGCAATATAATATCTTCTTCTTTATCAAAACTTGGGTTTTCATACATAATAATACCATTCCCCAATAGGGAGATTTTATTACGGTTAGGAGCATCTGTTAACCCAACCGTAAGACAAGCAACATTATCACTCTTATCTTCATTAGAGGCTTCTAAATCTTCTAATGCACATTCTTTAGGGGAGTTTAAAGTGGCCTTAATAACTTTAGCAAATATAGACTCTTCCTCTGAGGCACTACCTATATTAAACTTATTAGCACCATTGTGCCCACACTCAGGTTGCATAGACACATCCAGATCAGAAGGAAGGCTATCTAGCCCCGGAGTGTGAGCACAACACATAACATCATGCTTTTCCAACATAGAAGGGAGATTAGCTTCACTATTTTTAGGGGAAGCACCAAATTCCCCCTTACCATTTTTATCCACTTTTTTATTAGACATGTTGGCATCAAATTGACCCCCTTCTTTGGATTTTCTTTTGATTAAGACTAGACAATCCTCTTTTTGGTGACCTTCCATTTTGCATAGAAAACAAGAGTTCAAAGCCCCTAGCCTGACAAGTTCACATTGAATTAATTTATCATTCCAACAAACTTCAATAATTTTAGGAATAGCAGTACTAGTTTTCAAAGCAACAAGAACTCTTAAACAAATCATATTTTTTTAAATGTTAAATAAATAATATTTTTCTTTCAGTCTATGCAAATATTATAACAAAAATTGTAATATTTATATTAATATAATAATCATATTAATTTATATTAATTAATTTTGATTCGATAAATATATGTATATATATCCGTATATATGTGTGTATATATGTATATATGTGTGTGTGTATATATAATTTATAAATTTAGTATATGTGTGTGTGTATAATTTATACATTTTATATTTTAAATATTAATGAAATAATATAATTAATTATATATTAGTAGTAGAATGTATATTAAATTATTGATTATACCAATTAGTAGAATTATCATTATAAGGTGTTTATATTTATGTTTTTTATTATGGTAAGCTATAAATGAGGATGGAGATCCTTGTACAAAACGCCTAGAGGGAAAAGCAAAAGCCTCACACAAGACAAAAAAAAATGCATTAACAATAGATAGATAGCAAAGCCCAAAAGGCAAAGCTACAGCAAGGCTGCAAGGAACAACAAACTAAAGAATTGTAAAACCTAACCTAGCAAGTCATACACCCTTAGCCCGAGTGTGGGTCTAAGAAACATGCTTTGGAAGACCTCTCTTTTTTCTTTGGACAACAGTCCAAAAATATCATTATCTCCATCTACAAAAATAGGAGATGTAGGAGGTGAAATTCTCACCAAATCCTTAGAAGTGGGCAGAGCCTAGGGAGATGAGGAATTAATAGCACTAGCCCTAGAAACAAATGGTTCACCTATAGCAATAGTACCAGTCACAACAACACAATAAGCGAGGTCCCTATAGTAGTCCTAGCAACAACAACAATAGTAGGGAAGGTCCTTGCAATAGTCCTAGTGGAAGAAGAACCATGCAAATCTGATGGCACTACAATAGTAATAGTAGGGGAGCTCCGAGCAGTAGTCCCAGCAACACCAGCAGCAGGGGAGGTCCTTGTAGCAGTCCCAAAAGAAATAGCAATAGCAGGGGAGGTCCCTGCAGTAGTCCCAACAACAAAAGAACCATGCAATGGGGGAAGGGATGATGCAAGAGCATCTAGGGTGTAAGGACAATCTTACATCAACCAAAAAAAAAATGTTGTTTCTTTTCAATAAGGGCTAAATTTGGCAAGGTTACTATTTTTAGTAAGTTTTCATTGTGCACGGTTGGATACAAAATATTACACAGACCTCTAGAATGGTGAATTGAAGCTAATGGTGAAGAAATCACTTCAATATCATTTGTCATTTGTGAGATACTAAAATTTCAAATTCCAAAAATCCTATTGAAATATTCAAATTCAAATTTGAGGCACTTAGAGGCTCCGGATGGGCCCAAAATTTGGTGGGAAACCCAAGTAGTCTACCTATTAGTACTCCTTGGCGCTCCATCGTCTTTTTGAGAGCTTTCCAAAAAGGTATCATAATTGAAAATCCAACGGTCGGATCGAAAGTTATGGCCCCGCGAAGTTGACCTATTTTGGGGGGGGGAGATGCAAATTTTGAAATTAAGCCGATGGTCACCAAAAGGGCTATATGTAACCATTTTTGGGAACCCTTAGCATAGTAGAGTTAAGGGGGAAGGGGTAGAGTCAAGAAAGGTGGGAAATTAGAAACCCTAGTTGAATTGGGAATTACAGAAGGCTGAAGATTCTAGAGTTTTGAGAGAGGGAGTGGTAATGTGTTGCAGCCTATAGGGGATTCATCCTCTAATTGTACTTGAGCTTCTGTAATGTAATGTTTTTTTTTCCATATTAATAAAATATCATTCTATTTTCTCTGTGCAATTTTTTTTATTGTGTGTTTTATGATTTACCTCCTTCATCAAGGGACTCCTTCCTGACATTAGTAGGAGGCTCATAAGCTTCTAAGATAGAATCATCATAATCAACATCCACCATAAGGTGTTCTAGTAGAGCATTCTTCCACCAAGATGAAGAATGTGAGACCTTCAAGCGAGGGCATTCAAATGGAAAATGACTCGTATTAAAGCACCTTCGACAATAGAATGGGATACCTTCATAATCCAAAGGCTAACGCTAAGAGTGATCAGCAACTTGTAAAACAACCTCTATTAGGAGAGGCATAGACAAATCTAATTCCACTAAAATACAAGCATATGTGGTGTGAGAGAAGAAAGTAGTGGCTTAATCCACCATGATAAAATGACCCACTAAGTTACCAATGCTTTTATAGAAAGATTCACAACAAAAATGAAGAGGCAGATTTGGTAGACAAATCCAAACTGTAAGCTGATTGAAAGATTCAGTAAGAGGGTTAAAGGTAGAAACCCAAGGCTTTAGTAGCATTGCATGTTGTCCCCAAAACCAAGAGTGACCATCAAAAATAACATTTTGATCAGAGACTATATCTAATGCAACTACAAAGAATCCTTTAGCATATGGGTAAATTTCAATTTTCCCCTTTGTAAGGGGGTACCACTGCTCATAGATCCAAATGTTTAGATCCTAGAGCTATGGCCAAAGTCTATCAAATCTGCATATCAAACCCTTCTGAGAAAAAAAACACCTCATTTTTTAACACGTCATCCCCATCCCCTAAAATCACAACAGGGGAGGTAGAGTAGAAGGTTTCACCTTACTCCTAGTTCTAGGAGTAGCATGAGCAGTAGTAGGGACAATCTTCTTCTGTGGAGATGAGACTCCAGTGTGACCCACATTAGCAAAATGGTTTGGATTAGTAGAGGAAGAATCCAAAATAGTAGAATGCACCACAACAATAGTAGAATCAGGTAACCCAGCAACATAAAAACCTTCTATCTCAAATGGTACAACAATAATAGTAGCCTCAGACATAGGTGGTGCACCAATAACAACAACCCTAGCAATAGGTAATGTCCCAATAGCAAGAGAACCTTGCAAACCCCCAGACAATACACCAATAGAAATAAAACCCCCTGACACAGATGACACACCAACAATAGTACCATATAGCATGTCAATAGCAACAAAAATCCCTGCAACAATCTCAACAGCAACCGAGCCCTGCAAACATGGCTCATGGGCGAGAAGAGGAGTGGGAGAGGCCACTTCAAAAATCCGTATTTATATTCATATGTTATTTTATAGTAAAATTAAATTTTAATATATATTTGTGTATAAATATTAAATATTGAAATATTATATTGATCTAAATATTAATATATTATATTGTGTAATATTCATATTAATATTTAATCTTTTTCATTATATACAAATATCAATAGAGTATTCTATATATTATATTTATATAATATAGAAGTCTTTAAATAGATTTTTTTATTTTTTATTGTTTGTATTTACTTCCACTTAAAAATCATTTTAAAATATTTCCTACCATATGTATAAACATAAATAATTTTTACCCTCTCTCTAGTCTTGAGTCCTCTGTGCTTCAAACTAAGAAGGCCAAGGAAGGAAATCCTGAGATGGTCACTTTGCCTTTACACCAGGGGCTCATCTTTCGCCTGTATCACTACCATCTTATGTTGTGCCCTGCCAAACCCCCTTCAGTTCATCTTGTTGAAGATAGCCCCAATGATGAATCTGAGGATAATGTTCCTCTTAGTGTTAGGTTTGGAAGCCCCTCCACTTTAAAAACCCCATTGCCCTCTTATCCTAATTCACATTCTAACCCTCCTGTGAGTTGTCCTTCTACCCCTGTTTCTAGCCTACCTGTAGCGAAGGCCACCTCTCTTTCTAAGACTGATATTGAGGGTCAGGATCTGAGGGCCTCTGTTTCTATTAATTTGGAGTCTCACGACCAGTCTTGCGAGCAAGCTGCGAAGGGCCTCTGTGACTTGAGGAATAAACCACCAAATTAGGGCAACCAGAAATGTAAAAGGGTGAATCCTACCTCTACTAAAAGCGAAAAGAAGTGTTGAGGGGTTGGGGAATGAAAGTCAGTAGGCTGAGGAAAGAGCGGACAAGTAGGATGATCAAAAAAATGAAAAGGTTCAGATTGTTAAGGAAGAGGTTGAGATTGTTAAGGAGAAAGTTGTGGGAATAGATAACACTATGTGAAGGCTGAGTTTAAGGAGGTCTTCCAGGTTGGCTGGGGAAAGGCCCCAAGTGCCAAAAATTGTTGACTACTCTGCTTCTGAACAAGATGATATGGAGCAGGAGTTTGAAATAAAATAAGTTAAAACAACTCCCATGTAGGAATAGGATGGCGCAAGTCATTTCGAGTCGATGAATAATTATTGTTATGAAACTGACCCTAAGGAAACTGAAATTCAGGAAACTCTGGATAAGGAAGTGATGAGTGCCAAAGTGGAGGTGGGTAACAGTTAGCTGGAGATGGAAATTGTGGGAGTCAAGGCTCACCTCCCAGCCATGGAGGGCAAATTCAAGGCACTAATTAAAATGGTTTTCAAGTCTTCTCACAGGCCTACTACTGCCTTTTCTATTCTACAGGTGGATCGTGATAACAATGTGGAGTCTCTGATCGAGGCCAAGGAGAAAATGCTAAATCTAATTTCTGAAGACTAGAAATCATTACTTAGTTTTGTTATATGTTTTTTGTTTATGGACTTGGACTCTAAACTATATTAATATGTAATTTTGTTGTGAGTCTGCTATGCTTGTGATGTTCTTGGCCTTGGGCCTATTTTGCTGCCTGACTGGCTTTTGTTATCGAGACCTACACCCAGGTTTGTAGCTTACTAATATCAAAAACATAAATAATTTAATTAAACAACTTAACTATTAAATAATAAGATTTAGGCTTCTTTAATGCAATTAAAATTGTTCTAAACTTACATAATTTTCAAATTACAAGACAAGTTTCATTATTGCAATACTACCTCACAGTTGTTTATATATATAATGAATAAAAATTAAATAATTTTCAAATATTATATTTATATGAATATTACACAATAAAATAAATTAATATTTAGATCGCTATAATATATTAATATTGAATATCTTTACACCAATATATATTAATATTTCGTTTCAATAAATTTTATTATAAAAATAGTATTAATTATATTATTGTATAGATATTTAAAATATCAATATTATAATTAGAATGAAGAAAAATTAAATAATCATATTAATATGAATATTACACAATAATATAGCATAAATATAAATGCATTATAATGATAATTCCATTTATTTGTATAATCAATAATTTAATATAAATATTATTAATAATTTATTATTAATATAATATTCTATTGCAAAGCACCTATACTATAAATTAATATATTAAAGTAAAACATTACATTAGAATGTACATAGAAAGGCCCAGTAAGGGTGGGCACAAATGCGAACAAGTAGTTGCTAAGATAAATGGGACACCCTGAAGTATCTGTGCAGACGTATAGGAGTAAAAGACATGAGTTGTGAAAGCAATATGCAAATTAAGGACCACAAGAGCAACCAATCAATTCTCGCAATGTGGTGATCTATTAGCAAGGGAGCCCAAACATCGCCCTAAGAAACCTACCAAAGGATTGGTAGAGAAGACCGGCATACATGAATTCAATCAATTCACACATCAAGAAATTGCCTGTTAAGAGGGCGGAGAAGGACATAAATTTGTCTGTTTAAGATTTGCATATCATAAATGCAAAGATTAAAAATCTTAGTCAGCTTACCAACTCCCCCACTAGAGCTACATCAATAACTGCCACCAGCCCCAACATCGTCCAAACCTCTACTCAGTCCATTCTATCTTTCAAATACACCACTAATGTCACAATGCACCCCAAAACCAATGCCCAGAGTGCAACCATCACCAATCCCACCACCTAAGCTGCTTCTACCATCCAATCTTCTGCCAACAACACCACCAGTACCTGAAATGGCAGAGCTCTGCCAAGGCCAACACCATTCAATCGCTAAGAGTCCAATCAGCCACTCCACCAAGGACCTCCTCTACTCCTCCTCCTATGCATCAACCCTATTAACACCATGACCAAATCTAGGTCCAAGTTAACCTTCATCTTAATCCATCGCCTAACACCACCTGCGCAATGCCAAAAACAAAGTGAGCAATGAATAGGGTGGAGTTCTAGTGATATTTAAAATAAAATTTTTATAATTAATCTATATAATGAATAAAAATTAAATATTAATATGAATATTACACAATATAATATATTAATATTTAATTAGTGTAATATTTCAATATTTAATATTTATACACAAATATATATTAATATTTCATTTTACGATAATATAACATAAATTTAAATACATTATAGTGATAATTCTACTAATTTGTATAATCAATAATTTAATATGCATTGTATTATTAATATATAATTAATAAATATTATCTCATTAATATTTAAAATCAAATTTATAAATAATATATACAATGAATCAAAATTAAATAATCACATTAACGTGAATATTTTTTTTATTTATTAAAAAGGGGTAAAAACTTTATTGAAATTTAGAAAAGAGCATTACAAAACATCAAAGGGCCAAGGCCCTGAGAATCCATAAGAAACAACCATACAAAGCATGAAACAACATCATCCTTCACCAATACCATTCCCATCCTCAGAAAGAATCATCTCCAAGTCATGTCAAAGCTCATGAGGAACCTGCTCCCACTCATCAATCTTCCAGCCATCTAAATGCTTAGAAGCCCACTTAGCCAAACAATCTGCTGCCCTATTCCACTCCCTTGGAATATGGACAAAAGACACCATCTCCATCAAAGAACTTATCTGCAGAATCTGTTGAACCATCATAGCCAACTACCAACTAACATCAAATACCTTCTGTTTATTTAGCAAATTAATCAAAACCTGTGAGTCAGACTCATAGATAACCTTGTGCCATCCCAAAGCATAAGCCCTCTCCAAAGCATAGAGGATCGCCAAACCTTCCATAAGGTTGATAGTCTGCAATCCTTCATGGACAGAAAAGAAAAAAACCACTGATCCCAAAAAATCCCTGCCAGCCCCACCAATCCTAGCAGGCCCAGGATTGCCCCTTGAAGAACCATCAGTATTGAGCTTCAAAATGCCAGCTGGAGGGGGTAGCCAACTCCCCACCCTTTGAACTTTCTTTTTCACCCACCTTCCTCTCTTGACACAAGAAGAAGCTAGAGACAACCCCTGAATTCTCAATCTATCCACCAGCTCAGCATCCCCTTTCTCCAAAGGGAACACCACATCACACTTAGCTTCCACTGTCTCCTGAATCATACCCATAATTTTGTGCCAAACTTGTTTTATTGACAGCTTCTCACCTTGAAATATTATTCGATTCCATTCCAACCAAATCTGCCATAGTATGAAGGAAGGCCCAACATACCACACATCTTGCAAGCAAGAGGCCATAGAAGGAGGTCTACCCAGACTACTCCAAAAATCCACCAAGGAGGAAGCATGAACACAGGGGCTTTTCCAAACTCCCCACCAAAAATGCCAAAGCTGCAAAGTCAAGGGACAACAAAAAAACAAGTGAGAGGAGTCCTCCTCTCCACATCCACACAAAACACACATAGAAGGACCCTGAAAACCCTGCTTCCAAATATTATCCCATGTCAAGCACCTATTCCAAGCCAAAGTCCAAATAAAATACTTACACTTTGGCCAAGAAATCTTATTCCACACTTTCTTCCACTAGTGAACCTCCACCCCATCCAGCCTGTGAGATAACAACACCTGATATCCAGAAGCAACAGTATAGACACCCTTAGGATTAGGAGACCAAGAAAGAACATCCCCTTCCTGGAGGGAGCTATTGCATCTACGAGAAAGGATACTATGAATCTCAGCACACTCCATACCAACAACAGGCCACTCATTAGGATCTTTCCATCTCACCACCACCAACTTCCCATGAGAAGATAAGGACTTGAAGTCACTCACCCTTGACCATCCTGCCTCATAGAACCTCTGGCACAGAGTCACCAAATTAGGAAACTAAGAAATAATGGGAGGATAACCATCCCAAGAATCAGGCCAAAAATGAACTTTCGTCCCTCTTTTACAAATCCAAAATAAGCCATCCTTGACCAAAATAGCCTATTTCTTGAGCGTACTCTAAATCACTGAGCCTTTCCCCACCAGGGGATAATGAGGAATATCAATCTGAGGGATCCCCGGGAAATATTTCTATGTTAATATCCTAGCCCAGATCCCATCCTGCTCCACACACCACCGCCAATACAATTTACCAGCCAATACCATCCCTGACAACGAGGACTGCCTTAACCCAAGGCCGCCAAATTGCTTCGGACTACAAACTATGTCCCATCTAACAAGGCTCCATTTAGAGGACAATAAGCTACCAACCCATAAAAAAATGTCTTGCTAAGGAATCCAATTCCCTAACAAAACTCAAAGGGGCCACCTGAATCATACATCTGTAAATGGGGAGGGCCTGCACCACAGACTTGAGCAACTGAACATGGCCCACAAAGGACAACCAACGATGGGTCCAATGATTAACTTTCACCTGAAATTTATCCAGAATATTCTGTCAAGAATCCCTGGGTAGTCTTCCAATAGAGATGGGAATACCAAGATAGGTCAAAGGGAGAACCCCAGTCTGAAATCTCAAGATATAAGCAATTCATCTTTGAATGGAACCTGGAGTATTGAATAAAAAGATGGAAGACTTATCTTCATTAATCAATTGGCCCAAAGCAACAAGATAAACATCCAACACCTTGCGCAAGTTTGAAGCTTCCCTAATTGTAGCCATACCCATCAAAGCAGTGTCATCTACAAACTGCAAGTGAGACTATGGAGGTAAACCACCTCCCCACCCCCACCCCTGAATGAAACCTAACTCCACATTCCTTCTTATCAAACATCCCAGACCTTCAACAAGAAGAAGAAACAAGTAAGGAGAGAGAGGGTCACCCTACCACAAACCTCGAGAGGCACCAAAAAGCTCAGAGTGCTCACCATTTATTAACACAGAGAAGGAGAGAAAAGTAACACAACTCATAACCCAATAAATCCACTCATCCCAAAAATCAAAAGCACCATGAACCTTCTGGAGGAAGGACCATCGAACTCTGTCATAAGCCTTAGCCATATCAAGCTTGATGAACATCACCTTATCTTTGGAACTAGCCATAGAGTGAATGGTTTCAGTTGTGATAACAACCCCATCCAAAATCTGATGTCCTGCCACAAAACCACTCTGTTCCTTAGAGATCAACATTTTAAGCCACTTTTTCAACCTATCAGCAATCAATTTAGAGATAATTTTATAAATCACGTTGTAAAGAGAGATAGGACAAAATTGACTTAACCTATCCGCCCCATCACACTTTGGGATGAGAGAAAGGAAGGTAGAATTCAAAGCCCGTAACATCTGTTTATTCTTACGAGACTCCTGAACAACCGCTAACAAGTCCAACTTGATAATCTCCCAGAATTCTTGAAAGAACTCAATCAGGAAACCATCAAGGCCAGGAGCTTTCCCCCTCTTCATTTGAAACACAATCCCCTCTAGCTCCTCAATCAAAATATCACTCAAAAGATGCTCATTCATCTCCCTAGATACCAAAGAAGATACAAGAAAAGACCTGAGCTTCCTTATTAGAACCCCCCTATAAGTCCTCCCTAAATAATGAAGCAAAATAATGCATAGATTCACACGTGATTTCATGAAAAGAAGAAAGTGTTTCACCCCTATCATTCACCAGAGTAGAAATAGAATTGCCATGTCTCTTGGCTTTCACCGAGTTGAAGAAAAAAGTAGTATTTTTATCCCCTTCCTGAAGCCCCTCAATCCAAGCCTTTTGATTCCAAAAAACTTCCTCTCGTAGCTCACACTCTTCCAGTGCTTTCAAGGCCCTAATCTCTTCCCACAGCAGGTCCTTAGTCACTCCATCCTCCCTGATCAACCTCGTAATACCATCCAACTCAGCCTGGGTAGCAGTCTTAGCATGGAAAATGTTTCCAAAGCATTGTTGATTCCAATGTTTAAGCTGATAATTGACAAATTGAAGTAACTTATCAAAAGTATACATTGTTGTACCATAAGCAGGTCTACCATACCTCCACCACTCAGCAACATAGTCATGGAGAGAGGAGTCACGTAACCACCTAAGCTAGAACTTGAAAGAAGGAGACCGATGCACACAAGCTGAAGAAATAGCCAGCTTGATAGGCCAATGATCTAAGCCCCTCCAATCCAAGATTTCAGAGCTAGAAGACCACAACCCACCAACCCAGTAGCAAGAAACTAGAAAGTGGTCAAGTCATTCTACAATGCAATTATTCCCGATCCTCCAATTGTTCTAGGTAAACTGGCCATTAATGGGCTTGATATCAACAAGATTTAAAGCTGATATGTTATCCTGAAGTAGCAACATAGAAGGCTCAAGCCTTGCAATACCACCCCACTTCTTAGCCAACTCAGAAATAGCATTGAAGTCTCTAGCCATAATCCATGGATGGAAAGGAACCTTGCTTCAGACAAACTAGATATGGGACCACAAAAGTTGCTTACCCTGAAGTTCAGTAGGCGCATAGATATTAGAGAAGAGAACAGACTCCCCCATCTCAAAACAAGACGCATTCATAAAGATAGAAGACTAAGAGGACAACCACCAAAGAGGGCGGATCTTCTGAGGATTCTGTAAACAAGCCACTCCCCCAGTAGACCCTTGAGCACCAATACACTAGCACTCTCTACTCCCCCACAACTTAGGCACTAAACCAAACATACACTCCACTGATAACTTAGTCTCCTACAGGAAAAGAACATTAGGAGATTGACTTCTAACCAAATCATGAACAACTTTTTGTCGAGGGCCACTATTCAAGCCCCTTACATTCCAGGATAGAACAATCAATTCAAGGGGCTTGAAAAATGAAAATCTAGAGTCTTAACAGACCCTGACTCTACCAAAGTTTCCCCTATTAATTTAATCTTTTCCAAATCCTTTTTTCTACCAAGCTTGGAAGACTTCTCCCCAGCCCCTTTTTTTGGATCCTTTTGATGAAGACCCAAATGAGAAGAAGAAGACCTATTATTCTTCACCCCCTCAGTACTTGCATTTGAAACAAGAGGAGATCCATCCTCACCACCCTTCTTCCCCACTATAGTAGGAACTGATTCCACTTGGACTTCCATTTGAACATTTGTGTCCATTTGCAAAGCACTATTATCTTGCAAAACCTGAGTAGCTTCAGAAAGAAGGCCCTCCTGTCCTGTACCTAAAGCACCCTGATCCAGATTCACCAAGCATGGATTCACTTCTTGCTGGCTGAGATCATCTAAACCTTCAAATCTATTGAAAGAATCTTAATCCTGCCTTTCCTTCAAAGTCCTTTTTTGACCCCAATTCCTGTTTTGAGCCTTGACTGGAATGAAACCATCAGTCCCATCCACATCACCAAGAATGGGTTCCTTCCCCTTTTCAACCCTAGGGGGATTACAGGGACGTTGGGAAGGCAGGGAATCCACAGTCCTAGCCTTTGGGCATCTCCTCAGCAAATGTCCATATTCATGACAGAGACGACACCGAAAAGGAAGAGTCTCATAGTCCAACTGTTACACCCAAGAGTAAGGACCCGCACACATATCCACCAAATCTGGCAAAGATTTACTTAAATCAATCTCAACCCAAATACAAGCAAAATTCATCACCTTTTTAACTTGAGTCTGATGTGAAGCACTAACTTGTTTTCCTAGTATCGAAGCCAGCAAATGCAAAACATCATCCTGCCAACATTCCACAGGAAACCTCGGAAGCCAAACCCACACCAGAACCCGGTTCGGAATCTCTTCAGTAGGATTGAAGCCTGCATGCCAAGGTTTAATAAATAACCCAATCTGATTATGAAAATAGGGGCCTCCTTCAAAGGCCTTGTTGCAATCTACCAAGCAATTGAATGAAACCATGAAATAGTTATTTGCTAAAAGCATAACCTCCATTTCTCCCTCTGGCATCCAAGTTCGTTGGGCCCATGATTCAAGAAATTTTAATGAAACACGCATCCCCATAAACTTTCATAGCAATGCATGCTTCGAATAATAGTCAATATCTTCTACAATCATCTCCAGCAGGATAACCAATTTTGGCCTCTCCTCATAACGTTCAAGACATCTATTGATCTTCGTAATCCATGTACCACCAAAAAAACCCAAACCAACCAACCTCAGATCTGGTGAGAACAAGTTATTATCAAAAACCTTCAAAGCATGCGAAGGAGAATTCGCACCAACTGTTGCTGAGCAAAAATCCATATTGGGACTAGCCCCTGAAGACTCCCCGATCGGCATTGAAACTAACAAGACCCAAGGCAGGCATGTAGGCCCCCAAGAAAAAAGAACCACCCCTAGGGTTTAACTCACCACCTAGCACTACCTTCGAACTGTAGACCCAAACCAACCAGGCACAAAAACCCCACCCGCGGCCTCCAACTAGGCACACAAACCCTTGCACACTCAGGGAGAAAGAGACACCAATGCAGATGAAAAAAAGTTTGCACTAAGAAAAATCACAACCCCAGACCTCCCCAAAATGCATGCACTCCCCACACTTCGTACGACCAAGAAAAAACCAGAGGATTGGGCTAGGGCATGAATGCCCTAGCTCAACATGCAGATCAAAAAATCGACATCCCTCTAACTCTAATTCTAAATATAATATCACATTAACATGAATATTATATTAATATAAATATTATAATTTTTGTTATAATATATGTATAGACTTAAACAAAAAATATTATTTGTTTAATAACCAAATTCTCTGCAACAATTTAGCCACTCAAAATTTAATTAACAATTGTCATCCACTTGCTTCATTCCATTCCATTCTTCCCTCCATATTTTTGTACTTGATTTTATTGTGTTTGTTTTTCTCAAAATAGTATTTCCACAAAATCAATCCTTAAGAGTTCAAATTTTGAGCCAATTACAAAATCCATCCTTAAGAGTTCAAATTTTGAGCTAATGTTAGCACATTTTGCCTAGTGCCTTCTTTTTCAAGGGTTGCCAGTTGGTGCAAGACTTTTTCATCTTTGGGTTTAGGATCCTCATTGTCCTTTTTGCAGACAACCTAAGACTTTTCAGCATCTCTTCTGGAATTGTACTAGAGCCCAGCAATTTTGGCTATGGAGTTATGATTTCTTTCACCCTTTCATGCCAGAGCCTTTATCATGGTAGATAATACTTCTGGGTGATTCTCCTAGGTTTCCTGCAAGATTTACTCATATTTGTCATATTTTCAAGGTGGAGATTCTTTTTACAATATGGAAAGATCATAATTCTTGTATATTTTCAGACAAACACATTGGAACAACTGTTTCTCTTTACATTAAAGCAATTATTTGTTCTAATATTCTTTTGTAGATACAAGTTCAAGCAAACAAGGTGGCTCTTGAAGTTGCTCACTTATAGGAATTACTGGATCACTGGGGCAAGGCTCCTTGTATTGTGGCATGAGTTCCTCCCTCTCCTTTCTCTGTCAGAGCCTAATCACCTTCCCAGGGTCATAAGCAAAGAAGTGGATCAGCCAAGGATTCTCGACCACGTTCTCAACATGCTCCTCGCCATGCACCTCACCATTGTAGACGTTCAGCCTCTCCACGTAATCGTGGATGGACTTCAAGTCATCCTACAAGTGTTGCAGGTGACAATGCAAGTTAGCCTTCTAAATATAATGCAGGTTGGCCTACAGGTGATAATATAGGATGGCTCACTCCTGGTACTTCCAATCCAACCAACACTGATTGGGATAACACTAAGGTTTTTCCACACTTAAATTTGGCTATCTCACCACAGCACCAGGAGCCAAACACAAAGAATGATAATTAGGAGAATGATGATGGATGGGCACCATTAGATGTCATCCTAGACCCTGCAGCAATATGGGGGAAGTCGGATGATAGGGATCTGCCATCTACAAGTGTTGCTTTGGTTGCTTAATTCTACATTATCTTATGTTTTTATAATTTCTGTTATGTTTTTCTGGGTGTGTACCCTTTGATACTCTAGAACTTTTTGGGCTAGGCCCATATGACTTGTTGTTGGGGTGTGCCTTTATACCAACTATTTTTTGTGAAAGTGTTATATTTCATCTTATAATTAATAGATAAGCCACCATTTTCATCAAAAAAAAATTGAGCCAATCACAGATAAATTATTTTTAGAATAATTTTTGTTAAAATTTTCTCATGTAGATTTAGTAAAAATTATAATTTATTCAACATGAAAAATAATACTCTATTTTGATTGGTTTACTCTACAGAGATTAATCACTAGATAAAAAACTCATTGCAATAGTACTAGAGGTGCTAATAATATTTTTCATATACAATTTTATTTTACATATTTATATAATATAGAAGTCTTTAAGTAGAGTCTTTTTATCTTTTTAACTTTCAGGGTTTTTTAAAATATATTAAAAATTAAATATTAAAAAATGATATATAACATTAATTGTTATAGTATTAAGTATTATTTTAAAGTAGATTTCAAATATTAGAAATAAATTCTTCTCTTTATTATATTATTTCTCTAAATATTTTAAGAATACTTTATATCAAAAATAGATAATGTTTTTTATTTAGCTAGGAAAAGGGTCCTAGTCCTATACAAAGTAGCAGGTCTAATTAGTCCCACATTACAACAATAAACCCTAATAATAATCCATAGAGGGCCAGTGTACCATAAGCACACCCACTACAACAAAAATAGCCTTAGAACCACTCCCAAGCAAAATAAAGAACAATCCACAAAAAATAGCCCCTGGGTAAGTGCAAAGAGATGAGGGACCTAAAAGTTGCCACATGACATTTTGGTCCCATGCAAGATGAAACATTAGCATGTTATAATGCGCTCACATTTTATGTTATATAAAGTAAAAAAAAATAGCAAAAACCTGCAGTCATTCTTCATTTTTGCAAGAAAAAATAGTCACAATAGCACAAGTGCATTGGAGGAAGGAGAAATCAAGCAAGGGAGAAGTGTATTGAACATTTTCACCATGCAACCTCACCAATCCTACTCCCAAAGATGTCATGAAGGAAATGTAGAGGGTGTAGCAATTGAAGAAGGTAGGGTTTGCTTGATTTTTGTGAGTTTGAAAAGAAATTTTTATTTTTACAATGTTTGATTGTTTTTTATATTTAATTTATAGTTAATGAGGCACCACAGAACACTAATCCAATAGAGGAGGCTTAATACAATCCCCAAAACCCTCAAAACCCCCACCTTCATGCCCTCACAATGAAAGAGACACACAAGAAAACTATTTAGGGAAAATTAAAGAAAACAAAAAACATTTTCAAACCCTAATTGAAAATTTAAATAGTCCAAGTGCAAGCACCAATCATAGGAGAGCACTTGCTAAGTCATTAGAGGTGATTGTTTCTCACATTGAATTGGTGACAAACCAAATCACCGAATGGGGTGACTATAGGGAGGTGTTGGCAATACTATGCCAACAAATTGTCTTACGAACAAGTGAAGGACCAAAAAATTACAAAATCTGCACTATGTTCACAATTTATCAATCCTAAAACTAGCCAAACATTAGAAGAGACTTGCAAATGCTTCCCTATTCATTGGTGTAGGAATGAAGATATATCCCAAAACTTTTGGGATAGATGGTACATGGTGTTTAATGAGCGTCCATGTAAAAATAATGAGGTGCCATAATATTTCTTTAGGAAACTCTATTGTGAGTTTGTCCCCAAGAAGATTCCTAATTATTTTGACATTCAAGAGTTCCAGAGTAGAGGTGGTGGCTCTACCCAAGATAGAGAGGGGGCACAGTGAGACCAAAACCACGTACCTAGACCCCTGATGAGGCCAGCACTTATGTCACTCCCTTCAACTTTGAAGGGGAGTGTTGAGGTGGAGACACTGTATTCATTGATTTTTGTCACGCAGTCTCTACCACAACATGATGATGATCTCACCTAGGTTGATGAAGGTGAGAGTAGTAGGCATCATTTGTCCCCACATATTTGCAGTTCATGTGGGAACTTGTATGATTATGGAATGCGTGACTCTCAGTAAGACTCTCAGGAGGATGATGTGATGCAGAGGTAGTAGCTGGTGATGGATACATCCATATTGGATGATCTTGTTCTCATAGATGATGTATTACAACATACGTTAGGTATTGACTCGTAGGTAAATTTTTACAAGGTTCATCTTGATTTAATATATTCATATTTGAAATTTGTAATTAATTTTATATGACTATCTATATAATAAGTCAAAATTAATGTATGTAATCATTTGCACAATAAAATTCCAGGGTCAAAATCTTCATCTTGCCTCTGTTAGCTATCTACTAGCAAGTTATGAGAGGAGGTCAAGTCAGCAGGTATGTAATTTATCACATGATCATAAATATAGTACATATGTTAATGGTAATCTTATTTAGTGACAATTCGATAATTTCAATAGGGAGCTTCACCAACATCTCCATGATTTCCTTGGTCCCCTAGACACAAAACCACTTTTACAGAGGTAAATTTAACCTTTTGTAATCATTATGTATTTAAATAATGTTATGTATCTATTTTGGTCAAATAACCTTGAACTCTATTTTCATCTATGTTGAATATGGATACTCATCCTTGCCTTCGTGAGTTAGTAGAGGAAGGCATTGTTGTAGCTATGTTGTCTTCAAATCCTTTGACCGAGGTATGAACCAGTAACATGTAAATGTCATTTTGTATTTCTTGTTTTATCTCATGTCATTTGATGCACATAAATGATATTTATGTTTAGTCAATTTTGCTTCTTGATGTTTCTCATAGGAGGTCACAACTCCAACCCATCTACCTACAGATGAAGAGAGAGAAAAGATGATTGAGAGGGATCATTAGCTAGCAATAAGTGATCGATTACATATGTGATGTTATATATTTCATGTTTTCTATATTAATGTGCATATAGTTTGATTGTATTAATATGTGGATCTGTAAAAATGTCTGTCTAAGAGGTCTAGTCGATGGGACAGAGAGGATGAGTCACTGATTGGCTCTCAATCTTCATGGCCAAGCAAGGGCCACATATTATTTCATAGGAGTTCATAGGAAACTAGATTTTGGGAAATTTTTTTTGTATGCCTAGATGGCTTTGTATACATACTTTTGTATGTTACTAATGTATATCTTTGTATATGCTTGTATGGCTTTGTTTGTACATACATACATGGATTTATATATAGACTAGATGTTATGTTCATGGCATTATGTATATGACAGTTTACATTAAATATTTAATATGATGATCAATTATCATTACAATAATTTAGTTTTACACATGTGAATTGCATTTGATTGAAAGTTTATAAATTGTTTTCAAATAATCCATTTTGTGCATATCTTGTAATCATTGCATTCCATGAGACTATGCATTTCTTTGAGGCATCATATCAAAAAGTTCACGTTCCTTGTCTATGCTTCGACACTTTGCATACATGTCTACAAGGGCAGCTGCAAATACAACATGTGACAAAATTCCTATATCCTTTATGCTTTGATGGTTGTCCACACCTTGTTCCCCAGATCCCATTTTGGCATAGGCAAGGAGGATGTTGGATAAGGTTGTGCAATTTAGTTTGAGATGTGCCAATTGCATTTGGTTGAAAGCTTCTTTTATGCATTTGCTTGAAAGTTTCTAAAGCCTTATGAAAATTCCATTTTGTGCATATCTTGCAATCATTTCATTTTATCAGACAACATTTCTTTGAGGCATCATGTAAAATAGTTCATGTGCCTTGTATAAGCTTCCATACTTTGTATACATGTCTCGTAAGGTAGTTGCAACTACAACATTTGACAAAATTCCTATATCCTTTTTGTTTTGATGGATGTCCATACTGTGTTCCAAATATACCATTTTCACATAGGCAAGGAGGATGTTGGCTAAGGTTTTGGAATTGGGCTTTACACCCGCTAATTACATTTGCTTGAAAGTTTATAAAGCCTTATCAAAAAATCCATTTTGTTCATATATTGCAATCATTGCATTCCATGAGATGACATTTCTTTGAGGCATCATGCCAAATAGTTCACGTGCCTTGTCTATGCTTCCACGCTTTCCATACATGTCTCCAAGGGAAATTGCAACTACAACATCTAACAAAATTCCCATATCTTTTATGCTTTGATGGATGTCCATACTATGTTCCAAAGATCCCATTTTGGCATAGGAAAGGAGGATATTGGCCAAGGTTGTGGAATTTGGCTTTACACCCACCAATTGTATTTTCTTGAAAGTTTATAAAGACTTATCAAAAAAATCCATTTTTTGCATATCTTCCAATCATTGCATTCAATGAGATGGCATTTCATTGAGGCATCATGTCAAATAGTTCACGTACCTTGTCTATGCTTCCACACTTTGCATACATGTCTACTAAGGCAGTTGCAACTACAAGATCTAACAAAATTCCCATATCCCTTATGTTTTGATGGATGTCCATACCATGTTCCAAAGATCCCATTTTGGCATATGAAGGGAGGATGTTGGCTAAGGTTCTGGAATTTGGCTTTACACCTCTCAATTGCATTTACTTGAAATTTTCTAAAGCCTTATTAATAAATCCATTTTGTGAATATCTTGCAATTATTGGATTCCATGAGATGGCATCTCTTTAAGGTGTTATGTCAAACAATTCACATGCCTTGTCTATTCTTCAACACTTTACATTATGAATATTGAAGATAACTTTTATTTGGCTAACAAATAAATATATTGTGAACCTATTTGAACCAACTTATGATATGGTTTTCATATAATTAGTTTTTGTATATAAATTATTAGTTAAATTTTACACTTTTATGTTAAGAAAAATATGGAATATGAAACATACAATAAACCATTTTTGTTAAGAGAATGGTGGGTACAAGAAAAGGTGCATCCAATCATAGGATTTATCATTTATACCTTTGTAATTTTATTTAGATGAATTTAACAATTCATAGTTTGAATCATGTAATGAAATATAATTTGTTGATGATAAATTATTAGATTGATGCTAAGTGTTAGTGCATATATCTTTCTATCATTGCATTCCATGAGAGATCATTTCTTTGAGGTGTCTGCCAAACTATTCACTTGCCTTGTCTATGCTTCCACACTTTGCATACATGTCTAAAAGGGTAGCTGCAAATACATGTGACAAAATTTCTATATCCTTTATGCTTTGATGGTTGTCTACACCCTCTTCCAAAGATCCCATTTTGGCATAGGCAAGGAGGATGGTGGATAAGGTTGTGGAATTTGGATTTACATCCTCCAATTGCATTCCATGAGACAACATTTCTTTGAGGCATCATGTCAAATAATTCACCTACCTTCTTGATGCAGGAGCATAGGATGAAAACTAATCAATTGACTTTAGGAGATGGCAAGGAGGACATTTTCATGTTTCCAAGTGGTCTTGTAGGTCAAGACATCCATTTAAGTCATTTAGATAAGGGTTCCCATTTTCTTGTCAAAATGGACTATTAAAAAACTATAAGGATTCCATGAGGTGTAATATATGTGAACAAACCTAATCCAATAAGTTAGACCCCTTGAAGCAATTTATTTTGCATTTTATAGCAAACTGAGTACTCTCAGCCATTGAGGGGGTAGTTTTAGTAAATTTTGATTTTCTCCCAATTCCACCATATGTAGGTATATATAGAGATACAAGAAAGATTTTAGAGGTTGGTCACACATGTAAGTGCCATTTTGAATAAGCCCTACTCTATTTGGCCTAAAGAGACCTTGTTTTAGTGTATTCTTAAGAATTTTTGATTTGGGTGAGTGATTTCTGCAAGGGAAGTGTTTAAACATGTTATATATTCCTATTTACACCTTCTCTATCAATATTAGGCTTTAAATCTATGTGCAAGTCTCTATTGTTACATTACAGTCCCCAAAATAGGCCTAATTTGACTATAACAGTCTAGTTTTTTCCTATTCAATATAAAACAACCCTATCTCATTTTCACACATGTTTTACAATGACCAAAAGGGTATCCAAATTACATCTTAGATCTCCATTATCAAGTGTATGAAGGAAGTTATGATAGGAAAGGTCTCTAAGAAGGCCTACAAACTCCTAGGCCACTTACAAGGCAAGCACATGTGGATTTGTCTTTGTCTTACAAAACGAGGAAGAGAGTATAAGAGAGAGAGAGAGAGAGAGACGTTTGGCATGATTCACATATACTCATTTCACCTTCTATATGGTTTCTATGCTTTGCATATCCTCATATCACCTTTCTACATTTGCTTTACACCTGCCACTTTGCGTACATGTCTATCAGGGCAATTATAGCTACAACATCTAACAAAATTCCCATATCCTTTATGCTTTGATGCATGTAATTAGAACACATTCCATACCTTGTGGGGTCAAATTGATTGTGCCAATGCATCGAGGTTGGCGGGTGAATGCTAGGGGAGGTGTCTTTTCAGTGGCGAAGCCTCTTAGTCATTATCGGCTACATCAAACGCAAACAATCTCTCAAGAGCCCTAAGACAAAAAAGGTGTAAAACTTTGGACTAGATGTTCCATCAAATTGTGACACCTAGGAACATCTTCTTTACATGTACAAGTGGATATCAAGTCCACCTATAAATATCTACCTCAATTTTTTTAAAATCAATTTCATTTGCCTATGGTGGCAAGGAATACATTGTTCTAAAATGCTTCAGTTTCATGCAGTGGAAAGGTGCTAGGAGGAGTGAGATTTTGTATTCCACGGCTTGTGGGGCCAAATCCATAGTGCTAACACATTAGGGTGGATAGGTAAATGCTAGGAGAGGTCTCATTTTTTGTGCCAAGTGTCACAATCGTTTAGGGCAGCAGGCTACCGACAAAGTTGCTTAAGATCCCTAAGAGCAAAAAACTATCAAACCTTGATGGAGTAGTTCTTGGAATTCATGGTAACTGGGAATGTTCCATTCAAACCTACAAGTGCACATGGGGTCCATCCACAATAACCTCTCTCAGTTTTGGTCAACTCCAATCCATTTGACTGTGCCAAAATTAAATGCATTCTTACAAAATGCTTTAGTTTCATGTAGTGGAAAGGTAATAGAAGTGAGATTTTGTATTCCATAACTCATGGAGCTAAACTAATAGTGCCAACGCATCAGGATGGGCAAGTAAATTCTAGGGAAGGTCTCGTTTCATGTGCCAATTGTTGTAGTCATTTGGTACAATAGGCTACCAACAAAGTCACTTAAGATCCCTAAGAGCAAAAATCTGCCAAACTTTGACATAGCAATTCTCATAATTCGTGGTAGTCGAGAATATTCTATTCAAACCTATAGATGCATGTGGGGTCCATCCACAATAATGTCTCAGTTTTTGTCAACTCCAAACCATTTGACCATACTGAAATCAAATGCATTCTTGCAAAATGCTTCAGTTTCATGCAATGGAAAGGTGTTAGGAGTGACATTTTGCATTCCATAGCTTGTGGGACCAAATCAATAGTGCCAACGCATCAAGGTGGGTGGGTAAATGCTAGGGGAGGTCTCATTTCATGCGCCAAGTGTTGCAATCATTTAGGGCAGCATGCTACCGACAAAGTCACTTAAGATCCCTAAGAGCAAAAAATTGCAAAACTTTGACAAAGCAATTCTCACAATTCATGGTAGTTGGGATTGTTCTATTTAGACCTACAGGTGCACATGGGGTCCATCCACAATGACCTCTCTCAGTTTTGGTCAAATCCAAACTATTTGACCGTATCAAAATCAAATGCATTCTTGCAAAATGCTTAAATTTCATGCAGCACAACCTTGCTAGGAGCCATATTATTTATTCTGCTAGTCATGGGGTCAAACTGACTGTGCCAGCACACTAGGGTGGGTGGGTAAATGCTAGGGGAGTTCTCATTTCATGCGCCAAGTGTCTCAATTGTTCTAGGTTGCAAGCTACTCACAAAGTCAAAACATGCTAGGAGTGAAATTTTGCTTTCCACAGGTCGTGGGTTAGAACCGACTGTGCCAACACATCGGGGTGGGCAGGTAAATGCTAGGGGAGGTCTCATTTTGTGTGTCGTGTCTTAGTTGTTCTAGGTTGCAAGCTACCAACAAAGTCAAAAGGTGCTAGGAGGGAAATTTTTCATTCCACGGGTCGTAGGGCCGAACCAACTGCACCAACATGTCAGGGTGGCTAGGTAAATGCTATGGGAGATCTTGTTTCATGTTTCAAGCATCCCAATTGTTTCAGACTACAAGCTACCAATAAAGTTGAAAGGTGCTAAGAGTGATATTTTGCATTCCACATCTCATGGGGCCAAACTGACAGCACCAATGCGTTGAGGTGGGTAGGTAAATGCTAGGGAGGTCACGTTTTATGCGCCAAGTGTTGGAGTCATTCAGGGAAACAGGCTATCAGTAAAGTCACTTAAGATCCCTAAGACCAAAAAACTGCCAATCTTTGACAGAATTTGTGGCAGTTGGGAATGTTCTGTTTAGACCTATAGGTGCACATGGGGTCTATCCACAATAATCTCTCTTAGTTTTGGTTAACACCAAACCATTTGACCGTGGTGAAATCAAATGCATTCTTACAAATATATGTAGTTTCATGCAGTGGAAAGGTGCTAGGAGTGACATTTTACATTCCACAACTTGTGGGGCTGACGCAACTATGCCAACACATTGGGGTGGGTGGCTAAATGCTAGGGAGGTCTCATTTTGTGTGCCAAGTGTCGCAGTCGTTCGGGGCAACAAGCCACCAGCAAAGTCACTTTAGATCTTAAGAGCAAAAACTGCCAAACTTTGACGAAGCAGTTCTCGAAATTCATGGCAGATGGGAATGTTTTGTTCAGATCTATAGGTTCATGTGGGGTCCATCCATTATAACCTTGCTCAGTTTTGGTCAACTCCAATCCATTTGATCATGCTGAAATCAAATGCATTCTTGCAAAATGCTTCAATTTCATGTTGCACAACATTGCCAGGTGCCATATATTTTGTTCTACTAGTCATGGGGTCAAACCAACTATGCCAACACATTGGAGTGGGCAGGTAAATGATAGGGGAGGTCTCATTTCATGTGCCAAGTGTCTTAATTGTTCTAGGGTGCAAGCTACTAGCAAAGTTGAAAGGTGCTAGGAGTGAAATTTTGTATTCCATAGGTTGTGGCATCGAACCAATTGGGCCAACACATTGGGGTGGGTGGGTAAATGCTAGGGGGTGTCCTTTTTCATGCACTGAGTGTCTCAGTCATTCTAGGCTACAAGCTATTGGCAAAGTAAAAAGGTGCTAGGAGGGAAATTTTACATTCCACAGGTCGTGGGGCCGAACCGACTGCACCAACGCATTTGGGTAGCCGGGTAAATGCTAGGGGAGGTCTCGTTTCATGTTCCAAGGATCCCAATCATTTTGGGCTATAAGCTACCAATAAAGTGACTTTGTTAGTAGCTTACAACCCAGAATGACTGGGATGCTTGGCACAAGAAATGAGACCTCCCCTAGCATTTACCCACCCATCCTGATGCATTGGCATGATCAGTTTAGCCCCACGATGAGTAGAAAAAATATGGCACCTAGCAAGGTTGTGCTGCATGAAACTGAAGCATTTTTGCAAGAATGTATTTAATTTTAGCATAATCAAATGGATTGGAGTTGACCAAAACTGAGAAAAGTTATTGTGGACAAACCCCACGTGCACCTATAGGTCCAAATGGAACATTCCTAGCTAACATGAAGTCTGAGAATTGCTCCTTCAAAGGTTGGTAGTTCTTGCTCTTAGGATCTTAAGTGACTTTATTGATAGCTTGCATCTTGAAATGATTGGATGCTTTGAAAATGAAATGAGACCTCCCCTCACATTTAGGGTGACCACCTTGATGCATTGGTGTAGTCGGTTTGGCCCCACAACTTGTGGAATGCAAAATTTCCCTCCTAGCACCTTTTGACTTTATCGGTAGCTTGTAGCCTGGAATGACTGAGATACTTGGTGCATAAAACAAGACCTCCCCTAGCATTTACCCACCCACCCTAATGTGTTGGCATAGTTGGCTTGACCCCATGACTTATGGAATGCAAAATTTCACTCCTAGCACCTTTCAACTTTACCAGTAGCTTGCAGTCTGGAATGACTGAGACACTTGGCACATGAAATGAGACCTCCTCTAGCATTCACCAACCCACCCTAATGTGTTGGCATAGTCAGTTGAACCCCATGACTAGCAGAATTAAATATATGGCTCCTAGCAAGGTTGTGCTCTATGAAACTGAAGTATTTTGCAAGAATATATTTGATTTTAGCATAGTCAAACGGATTGGGTTTGAACAAAACTGAGAGAGGTTATTGTGGATGGACCCCACGTGCACCTATAGGTCCAAATGGAACATTCCTAGCTGCCATGAATTCTAAGTTCGTCAAAATTTTATAGTTTTTACTCTTAGGATCATAAGTGACTTTCTCAATAGCCTGCTGCCTCAAACGACTGTGAAACTTGGTGCACAAAACAAGACCTCCCCTAGCATTTAACCACCCACCCCAATGTGTTGGCATAGTTGGTTTGGCCCATGAGCTATGGAATAAAAAATGTCACTCCTAGCATCTTTCCAATACATGAAACTGAAGCATTTTGCAAGAATGTATTTGATTTTGGCATGGTCAAATAGCTTGGAATTGACCAAAACCAAGAGAGGTTATTGTGTATGGGTTCCATATACACTTGTAGGTTCAAACAGAATATTCCCAACTACCACATATTGTGAGAGCTACTCCATCAAAGTTTTGTAGTGTTTTGCTCTTAGGGATCTTAAGTGACTTTGTCGGTAGCCTGCTGCCCCAAACAACTGTGACACTTGGTGCAAAAAATGAGACCTCCCCTAGCATTTACCCACCCACCTTGATGTTTTGGCACTATTAGTTCGACCCCACAAGCTATGGAATGCAAAATGTCAATCCTAGCACCTTTCGACTTTATCGGTAGCTTGCAGCTTGGAACAACTGAGACACTTGGCATATGAAACGAGACCTCCCCTAGAAGTTACCTAACCACCTCGATGTGTTGGCATAATCAGTTAGACCCCATGACCTATGGAATGCAAAATTTCACTCCTAGTACCTTTCAACTTTGCTAGTAGCTTGCAACCCGGAATGACTAAGACACTTGGTGCATGAAATGAGACCTCCCCTAGCATTTACCCACCCACCTTGATGTGTTGGCACAGTTAGTTTGACACCATGACCATGTTCTATGCAGGATCATGGGGGTCCAAAAAATGGTGACGTGATGACCAAAATTTTACCCTTGTGGCTGACGACTTTTTTAATCCAAATTTGATGAAACGAAAAGGGTTTATTAAAAAAATTGTCATCTTTCCACCAATATACGATATGCCTTATTTTGAATTTAATAGATTATTATTAATAATTTTGTACATACATTATGACTAAAATCCTAATTGATAGGTTGATTGAAAAACTTCTATAATTTTCAAACTATTTCATATTTTTTGAATCTAAAAGATGTGTCACATTCTATGTTTCACATACTATAGGATTAAAAAAATTAAATTTTATAAATTTTTGACCCAATTATGGTGGTCAGACAAACACATTTTAATAATTTTGAAATATTCTAATAAAAAAATCATAACTAATTATTTACTTGCAAAAAAATTACAAAAAAAATGCGGCACATCCGGACATGTGTCCTCTACTTATATTGAAAGTTTTTAAAAAAATATTTTTTTCTTGTACGTAGGTTGGTCAAACATACACCTGCTTTTTATCTTTTTCCTAAAAATATAGTACTACTACATTAAAATTTCAAATTTTCACATAATAGATCTACTTTTTTCCACAAAGGACTAGTAGCCTAGAAACTACATTAAATTTGCTACAAATTTTGTTTTTACATATTTTTCAAAATATGTTAATAACCTATTCAAAATTTTATGTCAAGTTGCCTAACTCTATTTTTCTAAATTTTCATTGCCACTTAGGGGCCTAGTTTGGACCCCCATGATCCTGCACCGACCCACCAATAGAACAAAAAATATGGCTGCTAGCAAGGTTGTGCTACATGAAACTGAAGCATTTTACAAGAATGCATTTGATTTCGGAATGGTCAAATGGTTTGGAGTTGAACAAAATTGAGAGAGATTATTGTGGTCGGACCCCACATGCACCTGTAGGTCTAAACAAAACATTCCCAGCTACCACAAATTCTAAGAACTACTCTATCAAAGTTTGGAAGTTTTTTGCTCTTAGGATCTTAAGTGACATTGCCAATAGCCTGCTACCCCAAACAACTGTGACACTTGGCACATGAAACAAGACCTCCCCTAGCATTTATCTCCCCACCCTGACATGTTGGTGCTATCAGTTTGGCCCCATGAGCTGTGGAATGCAAAATGTCACTCCTAGCACCTTTCCACTGCATGAAACTGAAGCATTTTGGAAGAATGCATTTGATTTCAGCATGGTCAAACAGTTTGGAGTTGACCAAAACTAAGAGAGATTATTGTGGATGGACCCCACATGCACCTGTAGATCTAAACAGAATAATCCCAATTTCTATGAATTCTGAGAATTCATCCATCAAAGTTTGGCAATTTTTTTCTCTTAGGGATCTTAAGTGACTTTGTTGGTAGCTTGTTGTCCCAAATGACTGTGACACTTGATGCATGAAATGAGACCTCCCTACCATTTACCCACCCACCCCAATGCGTTAGCATAGTTGGTTTGGACCCACAAGGTGTGGAATGTAAAATGTCACTCCTAGCACCTTTCCACTACATGAAATTGAAGCATTTTGCAAGAATGCATTTGATTTTAGCACAATCAAATGGTTTGGAGTTGACCAAAACTAAGAGGTTATTGTGGATGAACCCCATGTGCACTTGTAGGTCTGAACAAAACATTCCCAGCTACCATGAATTTTGAGAACTACTCCATCAAAGTTTGGCATTTTTTTGCTCTTAGGGATCTTAAGTGACTTTGCAGGTAGCCTACTGCCCTAAATGACTGCAACACTTGGCGCACAAAACAATACGTCCCCTAGCATTTACCCACCCACTCAACACGTTGGCACTATCGATTTAGCCACATGAGCTATGGAATGCAAAATCTCACTTCTAGCACCTTTCCACTGCATGAAACTAAAGCATTTTGGAAAATGCATTCGCTGCCACCATAGGCAAATGAAATTGATTTAAAAAAATTGAGGTATGTGTTTGTAGGTAGACTTGACATCTACCTATACATGCAAAGAAGGTGTTCCTAGGTGTCACAGTTTGATGGAACAACCAATCCAAAGTTTGACACTTTTTTTGTCTTAGGGCTCTTGAGAGATTGTCTGTGTTGGATGTACCCGAGAACGACCATGAGGCTTTTCCACCAAAAGGACATCTCCCCTAGCATTTACCTACCCACCTGGACATGTTGGCACCGTCCATTTGGCCCCAAGAGATGCCAATTGTAAAAATTCAGTCCTAATACCTTTGTAGTAGATGAAAATTCAATACTATAAAGGTGTTCTCACTTGATCCAATGTCTTGTAGGGCATCAATTAAGGTTTCCCTTACCATTGCTATCAATTGTTAGCACCAAATGTGAAGAAACAAATGAGGGTTTGTCATTACAACTCATAGTAACATCGTTAAAACTCATTGAAACTCATTATGAAATAGTAACTAAAAGATATATCATCATGAAATAATCATGAAAACCTACCTTACTTTCCTTCCAAAGGCAACTTATAAGGATTATGCCTACCTCCATCATACTCAAATCCTACATGCAAATGCAATTGCACTATTTAGCTAAAATGAGTACACCAATGAACTCTACAAGGAAACAAAGCTGAGAAACCAGGACCAAGGAGCACATATAAGAAGGTAAGATGTGTGTCAAAAATATAGAAGGTGAAATAAGGATACCAAAGAAAAATAACATACCTTTCTATCATTCCATTGATTGAGTCCAATGAACCATCTAGATCTGCTCTACTCTTTATTATGTCAAGTATTGCCTCATGGTCAGACTCACAAACTTTCCACAAGGTCATGTTCAATGGTCTACCCCCATATTTGATCAAATGAATGTTTGATGCCACAATAAGGTTAGAATAATGAAGAATCTTTCTATGTGTGTCAAAGTTCTCAAACAACCACAATTCAAACTTCTTCATTAGGTACCTTCTAAGTAATTTTCCAGTAATAACCACTGATCCTGTAGGGTACTAGATGTTTTCTCCATCTATAATAGGGGCATCTAATTTCTTTTTTTCCTCAACACAATGACATAAATAATAATATGTTCCTTCTTGATTGTCTCTAGCTGCAATAACTGCATAAATATGCCCTACATTGATACATGCATTCAGTTCGATGAATATAGTCAACAATACAAATAAAACTACAAAATAAGATGGAATATTGAATTTTATTAAATTTGAATGGTGATAATACATGGTTGAACTAGATTTGAAACATGGTCAAAGTCAACTGATGATTCAATCTCTGTGAGTTTTAGTGTGTTGGTAGTCGATACAAGTTGATTGAGCTTAGGCTTCTTTTACACTAATCATTAACCCACTCCTTTGACTCACAATCATACCAAGCTTCATGTGTACATGAAGAACAAAAGCATACCATCCACCATGTATGAATACTCCATGAACCTGCATCAAAGCTTCTAAAAGAGTGTAGCTAACTCGACCCTGTCTATGTACAATAGTCCTCATATTTTGCAATGTTAGTATCATCAACCAACTAAAAATATCTACGAACTATAGACTTACCTTCATTACTTTGACCCATTGTAGCATTACACCATTCGACAATAGATCTCACATCTATCAACTTTGCATTATCTTTGTACTTCAACTCTTCTTGTGTTAATTCTCTTTTGATACATGCTCCTCCTTTCCATGCCCTTCCTCACAAAAATTCCACATATGTTGAACACCATTCATATTATGCATCCTGCTCAGCCAATAGAACATCCATGATTTCTTGAATTGTGATGCACAATTATCTGACGAAATGATATGCTCCTACTAGCCAAATCATGGTAGAACATCTATAAGAAACCTTGCATGAACTCCATAGAATGTGTGCGATCATCAATGATATAAAAATGATATTCCCTCAAGATCTTCATGTCTTCCTCTATACTATCTTCTACATGAATGAATGGTATATCATGCACAAATATAGCAACCTATGTAGAGTTGTAA
Source organism: Cunninghamia lanceolata (assembly GCA_027924645.1). NCBI lineage: Eukaryota > Viridiplantae > Streptophyta > Pinopsida > Cupressales > Cupressaceae > Cunninghamia > Cunninghamia lanceolata. The sequence continues at coordinate 20,020 of BSBN01000744.1, read as the reverse complement.
TACTACGATTGCAACTCATTTTGTGATTGTAGTGTGTAATTCTCTACAAAGTCAACAACTAAAATGATGGTACTAAGTGGAAATGTGTCCTTGCATAACTTGAATTGCAAGTCCAACCATCAAGCTCTATGGGTATGCTTTGTATACTTGTCAACTATATTATCATAGAAAATAGAGATAAACTGATACACTGGAATATTTTGAATGACCAATTCACACCTTTTTCCTTCTTTGCCATGTTTTAGAGTATATGCCACTGTGTTATATTTTCCAAAACTTACTAGCTCATTTCTAATTGCATGTGTGTTCTCCATATGTTTACAAATTGGCAAATGTTGCAACCCACCACAATGATCACCCGTGCCATCCAAGAATAAACTATTATGGAATAATTGACCATCCACTCTTTGACATAATATGCTTGATATGAAATCTCTTGAAGATCTAGGTGGACACTTTATATTACAATTCTTCAAAACATTGTTATGATGCAAATCTACACATATATCTGTAAACATCATAATGATTAGAAAACTCAATATGTACTCTACAACAACAAGTTGTGCGTGTGTTATTTATTTTGACATAAAAAGGCTTTACCATTTCAAAATGCCTTTGACTAATTTTGACTTGAGGATACATCTCTTGAAATTTCTTGAAAAATTCTGTTTAAGTCACATCCAAAAATTCTTTGGATGTGGCTCACAATTTTGACAACCAATTCTCCTTACAACATCTCTTGCATTAGGATATACCCTTGTGTTATTTTTCCAAAATTCTTCGATGAGGGATCTTAGGGCTTTAACAAAAACTTTATCATTCCATGGGAGTCTCCAAGAGAATGCCCACAATCATTGGTATTTGGGTTCTCAACTCTTTCTCATATTCCAATAGCTCTCATTAGAGTTTTTCTACTTATTTTCAATGCTTCACTTGTCTTTCTAATGAGGCAAACTTTATTTGTTTATTGGATTACTATTGTTGACATAATGACACATCATGTTGCATTACTATCCTTGGTGCATGAGGTAGAACTCACACTCTCATATGCACTCATTAGATTCTTTACAATTGATTTTTCACTTGAAGCATCTGATGTTCTTAGGCCAAGAATCTTCATAATGGGCCTAAATTTTAGATTTCTCATCAATTCAACAAATAGTTGACATCTTCCAGTTTCATTTAAGTTTTCAAAGAATGATTTTCATATCTTATTGGCATATCTTTGGCAAGTATGCTTGGGAATCTTATCCTTATGGGCTTCAAAACATTCTCATCGATATCAATTAGAAACTTAGGCTTTCTATGCAAAATTCTAGGTGGCATTTTCATTGGTAAAGTTGACTTAACATTAGTAATTTCTTCAATATTTACTTGAGATGGGATAGATGGTGTACCTTCAATTGGAGATGGAAAATATGAAAAGGCTTGAAGTTGAGATGGAGAATATGGTGTACCTTCAACTTGATGTATGAATGATTGTGTGCCTCTAACTTGAGAAGAGAATTTCAAGGATGTACCTTCAACTTCACCTATGAAAGGAGTGCCTCCAATTTGAGAAGAGAATGATGGTGTACCTTCAACTTGACCTATGAATGATGGAGTGCCTCCAACTTTGAGATTCAATTTCCTCACTGAATGGAGGTTTTGCATTCATTCCCTTTGTGTCCCTGATTCCATCTCTCTTAACTTGATTAGATGTGTCATGATCCTCTTCAAATGGAAATGGTGGCATGTTTTCTTTTATGGTTGAAAATTTCCTACTTTCGTGAATTCGCCTCATTCTTTCTCTTTTCCTCTCATTCTTTGCTTCACACTCTTTTGGTGTTAGAGTCTTTGCTCATTTCCTTCACATGATGATGATTACTATATGCATCATGAATATAAGACATGGATAAATTAGTCTATCTTGGTACAATAGAGTAAAGTAATCTCATACACAAATCTAAAAATATAATCATATAATTAAAGTGAATTTAAATGATTATAAATCTAAAAATTTAAAGTTTCCTAGGTTGGTAGGCACAATCTCTAGGTTAATTTCACATTTTCTTAACATATCTTCTCAAACACGCTTTATTAACCTCCCATGGATACACCTACTCAAGACAAGATACAAGAAGTCACTAACACTAAGGAGAGTTATGACAAGCACATTGTGATGGACCAACCATTCCAAATGGAGACTCACAAGGTAAAACTAGACCTACTAGTATGTTAGGACAGCCCAAATTCTTATTATTTAGGTGGTAAATTAGTTAGAGTAGCTCATGAAGACAAGTATGAAGTCATCTCAAATAAGTAATCTATTGTCAATCAAGTCCATGGGAGTAATGATCACATAGGTAATGAAGAAAAAACTAATAGATTTCATGACAAGGAACACAATGATGATGTTAGAAGCATAATGAATAATTAGCATGATGATTGTTATGACAAACAAGCTAAGTATATTACTGTTATAAGGACTGAAAGTGTTGAATTATCACAATCAATGAATACAAATCAGTCAATTGGTAGTAAAGAAGACATTGAATATGATGGCACACCTAGTCCCAATGATGAGCATGAGTTGAATGGTTTATATGTCAATATTGAGAGTGGAAATGAAGATGGCTTTTATGATTATGGTTTGTCTAATAAATGACTCCAAAATTGTTGATTTTGACATGATTAGATTAGAAGTGAAATGTGTAATGATAGTCTAGGCCTAGATGTTCTTGCTGACATAGATGAGCACATGTTGTTGTTGATCTCATATTCTACCATGATCAAACTCTTAAAGTTTCATCTCTTTTATGTAATCCTAACTATGGTGCAATCTTCAAAAGTTAAGAGAATAGCCTTGGTTTGACTAGCAATGACGTGACAATTGGTCTAAGTGGTAAGACACTAATCAAGACTCCTTGTCTTCAATAGATATGTTTGAAATGTTAAGAGACAAAATACTAACTTTTATTAGAAACTAGCTTTATGATGTAAGACTTGAAGAAAATCATGGTGAATTATAGTTTGAATTAGCAATTCAAGATAGCCAAGGGGTGAAACCATCAAGAAAGGAGTAATTTTAAGGCTAATTTGATGACAGAGTTGTTGGTGATCTTTTGACTAAGTTTAATGATGAAAAAAGACTAAAATATAGAGTTTATTGCAGCCTAACCAGATTGATTTCTTAGAGAAACCTAGAGATGGTAGTCCAAGTAATTAGAGGGTACTCAAACAACAAAGAACTTATCTAGTATAGGTCTAATAAATCAAAATCAAACTATTTTTTTAGAGGTAAATGGCTAAGAGGATGATAGTGACAACTCATTACTAAATGAGGACCAATTATATCAGGTTTGTAGCATCAATAGCACTATATTTTATGTTGATGCAATTGGTTACATTAGAGAGAATGATGATAATACTTTGTTATAGGGAGGTATCAATGACATAGTTCAAATTGAGAGAGTGCAAAAGAGTCTTGAATGTCATGATGTTGTTTCTGAAGGTCATGGTTCACTTCCACATTGAGAAGAAGAAAAATCAAGGATGTGTACTTACAATTTTGACAATGTTTAAAATTCTTTAAGTTTAACTAATCAAGATACAACAAATTCATGTATATATCATATTTTAATGATTATAATTCTATTAATCCACATAATGATGACTTTTTTAACTTAGATAGTTCCACTTTTAGTGATTGTGAGTGTTCTTATGAGAGTTTTCTGGATGAACAATGGTGGGATGCTTTGTTAATGGATGTATTTTTTTGTGATTTACATGTATCATAAGTATGTGGAGTGATACACCATGAGTTGAGATCTCTTGAAGGTGAAATAGCATTGGATGACATGCCAACTGATGATGAACATGTACTTTTAGCTGATGACATGAAAAACTAGGTTGTATCCATGATGTTTTCAATGAGTTGTGATGATTATTAGTTTGATTATGATGATTAGGATAAAAATACATGTGTATGGATTAATCATGATTATCTATACCAATACTAACTTGATGATTCCCTTCCCATGGTGATATGGCTTGTTGTCACAGATTGTTATCTCAAATAAATATAAATTTTCACTTTCTCATGATAACTTAAATTCTCAAAATAATAATCCTCTCACTTCCCTCATGACTGTCCTATAACATGATATTTCATGGTTTAACATAATCATATAGTGAATTCAATGAATACATAAAGAACATACCTTAGGTTTCGAGATTTGAGTTGCCCAATCCTCCAAAATTTGCTTCAAAATCCTCAAAAAATTGATCTTTTTGGCAAGTTCCTTCATATTCAATGTTAAATTCTATATAACTCTAATAGGATTAGTGAAATTTATGAAAAAACAAACATATATCATCAAATTCAATCTAAATACATGAAAAATAACATTCAAACAATATGAAACATGCAACTATTAGTTTAAATAATCAAATTCTATCCAAAAACATGCAATTTGCTTCTTCTCCATTGAAAACCCAAAAAAAGGTCATGGATTAATCAAACAATGATTCTTAAAATGTCAAACATCATGAAAAAGACTTTTCTTGCACGGTAGCATGCATGAAAAGTAGGGACTAACATGCATGTGGGGTCTAAATCACGGATCCCACATGCTTTTTGTCTATTTTTCTTGGTCCACTATAATGCGCTAGCGCATTCTGCAAAGAATGAAAAGTTTAAGAGCTTTAATGCATGAAAGTATTAAGTGTTCTCATGCATGGAAACATACTAGTGTTTTAAGTGCATGGAAAGTGGGGAGGGAGGTACAGAGGTGAGAGAGAGAGAGGGTAAGAGATATAGAGGGGAGAGAGAGGGTGGGAGAGAGAGAAATGAGATAAAGAGGGGAGGGAGAGAGATCAAGATAGAAAGACTTCTTTCGACATGCAACCCTAAACCTAAGCAACTTTAAACCCTAAATAATGCCCCTAAACCCTAACCCCTAACCCCTAAACCCAAGCAACCCTAAACCTCTATCTCTCTATCTCTATCATCCCTCTACCTCTCAATCTCTCTCCCTATGTCTCTGGCCATGTCACTCACTCTCTATCTCCCTATATCTCCCCTTAGTATCCTCTATATCTCCCTATCGGTCATCTCTCTCTCTAAACCCTAAATCCTATACCTATAAACCTTAACCCCTAACCCTAACCCTACCCCTAAACCCTAAACCTAAGCAACCCTAAACCCCTAAACCCTACACACCAACCCCCTAAACCCTATACCTCTAAACCTTAAGCCTTAACCCCTAAACCATAAACCCTAAACCCTAAATAATGCCCCTAAACCTTAACCCCTAACCCCTAAACCCTAAACCTGAGCAACCCTAAAGCCCCTGAACCCTAAACTGAAAACCCCTAAACCTAAGTCCTAAACCAAAGCAACCCTAAACCTGTATCTCCCTATCTCTCCCCTATCTTGTTGTCTCTACCATCCCTCTACCTCTCAATCTCTCTCCCTATGTCTCTGGCCATGTTCCTCACTCTCTATCTCCCTATCTCTCCCCTCGATCTCCTCTATATATCCCTTTTGGTCCTCTCTCTCTTGAAACCCCAAACCATAAACCTCTAAACCTTAACCCCTAACCCCTAAACCATAAACCCTAAATAATGCCCCTATACCCTAACCCCTAAACCCAAGCAACCCAAAACCTATATCTCCCTATCTCTCCCCTATCTCCCTATCTCTATCTTCCCTCTACCTCACAACCTCTCTCCCTGTGTCTCTAAACTTGTCCCTCACTCTTTATCTCCCTACCTCTCCTCTCTATCTCCTTTATCTCTCACAACTCTATCGATCCCCTCTCTCTATCAATCTCTAAACCCTAACCCATAAATCTGAGAAACCCTAAATTCCTAAACCCTAATCCCTAACCACTAAACCCTAAACTCAAGCAACCCTTAACCCCTAAACTCTAAATAATTCCTCTAAACCCTAAACTTGAGCAACCTCTCTCTCTCTCTAAACCCCAAATAATGCCCCTAACCCCTAAACACTAAACCCGAGATACCCTAAACCTTTATCTCCCTATCTCTATCGTCCCTCTACCTCTCGATCTCTCTCCCTATTTCTCTAGACATCTTGCTCACTTTCTATCTCCCTATCTCTCCCCTTATCTCCTCTATCTCTCCCTATTTGTCTCCTCTATCTCTACCTATCTATCTCTCCCTATCTCTTGCCTCTCTCTCCCCTATCATTCCTCTATCTCCCTATCTCTCCCCTCTATCTTTCCCTCTCCCTTATCGATGAAGGAAATGAAAACAAGAATACTAGGACTCTCTCTCTTTCTCTACCTATCACCCTATCTCTCCCCTCTCTCTCCCCTCCATCTCCGCCCTCTCTCCCTTTTCATCCCTCTCCCTCTCCCTTATCAACAAAGAAAATAGAAACAAGAACTAGGACATGCAAAGAGGGATGAGGGTATGAATTGGGAAGATGAAATGGAAACAAGATAAAACAAAATTTAATTAGATGGGCTGGATGATGAGAGGAGAGGTGAGGTGGAAAATAGTAAAATAGGGAAATTTTGGTTAGATCTAAAGGGAAATTGGAAAGGTAAAGGAAAACTAGGAAAGCTAGGAAAAGGAAAACTAGGAGGTAGACATGTCAGATAGAGAGGAGGAGGTAGAGAGGGGAGGGAAGTAGAGAGTGAGAGAGAGAGGGTAGGAGGTAGAGAGGGGACGGAAATAGAGAGTGAGAGAGAGGGTAGGAGGTAGAGAGGGGAGGGAATTAGAGAGTCAGAGAGAGGGTGGATGGTAGAGAGGGGAAGGAAGTAGAGAGTGAGGAGAGGGTAGGAGGTAGAGAGGGGAGGGAAGTAAAGGTGAGAGAGAGGAGGGGAGGGAGAGATGTAGAGTAGAAGGAGAGAGAGAGAATAATAGAGAGGGGTAAGGAGGGAAGGAGTGAGATGTTTTAGTTCACCATAATGCGAGCGCATTATAACACACTTGCATTATACTTTGCCTTGGTAATTTCGAAGCCTTTGGCTTGGATTTTCCTTCAGCTTCCAACCCAAAGGTTTGGACTACATTTAGGACATCCAAAGACATGTTTTGCTAGATTCTAACAAAAACCATAGAATTTGGAGCGTGCTCCCCATCAAGTTTGCACGTGTTTTAATGAAAAGTCAAAAAAAACCACCATAATCTTAAGCTCTCTGTTACCTTTCTAACCATATAATTGTTTTCACATTTTGAGTATGTTAAGGATATCATCTTTAATTTCTTTTGTTAGTGTATCCAGTTTTTGTCAAAAACTAGTGTCTGGTATTTTTGACTTTTTTTTAACCGTTCATTGAAATTTCAAATAAATTACATTTTTAGAAACTAGACTCCATTCTACACGTATTAAAAAAATTGATTTCTGATTAGTTTTCAAAAAATTTAGGGGCCAGCATGCTCAATTTTCTATTTTTCATGATATGCCTACTTTGAAAATTAGTAAAAAAATCAATTATTCATGAAAAAATTATCAAAAAAATCAAGGATAAACTACATGGTGTTAGCTAATTTTTCACCAAACTGATTTTTGAAATACTAAAAAGAAGTTAATATTTTAGAGAGAGCACACTAGATGCTATGTTATGTTTGTTTAAAAAAAATAGGACCAATTTGTGTGCTCCTCTTTTTTTAACCTCTTAATCTCAACCATTTTTGAAAAAAATTAGTAGTTTAGAAACTAGATTCAGATCACTACAACTCTCATTTTTGTTGTATCTTCAAATTTTGAGTGTAACTATCTTCAATTTCTCATCCAAAATTAGTCTTTCCTTATTTCAGAAAAAGTGGCATCTTAAGATCCCCTTTTAGTCCCCCCATCTTTGTGCACTTACCCCTCCCCTCAAAACATGAACCTCCTTAATAATAACCCATAAAGGGATAGGGAGCCAAGTAGTAACCTAGAATTATAGAGGTATTAAGTAGCATTAAAATAGACCACCCTGATAATAACCTGAACATGCTAGGGGTATAGGCAGAACACAACAAGAAAACAACAGTATTTAAAAGGCAATACATAGCAAAAAAAAGACTAAATATCAAGTGTACTTTAGTCCGTACGCATCTTATTCATCACCTCCTTCTAGGAAGAAGTGTCTTTGTTAGTCTTCTATCTTTTCCCAGACTCAAGCTCTTTAACTTGCATAGTCTTGTATTTCTCCATTTGGTGCTTGATTTTCTTAACCTCAAAAGAAATCTTCCTCATTATATCATTAGAGAAATTTGCCAGATCTTTCAAACCCTTTTCTAACCTCACAATCCTATTCTGATACATTTGTAACATGTCAAACATATTTGTCTAGCTACTCTAGTAAGTTGAACAATTCATTCTCCTATTAAAAACTTCCTCAATTCTCTCCATTCTAACTAACAAATCCTGAAAGTTTAAACAAGTATACTCTTTTATGTTCTTATCAGAATTATTGAGTTCTTTTTCAAAGTTCCATAAATCCTTATGGACATCCTCAAAACAAATTTCCCCAAAGGAATTAACCCCCAAATCATCAAATTGATCACATTGGCTATTATCTTCATCCCTTACCTCCCTTTCTTCAAACTATATCTATTGTTCAAGGTCCCCAACACTTTCATCCATGTCAATCTAGGCCTCTTTAACCTGTGTTGATTTTAGGATAGACAACTGAGAGGAGGGAGTGAATCAGTTATTACCAAACCTTCTATTCTTTAAATTCTTAAATCCTTCTTATATTCCAATAGCATAATAATCATTCAATCATAGAAGGAAAATGCAATAACTCAAGAGTAGAAACACATTCAACACATATGACACCAAGATTTTAATGTGGAAAACCCAGTTAAGGTAAAAACCACGGGGTGACTAACCCAAGATTGTATTCTCTATTAAAAGAATAAGAAGAACAAAAATGGCACTTACCAATTAGGGCTCACTACCTGAGCATACTGCTCACAAGAGGCCCACTGCCTATAGGAGACACACTCTCTACAAAATAATATAAATATTACATACTTGAATTGGAGATTAGCATCTTCACCATGCTTGAGATAGTTCCATGTAAGCTCAGCACTTCTACTCTACTTTTCGCTTCTCTCCTCTCTATTACTTTCTCATCACAACACACACAATTTTGAATGACTTCACAATTCTTATTTATACATGACATCAACTATGGAATGATCATCAAAGTTGGCACAACATACTTTATTTTATTACAAAGCAATTACAAAAATACAACTTGACTTATTACAAAAACTTCATGCGCGTCACTACCCTGTCGGCCACACATATCTGGGACTTCAATATTCTTTGAGGAACATGCCATGCTTCGTAAAACATCTTCAAGATCATCCACAACAAGTGTAGAACATCTGGTTAGCCAAGATTAGGAAGAACACCATCACCCAAAGGTAAATCTTCAACTATGAGCTCAAACTTCAATGTGGACAACCAAAATGAACTGGACATAATCTATAGGCCCCCACAAGCTTTCCTAAATCACCAAGAACATCCACACCACTTTTGCTTACTGAAATCATTCGTATCTTCATCCGGAACCTTAAGAACACAACCAGTCATCATTGTCATATTAGAATAATTACTTGCAGACCTCTAGACCATGAACCAATTGAGTTGTCAATTAACATTGGCTTCCCAAACATGCTACCAAATTTGCAAAACAAGATATTGCATTTCTGGATCTCACTAGACTTATTTGTGTCACTCTGTCACCTCTGAATAGCTGCCAGAACTAGTTTTACTCATATGGCCATAACTTCTTCAAATCTTCATGTGGATCTCTGAAATGTTTACAAGAGCACCTTCAAACACATATCTACAAACCCTTTGATGCACATACTCTGATATTCAACTGACTGGAATCTTTACTTCATAGAACTTCACTATCTTTACTATTCTTCTCTATTTCTGATAGGGCTAAATTTCTTAATATCCTCAACACACAACTCATCCAATGCTTGATATCAATGCAACAGGAGTATGTTGACATCAATGACAACACCAGTTAGGCCCATACTTGCAACATTCTCCCCCTTTGTCATTAATGGCAACATATGATGTGAAAAACTATTTTGACCATCAAGACAAGAACTTCTCACTGGCTCCCCCTAACAACATCAATCATTCACAAATCTTTTCTTTCTTCATTTCACCCCCTTTGATAAGCAATCTCTTTTGTTTTTCACATGTCTTTTCTCCACCTTTGACATCAATGGAAAAGGGCACATACTTGCATCAATACTTTAGAATTATACAGACTGCTCCCCCTGAGTAGCAGCTTCCTATCATCAATCCGGACCACAAGATATGACTGTGAGATCCACCAAACTGATGCACATCAGTGCACCTTAATTAAGAATTAGAGGGGTAATAACCCCTAACTTCTCCTTGAGATACTCAAAAGAGTCCTTAGGTAGAGGTTTAGTAAAAATGTTTGCAATCTGATCCTTTGAGGGCACAAACTCCAATCTGACTTCATTCTTGTTCACCTACTCTCTCAAAAAGTGAAACTTGATGGATATATGTTTTTTCTTTGAATGCAACACTGGATTTTTTAATATATTTATTGCACTTGAGTTATCATAGAATATTGTGATAGGTTCTTCATACTCCACTCTGATGTCTCTTAGCATTTGCTTCATCCACCATACTTGAGTGCAACTACTTGCTACTGCAATATACTTTTCTTCTGTAGTGGACAAAGATATTGCCTCTTGTTTCTTGCTTAGCCAAGAAACCAATCTTTTCCCCAAAAAGAATGCACCACCACTGGTACTCTTCCGTCCATCCACTTCTCCTACCCAATTAGAATTTGCATATGCATGAAGAGAGAAATCATGATCCCTAGGATACCATAAACCATACTCAATTATTCCCTTAAGATATCTGAGAATTATCTTGATTGCCATGACATGAGACTCTCAAGGATTAGCTTGGAATCTGGTAACAAGACCAACAACATCCATAATGTCAGGTCTAGTTTGAGTAAGGTACAATAGTCCTCCAATCATTGACCTATACTTTTTCTGATCAGCCTCAGGAGATTCATCATCTTTGCTCAGTTTACACCCGGTTGCCATGGGAGTATTCATTGGCTTTGAATCTTCCATCCCAAATTTCTTCAACAATTCTTTCACATATTTGGTCTGTGATATGAAGATTCCTTTCTTTGTTTGAGTGATTTGTAGACCCAAGAAGAAATTCATTTCCCCAAACATAGACATCTCAAATTCACTTTTCATTTGATTTGTAAAAGTCTTGGATATACTATCTTTTCCTCCAAAAATAATATCATCAACAAATACTTCAACAATCAAGATATTTTCATGATCAATCTTGAAGTACAAGTTATTGTCAGTGGTACCTTTGTTAAAACCAATCTTCAAAAGATGTTTATCCAATCTTTCATACCAGGCTCTCGGGGCTTGTTTGAGTCCATACAATGCTTTCTTCAACTTGTAGACCATATCACCATGATCAGACAATTGGAATCCATCCGGTGGCTTAATGTATACTTCTTCTTCCAAATCACCATTCATGAAGGTAGACTTGACACCCATCTAATATACTTTGAAATCCTTGAAGGCAGTAAAAGCAAGAAATAATCTGACTGCTTCAATTCTTGCCACTGGAGAAAAAGTTTCTTCAAACTCAACTCCTTCTACTTGAGAATAACTGTTACAAACCAATCTGGCTTTGTTTGTGACTACTTCACCATCTTCATTTAGTTTATTCCAGAAGACCCACTTAGTCCCAATCACATTTTTATCTTTAGGTCTAGGAACAAGATCCCAAGTGTGACTTTTTTCAATCTGCATCAACTCTTCCTCCATTGCTTTAGCCCAGCTTTCATCATTGCATGCTTCACTTACTATTTTTGGTTCAACCTTTGAAATCAAACAATACTTTACTAAATCTTGAGCAATTTTTCTTCTTGTTTGAACACCTTTACTTCTATCTACAATGATCTAGTCTTCAGAATGACATGGTCTTACATACCTGGGAGTTTTGGGAATTTCTTGTATTTCTATTTCTTAGATAGGTTCATTCAAACTTATCTCTTCTTACTATATTTTAGGATTCTCCAGATTAGTCTGAATCTGAACTGCAGTTGGGGCTTGTTCTTCTTGGACTGAGGCATCATTCTAATCATCTGCTTCATGCTCATAAAACCTTGAGGGATTTTCAATGCCTTCATCAACCTTCACATTCGTACTTTCTACAATCTTTCTCAATCTCTTGTTATAACACCGGTATGCTTTGCTTTGAGTGGAATATCCCAAGAATATTCCTTCATCACTTCTAGCATCAAACTTTCCAAGGTCTTCATCTCTTTTGATATAGCACTTACTACCAAAGACTCTAAAATATTTCACAGTAGGGGTGATGCCAAACCAAAGTTCATAAGGAGTCTTATCAGTATTGCTTCTAATTTGTACTTAATTAAAAGTATAGATAGCAGTGCTTATAGCTTCTCTCCAGTAGATCTGAGGGACATTTGCTTCCATCATCATGGTTCTAGATGCTTACTGGATGGTCCAGTTCTTTCTCTCCACTACTCCATTCTACTATGGAGTCCTTGGAGCAAACAACTATCTCTTTATCCATGTTTCTCACAGAATTCTATAAACTCTTTGGATGTGAATTCACCACCTCTATCAGACCTAAGACATTTTATGTTTAGCGCAGTTTCATTTTCTACCATAGCCTTGAATATTTTGAACTTCTCAAGTGCTTCAGATTTCTCTTTCAGGAAAGTCACCCACATCATCCGGGAGTGGTCATCAATCAGTAACATGAAATATCTATCACCTTATAGACTCCTAATTCTTCCCGGTCCACATAGATCAGTGTGTACCAAGTCCAACAATCCGGTAGAAGATTGTTCCTCACTTTTAAATGTGACTCTGTTCTACTTACCCAATTGACATTCTTTGCACAAACTATTAATAGGTTTCACTAGTCTTAGAAGATCTCTTATAGCCTGAGTGTTGCTTATCTTGATGATATTATCAAAATTTACATGACACATTCTCCTATGCCATAACCAACTCTGATCAATTTGAACAAATAAACAACTTTTGCTAGTACCAACCAAGTGGAAGATGTTACCTTTTGTTTGAGTACCAGATGCAATCTCAGTTCCAGAGCTTTCAAAGATCTTGCATTTTCCATTTTTGAATCGAAGATCATAGCCTTTGTCCACCAACTATCCAACACTAAGAATATTATGCTTTAGACCTTCAATGTATATGACATCATTGGTTTTGTTCTTTCCATCAAAAGAAATAGTTCCTCTGCCTCTGATTCTGCCAACAAAATTATCACCAAATTTTACAACTCCTTCATATCTTTCCAGATTTATGAACTTGTTTTTATCACCAGTCATATGATGGGAGCATCCACTATCAATGACCCATTCATCCTTTTCTTCAACCTGAGCAGCCAGAGCCCTTTCTATCTTAAGATTGGCAGATTCAATAGGCATTGGATCTTCTTCCTTGATGGCAATAAACACCCAGTCACTTTCAGATTTGGTTCCTATCTCAGATTCATCATCTATTACTCCTTCATCATCATCTTCTTGAACATAGTAACACTTCTTTTGAAATCTTGATCTATTAGGGTTAGGCCTTGAAAATCTTTCCAGACATCTTGAGGCAAAATGACCAATCTTGTTGCAATTGAAACATTTGAAAGGTAATTTTCCTTCATACTTACCAGATCCTCTTGGCAGTCTTTTTGCAATAAGGGGTTCAAGTTGAGTAGCTTCTACCTCATCTTCTTCCAGATCTTTTCTTGCTTTTTCATACCATGATAATTTCTTTGAGGAAATCTCTCCTGGATCATATCTTTGTTTACCTTTTGTAGAGGCACTAGCTTTGAATACATATTCAGTCTTGGGAGGAGCATCTCCAAACTCAACCAATTCAAATGTGGCTAACTTCCCAACCAATTGATCCCTTGAAATATTTGATAAAGATCTGAATTCCTCAATAGCAGCAACCTTGTGTTTGTAAGCAAGAGGTAAGGATCTGAGAACTTTGGAAACAATCTCATCTTCATCCAAAGTTCCACCAGCACATCTAATGCCACAAACAATCTGATTTACTTTTGGCATAAATGTCGTGATATTCTCATCTTCCTTCATCTTCAGGTTTTTGAATTTTCTTTTCAAACTTTGTAGCTTGGCACATTTAACATAGTTGTCTCCATGCAGAATTTCCAACTTTGACCAAATTTCATATGCAGTTTTTAAATCCATAACATTTGTTAGCTTTGTATCAGATAAGGCACTTAGTAAGGCTTCTTTAGCTCAAAGATTATCTTCAGTATCCTTGATTTCATCTAGAGTTGTCGGACCATTCTTTGGAGGAATATACTCTTTTATAGTCATGTTCCAGTATTGAAATCCCATACATTGTAAGTGACATTCCATGCAACTTTTCCAAAGAGCGTAGTTCATTCCATCAAACCTCAGACTATCCTTCTTGTAGGAAGACATCCTGGATCTCCTAAAGTGGTTAAGCTCTTTTAGAGGAACTTAGCTTTGATACCAATTGTTGGTTTTAGGACAGACAACTAAGAGGGGGGTGAATCAGTTGTCACCAAACCTTATGTTCTTTAAATTCTTAAATCTTTCTTATATTCCAATAGCATAATAATAATTCAATCATAGAAGTAAAATGCAATAACTCAAGACCAAAAACACATTCAACACATATGACACCAAGATTTTAACGTGGAAAATCTGGTTAAGGGAAAAACCACAAGGTGACTAACCCAAGATTGTATTCTCTGTTAAAAGAATAAGAAGAACAAAAATGACACTTGCCAATTAGGGCTCACTGCCCGAGCACACTTCTCACAAGAGGACCACTACCTATAGGAGACACATTGTCTACAAAATAATATAAATATTACATACTTGAACTAGAGATTAGCATCTTCACCATGCTTGAGACAGTTCCATTTAAGCTCAACTGCTCTACTTTTCGCTCCTCTCCTCTCTATTACTTTCTCATCACAACACACAGACTTTTGAATGACTTCATAATTCTTATTTATACATGACATCAACTTTGGAATGATCATCAAAGTTAGCACAACATACTTTATTTTATTATAGAGCAATTACAAAAATACAACTTGACTTATTACAAAAACTTCATGCGCGTCACTACCCTGTTGGCCACGCATATTTGGGACTCCAATTTTCTTCGAGGAACATGCCATGCTTTGCAAAACATCTTCAAGATCATTTGCAACAAGTGTAGAACATCCAGCCAGCCAAGATTAGGAAGAACACCATCACCCAAAGGTAAATCTTCAATTACGAGCTCAAACTTCAATGCGGACTGCCAACATGAACCGGACACAATCTAAAGACCCCCACAAGCTTGCCTAAATCACCAAGAACATCCACACCACTTCTACTTACTGAAATCATTTGCATCTTCATTCAGAACCTTAAGAACATAGCTAGTCATCACTGTTATATTAGAATAATTGCTTGCAGACCTCCACATCATGAACCAATTGAGTTGTCAATTAACATTGGCTTCCCAAACATGCCACCAGATCCACAGAATAAGATATTGCATTTCTAGATCTCACCAGAGTTATTTGTGTCACTCTGTCACCTCTAAACAACTGCCAAAACCAGTTTTACTCATATGGCCATAAATTCTCCAAATTTTCATGCGGATCTCTCAAATCTTTATAGGAGCACCTTCAGACACATATCTACAAACCCTTTGATGTGCATACTCTGATCTTCAACTGACTAGAATCTTTACTTCATAGAACTTCATTGTCTTTATTTTTCTTCTCTATTTCTGATAGGGCTAATTTTCTAAATATCCTTAGCACACAACTCATCCAATTATTGACATCAATGCAATAGGAGTATGTTGACATCAATGACAACACTGGTTAGGCCCATACTTGCAACAACCTAATCAACATCCAACTCTTCTTCCATCTCATCAAACAAAACAGGATTATCCTTAGAAAGTGTATTAGACACAATTTATTCTATAGAGATATCCACATTCTTCTTGTTTTTATTATTTTTGTTTTTGTTTTGCATGTTTGCCATAGCCAACCTTGCAAATCTTCTCTCTGTAGCAGCAGTTTTTTGGTAGGTTTTATCCTCAAGAACTACAAACCTAGTGGGTAAATTAACCTTGGCAGTAGCAGATATTGGTAGTTTTGGTTTTCTTTCCCAACCCCTTTGAGGAAGTCCCACACTTCTCTTTGAGGGATAATAAAATATTTTCAAGGGAGTCATTATCCCTATTCCCAGTGGTTTTAGCAAAATAAAGCATAGGGGTTTCTGAGGAGGGATTAGAACCCAGATATTTCCCTCTATAAATGTGAGGATCTTTCTTATTTCCTTTGGTCTCCTTTTTCTTTTTATGGATGTTGTCAGGGTTTTCCTTTGACATGCCAAAGCTAGGGTCAGTTATAACTTTCTTACCCTTCCCATGTTTAACTATATTAGGGTTTGACACAGTACCATGAGGAATTAGGGGGTTCAACATAAAATTGAATTCATACAAGACCAACATCAATCCCTAATGTAGAGGGGGATTTGCACCCTTGATTATGCTTTTCTAGAGTGAAGACAAGATATAAAAAGGAAAGCTAATGAAATTACCATGTAGAAGGTGCTCTAACAAAGAAAAGTGGTATCCGTGTATAGTTTCATACATACTCTCCAAAGTAAAGTATTTCATGATGTAATAACTCACGATCCCCCATGGAGGAGGTAATTCCATTCTCTGATAGTCATTTTGATGCCTAACTAGGGTTTCCTTGCCCTCAAAAAAGTTGTTAATGAAACTCTTGTAGTCTGCATTACCAATTCTTTAAACTTTTCAACCACCAACAAATAAAATCATAGCCTCTATTATAAGGTCTTCATTCACAATAAAGGAAATACCATTCATAGTTACCTCCCTATTCCTCCAAGTGTTAACACACTGCTCTGTTACAGAATGGTCATAACCCCTCATAGATTTAACATAATAAGCTATGCCTCCCTCTTCAAAAATCTCAAAAATCTATGAGTTCTTTTTAAGCCCAACATAGGAAGCCAGTTGCACTCTCAATAGTTGCCCCCCATGATAAACACCTCACAAAATGAAAAGAAAAGAAAACCCCGATAACCAAGATCTCCCTAATAAACCATCTCTATAGACTCACAGAAGCTAAAAACAATTATCAATCCATTAAACAATAACCTTTGATGGTTGAGAGTAATAAATGCATACATGCCATTCCATGTATCATTATTACATTTCATTTTTACTTATGTTTGCACAATCAATGAAGTAATCATTAATCATTACCCCTTTTAAAAATTTGTCCTTGTCCTACATCTTCAGACCATCCCAAATGTATCAGCAAGTCATCATAAAAATGTAAAGGTTAGGTTTAAATCTTGCTATCATTAGATATAGTGTCTTGAATACCTCGAGGAAGATCTTCGAACAAGGTGGTAGACCTCCCCCCATTTAAACTTAAACCAAGTTTGCAATTTTATCAGTAGCTTGGTTCTCCTCCCTAAACACATGTTGAATTCTAACATTTGTAATGTTTGCTAGGGAATTTTGAATAGCCCCCACTTAATCCCTTAACTCCCAAGTAATATTAGATGACCTAGCAACAAGATCAAGAATGACCTTTAAGTCACCTTCAACTTCTACCTGATTAAAGCCATAGAATAGGACTCTCTAAAGACCCCACCATAATGCATAAGCCTCTATAAAGTTATTTATAGTCCTTCCTATGGCCTTGGCATAGCATTCAATAATATTACCTTTTTCCTTATAATACCTCCCATAGAAGAAGGCTCCAGATTACCTTTAGAACATCCATCAAAGTTGAGTTTAACCCAACCACTCAGAGGATGTTTCCACCTATTGTACTTTCTTATGTAGTCTTTTAGGTAATCCATGTCATTTAGATTTTGAGTAATACTCCAATTTTTACTAATTCTTATCTCTTGATCAGTATGAGGAGCCTTGGATTTCTTCATCTTAGCCACATTAATATTTTCTTGAATAGCACAACAAATAGAATGAAAAAGTTGATTTGTATTATCCAGAGAATCTTAAATATTTTATTATTTCTTTCCTTCTAAATTCCCCATACAACATGTAGAGGAGTCTAAATCCACAATTCCCTCAGAACAAGGTGATGGAAAGGAGATAACTTAAACCAGGAAGAAAGTAAAGTATCTAATCCTTCAAGCATAACCCATTCTATCTCAAGTTTCTGAAATATTTTCCCCCAAATTTCTCTAGAAAAGGAGTAATGTAATAGTAAGTGATTAATATTTTCTTCCTCTTGACAACAAAGTTGGCATCTATTAGGGATGTGGAAACCTCTCTTTTTAAGATTGTCTAAAATTAAAACTTTATAGTGACTGGCCACCCACCAAAAATAATTAATTTTAGGGATAACTCTATGGTTCCATATCATTCTCCAATCCTTACTGCCCTGAGCCATACCAAAAAGGATAGAGTGAGCAATATCTATAGTAAAATTCCCTGATGAATGGAGCTGCCAAATCAACTCATCTCTTCTGATAGGATTGAACAAATGACAATTCCCCAAATAAATATGAAATTATCTGATAATATCACCCATTCCATGACCATTGACAATGAGATTAAAGTCCTTCCAATGAGCCTTATTATACTTAAAGGAGACATAACCATCTAAGGTAACACCAAAGATCCTTATGCAAGCCTCTTTCAAAAGAACAAAATTTATGTGGTCAGAAAGAGGTGAATTATTCTTCCACACATCCTCCCAGAAATAAATCATCTAGCCATTTCCAACTCTCCATCTCAAACCCATAAAGAGAACACCTTTGATTTTGAGCAAACCATTCCATATAAGAAACCCTTCTTGAAAAGAATTGTTGTGCATAAAGTTATGATCCTCCATACCACCAAGGTATTTAGCTTTAACAATGTTAACCCAGTCCTTCTCTTTCATAATGCACTAGCCCACTTTGCCAATGAGAGATTTATTAAATTCCTTAAGCTTTATAATACCCAACCCACCTTTCTCTCTGGTTCTACAAATAGTATCCCAATTAATAAGAGCCAACCTCTTTTTTCCTCCACTCCAATCCATAAAAATCTTTTTTGTATCTACTCTATTTTATCAGCCATGAAAGTTGGGATCTTAAATAAGGAAAGGTAATAAACAGGGATATTTTGAAGTGAGGCTTTAAGTAGTTGGTACTTTCCTACTTGACTTAATAACATACCTTTCCAACCATCCAATTTATTTTGAATTCTTTCAATAATTCTGAACCAATAGGCATTTGTGAGTATTCGAAAAAGAAGCCTTAGTGCATCCAAGAATTTTGACAATTTTAGCTTGCAAAGGATCAACAATATTGAAAAATAAAGTTTACTTTTGTCATAATTAATATGCTACCTAGAGACTTTGGCATAATTATTAAGAAAATTTTCCCATTCCCTAGCTTCTTTGACTAAATAACTACCAAATAAGATGGTGTCATCAACAAATTGTTGGTGTGAAGGAGATATGGAGGAAGCAAGTTTGATACCCATATGTTTTTTGCCAAGGACCTCTACCACAATGATAAATAAATAAGGAGATATAAGGTCTCCTTGCCTCAAACCCCTGCCACTATTGAAAAGACCTCTAGAGGAAGCCTTAACCATAACAAGATATCTTGGAGTAGTAACACATTCTCTAATCAATTGAAGAAATTTCTCTTGAAACCTAAACTTTTGCAAAACAGCAAATGGGAAAGACCAAGAAACTCTATCATAGGCTTTACATATGTCCAATTTTAAGAACATCCCTTCCCTCTTATTATGATCCATAGAGTGCATTATCTCATGGGTAGCAATAACATCATCCAAAATTTGTCTACCAGGGACAAATCCTTTCTGATTCTAAGATATTATGTTTTGTAATAGAGGTTTAATTCTCTAAACTATAAGTTTAGACAAAATTTTGTACATAGTATTACTCAAA